>OZ023331.1:34727833-35375333 GCA_964007535.1 Brachyptera risi | reverse complement strand
CACGGCCAGTTAGTATTTATCTGAGAGTTGGTGAAAACAATTAGCATGGGTAACCATGGTGATGACAAGTCTAAACTGTCAGATGAAGGCTAACTGGACTTGGTAATACTGGGCCTTAGAAAAGATACTATCGATTAAGGTAATCGATTAGGTACTGGAATGACCACCGTGAGGGTAGTTCTAATTGTCAGTTTGAAGTTGTTATCACCATGATTACACATGGTGATAACCACTTTGGTGAAAACAACTCTCACAAGAACGCTGCCTGGACTTGATGATACCGGACCTAAGTATTATATAGCCAGTTAATATGGAACTGCTTTATCGACTTGATTAATGCATTGCTAAATATTCGTATTAAGTTCCATTTGAAACACATGACTCACTTGCTCTTCTCACAACGACCCTTATAGCGTTATCATAGTTTATTGAGAATATACACATTATTACATATTCATATCACATTGATTCCACAAAGCATACGAAACCGCTTTTTGTCATGCATGACCCACCCTCCCCAAATATCTTATTATATAACCCAAGGTTCTCTCCCCTATCCACGACCACTGATCATCGATTGTTTTCACCCTATAGGCTTATAGTATCATTTTTCCACGAGCTATATGAAGACCTGGGTATTTCCCAAATAAATTTTGATCACCCTAATTCAACGAACCTTGAAGAATTGATTCGATCTAACTCGACTATTAACCTAACTAAATCAATCTATATTCTTTTCATTTGCAATGTATCAACAATGTGTATTTTCACGTCAAACCTGCCTGCAACATGTAATATCACTCTTACACATCGTAGATAAATGTATTTTAGTTCTCAATATGTCCTCCATGGTGAAAGCTGAACTGAAACTAGCTCAACCTAACCTATAAGTAACGTCATCCGACTGAAAACTCACCGAGTTGAGATTACTGTTTGTCTAACCTAGGATTATAGCTATCTACATAGATAGCTATAATCCTAGGTCTAACGATCCCACCAACAACTAGATGATTTGGGAATACGAGTGAACAGGTGATAATTAAAAATCAAGGAGTGATCAGTAAAAGGACCTTTGCAGAAGACACTTTAATGTAATCTAGCCCAAACCTAACTCAATCCAACCTGAAATAATTATAAGCCATTTAATAGAGAATGGATGGATATTATGTTATAACATCAAGTCAACAATGCGATTATATTTTCCGATCCACATAAAAGTGTATTTACAAAACAGATATAGGTGTGAAAAGTCATCTCGGTTCTACCAACAGCCTATCACATGCACACAACAAGACAACGCTCGACCGTCTACACACAGACGATCAGGTGTGTCGGTGCTCCAACTTACTGCAGTTGTTTTATTCATAGTATTGATTAATGCATTCCATGCATGCATTATTTATCTACTTGGTCGACACTATCGAACGTCAGTGATAACTGATAGGAGTGATAGTCGATCGGGATATCCAACACTGAATAATGTAAACATCGTCATGTTGGTATTGGTCTCAATAATCCCGTGAATATAAAACGAGTAGGGAAACGTGAATTATATGTGATTACAATTCTATAGAGGAACATTTTGAATGAATTTTAAATTGTTTGAATTTTATATGGAAATCATGATAAATGTATGGTATAAAATGCCATAGCTGTGGGGTGTGTTTGAATGTAGTTCACCTGATTATTGGATGGGAAACTTGAAATAAAGCAATGCATAAAGTCAAATAGAGAAAAAACTAAAGAACAACTTTAATCTAGTAAAATCATTGCAACCTAGCGAAAAATACTGGACGGTGAGATTGTCAAGAAAGAATCGATCATTGTCATTCACGTACTTCTTTCCACGTCTCAATTTAACAACCCAAACTTTTCTTTCTTCCTCTCCGTATCACCTTCTCTGAATATAGCTTCGGAATATTATATTTATAATATCGTTGCATGGAAAAACACAATAGAACAATAATTCCAGGCAAGTTGCTCGGTGCGAATATGATTTTTTTCTCTTGTATTCCATAAAATACTTCATTATTGTTACCATTATCATCTCAAATATCTAAGGAATGAATGTATAAGAAAATATCGAATATATATGAATTCTATGATATCACATTATGTGAATAGGAATATGGAAATATGGTAAAATGGATAAATCAATTTAAATGATCAATTATTGAAAAATATAGTCAGAATGCGATAGACATCTACAGACTAATTATAATAGAAAGTCTCGATAATTGAACGGCAGAAACATAAGTGATGTCTCTGGTGGAAATATCAATCCAAGTTTTTCCTAATTCTATTAAAATTGATTAACATTTATCTGAGTTGATTCACCATGATTTTTTCATCTGCACTTCACCACTTCATATAATACTTCATTCATTTCTACCACTGAACAAGAAGGTGTCCAGTTCACTTGTGCACTTATCAGTTCAATGTATCTCAATGATGAGTGTGTGAGATATTAATTGATTTCCATCAAGAGATTAGATACGATTCTCGAAACAAATAATCGATATGGAGCATCGATTCGTTTGAATTGAATTGTTGCATGAATTTTCGTAATTTGACCATCTACCATGATATTAATTCGTAGCAGTGAATGAATCCATATCTCATTCATCTATTATCTGATAATTATGACAATGATGATATTATGATAATATTATCATATTATTATTATTCATATTCATCTATTATCTGAATGTTTTCAAATTGTGAGGACATAAAGCTGAATATCTCACTTACAATTCGTATCTCTGTCCAACAAGCCTGCATCCAACATTGCATGTGCAGAAAGTGATATAAGTTACTCACTTCCACGAGAAAATCAATGCCGAATGCTATATGCACGTTGACTATTTTCATCTTTGATTCTGCTCGAGTAACTTTGCCTGAATCACAGTAGAATTCGTTGTCTGAATATTCTGTTGTCACACCATATATATATATATATATTTATATATATATATATATATATATATATATATATATATATATATATATATATATATATATATATATATATTTATATATATATATATATATATATATATATATATATATATATATATATATATGATAATTAAACTTCTTGGATACGATCCAATATCGAGATCCCGGTCGAGGCGTATCTTTTTCGACATAACTATAAAATCCCATATATATATATATATATATATATATATAAATATATATATATTCATATATATATATATATATTCATATATATATATGTTTATATATATATATATATATATATATATTTATATATATATATATATAATATATATATCCATATATTTATATATAAATATATAAATTTATATATTCATATATACTTATATATATATATATATATATATATATATATATATATATATATATATATATATATATATATATATATATATATATATATATATATATGTGTGTGTGTGTGTATTCACACATTCCTTTTTTCAATGTCATAACCTTGAATGATCTTGAAAAAAATTGGAGAAACATTATCAGGTTTGAAACAATACCCCCCCCCCCCCCCCCTTCCTTCCGATATATGGCATTTCAAGATAGCTGTTCAATCTGAAAGCGTTGTGAAAGGGAGAATGCTACGAATATGGATTGTTATCGAGTGACTGCATATTACTGAGTGATTTTGATTTATACAGTGCTAAATTATCCACCCTAGCCACCTTATCCGCAAAAATAAATTGATTATATATACAATGGTTATAGTTCTCTGGTTATTGTTTGGGGTGGTTATTTTTTCTGTGCCTCGAGTAACCATTCCCCATACGACATTTTCCAACTTGATCACTGGATGTATTCATGTGAAACTGCTTGAACATATATTCAGGCCAGAATATTCCAATACGAGATTCATTTCCCAGTATGCATTTTGTGGTGACAGTTCGTATCTAACAATCTATTATATTTTTTAAATGAAAAATTTCAGTATAATTTCAAGTGATTATGAGCAAATATATTTCGAAACACTATTCATTAAAAAACAGATTCAAGACATGATATTTGAGTATCTCTCTGTGGATTTTAGAGAACATCTCTTCTGGGAAAGCAAACTTTTCATCTGGAGTTAAATTAGTTGTAATATCTGTTGAGAAGAATCGAAACAGAAATACTCTCTCGACTATTCTCACAGACTTTGATTCATTTTCAACGTTAACAATCTTGACAAAGTTGGAAAGTTTATCTCAGTATGAAATATTGGAACTGATGAATATGGTTTTCACGTTACTAATAGGCTCTGCTTGATTGGTTTGGAAGTCAGTTTTGAAATCGAGTTTTCCGATTGGTTGAACACAATACTGATTGTTGCAAGTTTAGTCTTCATCTCATTACATGATGTTGAATGGTCCATGTTACAGGATGAGATTTCAAGATATAACATCAAGATACACGAGTTATGCTGATGAAAGAGAGGTTTCATCAATAAATGAAATTATTTTTGATCGAAGATTGAATTCAATTATTGAATAAGGTGAATCAACTTTGATGATTATCGTTCGCTTAACGATTCCAAATTGAGTCACGTTATTTTGAGTGTCTAAATGATGTGTGTAACCTATAACCTAACCGAGAGCCGAGCTGAGACTTGGCGGCTGATGAGGGCAGGTCGGCCATTTTCTGATGATGGTTGATTATATTAATGAATCAAATATAAGTGATATGTGTTAACAAATACTATGCCTTGCGTAGTCTTTGAAACACAACCAATTCATCTTTAATATTCAAAGCAGAGATTTGATCCACCGAGACAGATAGACGGATGAATTAATTTTTTTACCTTCAAATTTCAAGTTCCGGGTTTGCTTTTCAAGAACTATCAGAACAAAAAAGTATATATTGCAAAGTGATCTAAATACTTACAACGAAGTGTCTTTGAACATTCTCAACTTGAGTACTTTATTTTTTATGTATTTGATGTTAATAACTGTGAAGCTCAAATTCAACACCATAGGCCTATGTCACTCAGAATGACCGTTATTATTTCACAATATTATATGAAACAGTGTAAAATCGTCTTATACATTATAGCACCGATGTATACAGAAAAAATCTATTTCTCTTGCTTCGTTAAAAGGTTCCAATTCACCTTGAAATATGAAAGGTCAGCTCAATAAACGTCCGAGATATATGCTTGCATATCCCCTCTCGAAATTCAACACTGATTTGTTTAATTATCACCAACGCTCATAAAAGCGAACGCCTGCAAATTAGTGTATACAATATGTCTGAGCTGGTAACAAGGTCTTTTAACGATCTCCATGCATTGTCTACTTGTACACCCCAATGAGAATAAGGTATTGTTATGTAGTTAAATGCCGCGTCCGCCACGCAAGCTGCCTAACGACCACAGCCAGCTGTGACCTGACCTTACAGGTTGACCCCTGACCTCGTGCGTGCCACGTGTGGTTACCATGGCGACGGCACGGTCCGGCAGATCAGTGCTGTGATTATCACCGCCGCCCCCACCTGATGTAGCCACGCATTAGCAGCTCGTCAGGACGTGCGGCACAGACAATTGGGCGGCGGTGGGATTAAGAAATGCTAACGTTTTCAAGTCCACATCGCAAGATTTGATCCAGGACTGCGTTTCATCTATGACTATCAATATCGTAACGGGATAAGCAACATGGCGTAAGTCCTATCCTTTTAAAATTAGGCCGTTTTCACCATGATGGAATCAGCGCGCTTTCGTGTACATTTCTGAGAATCGCAATTTCAAATCAAATCGTACGTATAAGGCTCGTATTCCAATGCATAGCACATAGTTGTACAATTGCATCGATTTCAATCTTTCTCGTAGATGATGAGTAATTATCCAGGTATCAAATGGTAAATATAGTAGTAGGGCTCTTGACTAGGGGACTAAATGCTTTTACAGACGTATTTTAAATTTAGATTGGCTGATTCAAATGGAATTTACTCCAATATTGCTTAATGCAGTTGGAAAGAGCTGGATTCATAGATTGCATTACATCTATTACTTGTATAGATCAACACACAATAATACCAGAAAATCATTATAACATTTGTGAGGCGGCATCCCTTTGATATACGCATGGTGCGAAAAAAAAACGCCATGTTGCTTATCCCGTTACGTTATTGATAGTCATAGGTTTTATGAAGAATACAAATGAGTTCATGAACCTAACGAGGATAACTCAACAAATGCATTTTACGATGAGCGATATAGGCATATTGATATGAAATGTAATGGAACGCTATACTCATACCTTCATTTTGAAACTATGAAGTTACTGTCTCACGGTCTTATATTCAGCTTATTTCAATCGTCCAACGATTTAGTAGGTTCCACTTGTTGCGCTCCTTGATATTTTTGAGATCACTCAACTTTGGAATGATGTGTATCATTAGTGTGCTCAAATTCCGTGGAAATTTCAATATATTCGAACAAACCATTTTTCAAATTTTTCTTCTTGGGGTTGCTGAAGAGCGTATGAAAGATTCAAGTCACCCCTGTCGTGTGACATGGGCTTCAAAGTACTTTTCAATGAAATTTAATTACGGTTCAGGTAAAGCTGAACACCCAGACTCATGTCACACAACCGAGCCTACTTCATTCCGGTATACGCTCTCCAGCTCTTTTTCGCTTATAAATCCCTTTCGAACTGTTTCCATGAGGAGTCTCAAAATTTCGAATTTGGATTTTCTCGAGAGTGATTGAGCCGATCGGGTATCGCCTGTATATTAATTTGAGAAAATAATTACATGGAAAGTTTCATCAAAATGTTTGCTTCCGTTCGAACTGTGGAGCACGAACAACAACAAAATCGGTTATCTAAGTATGATGAAATAGAGACATCGTTACGCTCATTCAATTATTGATTCTTATATGGATAGTGTTCATGACCAAGAGTAAGTTAATCTACTAATTATCGTATAATCAACGAATTCTTTATTTGTAAAAACGGACGTAAGACCAAGTATCATGAAAAACGAAAATGTGTTGATAAGGTTAATAATTGATTATTAAGAAGTGAGAATCAGGGTGATTATAGATTATTCTGACAATCATTGTTTGATCCACTGATCACTT
The DNA here is from genome assembly GCA_964007535.1 of Brachyptera risi. Taxonomy (NCBI): domain Eukaryota; kingdom Metazoa; phylum Arthropoda; class Insecta; order Plecoptera; family Taeniopterygidae; genus Brachyptera; species Brachyptera risi. The sequence goes on along the minus strand of OZ023331.1, from coordinate 35,368,249 downwards.
TTTAGTGAAACTGGTTCTAATCTAAGTAGGCCCCAACACGGACAGTACTGCACGCAGTTCATTTACAATCACCAGCTGAAATAGCAAACTTGCCTAAAATTGTTTATTCGAACGTCATGCTAATTCGATCGACATTTACTGAAGTCATGTTGGTGATGATGGAAAAAGATGCTAAAATCTCCAACTCAATCAAGCAATTTGGTTGGTCAAGTCATTGGACGATTGTGAAGTCTGGATTGCTTCGTGTCTACTGCATTTTAGGCTTCTGTCAATGACTATAACAAACGTTGTCATAGCAATAAAGTGAAATGTGGGAAATTCAGAAAAATTGTGTCTAGTTGATGTCATCAATGAACATTTTTTTCCTCCTGTTTTCACAATACGTGAGGTCACATCACAGTAGCCTGTAAGATGAATACATTTATGAATACATAATGACTTTTCAATCAATAATTGATGAGCGTAGCGAAGTCTCCATCCCACTCTTATAGGGCTTTGTCTGTGTGTGTTTTTTTTTTTTTTTTTTTTGTAAGCACTCCACAGGTCGCAACGGTTGATTGATCAACATGAAACTTTTTTTTTACACGCAAACTCATCCAACTTAGAACTGTATAGTTTTTGAGATGAATCGGTTGGACCGATTTTGAGAAAAATCATCTCAAAGTTTCTAAAAACCCCATAAGATTTGGCTGGGCGGAAAATGTTGAAAAATAAAATCTCTCCAAATGGGATGAAATTTTCTCTAAATGTGTAAACATGGATTTTACACATTGTTACGATTTTATAAGCAATTCTGATCAGTCATTTTGAAGAAAAAAAATAAAATGACTGATAATATTCATAAAATATATCATAAAAATTGTGACAGAATTAAGTTGTCGAGATTCACTGCTTTCTAGATTCAAGAGTTGACCAACAATGAAGTATTTTTCATATGCATCAAGGTGTGTAGAATACCAGAGTCAATGAAGTGGCAAGAGTAGAACTACTTGAACGACTTTTATAGCTTATTCAGATATCAAGGTGTGTAGAATACCAGAGTCGATAAAGTAGCAAGGGTAGAACTACTTCAACGACTTTTATACCTTATTCGGATATCTCGCTCATCTTACAACGCATATTTCGCGTTTGACTAGTTATAAACAATGCTTACACTTTTTCACATTACATTCTTTGTGAACAGTGATGCTGAACTAGAATTTTTGAGTATGACATATTAGTTAAAGATACTTAAAGATACTTTGAATTAGAATGGAAATTTCATGTTATGTTCTGAAGAGATTTGTATACTTGAGATTAAACTATTGTAAGAAAGTTTCCTCAAGCGACGTGTGAAATTTTTCATCGTATTCTTTAAAGAAAAAAGTTCTACATTTCAGCGGAATTCGTAACGTGGTTTCTCATTGCAACGAGATTGTTGACGATCAATAGAGCCTTCCAGATCATTGCTTTCAGAATCTTTCAGTTTTTTGAACTACGTACATTAGTTTCACAGGGCGTGAAAATCCAACAATGCACTAAGCTTCCTTGAACGCTGATCTTTGTGAAACCAGGTGGCAGTGACTTGACTGAAACAAGGCGACAAGTTGAATCAAGTGGAAAGGAAATGACCTAGATTCAGATATAGTTATTTCCACACAGCGTTTGATTCATGTTTAGCGAGTAAGAAATGCCGTTCCCTGACCGCCCCCCGGACCGCCTCCCTTTCGTATCGCTCCCGCCCCCCGCCGCCCATGCGGCGAGCAAGTGTGCCAACAAAACAACCTCGGAGACTATAGTTAGTCAAGGCGTATTGATTCAAAATCTTCATAGAAAACTTAAACTGGGAGAATTTGAGATGGTATATTTTTGTTCTCTTCGGAAGAAGAATGGAGTGAAAGAAAAAATGACGCCTCCAATAATGTTGTGAGAGTGTATAAACAGATTCATAGGAATTTGCATCTTCCTTGGGTTGTGCATTTTTTTTCCAAGGCTCTTTATTAAATAACACAATATAATTGACACTGGACATAAATCCACAAGAACCTAAAAGGGTTTAACTGTGGGATAGATACACATAAAAGTGAATTATTTAATGAACAGACATGTTTTTTTTAATGAATTGCTTATAAAAAATTAACCTGAATAATGAACCTTATTGAAACTGAACAAGAACACACTGATAATATAAGACATAAAATTGAAAAACTAAAAAGTAAACATATTGAATTGAAATCAGGTATTTGTTTTCATGCAATATGCACATCATTGGTGAGATATTCATTGAATGCGAACTACAAAGGTACTGAGAACGATGAAGTAGGCTACATCTCCAATATCATTACCCTGTTGATTGCATATCTGCTTATTGCCCAGAAAAAATTGCAGGTAACGCTGTTAGTGTTGAAAATTGGAACTATAGAGAAGTCAAAAAATAAAGCGCGAGCATTTTTTTAACAATGACATTGATTGGAATATAATATTGTTGACTAAACTTTTGTAACCATTCGACGGCCATATTGAGATTTAGAAGCGTATTTTATTGTTACTTTTCGTGTCAAATTCGATAGAGATCATAAATGGAAATTAGGAGATAAGAGATAGAGAAATAGGCCAGTCGACACAGTGAAATTTAAGCAAATAATGTCAATATATTTTCATGCATGTAAATATATATATATATATATATATATATATATATATATATATTTATGATATATATATATATATATATATATATATATATATATATATATATATATATATATATATATTTATATAGGCCTGTATGTACATATTATATTTTAATGTTTTCAAGCAGTCATATCTGGGCGTTTCTTCCATCCCCGTTCTGAGTGTTCTTTACAATTGTCCAAAGTTGACTCTTAGCCTCTATTGTGAAACAATAATATTCTTTAAATGATGAAGTTCTTTGTGAAGTTCAATAATAGGCTTTTGTATTCCAGATGAGCAAAAATGGGAGAAATATTTTGAACAGCTCTGTGTGGTAACCACTCGACCACCTTAATCGCTCAGTAACAGTGTAGGCCTGACACGTGGTAGAGTGTGGTAAATGTGACGTGAGACTATAATAGACCCTAACATTGTCAGAATCAATAAATATAATATTTGTATCATGGGTACAATTTTGAATTTCGAATTGTAATGTGAGAAAATATAATTGATTGAATTTTATTATGACGAGTGCAAAATGTATGAAAAGATTGACAAAATATTTGGCATCACGTGATTTTAAATCACGTGATGATACTGCATGGGTCATCATACAAAAAGTTAAAATTAGAATTCAATTACGAAGTGGAGTAAAAGTTCAGATTTTGGCTTGTGCACGTGCTCTTATGAAAAAAGACACGTCAAAATGATTATTTTCATAATTAAGAACCGTATCATGAATATATTGAGGTTGCTATAACTAGGAAAACGCGGGATGCGCGTTGTTAAACGAGCTTAGGGGTATAGAAATCTAGAATGAAAAATAATTTGTCAACCCAATCTACATCTACAGACCTTGGATCACTCCAAACGTTCAAAAACCTTACGAGAATCAGTTATGTCACGGCCTTCCTCTTCATTCATTTCAATCGTTTTGAATTAATTGGTGACACTTGTTGATATAGATTTAATTGGTTCCCGTAATAGCCTGAATTGATTGGAAAATGCTTTATAAATGCGTTTTCTTCGTTATTTCTCATCCGATTGATGCGAAAAATCTCTCAAAATGTGCTTGATAGTTTCCTTTATATTCGGCGAAAATTTGAGAGGTCTTGAAAAATTTTGATTTTTCAAGTATTTTCCTCCGGGTTATTCTAATGGGGATTTTTGAAATTTCTAAAATTCATAAAAAAAAAAGTTAGCACCCGATAATGCCACAAAACTATACAGATCTAAGTTAGATGAGGAACCATGACGAAAACAAGTTTGAAGTTGATAGCTGTAGCCGTTTGACCTGTGGAGAACCGACAAAAAAACATAAAAACAAAAAAAAAAAAAAAAAAAAAAAAAAAAACATAAAAACGAACACCAATTTTTTTCAGTATGTCAAATTGAATCCTCGCTAAAGCTCGTCTAAAAACGCAATTCGTGTTGCCGTATATCTAATCGGTGAACGCGGTTAGGTGGCTCTTGATTGTAATTGATCAAGTTCTTGAAAGATGCAGACGATTATCATCAATTGAGTTTGTTTCCATGAATAATGTCCGATAATTATAACATGTCAGTGACGTTACAGTAACATCTCAACCATTTATGAGCTTGAAATAGGAAAATTTGATAATTTTCTCAATAATTGACTGTAGTAGATTTGTTTATCGCCAGTAATATTTGGTGAAGACTAGGTTGATTTTCCTCAACTCGATTTTTAAAACTATTGAAAATTGTAACTTCAAGCGATTCTTGAGATAAAGGAAATATGAATAATGGTCTGGACCGAGTGATCGTCATATATAGCTCAACGTCAATTGTGCGGAATTAACAGTTTTCAATTGAGTCCTGAGGTATAAACATCGCTTCCTCTCCCAAATCATTGTCTCAATAAACACAAATAAACAACAATAATTCAGTCTAGGTATTAAACACCAATTACCTACCCGTCAAACCAAGAACGCATGACTTCAATTACGAATCCAATTAGGCACTGTCACGTAAACTTGACAACACAAAATACCCCACACTTCTACACTAGTCTGTATAACAACTTGAACGTTCATGTTTGAACAGTGTTGGCAACCACGAATAATGCTGAACTTTTCAATGTTTTGCATCAAGATTTTCACAACGGCTATGACGTATTTTGTGACGGTATCGATCGTCTGTTTCTCCTATCTGCTATCTTGAACGGTCTTGAGTTTCGACTTTCTATGATAGTCTATAAAACGGTTAAGCTACTTAATTATAACTGTGAAAGGTCTATTGTGAAAACGTGGAAGCGGTTGAAAACATTGGTTGGATTTTGTGTTTTTTGTTTTTCTAGACGAGATAATGAGTTTTCAGTTTAGTGTTTTGTAAAAGTGTGTCAGAAACACAGGCGTGCTTGGAGAATGGTCGAATGTTTCGACTGGAATGTAATTAAAGCACAATGAGAGCTTATGAGAGGTCATGTTTCACATGTGTTCAAATACAGTGGATGTAAATAATCAGTCCACTAAGCTCACATTCTTGATTTATGTCAACTTTTGAATCGAATTAATATTTTTGATGAAGTTGAGGATATATTGAACATCTATTCATCAATACTCATCAAATATACCCAATGAAACTGCTTGAATTCCCCGTGCTTAAATATATCAATTAAATAGCCACACATTTGAACAATATCCTATCCAATATATTCACATATAACTACCAGTATTGGGAAACTTCAAAACTCACATACTTCAGTGAGTATAATCCTTCCAACATTTTTTGTATTCGAAACCAATAAAATATTTCATAATTTGAATAGTAAATAGTAGGCTCTGTTGATAATTGTTCGAACACAAATTTCTGTTCGAATCGAGGTATCAGCCCAGCTTCAGAGAAATGTATCAAATTGAAAATAAAACATTCAACAATGAAATGTATCGCCACGTTAATCTAGCTGAGCGTAAATGGAGTGTGTTTCCCTAAGCTTGATGTGAACACACTTGCTGACAAGGTACACAATGTGTGAGTATAGTGAAAAAACAAATAATGCGATAAAATAGATCATTAAACTCCGTGAGATCCATCAACTCGTGTAGTTTAACGTGGATGGAGGTGCCGGGTCACGTATTAACATCGTCACCGGGTGGAATCACGCCGATTGGTTGGAAGTCAACTTGACCCCAGGTGCACTATTGGCTCTTCTCATCTGTCTATCGGTGGTAAAGTGTGATTCTTTTGCCTATGATTTGAATATGATTTCACTTCCAATGGTATATATACTTCCAATGGTCTGGAAGGTCTTGGAAGCAATTATAAGTGTCCAGCAATGAAATCAATTAGATATCTATATTGGACAAATGCAATTGAAATATGTTGTTTCTTGATTGGCAACCAATTGACGCAAATTTCATCATTTCATATCATGAAGAGCAATACAAGCCCATAGAATCTGATCGAGTTTTTTTATTTTTCCATCAAAATTTATTGCTCAATTAAGGAAATGGAAAACCCCATTTCAATGTTTGTGTAACCCGGTTTTGCATGAGATAGTATACATGTCACAATAAGTCCTAATTTGGATGTCTTCTACTGCTCAAATTCCTGAGCCTTGAAGATCATTTTCTGTGATGACGAGCCTCCAAACAAATCAAGTTTCAATCGCGTCCACAAGTTAGGAATATATCGCGTGAACTGAAGTCAATTTTGATGCCATTTTGAACCTACAGTTGGATCCAAAATTCTACTGGCAGCTCCAAAGTTCACATTAAATAAGTCAATCAGAAAAACATACACTCAATTGTATGATATATTACTAATACTTCATACAAAATTACCAAAATTGTAAAAGCTACAATTCTACAAAATGATAAAATTTGTATATGTTATAATGTTCGTCAAAGAATATGATTCTATGTAACAAATAATTGAGAATAATAACTTCTGATATACATCATTCTGGAATGCAAATCATGAGTTGAAAGCAAGTGACCATCCGAATGAATTTAATTTTGAATTTCCTATACCAGTGTCATGCTTCAGAACGCTGTTTTGATGTTGAGTTATCAAAAGTCTCACAACTGAATAGATTCACGTACACATTCCTCTTAATTGTATTCATTCATCTCATTGGAGAGTCGAGGAACTATTTATGTCATTGAAGTAGTTCATAGTTCAATCCAAACTCCAGCGAGCTCATGAACGTTGTATAGTGGTTTTATTCAATCAAATGTATTCATTATATTCTCTCACCAGAATGCTGTGTAGATTCTGGTCACTGAGGTATATATATATATATATATATATATATATATATATATATATATATATATATATATATATATATATATATATATATTCGAAATTATATCTCCAGCATGCCTTTATATATATTATACTGTTTTATACGTCGTGGAAAATGAAAAATCAGAATTCAATATACACAGGCGCTATCCTATAATAGCATTCTGATAGTAGCCGTGGATAGGACTGTAAAACATAATGATTGCACTAGGGTCCGACGCATGCTGGGATAAAACTTTTCAATAAATTACCTCTCAATATCAGAAATCAATTAGGACCGAAATTTAGGCTGGCCCTCAAATCGCATCCAATACGAAAGTGTTCTATTCTATAAATGATTTTTTGACAGATGAGGAATGAAATTCCAAAATAATTAACTTTTTCACTTTTTAAATGTAGTGAGATGTGCGTATGATTCCATGTGACTATGCTTTCTTGAGTGTGAGTGTGTAATTTTTTTGGGTCTTGTATCAAGTGTGATATTTTACTATAGTATATCTTTCTATTTACATGTATCTCATATTTTAACGTAAACTAACGATGCTGACGATGCTCAATGTTGTTAGCATACAATCTAACGATAAAATGAAGAATCATCATCATATATATATATATATATATATGTGTGTGTGTGTGTGTATGTGTGTGTGTGTGTGTGGGTGTGGGTGTGTGTGTGTGTGTGTGTGTGAAAATAGCGAGAGGTTATTATTTTCTCGAAATAATTTCGAGACTTCGTTCCAAGTTATCAGTGAGTTTTTGACAAATGTGCGTAATTAATATTCTGGATATCAACGCTCGTATAATGTACATCGTATAATTGATTAGGTTTCATGATCATTAATTATTCAACATAGTTTGAGAAACATTCAGCATTTCAGCTCCACACCACTTTGTTCAATGACAGACATTTTGTTTTTACTTCCCAGCAAATAACGAGCAGCTTGAGTGTTCTTTTAACTCAATAAAGTGGGTTACATCCAGTCGCTGCCATGGAAACTGACCAGAGTTTGGGCGTGTCCATGGGATATCTGAAATAGTTTGGAATCATATAACATCAAAGTACGAAAGTGATTGAACACGTGATTTAGTGAGAATATTCATGATTCGTAGAGTCTAGCTTTCTCGAACAACAATGTTTTGTTTGTTCAATATTCAATACTTTATTGAAAACATATCTCTTTTTTTATTGGAGAGTATTCAATGTTTTCATGGTCGAAGTTATTACATTGATTTTTATAATTGATGAAATGAACGTACCCATTCATAATTAGATGAGCGTAGTGAAGATTCCATTCGACATACCGAAAAAAATGGGGTCGGTTTTTATGTTTTGTTTTTTTTTGTAATTTTGTACGCGGCATACAGGTCAGGGAAAAATACCTATCGACTTGAAACTTTTTCCGCATATTTCTGGCATACCCGAATAGGCTTGAATTGTTATTCAAAGAAATCGTTAGTAAGATTTTTCCGGAAAATAATCGGAAAGTTTGAAAAATCCTTATTAGAATAACCCATTGGAAAAATACTTGAAAAACAATAATTTTTCAAAAGCTCTCAAATTCTCACGGAATATGAACAATTCTATTATACACCTTTTCAGAGATTTTTGCAACAATCGAATGAGAAATAACGAATAAAACGCAATAACAGTGTACATTTTATTGAATATTTGAATCAATTGGTTTTGCAAAGTGTATATGCGACAGGTTGCAGCACTATAAATATCAACAAGTTGCAGGTAACGTTTTTGAATGTTTGAAGTAATCCAAGATTTGTAGATGTAAATTGAGCTGACAAGTTATTTTTCATTCCGGATTTCCATACTTCTAAGCTCATCTCACAACGCGCATCCCGCGTTTTCCTAGTTATATTCATCATATAGCTTCGAGTGGTCGAATGGCCAACATGAGAATAGCTCCAACTATCAGTCGAGTGTTGTTACTCCCATGGTTACCCACTCTGATAACTTCCACTAACTCTGAGAATAAAGGTGGAGCCCCATATTATTCTCCCTAATTCAAGTGATTTATTCTGATTTCTTTGATATTTTGATCTTTGTCATCGTTTAGATGTGTGTGTGATTACACTTATTTTCCTGAACTTGAATTTTCCTGAATTTTCCTGAATTTTCCTGAATTGTTTATTTATTTTTTCAATCGCTTGTTTTTGTATAGGCACTACATCCGTTGGACGGAGTCGTACCTGAAGAGAATGTAATTTTATAAATTTCTGAACTATTTTTTTCTTTGAATAATTCAATTTTGGGAAATTGTTCCTAAATCAACACAATTTTGTGGAGGCATCAAATATAGTTGTAAATGAAATCATTGATATGCATATACTATATTCAGGAATGATCAAACTAACTGAATTTGTTCATTTCATCAACAATAAACTATATGTTTTGAACATTTCCTTCTGAGAAGATAACATTTTTTTTAAATCATCAAGATCTGTAATTTCATTGAAAAAACGCATGGAGTACACGTGCACCTCAATCGATGTCACGCACAGCATATCACTTCATTCATTCATGACATTTTCCGATTTCATTGCATTTTCGTATTTATCCGAAACAACATGTCACATCACCACTAATGTGGAAATAATTTGTTGTTTATTATTTGTCTATTCATTCTTGTTAGTGTATGAACACGCTCGAAATTTAATTCGCTATTTATCAGGAACGATTGTTGAAAGTACACATTTAATTTCATAGAACTGTCGGTTGAAACCTTGATGTGAATACGCAAGGATGGATGCAAACACGACCATCATAATGACATGTTTGTTCTACTTATTTTTTTTCGAGTCTCCATAAAAACATAAATTTTTCACAATAAAGTGGTCATCTACTGGATTGAAGACATGTATGAATGTAGATTAGCATATTATAAAAGTATACCATATTCATTATTCAAATCATGTTTTTATAGAATGAAACGACTTAGGTGTGCTTTTGTCTTTGCTGTTGACCTACATTTGTGCAGAAAGGTAAACATTCAAGTCAGAGAAAATACTAGTTCCAGCATTATTATGAGCAGCAGCTCTTTTGTTTACATCCTAGAAGAGTGAACCAACAAACAAACAGATAAAATTGATAATACTGTTTCAGAATATCATTGTTCTGAAGTATATATACTCTGTGGAGAAGATCATATATCATATTTACCGAACTTGATCTCATTTCTAACAAAAAGCTATACAATACTTCTGGCGAAGATAAACGAGCGAGCAAATAGTAATACGAGGTTCATTGTTGAAATGTTCACTGGGCATACCCAGCATGAACGTTGTGAAATGGGTGTGATATTTGTATGAAATATACTCAAAAGCTTCACACTTTGATTTTGAAACTATGAACTCTGGTACGGTCACTTACTGCCTTCGTTAGATAGCTCCGATTAATTCAACAATTTGATTATTATACTGATATTTGATCTGGAAAATGCATATATTTTCAATTTTGTCCATAGAAACAGTCGACCCATTTGTGTGAATACTTTTTTCTCATATGTAGACTATTATTATGTGGACATTTGTTGAAAATGAAATTTCATTGCAGAATGTGTTTTCATGGTTGTTTTTATATGGTTTCCAAACTTTTTTGGTGGATTTTCTCGAAAGTTATATAGCCAATGTTGCCCCAAAACATGTTGCCCAAAGTTGTATCATCCCTTGTGTCTTCTTCATGAAACCTCTCACGTTGACCAATCGAACTATGTGACCTACGCAGTGCGTTAAAAAACGTACAGGAAAAGAGTCATATTAGAATCGCATGGAGTACCACGGAGTTTTTTTTAAACTTGTTTGAATACGGGTTTGTAAATATATTAAATATCGATCACAACTGACATGACAGCAATATTAACAATAAAAATAACCGTAATAATTCTACAGCTACTCACACGACCATTGTGGTGGTAAGAATGCGCAGGCGAGATTGCTTGTTTATCACAGCTGATCAAGCATGTACCGGCAAATATGACGTCACATATTGTGCCAAAATATTGAGACGGTTCATCTAGTATCGTTTAATATCATTATTCTAATTCATTTATTTCAAAAATCACTAATTGCATTAAAAAATGTATTGAGAACCGATACAATGCACATCCTACAGGGCACCAATGCACATGCATTTTAAATGAAATCAAACAGAACACATAAAACTCAATCCTAATTGGGTTTAACTTCCAATGCGACATACGAAATAGCAGTGAGGTTTGAAGTCAACCCTTGAACTGATGAAACCTTGAAAAGACTCATTGTCTTGAGTAAGTTTGATTATATTTATTTCTAGTATTTCCATCAAAAATGTTATCATTCAGATTGAATTCTATTCACGATCGGAGATTTTCGTTAAATAGTGGACTGTGTGGGTTGGAAATTTGGCAATAATCTCAGTAGAATTGTTATAGTAGGTACACACTTATTCTTATTGGGGTTTTGAACATTTCGAGATTGTCTCTCTCAAAAACGGTCACACCGATTGCGTCTCACAACTAGTATCCAGTCATATCATGATGACATGTGTGTATCCCAAGTTCCATTGGAATATCTTTAATTCGTTCGACCTGTGGAACTCGAACAAAAAATATATATTTTCAAGTACGCTATAATTGAGTATTTGCTTCGCTCTTTCAATCAATATTCTTCTCATATTTCAGTTGGAATCGGCAGTGATCCCTGGTTCCCATGTCCAAATTGCAAGGATTCCCAAAAGTGATCTTGGATTTATATTCTTTATATTCATTTTAATTGATTATTTATATATTTCATATGTCATTCTTTTCAATTTTATGTGAAAATCCCATCTCATAATCATCGACAATGATAACGATGGCGACCTTATAGGTTTTTATAATCAGAATAATTCCAGTAATGTTCAAGTAGTTGGATGTTTTCCGTGATAGGACGTTGTTTTGTCTCCAGGGTGATTCCGGAGGCCCGGTAGTGGCAACAGTATCGTGGCAGGTTCCACATCAGTCAGTGTGGGTTGTGGTCGAGGATTCCCATCGGTATACACCAGATTGTCGTACTTTATCAAGTGGATCAACGACGTTAATATGGAATACCAATAATAAATGTCTCGGTATTGATTGATGGTATTGATGAATTTTCGTACTATTATATATCACTTTCATCTGGTCGAAACTCCCCACATCGATTATATCTAGGACTAGCTATAGTCCTAGATTAAAGATTATTGAACGCGAAAAATTTATAAAATGTTCTTGGTGGAAAGATAAGGTTGTTCACTCTGATACGTCCATTCATATTCTGAAATTCCGTATTTTGAGAAGAGATGATTGTATGCTCATTCTGGTTTGCGCTTTGCTCCAATAAGCCAATAAGTATTTATCTCACACTCACAATTAACTTGACGTTTTATTTTATGTTATATTTCCCGTTCAATCAGTGATTATATATACAATTATCTGTGTAGGTATGCCAAAATATCCGTAGAACCCCAAGTTCATATCTCATGAGAATTTGCTGTTATCTGTCTCAGATATACAGTAGTTGCGAAATGATTGAAATCTCACAGACTGCTGTACTTGGACCGTTGTGCATATTCTCTCACATTGACGATTTGAAGTTTGGCGTGGGGAGCTCTTGAGAACTGATCAAATATGAATTGTATTAGGTTTTCACTTTGTTCATTATTGTTAAAAGGTTATAATTACAGAATTGATCCATTTCATATTCAAACCAAACATGTAGGTGACACAAACACATGATGATTTCTTTTTTGACATGTTTTCAACTCAAGCTCTTACTTTATAAACACGATCATGATTCGCAAGTTTGCCAATGGATTTGTGATAATGAAAATGACCCCTCAATTCGCCTTTCATTCGAACCGGAATTCAATTCTCACTTCATTTGATTAAAAACCATTCACTAATCATAACTTTGTTGAATAACCATGAAATACCGACAACTATAAACGTTCAAAATTAATGATAACAACTTTTTAAAGTTGACTCTTCTGAAAATGCCGCGGATGAAGAGAACGAGCTTAATCCTACTCCCGAGGGCATCGGGGAAACACATCCCCGTAATCCCGCATATTCCAGGTTTCCAGTTAGAGTGGTTCGTGTGATGCACGCATTGAGAGTGTAAAAGTAGCTATCCTCATCGACCATTCCTAAACCTTCAATAATTTTCGATATTTTTGTGTTGATATTGAAGATTTGCAATATTTTATACGTATATATAATATATATACACATATAATATATATATATATATACGATGAGTAATCAAAATGTCTTGAACTTGTAGACTATGAACATTATTTGAATTGAAAACTTGTCATGGTGGAAAATTGATGACTTGAGTCACTAAGGAATTGGGCGCTATATATACAACCGTTGATGATGGAGGGGGGGGGGGGGATGGTGCAGGGTAAATTAGAAATCATGTTTTCCTGAAAAGTATTTTGTTATTTCTGCGAGTCTGTAGTCTTAAGGTTCATTTGTTTATCTTTACTGAAAATCACGCCGTCCTGGACCATGAATGAACATAGTACAACGCGTTCATTTCAAACCTTGTTTTGTTAATATATTCATGTGAATACAAATCGATGGTATGAATATTCAGGGCAAGAACTAAGTATTAGTTGGATGGTATTTTGTGGAACCTCGAACTCTGTTCACGGTAAATTCTCATGAAAAGATAGTTAAACGATATTGTTTGGTGAGATATTGAGGGACAATTTTTGAGAGGATTGCATCTCACCACATTCCCATCCAATTTGAACCGTAATGTCAACCAAAATGTTCGAACGTAAATCAATAATAACAAATAGAAATTCAAATCCGATTAAAGTCACGAGGGACATATTGTAATTCGCATCAAATAAGACACCAAACACCAAATAAGAAGTATATGAATCTTAATAAACTCGTAACAAACTTCACTTTACGTGAATTTATCATATCGAACTGATGACATTTTTGGAGGTAATTGATTATATCATCACCATTGTTATTATAAACGGATGGTAAACCTCTGAGCTAACCAGTTAAATATCCACTATTTTCTCAAGTAAACGAAAAAATATATTATTTGAGAATTCTGGCACACTATGTACTGTCACCAAATACTCGCTCCGATACAGGAACAAGCGGTAGCCCTGACCACCACCCACGTGATCGGGTAGGTGCTCCTCACCACGAAGGGATGAGCACAGTAATGAACTCGGACGTGAAATCGATGTCGACAATATTCTATTTTCGTCCGAAGCGGTCATAACACATAATACTGTCTGTTTGAATATCGCAGCCCCGGTCGCTTGTTCGCTTTGTTTTAATGCATTCATAGCCTATTATTTGTGGCTGGTTTGGTGAATAAAGAGATGATATTATTCCTGCCCCCTCATCTCTACCCTACCACCCTACGGCAGTCGTTTAGTACAAACAATAGAATAATACAAAGACTGAGTCGATTTCATCATGGATGATAGCTCAATCAACGAACAACAGATTGCTGGTTATAGAATGAAAAGTAGCGCAAGAAGAAGAGCACAACTGAAATTTATAGAAACATTAAAAATTAATGAACTCGTAATTATACGAGACTGAGGAGAATTAGAAAAGTTAATGATGAAGTATAATTATATTCAATGTTCTAATTATTGTTAGTACCGGTAGAGCAATTACAGAACGTTGTCTGCTTGGCCCAATGACGTAGGTTTCTCCGTGCTACACGATCTTCTATCTTAAATTAATCCATCCGAGAGCTAAACCGAAATAATCACAAGGAACGGTTGAGCCAAAAATAGCACGACTTCATGTAGAAATCATATTCAAAAATAATGTTTTCGACTCTACTGAATTCTCACTATCCGTATCTTGGACACATTACTCGAAAAAATTGAATTTTCTGAAATTTTGAAATTGGAATTCGAAATTGAATCTTACCTACAAATTTCATCAATAATCATGTAAAAATCGAAATCTCAAAATTATTAGGAATAATAAACTAACATTGGCTTATTGATTCAACGTGGCAAACACGTTTCAAATACCTACTTTTGTATACCATTGATTCAAGGCAAACCGGCTACAAAGTTTGTTTTGGTGAATGGTAAGAAGGAAGTTTTGATCAGCGTAGACGTGTGGCTTAATGGTTGTCACTGGGTTCATTACATCGTGGTGACAGCGGTGAGATATCACGTGGTAGGCCTATACAGTCAACAGTGACGTTTCAAATCACTAGATGCACCACTTCCTCGGTTCTCCAATCAAAATCGTGCGACGTATCGAATATGGATTAAATCATCACATAGAACCAGAATGAACCAGAATGATTACTTCCGTACACAAAGAGAAGATGGATGTATAGTGATTGAACTACAATTATTCAACTGCAGTCTTGACAATGACGATTGTTTGCATGATGAACCGTACTATCAGATTCAGTCCGCCTACTGTTGAGATTTGATCACACAACTACTCTAAATAGCGCTCCATCAGTTTCTTATAATACACGTGAGTGTGAAAGAGGCTCCTTCTTTAAAACTACATAATGGTACTTGAATATTTTGGGGAAAATCAATTTTGAAGCAGACTGAATATTGAAATTGACATTTTCCACAGATACATTCACTGTCAACATCTAAAAACATAGGGTGGAATGCAGAGACAAGGTTTAAACCCCGGCCTACCTTAGACGCCGTCCAAGTAAGAAATTGCATTGTGGCTGCAATGCAATTTCTTACTTAGACGGCGTCCAAGGTATGCCGGGGTTTAAACTCCGTATTTGCAATCCACCCATACAAAATGGTTATATTCCCAATTTCTGTTTGTATTCAATGATGGATATTGAATATAATTTGGTGATTCACGTATTGAAATATTAATTCTCTGTAACATGTATGTACACCTCCTAAAAATCACAAATTTAATTCAGAGTGGAAAAGCACAGTATTTTCATGATCTCTCATAATTTGTTGGGCAAAATTATCCAACTACAAACTTGACAATCACTAAAATCATTACAGGATCAGTAAAGCACCACTAATTTTTCAATATCATGAAATAATACGCGAATATTCACAATTGCACAGAGTTTCATTTGCTCACAAAAATCTGAGGTTGAAATAATGTAGCCACTCAAGTTCGAATGGACGCTTAGATATGATAAAACAATTGTTAGATATTGAGATAATATTTGTAAACCAAGTGAAAAGCATGTTTTTCATCTTCCTCGAATTAGAAAGAATTCATCACATCTGACATGACGTCATAACCTTCCTGTCAGATCCTCCTCTTCTTATTCCACTACATTTTCAGAACATTAGTATGATCATAGCTATTAACAGACGAAAAATATGAAAATATAAAAATAACTCCCATTTATTTCAATAATGTAGTACAAAATGAACATATTAGTAATGCGTTCTTGTTCACGATTCATCACAGTCATATTTCTTCTCACATTTTGTTTCATGTTGCAAAGAATCGTTAAAAACAGACAGTGTTTTCAAATCTCACTTGATTAATAGGTGAACATGAGTAAATATCCACATTGTTTCTCACGTTATTTAATTATGTGTGGTGTGTACGCGCAAGCGCTTTGCAGCTTTGAATGAGTGATTGAAATCGACATGAGAGATTAAAATCATCAAGTATCTAAACCTGGCCAATTAAAACTGTACACCGTTTTAGTAAACCTATCAAATATTCAGATTTGAGAAATCCCTGTAGTATTCCATAGCAAGAATGACAAATGAGTACACTGGTATTATCAATAACTTGAAAAACGCTAATATAACCGATATATATTTTTATAAATGTAGAATTCACTGTTGGATTCATGATTTTTCAGGGTGAGGATCACAACAAAAACAACAGCCAAATATTTAAAACGCTGAATCTTCAAAGTTGCAGTGATATGATCGACGTGGCGAGAATGACAAATGAGCACACAAATATTCACCAATAACATGAAAAACGCAAATATCACCGATATATATATTCTTATAGATCTGGTATTCACTGTGTGTTATGGATTCATGATTTTTAAGGGCAAGGATCACAATAAAAACAACAGATGCACATTTCAAATGCTAAATCTTCAAGGTTGCAGTGATATTACATGATCACCGAAGTTTTCAACTTGTATTTGGTTGCTGGACGACCGTTTACTTTCATGAATGCATGTCATGAAAGAATCTGAAAGTCATCTGAAAGAACGAATAAAAGTTTCTTTATATATATAGCCTATTACTGTATGAACATTTTGATACAGGTAGATCAAATCTCTTTGTTTTTAGAAACAAATATTGTGACTGCCACAAAAATAGGCAATCAATGTTTCTTATGCCACATTCTATCACCAACGCGAGAGTATTTACGTTCAACTAATTAAATCAAAACGTACAATTGCTCTACAACGACAATTACATGAGCTCCAAGGACTGGTGTTTATCGTATACACTCGAGTGCCGGAAGCGGAAGAGACTCTCGCCCATCGTGATGCAACATTCTCTCATCAGAACGATCACTTCATAATCTCGTTTCCGATGTTTAATCCAAAATTAGAATAACACCTCTAATCGTTTTCACCTATGATAAGAACATCAATCACAACTGATGGATAAGATTAAATAATTCATAGGCCTATGCTGAAAAAAATATGATTTTTTTTTCTTTCAACTCATGGGTTTCAAAATTGTCTGTATGACTCTTATCGTGAGGAGGTGGGATAGTAATCGGTCATGGCCAGTTGTGAAGGAACCACTCCTGTATTCACATTTACGTGAGAGGAAAACCATGAAAATCTCGGACAGAATGGGCAACCGGTGGGAATCGAACACCGGTCTCCTGAATGACGGGTCAGTACGCTAGCAACTAATCTTAGAATATAATAGATTGTGAAATTGTTCCGATTTGTGTGTGATTTATTATTGTTCAAACAATCGCAGAAAACTAGACTGATGCTTTTTGCTCGACTACACCAACAGTTGAGCTATTTGAGAGTACCAATGATCGGATCGTATGTATTATGCATACAAAAACCCATGTCTCATGCGAGACTCGAACCCACGGTCGACTTGACTACAGTTTCCAAAGTAGTCCCTTGGTTGACTGAGCCAGAAGAGTGAAGCAGAAGGGCTGTGAAGAGTTGGAAAGGGGTCGGTTGTGTCGTGATATAAAGTGAAAATGGAGAACCAGATAGGAATACTCAAAATGGATGACGCTGTACAGTGTACATCATGAAGTTGTTCCATTCTCGCATCTTTCGAATACGGTTCTGCACTTTCATCACATCGCCAGTCACCACAAACGATCTCAAACTTCAACAACGGCAACTATACTATCAGCAGAGCGGGCTGACCTCATGCTGACAATACGAGCATCATCAATGTATTGCCTATGGTTCCCATTGTCGATAATCGAAAAATCGACATCTCTGAATTATAATACAGTATCAATGATCGATGAGTCTGTATAGTGAGGTAACGATGACAAATTGTGCTATTATATTATATCATCACTATATTCAAGAACTATTTACTTGTACTCGCAAAAAGACGGTCATCTACCAACATAACTAATACAAATATCATGGCTATATTTCTATACTATAAGCTGTTGTGATTCAAGAATACATCATGATTATTTGGAACGAGTGAGTTCATGATAAAAAATCAAGTGTTTCTCTCAAAAGCGTTAGCTACATGAAAATGCCGAAGTTTTTACAATAATTCAAATGGTAGTTGACTTTTTCCGTGAATAAAAATATATAGAAAGTATATGATGTCGTTGTAGAAGTGCAATGGACATGCATGTATCGACTTTTATCGAAGTGCGATACTGATCGATCAGTGACGTCAATTATCGCTGACTGAGTCAGCTGATTGTGTTGTTTTAAACTCTACCAGTGCAGTTCTAGGCCTATGTGTTGCGATGTTGCATGTGTGCGGCTTCTGTTAATCACACATCACGGCCTTCTTTAAGCCGGTGAATTGCATGCTCAGCGCTATCGGTATTGAACACGTGACGTCACCACAGCACACGGCTTTCTCGATACAGCCAAAGGACTTTTTGCTATAAACCAATCTATGAGAAAAACATGATAGTTTGAGGGTTGAGTTGTGATTGTATGTAACTATACTTGTATTCACGGTAGAAGCGGTTACCTATGCCAACTTGACAAACACAAATATAACGATTATATTGTGTATATCATTTGGTAGTTTTAAGGGATAATGATTTGATGAAACACTGATACACCTTGCATATACAGTATTGTGACTACGCAGATAATTCAATCATCCAAATGAAGAAAAAATAGATAAGTCTCTTTCCCCTGAATATGATGGAAGATTGGTGTATTTTTAGAAGATTAGGTATGCGAATGCACATGGACATGGTTATATGCACATGAAGAAACAATGATCAAATCCTGAACCACCCCAATTAATTGAATGGCTGCTATTTGCACACGGCAATCATTGGAATGTCAATTAGATTCGGTCGTCGCCATCTTGAACACGTGCAACCGAACTGCATTCAGCATCCATAGATTTCTACACGTGTAATGGATCGTGCAGTTTCATTAGAGTACAAATTGCTAGTTATTTTATCGACGAAAAAAGACATTGTGAATAAAGTATTGAAGTATGGTGATGCCCATGTTTGTGTAGATTCGGTCAAATTTAGTCTCGAGTTGATGAAGTGAGTGTTTATGAGTAATGTTGGTGAGCGTTTAGACGATTTTTGAACGTATGAGACGACTTGTCACCTCACACCTGATCTTCATATATGTATCTATTGATTATATTTGAAAAATCCTATAATCGAGTGAAGTTACAAACAATTAATTTAAATTATTTCAATGTCAGAATATGGGGATTATGTTTTATTTAATCCCGTTCGGACTCTTTAATTTGTCACGAAATAAGCTGCCGTATGTATTTATGATTGAAAACTATCTCTGGATCATGTATTCTGGAGAATGTGGAAAATGTATTCTTATAGCCGTCCAAGAGATGGATATTGACATACAAACAACCCTTGAATTTTTTATTCTTGTTACTCTCACACTTTATTATTCATACGTTTCTGTCATACGGTACTATAACCTATTCGTATCACCATAGACAAGAGATATACAACCAAAACAGTTCATCTTTATGACTGAACAATTGAATACATTTTCATGCACACATCTATTCAGATAGAAACTTTCTATATTTGCGCAATGTGCAAATCTCTGGATTTAATAAAAAAAATAAAAATAAAAAAAATGCTCGCCACTAAATGAACGGCTCTGGTAACAGCCCAGTAGCTGTACACTCCAGCATGCATGTAGCGCTTATACCATAGTGATCTGCAAAGGTACTACAGTTATTACAGCTGGAAGGATTGGAAAAGAGTGGTATTCAATTAGTGGGGGTGAAACTGAAGGTCAGTTTCATTTCAAAATGTGCGTGACATGTCTTGGTAGGGTATATCAGTCGTTCATGGTATTACTATTCTGAGATTGCGTTTCACGAAAAATTGAAAAGTTTCATATTTAAGGTAAGAAAATATAATTAGTAACCGAAGGTAAATCACAATTAAATTACTCCACTATGTGTCGCTTGAACAAAATTCTTTATATGATGAATCATAACTTTATTTCTTCCGCAACAGAAGATGTATTTAGGCCTACTTCTTTGATTATGAATGTTATAATACTATAGGCCTATACTAACTTTTGCGTGTATATTGTTATATATCATGTTTAAGTTCAGCCGTTATGGTTGAAACGTTTTGGAAAAAGTGTTGAATAAAAATTCGAATACAAATATTGATGAGTGAGTAGCCACACATTTTGTTGTCTCGTGTTTTTTTTCTCAAATTTGCTCATCAAATATTCAAGTTTTGTAGTTAATATTCCCCGTAAGTGTACTCAGTCAGCTTGTATTGCATGCATTGAAAAACATATTATTGAGTTAAGAAAAACCGATTAAAAATGAATAAATAAAAAAGTCAAGGACACAATGAATGGCATTCGAGTCCATTCCCATTTGACCTAATGGGTTTCATCATCATCTTCATCATTTATTTTTGTTGAATTAGGAGTGAAGGCCAAAAATAAAACAGAAATATGAAACATTATTCTGGTATTGGTACTTTCTCTCAATTTCTGAAAGAAAAACGGAAATAATTAAAATACAATTTGTGGGATTCGTATTCTTCTGAATAAATCATTGATATATCTCACGGAATTTTGCTATTTTAAAAGAAATTCGATTCGCATTGGAACAGGAATAAATCACAATGATTCATATAATCACGGTACATATTCTCATAATTTTATTCATACTGATCTCAATTTAATGAGTATCAGACCCCTATCACATGGTTTTATCGTGAATAAGATCCACTCCTATATTTGTGAATGCATTGTGAATTATATTCTGAAAGAAATTATATAATGCAGAACAATAGATTATTCCACACTGGAATAATTGTATTATATTTTCCATCCATAGGGGTGGTTTATACCACAAGTACGGGTAGTTTATTCAATAGAAGTAATTCAGTGTGTCGATAACACGAATGAAATAAAATCACGCACTCGCTTAAACTAATTATATTAATGAAATCTATTTCAAGACCAATAAAGGCCATCATTGTTATACTTAACGAGTGAATCATCTTAAGGGTGTTATCTATTTGCACGCCGACCAGCAGTAGTGTGAATAGTCCTGCATGTCACGCTAGCACGACGGTAGGAGTCGTGTGGATAGCCCTTCAAATCACGCCAGAAGACCGTTCTTTTGTGCCGCCAATTAGCCTAATGCACGCGGCGGGAACGTTACAGTGATAAGTAACGGTAGCAGAGAGTGGAAGAGAAAATGGGTGTGTGTGAAATATAAGGACAGAGAGAGAGAGAGAGAGGGAGGGAGAGAGAGAGAGAGAGAGAGAGAGAGAGAGAGAGAGAGAGGAAAAACGGCTAAAGTGAGAAAGAGAAAATGGGTGGGTGTGTGAAGAATTTAAGGACAGAGAGAAAGTAAGGGCGTTAATCTTATCAAAGAATCACAATTCCCTTTATTACCGCCGGAAGATTGTAATTTATGAAACGTCACTCTGTTAATTACAGGACACACAAACAGCTGGGACAACTCTGTACTTGTGTCACATGGGCGGGTGAGTGAGTGATTACGATCTACGAATTCTGGTTTCCCAACTGGGATGAGAAAAAATGTTTGAAAAATAATGTGGATATTAAGGACAAGTAACGGACCGGAAAATTGCGTTAAACTAAACGTGGGTGTTCAACATCCACATTTTGATATTATATTCACATTCAACAATGAAAAATTGATTTATGACTAAACTGTTCAACTATCTTCACATACATTAAAAACGAAGTATTTTCTTTGTAGAATTTGCGAGATATTCTCACATTATTTAAAAGAAACCTGATTATCTCGATAACCGCGCTCCCGATTTGCATAACACTTGTCAAACATGCTCTTCACTTTTAGTCCCACAACATTTTGAAATGGGAATGTTTTATGATGAAAATATTCTTCACTTCATCGACGTGTCATTCTTCTGAATATTATCGAAATTTCAATTATCAGTATTTAACAATCTACTTCTTCGATTTCTACCAAATAAAAATAACGATCCGATTCAGAAGCTAAGTATAATGCCTGAAAAAAATTCTATGTAGACCGGTTGTGCCTTGCAAACCTGTAAAACGCATAACAGAAATATAGTCTTCGTCATTTCAGTAAGTGCAGCCTCACCTGCAAACCTGACAACAACAGAAACAAATGGATAAATCACTGATTCGAAAGTTTCTGTTGCCAATTCACTGTCGTGATTATCTAATGAATTGACATAATATTGATTGTGGCCAAAAGAAGGTGATTGAATCATTCCTATTGAATTGACCACTAGTGATAGGAGTGGCTAATTGCCAGGGCCACCTTGATCTATACTTCATGTGGGAATTTAGAGATACTATGATAGGTGAATGTGAAATTTTCCACATAACAGAGCCCATGTGATTGGATGTTCTGTTTTGTGACGTTTATGGGCGGGTCAATCACTAGTCGTCAATTATCGAATGAAAGATTCTTTACAATCTTGGTCATCGATACGATCACACACTTACACACATACTATAGTCTCCGTTGCACTGCAAAGTCCTCTAGTAAGTTCTGAAACATCCTCGGTAGCTTCTTAGTATGGCTACTCATAATTCATATATTTGATACGTATCGTTGGGCTGAGCTAATAATATATAGAGCGATCAGATAAAAGTTGTAACCACGGTGAATAATTTAGTAATACTTCGTGTTGGGACGTTGGCTAAACTTGATACTTGCCTTAAAGCTGTAGTGACTTGAATGAACACTGGAACTCGTGGGATCTGTAGACAAGGTCACGTGACAATGGGGGAAACGTGCGTGATCTGACGTCATTAACCTCCCCCTCTCTTTCAGTTGAAGTGCGTGTATTACGCACTGTGCTCGATATCGACCTAAGTGACGTCACTTCCTGGTTCAGGATGTCAACCAGGAGAGTTATCCTTTGTTTACGTCATAGCCGGCAGGAAGCATTCCCGTCTTCCTTATATATGAGAACTTGACTGGGAGAAGTTTACTAATCCAGCCAGCCATATAGGCTAGCAAACTTTTAGAGAACAAGAATATGTCAACCTTCTAGTTCCCTTTCTACAACTTTCTTAACGAGTTTACGGTGTTTAACTTGGACAACAATGTTACCATCATATAAGATGGTGGAGTCAACTTATTCGGAACAAATACTATTAAAGGATGTTCCAGACTTCAATGACTCACGTTATATACACTTTAGACAACGCTGTCAGTGACATTGATAAATAAGTGGAGAGATGTTCAAATGACAATCTACTTCAAATAAATGATGTGTATTCCAAATGATAACGGCTCGAGGTTAGGTTGGGCTAGGTTGGGTAAGTTTGGTTGGGAGCTAGGATGTTTAGCTAACGTGCAACAACAAAAACAACAACAATAATCACCACAACAGCAGAAATAAGAACAACTAAGCTCGCATATATATATATATCACATATTCAAGTTAAGCTGCTGATAGGACTGACTATATGTATGAAGTGGAAAAACGGATTCTACCAATCTATAGTAAGCTTTTTTTGAGTTATTTCTGCGGTCATCACTTTTCTGGGTTGAAATGTTACAATACGGAGAATATTACAGGACTGTTTTGTGGATATACCCCACAAAATCCCCTTCGAAGGGTCGTATGACCCGATATGACATAATGGGACGCACCGTCACTTCGACAGGAGTTGAGGATGGCCCAACATAACCGTTATACAAACGAATACGTTCAGACATGTTCTAGAAGGTGATTGGTCGAAAGCTGTCAAAACAGTTTGATACGGTGTTGGCCGTCAACGGAAAAACACCGTGAGAACGAAACCATTCATATTAAGAGATACAGAAGAGCATGGAAGAATTGAAGACTCTTCAATAATGTACCAATCAATCAATAATGTATATGTTTTATCTGACTTTTTTTATATCACTTGATAATCAACCAAGAATGAAGCACTTTTCCTATTATAATTATCATTATCATTAATATCATTATTAAAATAATTATATACTCTTATAGTACTCTGTAATTATTTTATTCTGCAAATTGATTTTTTTGTCACTTAATGTGTATTATTCGTATCCACCATTATCCTATTTTTTTCCCCATTATTCTATCTTTCTAATTTAATTAAGCGCAATGTTATTTTTCATATACAAATGTAGTGTTTTCTTTCTTCGTTCTATTATTCTCTGTATAATCCACAGATAAGCCTTGTGCTAGGCTTTGTGGACAAGTGAACCTTATGTTTTATGTAAATGAATGATGATAATAATAAACAACTACTACTACGGTCTAGATCATCATTAGAATTCGAACAATTACAATAATTTCATGTATCATAGTCACACATTTTGTAAGTTCAAGTATGAACCAGTGATTCTACTGGTTCATAAATGCATGTGACATGGATCAAAATGTGTAAACATTTTGATGTTTCGTTTAAGACAAAATCTAAATTATCATTTATATTTTTTCATCTTGTCAATTGATATTTGATGAAGACAAGGTGACCGATCAACGTGAGTCACGTGGTATATATATATATTTCATCATGGCCCCACCATGATTATCAGTAAGGGTATATGGGGAGGTGGTTCCCCTTACAATCACCATGCACGAATAACAGACATTTATTCACAACTCGAAAAACTCGTAAACGCAAGATAAAAATGTGTTTTACGAGTATTCCAGCCACTTATTCAAAGTTAGCAGCTTGAATTGAACTGTGATTCACTGCTGCTTTAACGAGTGCCAACACTTGAAATAAAGCACTGAAACTGTACAGACTATCGTAAAGTATGACCAACTTCGAATAACTATTCATGCGGAAATATATCGTGATTGGAAATCTCTTTTTATCTTTGTATCCACAAGTGAGTATCAAGTAAATGACTCATCAAATTTAGGAACTGAAAAACATTTCTTCGCCATCTTGGATGATTGAATTTGAATCTCCAATAGTGAAGGAAAAAAATCAACTATCGGGAAGCGTGATAAAAATCTAGATGCATGCAGTGAATCAAATAAAGTTTGGTGATCACAATATAGATGATCATGATGACGCATTCTGATGAAAAATAATGATCAAGTTCCACTACCAACCAAACTGAGCTCTACAATTATCTATCAGAAGGCCCATCTGAGGGTTATATGAATGCATTCGGAATTTCTTTATTTGTTGGATTTTCCATCTGTGAAAAGTCTCATTTGTGGTATTTTATATTTGTATGATTTTTTTCTTCAATTTTTCTTATCTTCAATATATTTCATATACTGTCATTGTGAGGTACGCGACATATAGCCAATACGTAGAACACAGCTCTGTTCATAATTGAAATAATAATTAATTATCATGGTACAAATAACAACAGCTAGTATTCATGTTGAAAATACATTTGGTTGGTTGGAAGGCTACAACAGCATGCATTTGAGAAATGTTGTCTTCTATTCCCAAGAGAGATTTGACACACCATGTCATATATAACCTTTCAATTGTATATTCGAATTGGATACATTTTATATTTATTGTGTATGGAATATTCCATGGTGACACAATTTTCATAATTTAAGCCATTATGATGTAATCTGAAAAATATTTGTACTAAAGAAGGTCTCAAAACAACGAATATTAAATACAAACATGTTTCGGATTATTGGTAATTGAGATAATTTTGATTCACGGTGACGAAAAATGGCCACTCAAAGCGCAGTTTTGGTGTCAAAAATCATTGTTATCGATTCACAATGATATGTACCCTACATGATTGAGTAGTCATATCTGATAACCACCTTGAATGCAAACAATAAAAAAATGTAATAATAATTTTCCCAAGTTGGCAGAATTGACTTGTATAAAATGTAGCCAACTCACTTACATTCCACTTGTAGCTTCTTCAGGTTCTCATCATACTAAACATCTTCATCAAGTAGAGTGTTTGGGTTCGTTCAATAGTGAAAGCTCAACGCATTTAAAAGACGGAACGCGCATAGAACGCAACAAACGCAATCCGTTTCACCAATTTATATAGGGACCATAAATCTTACCCTCCGTCAGTATTATACCAACTTATTCTACACTAATTACATCTGTTGATACCAGTTGTTATTGTTATCATTGTTGTTTTTGCTGTTTTTGTTGTTGCTTTTGTTTATGTTGCCACCGTTGTTGTTGATTCTGTTATTGTTCTTGTTTTGTATTCATGACTGTTGTTCTCAGGCTTACCTTTATACCTAAATACTACTGGCTGTTTATTCCACCGTGTTGCAAATTGATGTCTAATAATAACACCAATGTTTTTCCCGGGATTCAAACCCGGATCTTCTGAATTGCCGTACCCATTTTTTATGCTGCCTGATATCTCCAATTTATTTAATGTATTATCACTTTGGTACAGGTGCTGGACTGGTATGAAGTTTTATAGTGTTGGCTACATCACACAAGTCATGTGATTCATTCGCGACGTGAAATAGCCCGTGTTATTACCCCTTCAGTAAACATTGACCCAGAGTATTAGCCAACCATTAATCAAGACAGTAACGTCATAAATACTGCTGAGTTTGTGATTGGCTACCGTCTGACTGCGTGGCAGCCAATTGGAAGACAGCATGAATATGCACGGCAAGTTTGATAAGTGGAGTAAAAACTGTCAGATGGAATAATGTAGACTTTTTAACTGTCAATATAATTCGGAAGTGAAATGTGGATAATGGAGAGCAATTTCACGATATGCATTAGCATCCGAGTTCTGAATACAGCTTGAAAGAAATTTTAATGTGGAATAATGAATTAGGGATCTCCTGGGTTTGCATTCATGTAAAGCTGAACCCAGTCTAACTTAAATCCAAAGTGCAAGTTGGCTGTATACTGCCTCTGATTTTCTTGTATCATCTTTTCTATGTTACTGAGCCGGGATCAAATCGTACGGAAATTCCTCCGCTGAGGCATATAAAAGAATCAAAATTCCTAAGAAAAAAAGATCGAAACGCATTCTAGTGGTAGAAATTTAATGAATAATGTTGCTGAGGCCGAATTTCATTGTTTTACATCGTTTGTTTGATACAAAATTCCTTCTTTTGGCTCTATGATCATGGCCACATAATTTGTCCACTCGTATTATCCGATAATGGAACAATATCAGGTGGTTGTTGAGCAAGTGACCAGGCTATCGAATACTTCTTTTTATCACGCTTCAAGATATTAACTAACAAACTGTGCTGTTTACTTGCGAAGTATATGCTATTCCGCACAATTACAGCAATGTAAGAAGCGTGAGAATCATTTTCATCAATCTCGTGGATATGTTCTTCGACAGAGCTCTACCATATATCGAAACATGAAGAGAATAATAAACCTTATTGTTAAACGTGTTGAAGTTGAAGTTTTCACAATTAAACTACATTAATTTACATTTTGCTCTTTTAAGCAAATAATGAAATCCTAGTTATATTTATGAGCGTTTCTGAACCTGTTTCCATTATGTTCTGTGTTTCTCACCGGCTCACGGGTTTGACATAAGTTTTTCCTCTCAGAATGTGCATAAAACATTATGTTACACCACCTCCCGATGGAAACCCGGCACCACCACGCATGTTTTAAGTGCGGCTCGATGTAAGATATGCAAACAAGGTTACTATACAAGTGAATTGATTAAGATATTTCTCTTAACTTTAATCATAGCTCTGTGAATTACGGACAACTTCATGAAATCTCAGACTACTCATCATCACATCAACAGCCAGTAATAACTTATGTTATTTCGACAGAAAAATGTGATTGACCCGAATATATTCTACAAGCAAGCTGAAAGAAACCTTATTTAATTCAAATCTAATCTAATATGCAAGCCTATTGAATCTTGAGGGAGTCCAAACTATGTTTTTCAATATTTGTCCTTGTCTGAAATTCATATGTGGAGTCTACATTAGAAGTCATTCATTAGGAGTCATTCATATTTATCGAAATTTTATAGTGTAAATCATTTGATCTTTGCTATGAAAACCAGCATCACTATGTTATAGACAGCTACGTGTTTTGAATCATTATATTTGGAGTTGATATTATTCTGAACTTCGGAAGAATGTTTATTATTCACTTCTTCTGACACACCCCACATTTTCTGAGAGAATTCCTGAAATATTTCCGACTTCACTTGTTGGATCAGTGGAGCTAAGGCTCAATTTCACCCCACTTGAAGAAACGGATGTCTTTTTTTTGCACTCGACGGATCAAATCAAAATGATGATTCAGTTGATACTTGGCATACACAAGTGTCATCTGATTCAACACTGTATAGTTTTGGGGCGAAGTTTACCGAACTTAAGGAACAATCGGGTGCATTACTCGTCTGATAAAACCCTTCTCCAAGTTTTTGAAAATCCCTTTAAGAATGACCGAGAGGAAAAATTTGAAACAAAAACCCTCCGTATGAATTTAAATTCTCATTGCATTGTTATTATTTTATTATAAAACTGATACAGATTATTCTCAAGTTTCACATGAATCGAAACAGCCGTTCTGATGAAAAAAAATATATGATGTAATTATTTCGATTAAAAAAAATGTAATACATTTTTTTTAATCAATTTGTAATATTGAGAAACCTATCATGAATTCGAACAACAGATTGAATCAATTATATTCAGAAACGGTTATAGATGAATAGAATAGAAAGGCAGTGACATAATTGTTTTTAACTCAGGGTACATGTATAACTTTTCATCACATTTCATATGAGTGTGCCTATATCTCTAATCCAACAACGCATATGTTGCATTTTCCTAGTATTCTCAAAAGAAGAAGTTCTTAAATATCCAGTTACGTTTATAATTGTGACTCCGTCTCTAAAAACCCTGACAAACATCATATTCATAACCATAATACAATCAAATGTCACAGCTAAAGGTGATTTAACGGTGATATTTGTATCAGTTACGTTGGTGGACGACATTCTTCTTTCCTGGATATATATATATATATATATATATATATATATATATATATATATATATATATATATATATATATATATATATATATTTGTGAACACGTACTAGATATATGTATTCTCCGTTCAACCTACATCTATACAAGCTCCTTGGTTTGAACCCGAGTCGATAAAATAGCACACTTCTTTATCGACTCCATCGCGCATCATCCACGGCGGGGTGAAATCAATGCTCGTTGCCCTCGATTCATCCCACGGCCTCTACGATACAAAGACAGCATGTACTGTATTTCCCACGAGACCGTGCATCATTCCTTGACACAATACCCATCCAGCTATCCAGGAATTCAATGACGGGTATACAGGGAATCAGCGGGAGCATTACATCAGCACTACACTTACACGGGCTTGATGGGTGGAGCTACAATAGAAAAAGGAGAAGTATACGAAAATTCTGATTCATCTCCAAAATCTCAACATTACAAACTTAGCTATACATATTTGCTTAAATCATGGTTACCAATTTGATTTTTGTCTTTATCTTTCGTGCACATTGTAGTTATGTCGACTCCCATACTAATTACACGATGTAGTGATACCAACTTATTTTATCACAATATAAAGAAGGTGCTCCAACTCACATACTGATAATATGACGGTATTTGTGGTTTCTTGCGATCACTTCAGAGCCAAAGGTCCCGATTGCCTGTCACGTTTGTGTGGATTTCCTTGTGAAGAAGATGTATATATAAGAATGGTCACGGTATACCTGTGGCATTGTAGAACTAACAAAATTTATAATTTTCGGGAAAAAATTAATGCAACTACTAACATTACAATTCTACTGAGCCATGTATAGCATTGTTGAGTATTGTTGTTTTATATATTTCGATATGTAGGCGATAGTTGCAGTATGGGCAATTGGGGCCTGGACTTGGATTCTGACTCCTGAAATATTTCACTTTGAACACGTGAGTAGGAATACCTTCTTCACATTATGATGAAATAGGTTGGTATCACTATATATCGTGCTAATAACATGGAAGGTATTTGTGGTTTCTTGCGGTCACTTCAGAGCCAACGGTTCCGATTGCTGGTCGCGATTCAGCGGATTTCTTTGTGAACTAGATGTATATTGGAGTGGCTAGGGTAGCGTAAAGGGCAGCAGTGGTATTCTCTACAATTGTAATGATCGTGTATGGATCGAAATAATAGCAATAGTTGCGCTACAGGCAATCGGGACTCTGAACTCGGATTCTGACCCCGGAAATATTTCACTTTGAAGACGTGAGTCGAAATATCTTATTTACATCATGATAAAGTATGTTGGTATATCACACAACATCGTGCATGGTTCGTAGGTTCAGGAGCGAAATTTGGACACTGGTTTTCACTACTTTTTTCAACACGACACGTTTCTTCACTCTTCAACTATTTCATGCCCACGGCTCATCTGACTTCAAATTATCAAACTGTCAAAACCAGTTTTGAGGTGCAATGACGTTGCTGTGAATGTATGTCAAAATCCACTGCTTGCTTGACCGTAAGGCCGCTGTCAGAATTTAGCTGACAATTGACGACTAGTGATTGGCCCGCCCACAAACGTCACAAAACAAAACATCCAATCAAATGGGCTTTGTTATGTGGGAAAATTGTCATTGACCAGTATCTCTAAATTCCCACATGAAGTATAGATCAAGGTGGCCTGGCGATTAGCCATGCCTATCACCAGTGGTCAATTGTTAGCAAAAATCGTTTCAGCCAAATTTATTTTATCATTATTGAAATTGAAGGTGAGTTGAGCCACCGTGGTTGAACCTATTACTATAGGTTGAACCAAATTTCACGTCACGAATTTTAGACGAAAGTAGACATTTTACTTCGATCACGTTCTGGATTCTGATTGGACAGAAAGAATTTTTGGTCCGAAATCGTGACAGACGAGAAGAAAAAATTCTCGGAACGAACCCTGCTTGACAGTCCGCAAACTTCTGCTAGCACTCACGCTGATAATTCTCACGATCGTAGCTTCTAAACTTTCCGAGTTATATTATTATTGACGCCAATAGATCTCATCCATCAGTACAGTGCGTTGTTAAACCCAATATAAATAATTAAAAATCTTTTTATATCTCATTATGGAACTGAAGAAAATGCTAGGTTTACGCAAATATGAAAATTCGTTCAAACACACGCATTAAACGCATCGCTTGATTGATTACATTCACAAACTACTGAGTTCATCTCACAAACGCCTGCCCGCTTTTATGTGGAAATCCTCACATATACATTCTTATTTCTTATTCAACTAGTTCGTGAAATATTTGACTACTCCAGATCTGACGGCCATATTTGTTACATCTCTTGTCATTCTTCGCAGATTGACATTGTCAAAAACTCAAGAAGATCGTGATTGGAACACTCATATGTGTGTATATTATTTTATTTTATGGCCGTGATAAATTATATAAGAAGTCATTATAGTTGTGTATACATCAAGTATTGACCAAATGATGATGTCACGTGGCATTTTCTGACGATTGCTGCATACATATAATGCCAACAATTCAACATATTTAAAACGTTTCTTTGTTGAAATTAACTCGATCATGTATTTCTTTGCGTATTCGATTTACACGAACTTGCTTTCAAATTGTCATGAACATCATATTTTTCATAATCGAAATTAGAGGTTTGGTTCAAATATACACTGTGACTACAGTAATCCATATTTGTTCTTATTCATTGGTGGATATGAACCGGAATTTTCCACAACATTAGCATTTACTCCGCCAAGCAATTAGCGAGAACATTTGTAATAAATGATTATGTGTAATAATTATTGCGAAACTCTCTTCTTCTTATTATTATATTGGGCTTTAACGACGCACTTTAATGATTATCAAGGTCTATTGGCGTCGGATGAATGATTAATGAGATGAAGGGATGATGAGATGAAGGTTTCATGGGTAATGGAAAGGATGGTGGGAAGAAAGCGCTCGTGGCCTACATTGTGGGAACCATCCCGGCATTATAGCCTAGACTACAGAGGGAAACAACAACAAAAAAGTGTGAAGATGGACGGTAGCGGGGATCGAACCGGGTCCGATATGCCCACTGCCTCCCGGGTCGCATGAAGCAAGTGCGTCAACAACTCAGCTACATGTGCCGGTGTGTGATACTCTTTTCTGAATCATGGTATGGCTCGAATTTAATAACACCAAGTTTCATCACGTGATATTGTTAATGATTTATAAAGAGAAGAAATGACAGAATCCCAAAACTTCTACATAGTTGAACGGAAGGTCATGGAACAATTCCTACCATGAATATAATTAGAGATTGTAGATAAAAATATGTAAGATAAATTACATTGGAACTCCGAGCATGTACAATATAATATGCCTATTTCGGAATGATAAAGAGAGCTTATATTTACATTATTATGCTATTCATCATGTAAACTGTTCAGAAATATGCATGCTAATGTATTCAGATAGCCTATGATGGCTCAAATTCAGAGATAAAAACTATTTTAACTGAGTTATATTACAAGGGCCCAACTACTCCAACTTTCTTGGATTCATTTTGGTTTGAAGATGGGTATAAGATCTACACTATAATTATGAAATGATTTTATTTTCATTTAAAATTAATGGTATTCACCTTATTCTTAGAGAAAATATGAAGAAGTTTAATTTCTTGAAACTTGCATGTTTCAAATCACGTTTGTATCAAATCTATTTTAGTACACAATTTTTCTAGTTGAACACCAAAATCGCCAAATGAGCGAGAAAGTATACGAGAAAATAATATCAATTTCTGTTCACGGAAACGAAGTTCTTTGATTGAGCTGGAATTTTAAACAAATTATTTCCAACCATCACAGTCATTTTTATTCATGATGAACATTTCAGTGAGATCTACCTTCTTTTTCAGAAATACTGATTTAAAACATATTGTAAAATGTATCAAAAGTTGTGTGTATTGAAAATTGTGAATTCAATGGTGTGAAACATTTTTTTTAAAAGAAATAAATAAAAAAAAAATATATATATATATATATATATATACACACACACACACACACATATTTATATATATATACAGTTTCCTAATGTTCTGAGAATGATCATTTTTTGCTACCCTTATCTCGTCGTATAATAATGGAGGCCGAATTGGAAAAATATTGTAATTGAAACGGATGAAACCGTGCTTGTATAACAAGACGTAACCCTGGCGTCTTTGATTCCCTTTTTTCTATCATGATACTTCTGTTGAAGTAAATGTTGTACGTGATTGTCTGTGTACGTCTGTGCGTCTTGTGTACGTTAGTGGCTATGGCACTACAAACGTTTCACACATACGAATAATGTTCTATACCATAACTGTATCGACGAGAGAAGAAAGTCTCCTACTGACATGAAAAATACAAATGTGCCCACATTCACGAAACGAAACAAATGGAGAACTGTATGATTGCAAATGAATGAACTATACTAAACAGCACAAACATTCTACCAGCTTTCGTATCCATAAACACTAATGACGAGGAGTATTTTCCCGCCATAACACCATCATCTCATGAATCATCAGAGCATCATCATGAATAACTATGATCGTGTGAGGTTACACAAATATCACAATCATATTTGCATATGTGCTTATTTCAGTATCAAAGATTTTCCGAGCAAGAAATAAGATTGCAAATTTATTGCGTGAATATCAAAGTTTTCACAATTATTCAGTTGGTATAGACGACATTTTTTTCTCATAGATACAAGTAGGTATTCAACGACAGAAATTGTGAGAGTACCGTTGTCATATTTCTGATATGAAAAAAATGTACCACGTTGAATGACGTTGTGTATAGTGTTTTCCAAGCAGAGAACTGCAATGGAACGTTAGTATGAGTTTCACAAGAAGGAGAGTATAACAAGGTAATTTGGTTCCATCCCGTCTCAATCCTTTCTAGACTTTAGCATGTGTCAGGATGCGCACAATCCATCTCCATCTGATAACAGAGAAATGGAGAGAGAGTAAGAGAGTTCCATCTGGTATGAGAGAGACGAGGATAACTCTATTATTCTCTTTGAAAGAAATGCCTTTGCAAGCCAATTTCCTGCACTTTTTTCAAAACCATTCCTCACTCTCTCTCTTTCTCTTTCCCTCTCTCTCGCTCTCTCTCTCTCTCTTTGACTTCCTCACGCATCCATTTATTATCCAGGCAGAAGCCTTCTAAGAACAACGTTTGCTACATTTCCCATGTAAAACAGACCAATGCCAGCGGGTGTTTCGCATCAATACGGTGAGAGGTTCCGACTGCTCATGAGGCCTCTGTTTCTATAATGTAAACAGTAGTACCAACTCAGTATAGCATGGCAGTATTCAACAGAGATGGGAGAAATTTCGTTTGCGAAAACAACCATGCAATAACTCTGCATATATTTTTGGAGAAATATAAAGACTTTGCGTTTGTAGGTAGATGGATGAATTATTTTTCCATTCAGAAAAAGTTACCGAACAAAACACAGAGTAACAATACATGAGATAAAATAGATGAATACATAGATAAGTTAGGATGAAAAAAGATTATTTCTTCAAAAAAATAATGAAGTGCTATGGTATATAAAAGTGAAGAAAATAATATAAACAACCTGAAAGAGAGACGTCTACAACTATAACATGTTCGAGTGGTATGAATATTTGAAAAATGTTTTGAACTATATGTTCAAGCGTTATGAATAGTTCATATGAATTGAAATAGATAGACTTGAATTCAGAGAGAGAAAATAATTCATTCATGACGGCTGTTCACCTTTACGATGAATTACCATGAAGGTTCAGCTTATTATAAATTTTGAATCATAATTGCCGAAAATAAAAAAGAGTTATGACATTAGCCTATGGTAATAAAATTATCGTAATAAAATCAAAAACTTAATTAGTAACAATGAATAGATTATTAGGGTTGGATGTCAAGTAATATATTATGAGTGAATCACCCCCATAGTCAAATTTTTAAGTGAACTTCAAGAAGAATTAGAAATTGTGCCTTCAGTCCCAACTAACAGATAGATCACTAGAATTTCTACATGTTTATGAACTGATAAGAAATATGGTATGGTCGGTTCGGATGTATTTTCTCTCCACTTGTATCTCTTCTAGTTGATTTGAACATGTCACGAAAAAAAGCTGATGTGGTCGAGGATGAATCCAATTACGTAATATCATGGCTACCGGCGATGATGTCTCATCCCATCATTTTTGTCGTTATTCAATTCGTAACTTGATACAAAATCATTATTCCCCAAGACTTTGATTGGAGATAGAATAGTTTGAACGGGGCCTCTCAAGTTTGATCTTACCTCCCAAAACGATTATGTCTGTATATGACGAGAATTATCGTTGATTGCCTACTTGTAAATATTTTGTACAATCTTATTATATTTTCTCAAAATTCTGGTACTATAGAACAGAGTGAATTCTGTGATGACGTGTATTTCTGAGAAAATATCAAGAATGCCCAATTGGATAATATTTCCTCCCTCACTGAGGCAGTTGCTACCGAATCAGCTTCGACCATTGATACCTCTATCCTAGAGATGTGTTACATGTCAATTCGAGGATCTCTCGGTCATAGATTCTATTTCCACCTACTATCACTCTGTCATCAGCAAATCGTAGCACTGCTGACAAATCAAGTTCATCGACCAACCTGAACTCGACTGATATTTCGTTCTGAGATGGTTTGTCTAGTTGATAAGAATGATGGTAGAATTCCTCAGTATCTTCGCCCAGTGTTATTCATTCAGTTTTCTCATTTTCTGTATCAATATTTAAAGATGTATCACATCTATGAATTCCTATCATTAAGTCTCGAGCTGGTAAAGAGTATCGATGATTTATGAAATAGTATTGCCGGGTGGTTGTGACTAACGATATACGTTTTCCAAATGTTGAGAGAAATTGGAGCTGTATTTACTTCAAGTCACTCGACCTCCTCGAGAAGAGCATCAAGTTTGGACATACAGGTACTCCATTGTGTGTTCAGGAGAAACGTTTTGATGTGGATTGAATAATGTGAAATGCTGGCAAATTTGTCCAGAATTCTCTCTGCCACTTTCTTGAGAACCGAGAAAATTTAAATTGGTCACAAATTTGCAGAATCATTAGTGTAGGCCGACCCAATTTTGAGAGTGAAATTGATCTTGATTGTTTGGAGGATCACCCACAATCGATAGTACCAAGCTAATTATCCAAAGCCTAATATTCACCAAGCTTAATATTATTAAGTTAGTATCTGTCTAATTTACTTCTGTTTTCAAACTTTTTATATAACATAAGATCATTTAACCTTCCAACCTCGATCACATTACACTAACTGTAGATAAACTGACAAATGAGTATGTACTCACGTTGTGAACTGGATCTTCTGATGATATTCTCCAGGAAAGTGTTTTGCGGGGCGACCAATCCTCTTCGTCCACCCGGCATGATGACGTCACTCGTACGATGACTCACACACACTTATCACTTTTGTATCACTACACACTCTAAACACCTTGTTTTCAGTCTACACTAAACACCGAGATTGTGTGAAGCTCACCATTATAGTCATGCAGCTAGTTTAGCCCGAGTCTAGGTGAGGATCAAAGATGGCGGCACACAACATGGCGGACAGTGGCTATACGAAAGATGTGCCGTCGCTGGAGATCTCCATGGTAACGCCCGGTGTTGTAGTTCGGTATTGGGGAAGTCTGCAACATGTTAAAAACAAGTACACCTATAGTCAGAGAGTAGAGATCAGTGAGCACTTACTCCGGACACACATTCTTAAATGGTATGCAATCGCATAGTTGAAGCGCTGTGAAAAAAAAATTAAGAAGCCGTTCACAGAAATGTGTCAGGTTGTATCATCACCTGAAACACTTCTTTTGGTACATCTCATTTTTTTTGTATATTTAGAGGTCAATTGAAAAACATGACTACAGGTCAAAAAAATCATGAAGCGAATAATTCATACCGGTTATTCAGCAATAATCTTATGTTCGTCTAGTATTAGTTGAAAAAGCTGATCAAAGAAATGTATTTCGTGGTGTATTGTATATTTCATTTTTGTGAAACCAGTTATTTCAGAATCACGATTCTCGTTATGGAAACACAGGTGGAGGGCAGAGTAGTTTTCAGTCTATGTGAATTTATTACTTCGCACGGTCAGTTTATGAGTGTCCAACAAAATATGTATTCCAATTTATTCATTCAAAACATAAAAGGTTGGATTATATTTGTTCATGTAAGGTGGGTGGTGGTAGTCAGGCTAGGTTCTTATGTTTATTAGATCAGAATCATTATAGGATCAATCCAGGTCATGCAATCCAGGTCGTGCACAACAACCTCGACCGATAGACTACATCTTAGCCTTGTTGCAATTTTTTACAGTCATTTTCAAGGAAGTAATAAAATCAATCTCAAAAACCTGGCACCTCCACCAAAGCTTGAACGTGGAAAAACTTTGAAACTTAAGAGAGTGGATTGAAATCGTTGAACTAGATGACTTTGATAGTCCTGAAAAAAATGCCAGCTATTACATGTGAAACAATGAAATGATCCACAGTTTTAGCGGAAGAATTCGACTTATTTGGAGTGACTTTTGAATTTTTACTTCTTTCAAGTTCAGCAAAGTAAGTTGAGAGTTGCTCACAGATAGGAATATATATATATATATATATATATATATATATATATATATATATATATATATATATATATATATAAATGGTCTCGTGTATGTTTGTGGAAGCCTGGCGGACCTTCAGAAACTCATCCTTTCATAAATACAAGTATAGCCCCATAATAAAACATTTGCTATATAAATATCATCATATATTTATTTCTCATTTGCATTCACATCTATACATGCCTGGTTTATACCTAGCCAAACAAGCCATAATATGCGAAGGGTTCTAAAATAAATTATGTGGCCTTGAAGTATACCTTATAGACAGCTTCTATATGTTACATTATTATTTCTTACTCCTTGAGTGTATTCACGATTAGGTATATTTTGAGTAGGTACGCAACTGGGTCACCTATTATTGAGAGCTTGAATTATCAATATCCAGTAAGAACGTGGTTCGTTACAGAAGATAGGTACCCCCTCATACGACCTCTCCTCAAGAATGCAGTTGATCTCTGTTATATATGACCTCACCCTACTTGATGTGCATTTCTGTTCAGGCGACATAGCGTGAAGGGACACGAACAAGTGATTGGTCGCGATATAATATTACTCTCGAACTCACTGTTTTCAATTACATAGTTTATAATATAGTACCACATTTTGGGAGGCTGTAATTATATTGGAGAACTGTCAAGTCAGAAGGCCGAGCATTGAATAACAATGTTTTAATCACCCTTCGACGATCTTCACAAATCATAAGACATAAAATTCACTGTCTTCAGCGTTGATTGTTGATCTCATTCGCATTCTTTCTCCGTCTTCTTCAATCGTAACCTCAATATTTATCTTTTTCTCTGTTCTCTCGGTCAAAAATTCCGAGTTGTATTGATTTACCATTTCTATATTATTTTTCAAAGTCAGCATTATTATTATTCCATTTTTATTATAACTGTTCACAGATTCAATTGATTCATATTCTGTTCCTCGTCCCATTGTTATTCATTTTTCTCTCGAATATGTTATTATTTAAATTATTATATTTTAATTCATTGATTTTTATCATGTGTTTTCAGCAATCTCAAGTCTGAGGTGGGACCGAATCTCTAATCGAGATGGATATTCATATATATATATATATATATATATATATATATATATATATATATATATATATATATATATATATATATATATTAATACCGAATGTTATTCCCCTCAGTTCCGGGTATCAAATATTCCGTAAGACTTGATCATGTAACCATCTCCATTTTCACCTCAGTCATTATACACACGATACAATCGACTAGCAGCTGAGGACTCTTCAACGTTTTACTGCAGAACTGGTTTCACTTCAAATATTAATCTTCAATCATAATATTGGAAATCAAATAATGACCCATCATCCCGGATGAAATATCCATTCTTGGAGGAGAGTCTCGAAAATGTCACCAATAATTACAAGTAGTTCATCCCTTCCTTGTCATCAAGTTACTCAACTTCCTCCCTCACTTATTACATTATGTTGTAAGCACATGGGTTGATTACTGGTTATACAAAAGAGCGAGTGAGTGGGTGAGACACGTTCCATTACTCCTAATTACATACTCCGAGTGTAATTATTGTTGTTTGGTGTTCATCAACCCACGCTGTTTTCAGACTATTGTACACAGTTTTGAGTGTATTCTTCACATTCTGAAACATGTTTGTTTATCCTCTCCTTTCCCTTCCACCCACTCACTTCTCATATCTCCCTCTCCACTGGCCGGTGTGTTCACGCACGTAAAGCTCCGAACACAACGTGGCAAGCAGTTTCGTCTAAGCCTCTAAGCTTGTTCATGCCTGAATGAAATATAATATACCTGAACAGTATGATACTCACTGAAGCTTAAAATATTTGTTCTCCATTTCCTCACTGTGAAAAACAAATGTTTGCCTATTTATTAATTCATTTGAAGGCATTGTAATGAACACAATTTGATTAAGGTGAGTGCAGACATCATCTGAATCCTACCACATTGTTCACTACGGCTGTGTGCGAATTCTCATAGATATGTATGAGAGTTTTTTTCTGGTGTTCTGAAATACTTTATTTTCCAATATTTGTGAAAATATGATTGAAAATCTTAAGGAATCATTATTGATTGATTATTGATCGCTTCTGCATATGAATTCGAACAACAACCTAAGAACTTATTATCGCTATTTTTTGTGAATCAATAGAGTTATTTTCTATTGAGAACTGCCATAGACATTGTGAATTCCCAATTCATGAAGAATTATAGTTAAGTTAACTGTGGTGGAATGACAGATTTTCGCCATTGACGAGAAAAATTGGAATTATCTGATTTTATATTGGATTTGAAAATGTTCACTGATTGTCCTGTGTTTGAGTATCTATAGTTATAGAGTGCTGCTTCATCTGTGTCAAATAAATCAATAGTTGATGGTTTAAACCATGTATGTTATACATCGGACTGTGTTTGAAACTCGTGTTGTATAACTGTTTGAATGTCACCTGTTCAATTGACCAACTGTCATTAGACGGCCGGACAAACGTCGCTTGTCAATCAAGTTGTAAGACTATCGTAAATGCAGGCCCGTGACTTGGAAGAGACGATGGTCTAAACAAGGCACACACTTGATTGATGTCTGGGCTAAAGAGGACCATGACGTGATGGATGAGAGGTTTAGTCTAGGTGACAGTGGACGAACTGATGAAAATTCCTCTTTCATTGTGGTTGGTTGTCAACAGAGTGATCAAAAATGCGAGAGTGAAATTTGAGTGCACAATGTGATGCATGTCCATTAAGATTGAGGAATTGGTTGACTGAAATCTAAATTAATCGTTTTTAAAGCTAATTTAAAGGTGATTAACACATTGTCAAATGATAGAAGCAATACAATGTGTCCCAATCACAACTTCATTATGAGATCTTACTAAAGCAACCGGTTTTCAATTTAGGAAAGTGAAAACTTATTACTTTGTTTCTTCAGAACATTTGGCATTCTTACGTGAAATAATCGAAATAGTTCTGCGAAAAAGCAACTAGGAATAAGATTTTAATTATCATTTTCGAATGTGATATGTATAACGTTAATGCCTTGATTCATCATTACAAAGATTGTATTGAAGTATATTTGAACCAAACATCAGTGGGGTGTGATCAAGATGGTCGTGATTGGGATCTAAACAGGGCCGCAATTGAGAGATATATGTATACTAGGAAAACGCGGGATGCGCGTTGTTAGACGAGCTTAGGGGTATAGAAATCTAGAATGAAAAATAATTTGTCAACCCAATCTACATCTACAGACCTTGGATCACTCCAAACGTTCAAAAATCTTACGAGAATCAGTTATGTCACGGCCTTCCTCTTCATTCATTTCAGTCGTTTTGAATTAATTGGTGACACTTGTTGCTATAGATTCAATTGGTTCCCGTAATAGCCTAAATTGATGGGAAAATGCTTTATAAATGCGTTTTCTTCGTTATTTCTCATCCGATTGGTGCGAAAAATCTCTAAAAATGTGCTTAATAGTTTCCTTTATATTCGGCGAAAATTTGAGAGGTCTTGAAAAATTTAGATTTTTCAAGTATTTTCCTCCGGGTTATTCTAATAGGGATTTTTGAAATTTCTAAAATTCATAAAAAAATAAGTTACCACCCGATAATGCCACAAAACTATACACATCTAAGTTAGATGAGGAACCATGACGAAAAAAAGTTTGAAGTTGATAGCTGTAGCCGTTTGACCTGTGGAGAACCGACAAAAAAACATTAAAAAAAAAAAAAAAAAAACATAAAAACGAACACCAATTTTTTTCAGTATGTCAAATTGAATCCTAGCTAAAGCTCGTCTAAATATATAAATAAGACCGTGAGATGTATACCTGTGTGATCACGTGACGAGGACTGCTTGCCCATGGTGTGGTGGTCTCATCGGGGAGTCGAACCTAGGCCTGAAAAACAACCAAAAAAAACAACTATTAGCGACATCCAAGGAGCATGAGCAAGAAGATAATGATGGAAGTAAATCAAAACATTATTGTCAATCTATAAACATGTCGCGATTAATAGTTATGTGAAAAGATCTGATGATTGGATTCCATGAATGAATTATCAAATATTCACAATTCCATCTCACCGTACAAATTTGTTTTTATACTTTGTTGTTGTTTTTTATTTTTGTTTACCTTTATCTCCGCATCATGAATACCGATTGTTTTATCTGTTGTTTTCTTGTTTATTTCGATTCTTCCAACTGAATTAAGATGGGGTACGCAACAATTTGTTGTTTGCGATTTTGTTCTAGCTCTCTCAAACATCTAGAACTACATGATGGTATTGTTACGTCAGGTATTGAACCTTCATCATGAAGTGAAGTTGAGCCTTCACACCACTCCCTGAACGAACTCAACCAAGAAATCTACTTGTTCAATTTGATGTGTTGAAAACTGATGAAACAGAAGAAAAGTCACATCCGAAGACTTCACCGAAAAGAAATAAAGAAGAAACAACAATCTCCAGAGAAAAAACAACTATATTTTACGATGCGACGGAGTTATGAATAATCAAAGTTTGATGAGATAAAAATGCAAAACACATTTTCATGTTGCTAAGTTTCTTTTAGAATCACAAACTCATGTTATTAGTGGTGGTGAAGAACTTGATTGGATGGGAGTGATGAAGAGTTCCATTTATTGGATGAGCGAAGTGAAGACTCAATTTCTGGATACTCGAAAAAAAGTACGTTTTATTCTGTTTGCGCTCCACAGGTCAAACGGAGACGAAAATTCAGTTTAAACTTACCATACACAAGTGTCCTTATCTAATTCTATACTTTGTAGTTTTTCGGCGCAATCGGTTAGACCACTTCTGAAAAAACCCATTTCAAAGTTTCCAAAAATCCCATGAGAATAACGCAGGGAAAAATATCGCGAAGAGTATTTCCTTCGAGAGGATTCAAACTCTCAGGGAATTTTAATATAATAATGAAACACATTATTCCGAACTTTCAGTCGAATTGGATCAGCCATGTTAATGTGAACAAAAATATAATATATTTTTTGAATCACAAATCTATTGAGATACCAATTAAATCCAAGCAACAGGTATCACCAATTAATTGAAAACGATTGTAACAAGGCTTTCTTGATCATTAGGAAAATTAATTAGGGAATAGGAGGGAAGTGACGTAATTGTTTGGATCTCAAGGTGTATGTATTTAACCAATTCAAAGATATATTGATATTATGTTCTAGCTCATCCATAACTCGGCAACACATAACGCGTTCTCCTAGTGATGAAAATAGCGATTTTCTTGTTTTTTTATCACTAGGATTGATAAGCGTAAGATGAGCGACCTTTGGTTAATTTTTTATTTCACAAATCAATGAAGAAACTTATGTTCGTGGACCTACCGTAAATGTTGGATAGACCTTGAGCACAGACCCTGTCGCAGTCACAACAAAATGAGATTACGTTCAATCTCCGAGTTGAATGTCTAAAGCTGGCCTTCCACGAACGCGGTATTTAGCGAATTCGCTAAGCGG
Organism: Brachyptera risi; assembly: GCA_964007535.1. Taxonomy (NCBI): domain Eukaryota; kingdom Metazoa; phylum Arthropoda; class Insecta; order Plecoptera; family Taeniopterygidae; genus Brachyptera; species Brachyptera risi. The sequence continues at coordinate 35,324,522 of OZ023331.1, read as the reverse complement.
TATTTTAATTCACCATGATGATAAAACGACCAATCAGTGACGAAAGGTACGCGATTTCTGATTGTTGAGCTTGCCTCAATTTCACCGCCTTGCAAAAGCGAAACGCAAATCGCGTTCATGGAAGGCCAGCTTGAGACTGAAAATAGCTGATTGCTTCCATTTCCAATAGACTCATTCTTCATAGCATGGAATGCAATTTGTTCGGAAATGTCTCTGATATCTTCAGGATTTTCTTAATCACTCACGATTATATATGTTTTATATTTGTGTGATTAATTACATTTAATCACCTACCTACATTTAATTTTGTACCAAAATTTATGGATAAAAATGTGGTCAAGATCTGAACTTTCATTACAAAAATGCACCAATTTTCAAGTTCAACATTGTCGGTATTCAGAATTACCCCAAATTCGAATGTCTATATCTCGAAACTTGGCTGACTTTTGACATTTCTTATGGTGTTATTTTGGTGTACGATTGAATTGTTGGTCCACATTCAAATTCCCATCGGTTTCTATTGAGGTGAATTTATATAGGGAAACATTCTCAACATATGTCTCTATCTCACGGTTCTGTATTATATAACATGAAGCAATCTCTACTTCGCGCACCTGCCCCTAGGTTCAACGCACATAACATCCTTTGGTCAATAAATAAGACTTCTTCTTGCATGGTTTACTAAACATGGCTTATAAAGACATCATGCAGCTTATGCTCGAGTACACTCTCTATCATGATCTTATTGGCTGTGAAACATTTTGGAAGGTATGAGAGTCAATGTAGGTCTGGTTGATGAATCATAAATGTGTTGATCAAGCTATATTAGAGGATCAATTCATCATCACCCTTGATTACCAATGATATTGATTAACTCACAACTATCGCAAATAAGATATTTTATTTTTGGTCCTGCGAATTATCAGTTTTTGTGATGGCTTTGGAGAGGTTTAAGATAAAATTCCAACCAATTTCTCAAATTGATGTTATATAAAAAAAAAACGGTTTAAATGGTACTAAACTATCATTTAGTGAACTATTACCGAAGTAATACCACATGAACACAGTTTTTTTTTTTTCAATATCTTCATGATTGTATTGGTAAGAACTATTGAATAATTTATCGTTCAATTTTCACATATTTAGGTGACAAACATAATTTCCAGATGTATGCATGTGAGAATAATATAATCTAAGATTTCAAATGTCGATGCATACTATTTTGAAGGTATATAGTAGATCTTTGTTAATATTGCATCAAAATTTGACAACTTATTACGTTCCCAAGAAACACCAGAAATGTAATCCTTTCGAAATCGACTCCCATGTGATCATGGCTATACCATCGTCATATCTCAACCTTGTCATTGTTGATCTTCTTGTATTATGTAAAATAACTTCTCACATTTCAGTTCAATTGTTCCAATATGTGAAAGTTTTACCGATTCTGAATTTAAAATATGATAATTATTCATGCAATTAAAACCTCTATGCTCGAAATAGGAATAATACTTTTCCCTAACTTGATGTTATATAAAAAAAAAACGGTGTGAATGGTACTAAACTATTGTTTAGTGAACTGCAATCGAAGTTATCCTTTTTTGATGGCGCTTAACGACCCTACCATAGCTGGGTGATAAAAGGGAACGAATAAGAATGAAAATGAAAGAAAAAAGCGAAGATAGGTGGGAGAACATTTACAAAAACCCATGTCATTTTGCGAGACTCGAATCCACACCTGACTTGATATCAAGTCGAATCCGTCAATTTTGTTTCTGAAATAATGAAATGTGATATTTCATGAATGTGAATGAACCAAACGATGGTAAATTTGAGCAGAGAACTTGAATTGTTATTAAAAGTCTATCAAAGTTCACTTGAAACGCAGCTAAAAACTGAATAATCATTCATCAATGAGAATTGCGAAATAAACAGACAGATATTCAAGATACCCTACCATTCAACCATGAACATTATTGTGATGTATCCTTAACAATGATCCTCCTGCTGCTTTAATATCAAGTTTATGTATTTTCCTATAATGAAAGTGTCTTTGTGGGACATTAATATGGTTACATCTGAAGCTCAGCAATGTTATGAGTAACAACCACATCTCTCTATGGCAATATTTTCGTTTCTATTCTGGTATCTCTCAAACATTTATCAATTCTATTTAAAACCTTATATTTTGTGATTTATTTCGCTCGTTAACCTCCTTCTTGTCTCAAAACTTACCCAGTCTTGGACCGTTTCTAGAGTGAAGATAATTTGTGCTATATATTTTGCATTGTCATAATATGAAATATTATAAAAAAATTCAACCCTTGAGAGAGTGATCGTCAATTGATGAGGATGACTTCCTGTCTGAGATCTGTAAATTAAACAAGATACTTTGTCCTCAACAATGTTATACACATGCGTACAATTGTACACGCATTATTCTGAACATGTCATTCTTTTAGTTTGCCTCTAATCAACGATAATGAATCTAAATAATCTAACATTCTAAATAATATATAATAATAATAATCTAAATCTCTAATAATGATTAGTTATCTCTAATCACTATTCAGCACACAATCATATTTTATTCCAATTGAAGCTGCCCACTCCCATATCTATTCGATGTATAACTATGGCATACAATAATCAGTGGGAGTATACTTGAGCAATTTCTAGTAGAAACTTCATTTTAGCTATTCAAGTTGACGATCTCTGTCATATGGTCGCTCTAGAGAGGCAAATCTTTATGACGTAATACCGTTTGTGAAGTTTTTCAATACTTTTTCAAGAATATCCATGGTTATCTATGACCATAGAGGTTAAACGGTGGTACCAACATAAGAAATTAACGTGTTTGACACATTATTGTTATTGGTCTTATGGCTTGTTATGGCTTCATTGTTGGATTAAAAGTACCAAATATATTCGAATTGTTCAAGAAACACTAATAATTTTTTGTACCTTAGTCTCGAAATCAAAGATTATTTGACATCTCCTTTTTTTTACTGTGACACAGGTACACACATTGAACAAAATAGACAAACACAGTTTTAATTTTCCCTAATGCAACTGAGCTTCCAAATATGGTAACTATATAGTGGTCGGTCACTTTTCTGACTATCTTATACCGTCTCACTAGGATGATTATTCCGACTGATTATTATTGTTCTATGGTCGACGACCCCACCAACAACAAGGTTATTTGGAGGTGTAAAATTGTGAAGTGGTGATAAGTGACAGCTAGGACGTTTACAAAAACACATGCCTTATTCGAGACTTGAACCCAAGCTCAATGGTAACATTAGTTTATAAAGCTATGCCTTAGCTGCGTCTGAACCATTGGGTACTGTCAACTATATAAGCGAAATATCAAAATGCATCTACTTCATAAACTTGGGTCACTCCTCAGATTGAAACAATTACGTATCAGACTGTACTTTGCAACCAAGCTATAAACCACCTTTAAGCCTATCAGCCTTCAGATTGCAGCCGACTACATAAGCCTAACAGTCCTCATTGAGGGCATTGAGGATTCGCGAGATAGGGTCATTATAGCTAACTGTGTGGTCGAGGATTGAACTCAGGTCGTCGGGTTGAGAGATTGCACGTGCTGCTAACTTGATAACGCTCTTCGAAAAGAGAGGGGGGAGTAGGTTTTAGGCCTCGTAGCGAGCATTCACTTGGGCTTGTCGCAAATCACTCGCAGATTTTTGTTTTTCAGGTGAAACAAGTCGAGTGAAAATGTGATGATTGTTTTCGAATAATAAGGGAGGGATTTAATTGATATATACTCAATTCATCGAACTATTCAAACTATTTTCCTGAAACTTTGAACTTGAACTTTTCCTGAACATTTTTGTAATGCCTCACATTAGTTTCACCCTGACTTCAACGACATTGCATTTGTAAATCATTGATTAGTTAGGACGTGAAAGAGACAAAGGAATTGAAAATTTCATTCAGTATTTCAGCAAACATTCTCAATGTGTATAGCAAAGATCACTCTCATGGACTTTTACGCTGGAAGCAGTAAAACATGCAAAATTCACGGTAAAAAGTCCACTTTTCAAAAATAATAAGTTGGAATACTGTGAGATATCTTTCGAATGAAACTATATTCATATTTATTCGTACCACTAACTTCGTGACAGTAAAATATGTCACACATGCAGAACGATGAAGAAACTTGTGAGAATAGAAGTAGTGGTTGAAAAGGGTGAAACAAGGATATGAACTGGCAGAAACAGAACATTAAGTTTCCTACCTCAGAAGTTGAATCTATTCACATCCTGGTTCAACATCTAATTTACATATCTGAGAAAGATATACAAATTTTAAATGCTCGGAACAGTAATCTATGTCATAATAGAAACATTTTTAAATATACAGACATAAATACAGATTCAAATGGAAAGCACGTTTTTGATAGCTTCTTTAAAACCCTTAAGTTTCACTTTATGATTTTGTGAAATACGCCACAATAATGTGGTCCCTCAATCCTAATCCACTGTATACGGTAGTTTTAATTTCCATCGTATTGTCTGCATATTCTACGAGATATTTCTGTTTGGGGCTGTTGATGACGTCATAGTTAAGGCAGCTTTAATGTATGTATGGAGAGCTAGACTTGTGGTCCTACTCTGAACAAGAGCTCACAGAGCCTGTTTGAAAGGGGCTGATGAAGTCAGAATTATGGGATACCTGTAGAAGGCAGTGGTTTGATTTTCACTGTTCGCACAAAATTAATTAAAACAAAAGTATTGTTGTATGTATTAAGAGTGGCACGAGTGCCATCTAAATGCGAAGTTGAGCTCACAGTGTGGGTCTAATTTTTTAAATTTTGGATCGAATTTTTATCGGAAATACTTCAACCGATTCTGTAAGAAGCTATGGATTTCCATCTACTATCAAACCTTCATATTTGTATAAACTCCAGAGCCTCCATAGGTGAAATATATTAGGTATAATGATATCCAGTAGAATGTGACAATTCACTTGAAATTCACAACCACATAGGTGTTTTTTATTCACTATATGATTGATTTTGACAGAATTTAGATAGATATTTTGGAAAAAACATTGGAAATTACACATCGGTAAAATCATACACAATACTTGAGTTTTTTCTGAACTTGCCGTCAAAATACGATAAATTACGGATATGGATCAACTGTAAAACTCGACTGTCCTGAAAACCAATCGTACTTAAATACTAAAAACTACTAAAAACAAACTGTATTGAATTTCAACTATCCTAACTTTGACTTCATGAGCAAAATGTACAGAAGTTGAGTGGGAGGGCTCGACTCCGCAGTCCTGGTGTTGAAGTTCATTGATTTTAAATACCGTATTCAAAATGGGGTGGTAAGGTCGCCCTTTAAGGTACCCCGTCCAAACGATCCTACCTTTCATCCATAACCTTAATTGGGGAACAATGATTTTGTATCAATTTTCGATGTTATTAAAAAAACGAGATGAAAATTGACACCTCCCATCAAAATTGTGTGGTTTTTCATGTTTTTCAGTTATGGTTAAGGCTAGAAGGTAAGATTTGAGTCCAATTAAATGTGTGAAGACGAGAGCTAAACCTTCCACTTTTACTCATGTGCAGGCATGTATTCCAAGTGGGCGTGTTGCATGAAAATTGACCTTTCGTTTATGTTACCGTACTGTTCTTCAGATAAATATGCTATACGTCTTCATGGTACAAAATATAATGACATCGGATTTGCATGCATTCCTACCTCCATTCTTATTGAATGTGTAATAATCCGACCACTTTTGTGGGTGTGAGATTTGTGTTCGAGTTCATGATATCCGATTACTTCATAAGACATCATCCCACTTCAAAACAGTGTCGATCACAATACATCAATTAGTCCTCCTTTCAACAGGATCAATATCGACGGATTCATTCTTATGTTTATTCTATTCACGAAGCTGAAAATCTATAGAATTGACAATATTTTCAATATTTCTTGTCAATGGAAATGGTAATATGGAAGAATTACATCCGATAGTAAAACTCTCAATAATGAAATGATGAAATAAAGCATAGCAATTAGTATCTATCAATTATATAAAGTAGACCTATACTCACTTCAAATTTCTCACGGAGGTGCGAAAAGCAGTGTGCACAGAATGACTAACTTCTGTCTTCTGGATATTACTCTTTAATTACAACTGTTTGCCTTGACATCTTCTGTGAGTGATGAACAAAAGTGGGAGTTTTATATACTGAGTTTGTTGTCGGTGTATAATTGAAACGTCCGAGTGTCTAGTATATCATTGAAATGAAAACGGTAGTTTCTGACATAACTTACATGTCACTCATAGTATACTTTTCTGGGGCGCTATTGTTATGACTATATCTCCAAAGCATGAGAAGGGGTAAGCGGGAGTTGACTTTATGATGTATGGAGTTTTTTCGTTCTCACAATATTTCCAAGAAGTTTATAGATTATTCAGATGAGTATAGCGAAGACTTCTATTTCACTTTAGAGTGAAAAAATCTGGGTTTTTATTCATGTCTGTTATTTGTTTCTTTGTGGGAGCAGTACAGGTCAGAATAAATTGAAGAATCGACTCGGAAGTTTCCTGGATATTGGTGTTATTCCAAAATAGAGTCCTGTTTTGTTTTTCAGTAATAACAGTTCGACGGGTTTTTTCTTCGAGAATTCAGAATATCACCATCATTGGTTGAAATTATAATTTCTGATCAAAATTAAATTTACACAAAATGCTGATTTTGTTCTATCGTGGAGGCAAGAATAGATCATATTATTATTTTACGTCCTTCATACTTATACTATATTAAAACTCTCATGGAACGTTTCATAAGATCCTTTGAATTTGATAATTGAAAACGCTTTCTATTCATTCAATTAAACAAAACGCGAGAATGTCGGCGTTTGCAAGTGGTATATATTTTCTACATTGACCCATACACTCTCCTTCCACATTAACTCTACGCGTGCATATCGAGACAAGAGTTTTTCCATCACGTTTTTTTTTTATTTCACATTCTTGGAGAGGAAACTTGCTCGTTTTAACGGGCCGTCTAGATCGTTTGCAATGGCCGCTCCACGGTCTTCTTCATATCGGACGACTGCCAGAACACTCCTAATGGCCGTGCATTCCCCGGCAACTCGGCGTCGATACACACGACTATGACGTCGAATAGAGCGTCGAAAACTGTCCTTATTTTATGACAAACTTTACGATCTGGAGTATCAAAGACGGTAGTTGAGAAAACCAAATACAGAACATTTCGTTGATACATTGCTCACAATTTCGGTTGATATTCTTAGCGAAGATTTACGTAATATTCAGGTGATAGTCATTCACAGCAACAATATGTTTGGTCGAGTACCAAATGACTAACAATTGACTCGAAATGGGCGTGGCTTTATCAGTCGGCCAGTTAGCTCTATATCATTTGTGGTGATTTGGAGATTCCCCCGTTGGATATTTGAATTTCACCTCAGTTCCAACAGCCCCGTCGATTGAATGTTACGACTTGTGACGTCAATGGGGTGGAGAATGCGAGTCGTCAATTGTCAGAGCAGCTATATACATAGAATCAGTAGACATTGTTATCAGTATTTTTTACCAATGAGTGACGAATGATTGTCCAATAATGGACCTAAGCCTGAATCAAATGCGATAGAGATCAGTCGTTGGCGCAATTAACGGTCACTTATAGGAGGCCGGAATTCGTTTCCCACCTTAGTTCACCATCCTTACAGAGGTTTTTTCTCTCTGTCGTTAAGGTGAATATGGGATGGTCACCCACGAGCAGGCCACTATCAATTCCTCACAACTGTCCAAGCAACAGATACATAACCCTTCATCTCAACTTCCTAAAATGTCCTTTATTAGATTCAAAAGTCAGAGTGCGTCGTGTAACAAAACATGAATATATTGAAGAAATAAGAAATAATATATAATAATCATCTTTGTCAATAATTTGTTGAGATTGAATATAGGGAGGAAATATGGAATCTAGGACATTTTAACAAAATTAAAAATTAAAATTGCTGATGAATTTCAGTTTTGTTTGATAGTTTTTGGATGCGATGTTTTTGATACACTACATTCATTTGAGGAACAATCGCCGATATTTTTTTCACAGTATGGGTATTGATCTAATTTATTGTGAGATTTCAGGTGAACCATCTTGCATAGGAATTCGTTTAATTCCAGAATCTCTCCAATAACGGAGATGAAATTCCGTTACATAGAAACTCATAGAGTAAATTTTATTTTCGTTTCCCTTCGACTTGTTAGAGGCGGATATAGGTACGAGATGACAAGTACACAATTTTCCATCTCTCCACATATATTTTCTCTCTCTCTTTCTCTCTATTAATCCAGTTATCTCTGTATCTCAGTATATATATCTCACTAGTCTCACTTGCTGTCTATTCCTTTCTCACTCTCTCTCTCTCTCTCTCTCTCCCTTTTATACTCTCTCTCTCATCCTCTCTCTCCCTCACTCATAAGTATAGGCTCTGTAACGCGTGAATGACAAGAAAACAAAAGGGCGATGTTTGTTTACATTTGTGAATGATTTGACGTGACAAACTTAATGAAAAGGCAGAGTTTGATGTACATTTGATACATATTGTTGTAGCAAAACTAGTAGCAAACACTTCATGTCACCATGTCACATTACATGTTCATTATTTTACGAGCTGATCGTAGTGACAATTCGTAACTCACAGCCTTCTTTATTCAAATCATGCATTTCTTAATCTGTATGAAGAAGACTGTGTCATAACTAGACTTTCATGGTAGTTAGTGTTTTCTTGTTTACATGAGATCTTATTAGAACTATGGTATGCTAACCCCTCAAGCAGGGTTTCCAGTTCCGATTTTTTGTTGGCGTCCGACACGATATCGGTACGATTTTTGTTATGACTGTTTCCACTTGGCTGTGTCGTGAGGTTTTCGTGACGTCATAGCCATAGCCTTCATTACCTTGAAGTCACAGGCTTCTTTGAACGTGAGAAATCGAATTGTCATATTACAGTTTGGCGCACTTTGCTTACGTCACGAAATTGTAGTTATACAGACATGAATTGTCCTGTACCACCTGAATACATAATTAAACTCCAAGTGGCATGACAATTCTTGATAAAAAAATTCAACAAAGTGATTCTGAAAGCAAGGTTATGTTTGAAATTGCAGTTTTTATAGATAGATGAATCGATATTTTCGTGAGTCGATTCTTTTTCACGGTCGTTTGACATAAATCCTAATAACCGGAAGCAGATTAAATACAATCTCAGTGTAACTTCCGGTAAAATCGTAATTTCGGTTGATGAAATTTGAAGTCGAGTTAATAGTCACGACACCGAATCGGTACCGAAACGGTGTCATGAACTGCCATGTTGTTTAGGTAAATACTGGCTTGTCATTGGTCATTTGGTAAAATGGTGTCGGACGACAAGAAAAAGTCGGAACTGGAAACCCTGCTTTAGCTGGATATTTCATTAATCAATTTGATCTTATTCTTGTACACTAATTAAATTCATCGTATGGGTTTTGGAGAGCCCTGACAAGTGGTCCGATTCCCGCGGGAAGTCTTGCCCGGAGTATTGAACCCGGAGAATAATTTCGTCTTCAATATCTCAACATCAATTCGAAATGTTTCACCCTGACTGACGTTTCTTTCGTGGTTGTCTCAGTCGTTCAAGTGAATACTGAGATGTATAACTCAAAAATCCAATCGGCCACGATCATATGATATTCTGAAAATAAATAGAATCTATCAAATAAAATGACGATAAGAAATAAATGAAAACAAATCATATGCGAAATGAAGATGTCAAAAAAAAATTGATGAATGGAGTATGAACGAATAAATGAATGGAGAATTATTCGAGATTATTCGAAACAATTTTTAATCCAGTTATTCGGGGAAAAATATGAATTTTTTGATAAATACAAGATCAAAAAAGATTTGGATTATTCGTCTTATCTTTAACTATTTTTTGGGTTGTTGAATCGTCCTTGTTGTGGTGCCCCGTCAGTAGGACGATAGCCTCAATTGGGAAAGAATAGTTCAGCATAAAGTGTCGATGTTTTCGAAAAGAATTATATATATATGTATATATATATATATATATATATATATATATATATATATATATATATATATATATATATATATATATATATATATATATGTTTGTGTGTGTGTTGTAAGATGAACGAGATGATTATGGGAAATGTGAAAGAAATCAACACACCTCTGTAACCGCTCTACCGATAACACTAGTCGAATATGCCCTCAATACATTTTTCTTCCAACATCTTATAATTTTTATTTTTTCATATGATAATGTTTCTTACTTTTCTCCGTATTTTTATTCTCAAGGTTCTTTCAAATATTCAGTAATCAAATTTCTAAAAATTACACGCACGATTTTCAATATAACCAGAGTCGATATAGTAGCATGGCTAAAGAACGTAGAACTGCTTTATTGACTCTGATATAACCTACACATTTTCAAATTATAGAGATGATAAAGTCCAGAAAAGTTTCATGTGGATAGGTTTTCTCTTCCGATCCATGGAGCACAAATGAAAATAAAGTATAATTTGGAAAGAATGGAAATTTTCGATTTCACCTATCCAATTATTTTGAGCAGTCTAAGATTAAGTTATAACACTTGGCCTATATATATACGATAACAATAATGGTATGAACCTTTTTATTCACCCTAGTATAAAATCGGTCCTCCTCGACTTCTGTCCTATTTTAACAAACGTGAGTGATGACAGGGCAGCGGCGACCCAAAGCTGACCTCACCGGTCTCGCCAGCCTTGACAGTCCAATCCACTTCACCAAAATGCCTTGTGTAGACTCACGTATTGTGATTGATCGACGCGCTCTCTTTGACGTCCGATTAACATTCCATGGGCCGTCCATTTGGCCTAATGGTGAGTCTAAGAGGCCATGGAGGGGGGCATTAGACCTAATGGTCAGTCAGACAGGCAGTGTAAGAGGAAGAAATAAAAGGATTGGGCGGGACGTGGATCAGTCATGCAGGAGCTATTTTAGGGATGGAATATAAATATTTCGAATTTACGTCCCATACAGAAAAAAATGATAAACGCATATAATGATGGATTGATAACTACTGATGGGCGTGGCTTGTCACTAGGTCACGTGAGCATTCAGAGATATTTTGATTGGTTTTGTCCAATTTCTCAGATAGTTAACAACCCATTGGATTGAATATTTTTCCATGTATGACGTGTGTGGGTGGGTCGATCACTAGTCGTCAATCAAGTAAGGTATTGATAATTTTTTTGTAATTTCACGAACAAGGTGAATAACTTGAATATGAATATGTCTTGTCAAAATATGAACCAATTTGAGCTCAAAATATAACTATCCGATATGAGGGATGTCCTACACTGCCTGATATGTCACTTCGTTTGAGAGGAATAAAACCTCAGTCGAGTTGAATTATTGTCAGTACTTCATTCGTTTGGTCAAAAAGACAAAATATGTGAGCTCTTGGTTTCAAAAAAAGTTTCTGGACTGAATTGAAGTAGTGCGAACAAAACTTCTGACGGTACTAACCGGTACTAACGCAGCACTAACAAATTCGTTGGAAATTTTCAAGATTGGACATTTTTGAGGGGCTGTTTCTTAAACTAAATCGATTATCCTCCCAAAGAAAAAGGAGTACCAACTAAAATGTTGACAGTGCTAACCAGTTCTAACGAACACTTGGGCTAGTCGTTGGAAATTTCTAGATAGTATATATGTGAGAGGCTTGTGTGAAGGCAACACTTAGCACAAGGACAACGCTCTATAACGGCGAAACCAGAGAGGTACTAACGAAAGTGTTACGATATTCACAGGTACTAACGAAGCACTAGAGAATTGTGAAATTATTGTGAAATAATAATATCATCATATTCTGATATGTTAGATGCCAACTTCATAGACGTCAACCTTTCCAACTTTCCCTTTGAATTTTCACTTATATTTAATTATTTTAACTAGGAAAACGCTATATACGCGTTGTTAGACGAGCGAAAAGTAATGGTATGTCGACTTCTTTGCCAAACTTTTGCCTAAATTCGCCAATTAGGTGACATTTTAGTTATAAATGGGTAAAAACGGCTTCGAGTGGAACAATTCAGCACATTTCATGTTTTTTCTTCAAAATGGCTGACTCAATCAAGCTGAGAATTCTCAGAAATGTGTATCAAAATTTCATTCAACATCACACAAAATTTCATTTTTTGGGAAAATAAAAATTTTCAAATTTTTTTTCCACCGTGTTATTCTAATGGGTATTTTTGAAATTTCTAAAATTCATAGAAATAAAAGTTACCACCCGATAATACCACAAAACTATAAAGATCTAAGCTAGATGAGGAGCCATAATGAAAAAAAGTTTTAAGTTGATAGCTGTAGCCGTTTGACCTGTCGAGAACCGACAAAAAAACATAAAAATAAAAAAACAAAAGAAACAAAAAAAATATATAAAAACGAACACCAATTTTTTTCAGTATGTCAAATTGAATCCTCGCTAAAGCTCGTCTAATAAATTTCACATCTCGCTCATTTTGAAATAACTAGTGTGGCGTTTTCCTAGTTTTGATCAATCATGTCTGATTATTCTTCAATCGATCTTCAATAACCACTGCTTCTCTTCATCACATATTAGGCTCTAAACCGGTGGCTGGCAAACAACGTGAAACGTATTGACGCTGGACCCGGCACCTCCACCTATAATATCTCAACCATGACACACTTACAATGCTTAGAAAAAGCAACTGATGGACACAAATACCAACCAGATTTTTTTCAGACTCTCGAAAATATAACTAATATTTTTTTATGAACTGTTTATTTTATTTTCTGAACAAACACATTCATATTCGAATACTTTTCACAAAATGTATATGATTCAGATAATTTTTTTCCGAACAGTCGGTGCTATTGAATTGAATTCAATTCAATTTGATATGCATTTTATTCACATATAACACATGAGAAACATAGATAAATATTATTAATATCATTATTATTATTATACACAGATAAGACGAAGATAAGACAAGACAACCCACAGATAAGCCTTTCCAGGCTTTGTGGAAAAGAGTTAAATTTTATTTATATATGTATGTTCTATGTTCTTTTGTTCAATGAAAAAAAAAAAAAAAAAACAGAATAGAAATAAACACTTCATTTACCAGAACCATTACTACACCTACTTTTTCGACTTTACTCGCATAACCTGCTGATCCCATAATTGAGGCAAGTAAACGGGATTTTACTGACATTTCAGAGCAAATAAGGTTTGGAAATAATTGCATGTGATGAAGGAAGTACAGAAATTGTAAGATGCTTGAACATGCAATAAGGTACAGAGCCAAAACAAACGCTCAGAAGTTTCGAGCCTTTGTATACGAAAAGACGGGAGTGACGGTCAATCGAGACTATAATTATGTATATATGTGTCTCTATGTTTCCTATATTTTTCCATGTGATATATTACTAATAAAAAACATTAATGTCATGAGGGAAACATAACATTGCATCATTCTACAGGCTTGATCACGGAACACGGAATACTCATAAAACGTCAAATGTTATTTTAATGAAAATCTACGAGAATATATCATATAAAATGTCGTTCAAGACTGAAGAAACATGTCTTCGGAACGATAAACTAGAATCACAGACTGAGACATTAAAATGGTCATTAGGCGATTTTTTATAGTCTGAATAAAATTTATATTATCATGACAAATATTTCAATATGGAAATTGAGAATTAAAAATATACAAACCATGATATTCTTTTTTCTACCCACAGTAAAATCTTCCTTAGAGAATTTGTGGACTTTTTTGAATGTTGAGTGTATTCATCATCTATATTAAAAATTGAAAATAATAAAAAAAATGTGTAGTATGTGAATAGATAGTATGTGAATATCAAATCATTATGGCAAATGATAAATATACCAATATAGCTAGCGTTTTAATCAAATTTTATAAATATACCCCCAATCCATATTCATCACCTTGGGCATATATTTCTATTCATGAAAATTCAATACACCTTCAATTGCTTGTAGAATTCTCCACAAGACACATAATCTTCTCAGCATTCTCGAATGTAACATATACATATGAATGATTTGTTGCATTCACCATATTGTATTATTTCTCATATAAATATGCAGTATTTGTTGTATTTACCATATTGTATTATTTCATTGCAGCAAAATGCTGCAAAACATCCACTCGCATAGTTTTCTACTCATCGAATATATCATCACGGGCCCGAGTCATCTTGTAGTTGTGAAAGTGAAGAATAGAATTACAATATTTTGATGAATCAAGATTGAAATCACTGGAAATAATAAATCAATTTTGTATCGCAGGAAAATGTGAACACTTTATCAATATGATATAGATGTGATGAACATGATGCAACTGCATGTGCCATTGTGCCACATATTACACAAACTTAAACATATTAAACATATTACCCGTAATTCAAATTTCAACATATAACTGAAATAGAAAAAAAATTAATAAATTGCGTTTTATTAGTTCACTAACATCACAACAGTTTTTCAGAAAACTATGAGGTTTATGAATGGAATATTTTATTTTTATATCACACCAATACTTTGTTCACTCATTTTATTTTATTTATCAATTTTATTTTCGCCCAATGGAGGATTCACAGGATAATCATCGGAGGAAAATAAGAAATAGGATGTAAATCATATGTGCAGTCAGTTTCTGATGCCTATAATCTTTGAAAAAATGATATCAAAATATTTAAATGAATGGTGAATGCTATCTTTCATAAATATTCAATAATCGAGTCAATGATGATGAAAATTACACAACAATAATATAGAAATGTGAGTCATACGTTAGTTCAGTTATTTTTACATCAGGTTCACAAATGTGAGAGAAAAACAATTTAATTACCTCGCATACCAATTTACCAACATAGCAAAATGCTGTTTTACTATGTGATCACACACTAACTCATTTCAAACTTTCTATAATCCGTTCTTATGTTCAACAATTATCTCCTGGAAGTAGGCTAATATGTATTTAAGACAGAAAAATTCCTTATTCTATTCCAGGACAAAGAAAGAACTTGGCCAATAAGTTTTGTATAACACAACTTTATATATAAAGCCCTTCTATCTTCCTTTCTATCTCACTCTCTGAGAAATTCTAGACATTTGTCTCTAATCGATAAAAGTTTCGGGTACAATGAAGTTTGTTCGACCAACTCCTTGATTCTGTAGTCTTACTTCAATCTATTGAATTATTTATTTAGTTACGAGATTAGTTGCTTTATCTCCGGTTAGGCGGGGATAATCTACACACTGAGGTTTGCTCTGGTTCTCTTTTCACAACGGATGAATGAAACAATGTTTTATGCCATGTTTCATCAAATATATACAGTTTATATTTCAATATATTGAGAATATTCAGATGAGCTAAATTGAGAGGAGCCCAATTGAATGGAGCTTCATAACTGAAACCTGATTTATTCACAAATCATCACATGATATACCAATTTCAAATTGTATAAATTCCTGAATATACAGTCAAACCAATATAACCGGAGGATTTCACAAAACTCTTATCCAAGTTACTCTGTTACCACAAAATGATGATATTCTATAATTCATATATATATGTATATATATATATATATATATATATATATATATATATATATATATATATATATATATATATATATATATATATATATATGGTGAACTGATTTCTACGGTGAAACCACGTACTTGAGTATTTGCGTCTTGACGTTTCGACGGAATTTCACCCGTCATCCTCAGGAGTTGCTAAGTTACCTGAGATTTCACCGAACTACACTCCTGAAATTCCGTCGAAACGTCGAGACGCAAATACTCATGTACGTGATTTCACAGTAGAACTTAATTTACCATCCAATATTGGCCACGAGAATCTACGCGAGCACACACATATATATATATATATATATATATATATATATATATATATATATATATATATATATATATATATATATATATATATATTCATATATATATATATATCTATATATATATATAAATATATATATATATATATATATATATATATATATATATATATATATATATATATATATTCAACCACATTTTCATACGACATTTGATATTTGAGAAATTCAATATTCAATTTTCAATGCTCAATATTATTATCAGAGGCTAAGATCTCAGTTTTGATGATTTCATGATACATAAATTGCCTATTTACTCAGTCACGTGATAATACACATTGCTCCTTCGTGTGAGACGGTTTCACCTGGTGCATGTCAGCCGCATACGGTTAAATCATTACACTTAACTATACCGTGGTCAGTAAATTGATGAAAGTGTTGTTAATATAATTTGATTGCAAAGTAATAATTTTGAACTTTTTGAAAAAAGGTCTACAAGAATAAATCTGAGAAATTGCTCACTTTTGAAGGGTGAATAGTAATTTGATGTGAGACATGTGAACTCACAACATTATTCACTGTGGAAACACTGCATGCATGATCGAAAACACTTAATAATATGCATATGATATCCAGTATGAAATTTTGAAATAGTAAACATCCTACCATATAGTATACATGATTGTAACCATGTATATATGGGTCATAATTTACCTTCGTTTGAAGGCAACTCGAGCCAACCTACATTCTCTTGTTCCACAAAATGAAATGAAAAATACAATGAAATAAAATAAATTCATGATTCGGTGAAGGGTGAACTGCAACTTGGCCATATCGCTTCGAAAATCTATTGAATAAAAACTCATGATAATTTTTCATATACCCATTTTTATTGAAGACTTGAGTAGAAGTAATTGCAAAAGTTGTTCCCATTTTTAATTCTCAAGTTTGAAGATCGTTGTACTTTCAGCTTTTGTGGATTATTTCGGATTTTAGTCAACTTCAGTATGATATATTGTGAATAAAATGCAACAGTGTATGATTACGATGAAGTCTGTGGAGATGATTGACATGTTTATATACCCATTTTCTCGCTGGAAAATGGAAGAGTGAACTAAAAATATATCCAACACTTGCTACAGATTGGTGAGATAGACTATATCTAATATCATATACGTCACATCTTATTGCATAGTCAGGGTGGAATGAGATTTTATCGCAGTGCCATTGTAATGACTAAACAATAACCATTCCACTTTATTTCAATTTTCTTATATCGAATATTATATTTGGATTAGAACAGCGATTTTATACTTAACGCCACATTTGTTCCTTTTTGGATGTCTGTACTCATGGGATTGTCTTCCTGTCCAATTTTATAGAATATGAGTATATGTTCTATTTTCGAATATAGTTCAAAAATATCATTCGTTTCGTGAAAATATGCCTGTGTATGAATATTTTATCTGAGAAAGTGGTTAATTATGTATATGTATTTTGAACAATATTGATTATGACTATTCCTTACACATGATGTGAATCAACTGGCATATATATGTTTGTTTATGTCAATACAAAAATTGATTGAATCGATCAGGGTGACTGTTTCAGAAAGCATACCTAAATGTAAAAGTATCCAGAATATAGCGTTGGAGAGAATGAACGTTTCTATAAAGTAAGAATCACATATTCTACTATTATGTGCGAACTGTGCTTCGAAATGGGAAAATGTCTTCATACCTTGAAAATACCTACTTATGACTGAAAATATCCACATAAAGTACTGCCAATCTGGATAAGTCACAAATAATGCGAAAATAACGCTCCTAAACAGTTTGTTCAGTGTTTCAAGAAATGACATTCTATTAAATTCATATTTGGATTTCTTATTCGCGAACCTATTACTATTTGTCGGGTTGTTGATTCTTTGACCATCACTAATTATTTTGACCATTGGTTATAAATTCAAATTTCATCTTGGTGAGGTGGAGTTTGATGATTTATTTTTATTTTTATTTTATTTTATTTTGATGATTTCTTATTTTTCTGTTCATTTTGAAGAATAAATACTGGAAGAATATCGAAATGGTTACCAGAATACTGGTTCACTTATCTCATGTTCTTTGCAAATCATTTCAATTAAAACTACTGCTACACAAACATAACTCTGAGACAACTAAAAAAGGAAATTGTATAATAGTGCTTTTAGTTGATCGTTGCCAATCTTGAATGAAAATTGTACAGCCCATGATGCCAGCCATTCATCCTTCTGACATTTAAACTGGCATTTAACTCACTTACCTCCAATGAGTTCCACTCGTCGCATATCTCGCTCTCTCACACACATACACACTCACGCACTCTCACGCACGATGTCACGCACACTCACGCACACACACGACACTGTGACGTCATCAGGGCAGATGAGATGTCGTTATACACGTCTACCCTCTACTAGAGCTGCTTGTCGACTGAGTGATGCGCCGTTGAACAACCCCTACGTATGTTGGGGGTGGACAGGATAAGACATGATGTATGTTGCCGCGATGTGGTGTATACGGTGCTTGTTGAGGATTCGAGTGTAGATATGAGCACGAAGGCGCAGGCGCGTAATGGGGTTGATGTATATGCATGCTCAAGTTAAGAAATGTCATAGAAAATAAATAATAATGTTTTTTTTTCTACAATAACAAAACCAAATGAATGTCAGGAATGATTTTGAAATATGGGTCAAGTTTTTTTAGTTCAATTAATGTGGTTATTGTAGTTGTTTAGTGACGTGATTCACTTCCTTCTGAACATGATAGACCTGATTAAGATGGAGACTTTTAAACAAACTTGTGAAAATAATAAACATGGTCTAGATTTGAACAATGTCTTCGAACACGAATGCTGATGATGTAGAACTGTTTCCATTTTCAGTAAATTTACAATCTACATTACTATTGATAGGAACTTATTCTTGAAATTTATTGTTGAATTGTTGAATGTTTCCACTTTTATTGTCAAGGTTGGCTACAAGAACATTTCCTACTCCATTTATATAAAATATGACATGTTTACTACAATTTGAACACATAGATTGCTCTTCAAATGAAATACAACTTTCATGTTTCAGGTGAAATGAGGAAATGTTGGAGTCGAATATTGCTTCCCTTGACGTGTCCTGAGAAAACTGCTGGATATCCTGGGTGTATATATATATTATGACAGTTGTTTGGGTAACATCTCGGTGGATGTGCCAGGTTAATTTATTGATTCATTTTAATGTTGACGTTATACACGTGAGCAATTCTGACATCATTTCAATATTTACAGAATTAGGGTTTAGACGCAATTGATATATTATTGTGCATATTGTGCATACTTAATATCTCATATCATCGTAATTTTGTCAGTTCGAATTCTAGCCCACTTTTGATAGAATCGTAATGAAATAGAATATATATGATGTAAGTTTTAGTTTGAATTTATTCATAGCCTCAATTGGGAACAATGATTTTGTATTAAGTTTCGATGATATTAAAAAAAAGTTTGAATTCATTGTGATATATATATATATATATATATATATATATATATATATATACATTTGAGTGCTTTATGCTATGGTTATCACACGAATATGGGATGTTGGGAAGAATATTTTACCTCATGAATCATTCTATTCTATGAATTGAATGTTACTTCTTTTGATTATTACCGGAATAAATATATTTGTTCTGTGTTTTGACTTCAAGAAACTCCAAGAAACTTCAAGGAGAAAAATGAAAATTACACAATTCATTATATACAAACATACATTGTTTATTTACACGTTTTTTTTCAGTTTCTAAACCTGGCCAACCCAAGAGTTTTCTCAGTGATCTTGGCTTCATGCTGAAAATGACTATAGGTCTACTATCTCTATACAAGAGATTAGCCTTAATTGGGGAACAATGATTTTGTATCAAGTTTCGATGTTATTAGAAAAAAAAACTATCTCTTTCCAAAAATACAATTTGATGAGTGAAATTAAAATACCGACTTGAACAAAATTCTTGGATGTCTTTATTTTTAGAAGTCGATCATATTTTAATTTCTACCGTTGATATTTTATTCATTATTCTATTTTTTGTTGCATTTATAATTATGATGTTGGAAGATTGATCATTGAATCATTATTGAAATCATCATGTTCACATTCACACAAGCGATGAAAATCTCATTCTAAAAACTTCCACGATTTTCTCCGTACTATCTCATCTTCTCTTTATCTATATTTTCAGTTTTCTCGGTGTGTCCCATCGCACTTTTCGCACAAGCTGATAATCGTTAATAAAACATGAATTGAGTCCATGCTTATGAAAATTTATTAGATCTGAATATAATATGAGTGAGTTACTTTACACGCTTTTTCCATCTGGTAATCATAATAACACGAAAATTATTCACTAAGATTAATGAGATACATACATTATTATAAAACCAAGTCTTGCATCTTATATGTAGGCTTGCTTATAGTAGATTATAATACTATATTTTTTTACTTTCTTGGGTGAATTTATCACACTCACAAATATTTCATTGAATCATATGATGTGGTGTACCACTTTTCAAGGGTTATAAAATAGATTCTTAGAATTCACGTAAGTATGTGTGATTTTCCATTTTGTGACTGCATAAAATTTGAAGTTCCATTATTTTTTAAGGCGACAATTTGTGTATTTGCTTGCAATAATACAGTTCCATCAGCGTTATTTCCACTCGAATCAACTTTTCATGACCCAATTGATCAAGAATTGGAATCGTTCATTCGAAAATTATAATCAATCAATTGGAAATTGTAATCAATCATTTTAAAACTGAAATCAATAAGTTCAAAATGGTATAAATTGTTGAAATATTGATTGAAACATCTGAAAATTGTAATCAAGCATTTGTAAACTGAAATCAATAAATTCAAAATGGTATCAATTGTTGAAATATTGATTGGAACATCTGAAAATTGAAATCAATCATTTTAAAATTTTCAACAGTTATCGGAAAATCGGAATCAATTTATTTCATAACACAAAAAGTGAGGACAATGCTACATTTCATTCAGACATATGAAAAAATTGGGAGATAACAAGTCTGATTATTTGCTCTCAGAAGTTTCCTATTCTAAAGAGTTCAAAAGCATGGAAGATACACCAAATGTTTTCAGTATATGAATGGACTGTACAGGCTCCTATCAAATAAGAAACTATCAACAATCATCACCAGAACAAAATAAAGCGAGCTGAGAAACAATAACATTGATTGTGCAATATAAATGGGTGGACATCGTTGTCCGTCTTTTTTAACAATGAGTGACGTCACTTGACAGAAGCCATTAGAAGTCTCTGATGTTATCATGATGTAGTTCTACGTTATCATAAAAGTATCGCATGTTTGATGAATATAGTCTGTTTATTTGTCGGCTTTCAATTGAACCTGAGAGACAGTTTTACTCAATAGAAGAAACCATAGAAACCATCATTGAAATGACTTCCCAGTGACGTCATAAAGTCACTTAGAGTCACTGTTGATTTTAACAATATATAGTTTGAATAATCCACAAGAAAAATACGTTTCAATTCACCTTCTCTATAGGATCAAAATTTAACAAAATAGTGTTGGATATCAGCTAATTTATTTGATTTAGTTTTTTTTTTGTATTGTCATTGTTGAAAATACCTATCGACTGACTTTCCAATCTATTAAGAGCAACGGTTTGGAGTTTTGACCTGATTAAAGTACAAACTTTATCAGTAAATTCATGCGGCAAAATATGAATCTTTTGTGAGTTTTGTCCATCTTTATTATAGTCCAAACCTGATCAACCTGTGAGAAACACGTTATTCTGTTTCCTGTAAATTTCTATTTCTGTTTCTATTGTTTTTGTTTCGTATCTATTCAATAATTGATGGAATTGTTTTCATGAAACTGAAATTCAAGGTTAACAGATTAAGGAATACGATGACTGTGATGGATGAGGATGTGATTATAACACTGTGATGAAAGCTCACACATTTTTCACGCTTACTCACACCTCTTATTAATACATGTCAACTCGATTGATTCTCCTAGTGGGCTTCTCAATGTGTAAATATAGAATGATGCTTTGATGGAAGTGACGTAATTAAACACCTGTATTGTCTAATTATATCATTCAAGGTCAACCGTATCCTTATGTGTGTGTGAGTGTATCTGTGTCTTATATTAGTGCGTGTGTTAATTAATGTTATTAGTAATATATATCTCTCAAATGGGATGAAGATATATACAAACCTCTATACTTAATGATACTACTAACAAAATTAATTGACACGCATACAAATATGATATATTTATATGTGTGTTAATTAATGTTATTATTAATAAATAACTGAATTATACTTCATGAATGAATATTAGGGTTTTAAGGCGCATCGACAGCGAGGTCATTTAGCGCCTTGTGTCCAGAGTTTATCGTTTGGAACTACTTTATCCCGTAGTCATTCAGCCCTTTAGCACGATTAATGACACCATTGGCTTGGGTTCATATCCTTGTTCACAGCGAGATCGTCAATATTGTCGTGGGTGTGAGTGGTCACGAGGAGTCGGCACGAAGATAAGAATGAAGACAAGTCAAGGAAAGAGAGAACACAGAGTAGCAAAGATCATGGAAGAGGGTGATAATGATGAATGATTGCACGAGAACTCCTTATGACCGCTCTGGTCACCGAAATGGGCACCCACTCGACCGACGGTCCGAACTTAGTCTGGACCCTCACCCCAGACCTTATCGCCATGGGTGACCCTGCTGGAAGCAAATAAATTGCTCCCGACGATAGCTCTGGGGATCACGGGGCCACGCAAGCCCCCACACCACGTCAAGGTGTTCGGATCCTTTGAGGGGGTTATTTATTCTATATGTTTCTAAATATTTTTTGATGAGCTCACGATTCGATGAAAACAAGCCATGTCATGGAAAAATTCACGCTATGCCTATTGAATAGTTCTTGTCTTGTCTAAGGGTGTATCTTCCACCCTACTACGCGCTTGCGTGCTGGACACTACCATCGACCCAACCAATCGTCATTCACCATTCACACTTCGTATTTCAACACGCATCTTGGTATCATACACAAACCAGACATGTGTACTAAACGAAGCAAGCTTGAAGGAGACTTGAAAAGAACTAAAAGCTGTCTTGAGACAAACTCAATTAAATGCAAATAAAACATATAAAGAAGTGGAGTAATGTGATTCTTTGATCGATGTAATATAATGTGATTATATTCTATATTATTGTAATTTCAGTTAACGTCCAAACTTGAGTTTGCGTAAAGGTCAAAGCTCGAAATTGCTACTCCTTAATTTTGAGCATGATTCTAGATAGGCAAAATAGATTTAGTAGGTTTAGTAGATTTGGTAACATACTCAATATGTCAATTGTTCATTGGTGGAAAAATCAATCCGTTGTAAATTATGCAGTTCGGGGATTTCGGTTTTGTGTCGTCGACATCGTGGTCATTTTATAGCTCTGTCAAGTCAAATATTTATAGAATATCAAATATCAAACATAGTAATGATTAATCATATTATGTAATTTCATCGTGAATATCTGTACGAATGGAAAACAATGTCATTATGAACAATATATTAATGATGAATGTGAGTCTGATGATCCAGATAACATCTCAATCCAAAAATGTATAATTTATTTATTGTAAAATCACTCCGATTTGTTAAATCGATTTTCACACACCTCCGAACGAATTGAATGCATATAAATGCCATTAACGAGACAGAAATAGAGGAAAATTGAAAGATAACTGCATAAAATGATAATTAGTTCGGATTTATCTATTGAAACATTTCCAAAATATTCTGCCAGATTGCCTGAACAATTGACTATCAACTTTATTGATATGAATACGCTCATATAGTAGGCCCTATTATTTTCTAATGATTAAACGGGAATATTTTCATAATTTCTATCAATATGACTTTTGATATATCTTCTTGAATTTGAATCATTTGAAAACTGCGTTCCTGTGATATATCGTCTCCAAATTTCCACATTTTCCACCTGTGTAAAGATGCGTTTACTTATTAGATTTTTGGATGTAAACGTTATGTTCACTCAACATTTGTTTACTTCTACCTCTGTGAGTGATTCTCCTCGACTTTGTTTATACATGAAGTTGTTCAATCTACTCGACTCAAAACCCAATTCTTGTTAAAATCGTCATGTATTTTTCATATTTCATGGTTTCCTCTCTATTGACAATAACTATAGTTTAGTTTATCCATTCAACTTATTCATTCCATTTTTTCTCATTGTATTATGTTTGATTCAATTTACTGTAATACGTCTTCTGTTCGTATCTGTTTAACTGATGCACCCGTGACCATGTGACAGGACCTCCCCCCCCCCTCCTTCCCCAAACAGCACTGCATAGCGTACGTCTGACATTTCAGGGGCGCATCGCGTAAAGGTCTCGCATGTATGCGTGCGTATTGCGACATTTTTATTAACCCAGCGTCTATGTGGAAAATATAATGCTAATAATTAGCATTATCACTCATAAGGCCAGACAAGACGTTAATGCCAGACTGAAAAACTCTTTTAATCATGGTGATGATGTTGTTAATGCCAACAGAACAACACTAATAATACAGGTTTTGATATGACTTTTATGCTAAATATCGTCGTCTCGTGAATAATTTCTAATGGAGAAACACAAAAAAGTAATTTCTCATATATCCACCACAGTTGATTTTTTTGATCGAAATTTTGAAGTAATTCCTTAGATTTTATAGTCTCTTTAAACAAATCAAGACGGGAGCCCAAGTATTCTGTCCATATTTTAATAGTTCTTGACCAAATTATCCCCAGTAGATTCATGATTGAGTTAGGTTACAGGGACTTCATGAGATTACTGTTATAAAAGTCATTATGGTGAGTCAAAATCAGAGCTAACGATATCACAATAATCAAGTGTAAAGTTTTGGACTGAAAAACTGATGGAAATTGAAATACCACAAATACTTACTTCCGAAATGAAATTAACGATGAAAACACGGCATTAAAAAGGTGAAATAAATATGGAAAAGATTGTTATACACGATCAGTGATGACCCATTTTTATTGATGAGCGTAGCGAAGTCTCCATCCCAATCTTATAGGGCTTTGTCTGTGTGTTTTTTTTTTTTTTTTTTTTTTTTTTTTCGTTTTTTTTTTGTTTGTAAGCACTCCACAGGTCGCAGGGGTTAACTGATCAACATGAAACTTTTTTTGTACACCCAAACTCATCCAACTTAGAACTGTATAGTTTTTGGGATAAATCGGTCGTACCGATTTTGAGAATCATCATCTCAAAGTTTCTAAAAACCCCATAAGATTTGGCTGGGCTGAAAATGTTGAAAAATAAAATCTCTCCAAATGGAATGAAATTCTCTCTAATTGTGTATACATGGATTTTACACATTATCACGATTTTTTAAGCAATTCTGATCAGTCGTTTTGAAGAGAAAAAATAAAATGACTGATAATATTCATAGAATATATCATAAAAATTGTGACAGAATCAAGTTGTGGAGATTCACTGCTTTCTAGATTCAAGAGTTGACCAACAATGAAGTATTTTTTATATGCGTCAAGGTGTGTAGAATACCAGAGTCAATGAAGTGGCAAGAGTAGAACTACTTTAACGACTTTTATAGCTTATTCAGATATCAAGGTGTGTAGAATACCAGAGTCGATAAAGTAGCAAGGGTACAACTACTTCAATGACTTTTTGATGAGCGTAGCGAAGTCTCCATCCCACTCTTATAGGGCTTTGTCTGTGTGTTTTTTTTTTTTTTTTTTTTTTGTTTTTTTTTTTGTTTGTAAGCACTCCACAGGTCGCAAGGGTTGACTGATCAACATGAAACTTTTTTTGTACACGCAAACTCATCCAACTTAGAACTGTATAGTTTTGGGGATGAATCGGTCCGACCCATTTTGAGAATCATCATCTCAAAGTTTCTAAAAACCCCATAAGATTTGGCTGGGCGGAAAATGTTGAAAAATAAAATCTCCCCAAATGGGATGAAATTTTCTCTAAATGTGTATACATGGATTTTACACATTATTACGATTTTTTGGGAAATTCTGATCAGTCGTTTTGGAGAAAAAAATAAAATGACTGATAATATTCATAAAATATATCATAAAAATTATGACAGAATTAAGTTGTCGAGATTCACTGCTTTCTAGATTCAAGAGTTGACCAACAATGAAGTATTTCTTTATATGCGTCAAGGTGTGTAGAATACCAGAGTCAATGAAGTGGCAAGAGTAGAACTTCTTTAACGACTTTTAAAGCTTATTCAGATATCAAGGTGTGTAGAATACCAAAGTCGATAAAGTAGCAAGGGTAAAACTATTTCAAGGACTTTCATACCTTATTCAGATATCTCGCTCATCTTACAACGCATATTTCGCGTTTGACTAGTATACCTTATTCAGATATCTCGCTCATCTTACAACGCATATTTCGCGTTTGACTAGTAATAATTTAACCTCATTTTTGAAATGCTAAGGAATTTGAGTGTACAGTTATTGATGAGCGTAGCGAAGTCTCCATCCCACTCTTATAGGGCTTTGTCTGTGTTTTTTTTTTTTTTTTGTAAGCACTCCACAGGTCGCAAGGGTTGACTGATCAACATGAAACTTTTTTTGTACACGCAAACTCATCCAACTTAGAACTGTATAGTTTTTGGAATGAATCGGTCGGACCGATTTTGAGAAAAATCATCTCAAAGTTTCTAAAAACCTCATAAGATTTGGCTGGGCAGAAAATGTTGAAAAATAAAATCTCTCCAAATAGGATGAAATTTTCTCTTAATGTGTCAACATGGATTTTACACATTATTACGATTTTGGAAGCAATTCTGATCAGTCGTTTTGAAGAAAAAAATAAAAATAACTGATAATATTCATCAAATATATCATACAAATTGTTACAGAATTAGGTTGTTGAGATTCACTGCTTTCTAGATTCAAGAGTTGACCAACAATGAAGTATTTTTTATATGCGTCAAGGTGTGTAGATTACCAGAGTCAATAAGGTGACAAGATTAGAACTACTTTAACGACTTTTATAGTTTATTCAGATATCAAGGTGTGTAGAATACCAGAGTCGATAAAGTAGCAAGGGTAGAACTACTTCAACGACTTTTATACCTTATTAGGATATCTCGCTCATCTTACAACGCATATTTCGCGTTTGACTAGTTTATACTCAATGGTATAGGAAGAGGCCTATCCGCCTGTGATTCATGATTGATGAGCGTAGCGAAGTCTCCATCCCACTCTTATAGGGCTTTGTCTGTGTGTTTTTTTTTTTTTTTTTGTTTTTTTTGTAAGCACTCCACAGGTCGCAACAGTTGATTGATCAACATGAAACTTTTTTTGTACACGCAAACTCATCCAACTTAGAACTGTATTGTTTTTGGGATGAATCGGTCGTACCAATTTTGAGAAAAATCATCTCAAAGTTTCTAAAAACCCCATGAGATTTGGTTGGGCGGAAAATGTTGAAAAATAAAATCTCTCCAAATGGCATGAAATTTTCTCTAAATGTGTATACATGGATTTTACACATTATTACTATTTTTTAAGCAATTCTGATCAGTCGTTTTGAAGAAAAAAAATAAAATGACTGATAATATTCTTAAAATATATCATAAAAATTGTGACAGAATTAAGTTGTCGAGATTCACTGCTTTCTAGATTCAAGAGTTGACCAACAATGAAGTATTTTTTATATGCGTCAAGGTGTGTAGAATACCAGAGTCGATGAAGTGGCAAGAGTAGAACTACTTAAACGACTTTTATAGCTTATTCAGATATCAAGGTGTGTAGAATACCAGAGTCGATAAAGTAGCAAGGGTAGAACTACTTCAACGACTTTTATACCTCATTCGGATATCTCGCTCATCTTACAACACATACTTTGCGTTTGACTAGTTATTATACATTCATTTTCTGTGAAACTTGGTCGGTATTAGTGTGAAGATCAGCGCGGAATAAGTTAAGGAAAATAGCACAAATAATTATTCGTGTAACTCATCACGATTCTATTAGAAAAAAATCTGTCCTGAGAAGAAGAATATGTATATTATAAATTATTATTGATGAGAGCAGGAAGATCTTTTAAAATTGTGTACGATATAAAGTGGTTATTATAATGAAATAATCCATACATTTGCAATTGGCTATAATACTTTCGGATATTATCTTCAATTAAATCGAAATTGGAGTCTCCAAAGGTATCATTCATTCCTCAAACTAGAATGATGGACGTATCTAAACATACATAATTCACATCATTACTTTTGCATGCCAATATTTGCCATGAGCACTGAGCTTGTCTAGTTTTTTGTATTTTTGAAAATCATACATTACATCATACATTCAATAATTCAAGCAGCCGGCATGATGGACCTCTTTTATAGAGAAGTTGGGGGAAATTATTGTCTGATATACTTTGTATTAGAGTGGTATAGTTAGCTATAACTTCTTTCGTAACCACGATACCGTATTATTCATATCTTTATCAAATTGAAAACTATTTCAAATAAATTATGTATGATTGATTTCAGATAGATATAGGTATTATATTTGAATATAGATATTATATAGATGGAGAGATATATTTGGAATTATTTCAGATATGTTGAGATAATTTCTGTGGACACTGAAGAGCGCATACCAGATTAAGGATAAACCAAAAGTGAACCTAGGCTTGGGTCCTCTTCTTAAGTAAACACGCCAAGCCCACGTTCACTCTTGGTAGTAACCGTATTCCAGTATGCGCTCTTCAGGCACCCCTAATTACTTGAACTCCGTTTCTGCAGTACCATCATCCTCAATGGTGAGAGAACAGTGTCATACTTCTTCTCCATGAGCCTCTTCTAGTCCAACCAGAATATCTCTCTATCTTCTCACTACCTGCTATTTTCTACCCTTCTTTCCACTTTTCCCTCTGCTAGCCTGCCCTTGCTTCACACCCTCCAGCCATCCTAGATCCTCCAACTCTTCAATTCTCATTCCACATATCATTCACTCATTCCACTTATTGTTTGTTATAGGTATTATTCACTTTCACTGATTAACTCAACACCGTGTTCATTTTACAACATATTTAATTTTGTTTGTACTTTATTGGAGACCTTGTTACGCATACTTTTGTTTCAATTATCGCATCACACAATATTCTTTCCGTTATTTTTCAATATATAATCGCAGTTAAGCTCTTCAGGGTTTTGTGGATATCACATGCTTGATCATTTATTTATATTATGTTTGTTATATGTTATTTTGTTCGATGAAAGAAAAAAAGCATAACCTCTGATCTGTCATTCATCATGAGGTCATAAAATCTCAATCTTTCTCTCTGAGAGAGTAAGGTACGTCTCCATTTCAACTTACTCTATCTATATATGCTATATCTCTGAAAATTATCATTTCCACTCTTTCTATTGAATTTTATCGTCTTTTAATCGCTTTTGATCCTCAGTGCATGACCCAGTTCCGTATGTAAATTTTGGCAGAACAAATATTTACAAGCAATTTTTGTTTTCGGTCTTTTGTGAATCCTTGTTTCGTATTACAATCCATACCTTCTGAAGCAACTCATCTAATAATTTCCATTCATAATTCATTCCCCTGCTCATAAACACTTCTCATCCAAGTACATCAATTTCTTTCACTTCGTGCAATCCAATTTGGAGAAAATAAAAATATTTGAATTAGTTTTCCTCACATGAAGATGTTCGCATCAGAATTATTATTTGTATGTCTTATCACTTAAATAGTAACAAAAATGTCAATGCCAATCAATTGACGTCAAACTCTACTCTTATATCTCATTCATTTATAACGGTAGGAATGCAGTAAACACTACACTTATTTGCGCGTTAAATATTCGAGCTGTTCAAAGTTTAAACAATTAATTCGAATGTTCAGCAAACAAATACGTGTTTGAAACTGCTTGATATTTGCAGACAATGAAGTGAAGATCCGCTTATGACACGACTTCATCCCACCACTACACATCAAGCAACTACTTGCGGGTGTTTCTCCAGCCAGTTCCGTTTGGAATTGGTTTGATAGACGATATTTTATCAATTATTATTATTAAGTTATTCATTCATCGAATAGCTTGGAAGACAGTTTTTTATACATCAACAACCAAACTAACATGTAAAAGTAACATAAAAGTAACATCGTAACATATACCCCTAAAAACACACAATCACTAAATACACAATTAACACCAACAGATGATACATATAAAAATACATTGATGATATAATTCAAACTTTCCTAATGAATTATAGTCTTCTCTTCATTTTGATTTATTCAATACACTTAATTTTGATTAATCCTACACTTCGCACATCTCTTATGTTACTGGGAAGCTCATCGTATTCTTGCATCCCAACATTAGAAATTAAACTTGACCATTTGTAACTCTATGTTCTCTATCCACAAAGCAATCACTGTGAGTAGGACACTGGGGGTTTTCTGGTGAGAGAAGCGATTATTCAATTGAAGCAAACAAGTTTTTTTCCTGAAGTTTTCTTTCTGTATGGAAATAAAATATATACATATATTTTTTCATTGAGCAAAAGAAAATAGAACATGCATATAAAAAATTATATCACGTGATATCCACAAAGCCCTGAAAAGCTTGACTGTGGATTATATATAGGAAAATAATGGAAAAGAATATTGCGTATAATGCGATAATTGAAACAGAAGTATACATAACTAGGTCTAATAAAATACAAACTAAATTAAATATGTTAGAAAATAAACACGGTGGTGAGTTAAACAGTGAAAGTGAATAATAAATATACATTTTTTGTAGGTATAATTTTTTTAAAATTTGATTTGACGTTGGTTCACATTGTTTGTATGCATGATCGAGGTTGAGTGCGCCTATCCTTGATCTTGAGTACACCTGGACACATGCATTACTGTGTTTGTTTACTATTATTGTGAATTTGATTTACGCCTTAAGATATCATCGATTAATCGATTAACAAACATGAATGACAAAGCATTTACTAGAACACATAGGCCAACTATGATCATAGTTGATAAAAACAATATGCTTCTATATATTTATGATAGAGATATCATCACATTAATCCTCGATGTTTTATGAGTTATTGTTATTTATTATTGAAATAACTCGAATGGCAGAAAATAAACTCAACGTCACAATGTTTATTAACTGTCATTATTGTATGTATGAAGAATTGTATTCGAATGTCACATCGTTATAATCGTGAATCCATTTGTCACTCAATAGTCTATCTTGTCACTGCTACGTTTTATTCAACCTAAGAATTCATGAAAAGGTATTCAGCGAAATATCATGGTGATAACTTTCGAATGGTATAAGATATCAAATTTCTAATACGAGGAAAATATGAATATTTTTTAATACCTTCAAGATTGTATGAGTTATAACTATTTTACTCGTATCGCATTGTCAAACGTGTACAGTTGACGAACACATTTTTTCAGTTTTATACGCTCGACAATCAATATGTGATATGAGTTGAATAGGTTTTACTCATACCATCTTGAAGGTATTGAAAATGCCGGGATGGTTCCCACAATATAGGCTACGACTGCTTCCTTCTCACTATCCTATCCACTACCCATAAAACCTTCATCTCATCATCCCATCATCTCAGTAATCATTCATCCGACGCCTATAGTCCTCAGTCATCATTACAGTGCATCGCTAAGACCCAATATATATATATATATATATATATATATATATATATATATATATATATATATATATATATATATATATATATGTATATATATATATATATATATATATATATATATATATATATATATATATATATATATATATATATATATATATATATATTGAAAATACCTGTGTTTCGTCAGTATTATAATTTTGATCATTCATACCAATCGAACATTATTACAAAAAAACTGACACTCGACTCAATCGACTCCCAAGTATGCACATTTAAATTTCGACGAATTTAAACATTTTTATATTTCATAACAGCCGGCTTGTTTGGACATTTCTGAAATGAGTACGCATCAACCTATTTCACCAAGATTGAGAACATTCGAGCAGGTTCTACGACTTTGGAGAAAATATATCCACTTTCAGAGAGCCTTGAAGAATTCAAAGAAAATAACAGAAGAAGACAGTACGTGATCACGTCAACTGAACATCATTCCATGATGGAGCCCCTCAGCAGTGTTCCAGGGTTGTCATTATGGTATTAGGTAGAGGGGTGAGGGGACTCAGCATAAAAAAGCAATTGATTCAACACTGGTGAAAAATTTTCCCCAGTTGGAATGGTCAGATTTTGTTGAATAATCCTAGTTGAATAGCAATAATGCGTCTCATATCTGATCTGGGATGTGGTTCAATCAAGCACATTGTCCGCTCTACTGAGTATAATTTCTTATTGTTCCGCCACGACAATCTCGTAGATTTTCATCCAAGCTGGAATTTAAATCATGATTTCCTAAAAGTTGTGAAATCAATTCGATATAAGCCAGAAATTTCGTTCTTCCAATATGTAATCAGAGTGGGCTTGTCTAGAAAAAAAAAATGTCGTATTTCTATTCCACTACTCGATTTTATTGTTATTGGCAATAGTTTTTCTTCATTGATCAATATTTAATTATCGAATATTGTAAATTTCTAGTGATAAGTGGCATAGAATCAACATACATTCTTCGGCTAATCACTGTATTCGTTCTTGATTAAAAAAAAAATTCAGTGATAGAATAGTGATATACACATTTTCATTAATCTGTTCGTTTTTTCATGCCCTAATCATTGGAATTATTGGGAACGAAATGGATCAAAATGAATAAATTTCCTACGCACTTCACACTTGAATCGGAATTGTGTCAGGATGATTTGGCAACTTTGTTAAAACCTATAGCTCAATGCTTTTATGATGATGGTTATTGTTGTTCAATGACCCAACAAACAATCACGTCATTTGGGGGTACGAATGTGCGAATGATAGATGACGTTAAAAAAATTCATGCCTCAAGACGCGTTTTCATTGCTCACGGTAGGCAGCGAGCGTTTTCCTCCTGGCCAATCAGAGTGGATGAAATTTTGCCACTTGCACTTATTGCTCTTTGCCACGAGACTTGAATTAAATTAATCTTCAGAAAGAAACGCCACGGTCAAATTCCCTCACCAATACAAGAAATAGGGTTATATCGAAATATTACCTCTCAAACAGTATTTTTCAAATATTCATAATATTTGCATTTCACGATACTGCTTGAATTAAACTTGAATTATGGTATATATTCAAATCTCGGAGTGGATGCGAAGAAACTAGACTTTGTGAACAGAGCAGACGGCAGACGATTTTTTAACCGCCTCAGCCTGCCGCCTGCCGCGTGCTACAAAAACGCACCTTTATGTGGAACTCATAAGCTCACGCCTGGACTAATTTCAGTTTCAACATCAGTGCCTTAGCTGAATGAGCCACAGGCGTCTCGAAAAAAAGTTTTTGCTCAAAGTTCGACCTGCACAAAGAAAGTTATGGGATGAAATAGCAAATAATATAAAATATATATAAAATATATATATATAAATATATATTTGTATTTATTGTATTTATTGCGTTCAGCATGAAAATTCCATGAGTCACCGACTCTTTACAGGACATGCTTTAAATATAAACTTAAATATAAAACAATGAAAGAACAAGAAAAACACAGAATAGAAAAAACAAAACAAAAAAAAACACACTGAATAGGTAAAATAAAACACGAATATAACAAATATATAAGAGAGGCAAAAAGTACAAATATGAAATGTTATTAAGAAATATGATAGGAAGATCAACGTTCCTCTTGTGTATAGTAGAAACACTGTCTAGGATATGGACGACGCTTGCATAGACATATCGGGTTGTATAGGGAACACTGTTTTGAAAATGGTCGAACGGTGCATCTACACGAAGTCTTCTCAGAATTGAAACATTTTCTCAGATCTTTGTCGAGTAGTTCTTTCTTCATTTATTTTTTGAAAGCAGAAGGTTTCAGTAATTTCATGGTTTCTGGTAGCTCGTTGTAAAGAATGAATCCAAAGTGGTTGAGGTTATTTAATCCATATTTAGTTGAATTTGATGTATTGATGTGAATGTTATTTGATCCTCGAGTATAATAAGAATGAATGTTGTAGTTAAAAATGATCGGAAGATTTGAAACCGTTTTTTTAAATATGACTTCATGGATAAAGGTGGTAGTTAATTGTTTTTGGATGAGTTTAATTGGTATGATGTTATTCTCACGATACATGTCGTATCGATGAGTATGATATGGATAGCTGAATATGTGTCGAATAGCTCTATTTTGAATGAGCTCTATCTCATTAATTTTCTTGCTGGTAGCATTACCCCAGATAGGATTTAAATAAAGAAGATGGCTATGAATTCGAGCATAGTAGATGGAGAGTAGAGTAGATGATTTAACTATGAAAGATATTCGTTTGAGCACTGATGATATTGGCATTATCTTCTTTATTATGTTGTCAATATGCGGAATCCAAGTTTGATCTCTGTCAATGGTTAAACCAAGATATTTTACCTCTTTGACAATAGGTATTACCACTTCATTCATTTTCAATTCAAGGTTGTAATTGATTGAATCAAATTTCTTCGATGCAAATATCATGTAGTTGGTCTTTTTAGAGTTCATGGAAAGTTTATTAGAGTTCATCCATTCACAAACAGTAGTAATATCTTTTTGCATCTGTTGAATGAGGTTGGCTATTGTGAAGTCATTATAAAAGAGATTGGTGTCGTCCGCATAGCTTTGGAGAAGACCGGATAAGCTTTCTTGATGAAGATCATTTATGTAGATGAGGAATAAAATAGGACCCAAGACAGATCCTTGTGGCACTCCACAAGTTACTTCCAGGTTGTCACTATTTACATCTTCAATATTAACGAATTGATAACGATTCAATAGATAACTTCTGAACCATTGAAGAGTAGTCCCTCTGATACCGATTTTTTCCATTTTATACAAAAGGATATTGTGATCCACAGTGTCAAATGCCTTACTCAAATCAATAAATAAACCTCCAGCAACTTTGCCTTGATCAAGGTGATCCTGAATGGTTGACATTAGATCATATATGGCTGAGCTGGTCCCCATGTTATCTCGAAATCCATATTGACCTTTATAGTAAAATTGTATAGAGTTCAGGTACAAGTTAAGTCTAAACTTGACAACCTTTTCTATTACTTTTGATAACGGTGATAATAGAGAGATGGGTCGATGATTACACATATCTTCATGGTTGCCACTTTTGAAAATTGGTTTAATTTTAGCAATTTTTGCCTGATTTGGAACTATTCCTGTTTTCATTGATTCATTAATCATTATAGACAAAGGTTTTGCAATATCACTTCCACACTGTTTAATTAAAAAGCTTGAAAGATTATCCTCTCCTGTTGATTTACTGTTGGTTAGATTATTAATAATTCTCAGCACTTCCGTTTCTGAAGTTGGAAAAAGAACAAAATTACTTGACTCAATGCCATTAATTTTAGTGTACGTAAAGTCATTTCTAGTTGAATGTATTTTGCTTGCTAATTGTTCTCCAATGCTGATGAAGTATGAATTAAAGTTTTCAGCTATAATCCAAGGATCAGAAATAGTTTTATCATTGACTTTTATACGAAAATTATTTTTCTTTTCTAATTTGCTAGTATTGTGTAATACCAAGTTAATTGTTTGCCACATTTTCCTAGGCTTGGAAGTTTGCTCAAATAGGAGGTCATTATAATAGATGGATTTTCTCTTTCTACATAAATTAACCGAGAGGTTACGGGATCTCTTGAATTCAGCTTTGAGTTGTAAGTTTGATTTGTCATTATTAAATTTATCCAAGGCTTTGTCTTTAAGACTTACATAATGTAATGTTTCATTGTTCATCCATGGACATGCTGCTTTATCAATAAATCTCTTTTTCTTCATTGTTGTGCAATTCTCTTTTCGATGGTTGAGCTGAGAAACAATCTCGGAGTACATACCATCAGCAGTCAAAGACGTACCAGTTTGTAAAACAATTGGATCATATTTGAGAGATTCTGTGAAATTGAGTGCATTAAATATCGGGATTTCATGAAATATTTTAGACCTTTTAACTCTGGGTGTTTTAATATTTAGTTCAACGACCATTGCAACATGATCAGATAATGAAGGATCTATCTCGATGTTTGAAATCTTCATATGATCTGTAGCATTATAAAGCACATGATCTATAAGCGATGATTTTTCTTCAGATATTCTAGTAGGAAATAGATGGTTACATAAGTGAAAACCAATACTATAGATGAGATTGAGATACTTTGAGGTAAGTTCTTTTTCTTTGTAGATATTGAAGTTAAAGTCTCCCAAAATAAGTGAATGATTCCCAGTTTTACTTAGTTGGTTTTCCAATAGCTCGAAAAATGTATCTATTTCCGAGTTACCTGGTGTTCGGTATACGGCTCCAATAACTAACTTGGTCAGCCATTTCAGATTATTAATTGTAATTATCAGTAAACTGTTTGAATTGTCACTATGCTTGAATGTAACTTCAAAATCGTAATCCTTGTGTATAAATATACCGACTCCACCTCCTTGCTTGGACGGTCTGCAGGCATAAGTCGCAACAAAATTTTCCATATTGTATAATGTTGTTTCTTCATTATTTATCCAGGTTTCAGTGATGATAATAATATTTATTCCTGTAATTTTGTCTAGTAATTCACCTATACTTGATAACTTCTCACCTCTAATGCTTCTGGCATTGAGATATAAAATCTTGAAGTTGTTTGATTTTGTAATTTCGTAAGTTTTAATGGAACGATGTTTATTTAGCTCTATATTTGATCCATGATTGTCTAGTCACAAATACTTGTCAGGTTTGATTGGAACATCTTTATATTCGTTATTTATTTGTAATTTGTCAGTTTTTGAAGTTAAAACTTCAATTTCATTCCCTCTTTGAACGTTTTTTAAGCAAAGACCATTTGGGAATGCAGGATTTTTTCTCTTCAGTCTTAAACTCTGTCTTATAGGTAATACTATTTTGACTTTCCTTGGTTCATTGTTATCATCCTGAGTATCTTGTAATTTCATCGAAAGATTAGTTGGTATTCTGTCTCGGCTCTCTCGATCATCCTCTTCCATATTCATATTTTCTATCGTTGTCAGATGATTATCATCATTAGTTTCATCCATTTCTACAAGGCTATATTTGGATGCTGAAGTGAGAATATGTGGAACTAAAATAGGTGTGGGATCATTACAAACCTGAAAATCTGTACCTGTCAATATATCCAATTTAGCAATT
The DNA here is from genome assembly GCA_964007535.1 of Brachyptera risi. NCBI lineage: Eukaryota > Metazoa > Arthropoda > Insecta > Plecoptera > Taeniopterygidae > Brachyptera > Brachyptera risi. The sequence goes on along the minus strand of OZ023331.1, from coordinate 35,287,073 downwards.
GTTCTTTGTAAGTCATGCATCCTCTCTAAAAAATAATTTCTTTCTATATACAGATTATGAATTATATTATCCTTCATATAGATGGCATTCTTCAATTGATGAACAATATCAAAATTTGCATTAACTTCAGTAACTTCACACTGACTTGTAGCCATCTTCAGGTGAAATGGTTGCAACAATATTTTGTCCTGTATTTTGTCAACAATTCTCAATTTTGCTTGAGGTGTAATGATAGGTGGAGGAATTAGTTGATGTATAGTTGTTGATAGCGCTTTGCACAATTTCTTCTTTCCATTTTCATTAAGGTGAAGTCCATGTCGTGTGTAATCCTCCCTTGACAAATCCTTGTTATTAAAATCAAGGAACGTAACATGTCTGTGAGTAGATGTTTCTTTTCGGATCATATTATTTACAATGGATATGGTTGTGTTATTAAGTGGATTGTCGAATCTATTCATAATAGCAGTTACTATTATTTTTTTTCCATGAGCTAGTTTTATTGCTTCCAGAAGGGGATCGAGAATTCGCTTTTTGATTTTGTTCTTCTGATATTTTTCCTCGACCTTATCAACAAGAAGACAATTTTTTGGAGCCAAAGATGCAATATCGTCTACTCCACCAATTATGATTACGACGTCTTCGTTTGCTTTGTTTTGTTCAAAGTATGGTTTGTCATTTAAACCTTTTAAAACGTGGGTAATATTGCTATGTGGTTTGAAAGAAACTGACACTCTGAAGTCATTCCCTAGGTATCCTTGCAATAATGGCTGACACTTATGCCCGTGGCTATCGGCTAAGACCAAAACCCTTTTTCTCAAGTCAGTTGTCATTTTCAACATTTCTATTCGACAGATTATGAGGAAATTTAACGACCTTGATTCTTCAAATATGTATAACCAAAGCCCTCTTGATGAACAGTTTAATTTCAACTAGGCTCTGTTCGTATGATCTGATTATTTGTAAACAGAAGTAGAAATCCAATATGCCGTGATTTCCTGATTTTCGTTTTTCCCAAAATATGAACTATTTTGAATCCTTGATTAAAACTCACTATTAAAATTAAAAATGAAGATTTATATCTCAGTATCTTGAAAATCATATAAAGATCACTTACGTTCACGCATCAAAATACACAGGTACGTCGTTTTGTAGAAAATGGATTTTGAAATAGGACCAGTCTTCACAAGTTCAATTCAATAGCGGCCATTTTATATATTTTATATATATATATAGAAAATATATATTTTCGATATATCTGATACAATCGGCATAATTTACTAATAGATTTGTACTAAATTCACCAGAATCGGTTCTATCACTTTTAAAATTGATTCGTGATTTTTTTTCTATTAATAAATGACACACATTCTTGAGATAATCGATTCATTTGTCTATTAAGAGAATTAATTACTTGTGATTGTTCCAATCTCGCGCGTCATTCTATTATCAAGTTATACGAGGAACATAATCAGGTGAATCAATCAATATCAAAAGATACCATGAATAAGAGTGGATAAAGCAATTATAGCTCACTACTTTATCGATTCAACCAGACTTTCGGGGCGAATTCGTTTCTCCGTTTATTTTAGTCTCTTTATCTGATGAACTTGGCGAAGACTTTTATTTCACATACCGAAATAAACGGACTTGATTTGATTTTTTTTTTCAATTTTGAGCGCGGCGTACAGGTCAGAAAAAAAATATCAATCGACTTGAAACTTTTTCTGCAGATTATTGTCACACCAGAATAGATTGGGGACTGTTTTTTTTAGAAAAAATTGGTTGAATGTTTTTTCCAGAAAAAAAAACGCAAAGCTTGAAGAACTCCCCTTAGAATAACCCGAAGGAAAATACTTGAGAAACAAAAACATTTCAAAAACTCTGAAATTCCAACTGAATATGATAAAAGCGGTTATATATCATTTCAGTGATTTTTTGAAACAATTGGATGATAAATAACGAAGAAAACGCAATAAGAGTATACATTTTATTGAATATTAGAATCAACATGATTTGCAAAGCAGATATACAACAGGTTGCACCATGAATATCAACTAGTGGCAGGTAAAGTTTTTGAATAGTTGAAGTAGTCCCATTGAATCACAAGGTATGTCTGCAGATGTGGATTGAGCTGACAGATCATTCACCGACGTCAATAGATCGTAGTCATTAGTAGAGTGCGTCGTTAAACCCAATATGAATGAATACAATAAATATCTTCCATTCGAGATAACCATACCACTAAGCTCATTTCACAACGCAAATTCTGCATTTTCCCAGTTAGGTAAGCGTAGCAAAAACTTCCATTTCACATACCGGAAAAAATGGGCTCGCGGTTATGAAGTATGTGTTTTTTTGTTATTTTGTGCGTGGCATGCAGGTCAGTAAAAAATATAAATCGTTTTGAAACTTTTTCTGCATATCGGTGTCAGTCCAGAATAGGTTGGGATAGTTTTTCAGAAGAATCGGTCCGACGGTCTCGGAAAATTTGGAAAATTTGGAAAATCCTTTTAAGAAAATCTCGGCGAGAAATTACGTGAGAAACAAACATTCTTCAAAAGCTCTGGAATACTTACATATATATATATATATATATAAATATATATATATATATATATATATATATATATATATATATATATATATATATATTATATATATATATATATATATATATATATATATATATATATATTATATATATATATATATACATATATATATATATATATATATATATATATATATATATATATATATATATATATATATATTATATATATATATATATACATATATATATATATATATATATATATATATATATATATATATATATATATTTATATATATATATATATATATATATATATATATATATATATATATATATATATATATATATATATGTTATTTGGAACAAATTATCATACACATTTCCAGTGATTTTTAAAACAATCGGTTGAGAAATAACGGAGATAACGCAATAAAAGTATAAATTAAATTAAATATTAGGATCGAGAGGTTTTGCAAAGTGGATGTGCAAAAGGTTGCACTATGAATATCAACAAGTAACAGGACCCTTATATTCTTGAGATTCATTAGATGTGAGTTGTAGTTTGTGGAATGAGATGAGATAGCATTCTGACTCATTTTCAGTGGAATTATTGAAATCTCACCGAAATATCACTCATTCCACATTTCATCAATCTCGAGAATAAGGGTGGTAGGGATTTCAAACGTTCAAGGTAATCCAAGGTCTGAAGATGTGGATTGACTTGACATAATATTTTTCATTCTGGATTCCCATACTTCTTAACTCATCTTACTATGCATGTGTATTCATAGTATTTGATAACTGATCTCTAACATTTCACCAGTATGAAGTTTTATTTTTTGCCTTTGAAGTATAAATAGTCAATCATTGAACATGTCCATCAGTTCAAACGAAATGCATACAAACACTCCATAGTTCGAATTCATTGTTAATATAAAGTAGAAGTTGATTATTTCAGATTAAATATGAATGTATCCTATAGTTAGAAAATCCCAAATATAAAGAATTATAACTTCGATGTGATGATGATGATTGATGATGATTATTGTTTACTCAACAACCCCACCAACAGCTATAGGTTATACGGGGGTACGAATGAGCTGGTGATAATGAATGTATGAAGTGATGATTAGTGAGAGGACATTTACAAAAACCCATGCCTTAGGCGGGACTCGAACCCACGCCCAACGGTGACTTCAGTTTCTGAAGCGGTGCCTCAGCTGACCGAGCTATCGGGGCTTCGATATACAACTTCGATGTAATCAGTGGAAAAGTTTTATTCTATATCATTTGGATGGCCCTTCTATGCTAATAATTTCGATATACTCTTCATTTTTAAGTTCGATTCGATATCGAGTCGAGATATCGAGTCGTAATATAGTCGTTATAAGCAATATCGTTCAAAAATATGTAACTTTAATGTGTAATGTTGAGTAACTAAAATAATACGCTAGAATAAAATAATAATTTCATATTGAGTGCAAGAACTTATTTAACCACCCATTCAGACCCAGATCACTCACAGGTTCGTACCAGTCAGAGTTAAAGTCCCTATAAATCCTGCTATGTTCATTTGCGGACACCTGATCATGTTGATTGCATTTTCATCGATTATTTTCGATGTTTTTCGAATCGATTCCAAAATCTGAATTTCCATATAATCCGACCAATTTTATCGTATCACCAACATTTTAAATATTCACTTATATTGCATTCTACTCAAAACAGAGGCATGAAATTTTAGCATTAGCTATATGCGCTATAGAATTGAGAGTCATCTGAAACTATGATATTTTGTGTTTCCTTTATGTTTTTTGATGTTCAAACAATTTAAGACAAAGTAATTTTTTGCTATTTAAAGCGACATATGTCTTTTCCAACGATAAATCAATATTGACACGAAATAAGCGCTATTTGTGAGAAAATGGCAATTTTCCTGAAAACATTGTCAGATTACACTTGTTTTTTCCAAATTAGATTCAAGTGCCATGTAAATTTCAAATCTTTCATTCCAATTCGTTTGAATAAAATATTTATTTATCAACATTCGTTGGTCTATGGCAGTCATTCATTATGCTATTTTATTCTGTGAAGTTCAATTAGTGTTTCAATGTGGGGCATATCTACGTCAATGTATAAATGTACTGTCTTTTCAGAGCTTGCTCACTGCTCAAGCTGAGAATAATGTTGAAAATAGCTTCTAATACATGCTTACATCATTTATACATCGGAACCTTCACATTTTTCCAAAGACTTTTTGGTGCTAAATTACTGCCAATTTCAAATTTTACTGATGCTATAAAATGCTATTTTTGGAATAGCTAATGCTGAAAAACTAAATAATTAATGCTTTAATTTTATGCCACTAAGGCCCAGTATTACCACGACCAGTTAGTATTTATCTGAGAATTGGTGAAAACAAATAGCATAGGTAACCATGGTGATAAAAAGTTTGAACTGTCAGATAAAGGCTAACTGGACTTGGTAATACCGGGCCTAAGTCATAACGTATTGAGAGTTTATAATACGTTCATGAACTTTTCAATATGAGTGAACGGTACTTGAAAACGGGAAGTCCGGAGTACAATAAGTTTGTATACTTGTTTAATATTGTGACTGATGGACTCAATATAATCGACACATAATAAAAATTGTCGTAGAATTTTCTTATCGACCGTTCATTGTACATTCATTAAAGTAGTTCAATCTCTGATAAAGTACTATTTGAACATCTTATGACAAACCGTAGTTGAAAGTGCAAATCTATCAGTGTTGATTATAAGTTTCCTTTATTTGAGCTTTGAGTTATTCACATAAAATGAGCAACAGATACCTTTTACTCATGTCTCTCTCTGTCTCTCTATCTCCATCTCTTTCACACATCAACTTCCTACGGTTAATGACCAGATGAAGAGTTTGCATTGTTTTAAATCAGTCATCTTCCATAAATAAACAATAAACTTGTCAAAATGTGATAACTTTTAGGCTGTAAATTCCAGAGAACTGATTATCAAACCATTATATTTGAAAAAAAATTATAGAGGCTAAAGGGAAACAAATCCTCAGAGAACTGTGAATTATCATGACCAAACAATAATGAGCTTGATTTCATCTTCAATGAGAATAGCTTGTTGACTCTTATATGATGCATTATTGTGTATCAAATATTGAGGTGAGAATATTAGCCTGAAATTTCACCTAAAATATTTATATATTTGATATTGCGTGATTTTGTCGCAATGTGTGAGATGAAGAAGAGATTCTCGACGTTTCGGTCTCCATAATGAGAGGTTTTTCAATAGAATCAGTCCAGTTTAGAAGGAAAAACCATCTCAAAAAACGTTCTCTTTTTTCTGAATCTTTTTTTTTTTTGGAACCAAACTGACTCTCTTGAAATAGGTCTCGAAATTGAGGTCGAAACGCCGAGGATTTCTTCTTCATCTCACATGACATTCACCACCAAATATTGGGTCGCGAAAGTCTTGAAAATCTCTTCAATATTTAATTTTGTTTCATTACATGCTTGTTTTGTACTCAACTGTATTGAATGGAAATCGAACGAATTCGTGTTGTCTTCCTACAATTATTTGGTTCGAGTCGACACGATTTAGGAGGTAAGCTCGTCACGTATTATTGTCAATCGAGAATGATAATACATCAAATCAGAAAAACTGTTTCAGATTGCAACTTCTCATCCACAGTTTAACTACTTGAGTTGACTGACTGTTCACTTAAATTTAATTTCAATTCTAATATCATTTTATTCTGTTTATGTAATCAAATATTAACATATGTATAAGTTATGCATAAGCATACAGTTTCAAACATATAGTTAAACATACAGTTTTATAACAATATCCTAATAATAAATTATAAATAATAATTATAAATGATGATGATAATTTGGGCAGTATATTCCCATGAAATAGTATGTCAAAATGTGTATAATATTGCAATTGAATTTGAGTCATCATTCAGAAGATCACAATTCGATTTTCGCCTTGGTCACGGCCAACCTAACTGAGGTTTATCGTAGTTTCCCTCTGTCAACTGTCTTCAAACTGAATACTGGGATTGTTCCTTAACAACAGGTCACAACCGCTTCCTTCCTATTGTGCGAATTCAGCTCATGAAAAAATGTCATCAACCTATTATCTAATTAATCATTCACCGACGTAAATAGATCTTGGTCATTATGAAGAGTATCTAAAATACACAGACATTATAATGAGTCTTGTATCCGCTAAAGATAAAGGAGTGAGCCACATGTGCTCTAGTAATGTAGGGTATGGAGAGCAGGTCTATTGAAACCTTTTTTTTTTCGTTGAAACAAGTATGAAATTAATACTCAAATGCATGTCTCAACGATCAAATTGAATTTAAAGTCGAAGACAGAGCGAAGCTAAATATAATATATGAATGTGGAAATGTATAAATGTGGGAATGAATATGTGAGTGTATTGTATGTTGTGTATGAATGTGTTTTTTTATTTTCATTTTTTATATGTATATATCATACATATAGTTCAGTTTAACCTATATTTAACTAATTTTTATGTTTATTTTTGGCGTGCCATATATTCTATCATGACCTATTTTAGAACGTGAAAATCAACTTGACGAATAAAGTATTGAATTATTCATTTATATATATATATATATATATATATATATATATATATATATATATATATTTATATATATACCCCCTATATATAAAGTGCAAATTCTGATATCGTCTGTACCCAATTGATGGTATAGAAATATGAACTAATCATAACACTGAATTATTTCAATTGAATTGGAATAATTGTCTATTAATTAATGAACAGCGAAACAATGCATGAAGAAGGAGGTAGAACACCCTTAGGTGGTAACCAAATGGGAGTCAATCGATCACTGTTTCTTTTGTGGGGTTTATTCGAAGTCAAGAACCCTCTTTCAGTTTTACCATTCTCACCCTCAGATAACTACATAGAAAACATCGTCCAAATTTGATTCAAATGATTTGATCATTTCAAATATTCATAGAATGATTCTATAAACTAACAAGAAAATAATATACAAGGGAAATATTCGAATCGCATCAATTCGAACCTTCACTGTTCTTGATCGCGAATTAAATGAAAGTGAATAGCAAGAGTGGAATTTTACCCAACACGGTTATACATTGTGTGTGAGAGTGTGAATATGAGAGAGAAAATGAATTGGGATATGGATAAAATAGAGGCATGCAGCGTGGTCGAGGATTGGAATCACAACATGAGATATTATGTAAAACCCATATGAGTAGGCATCCAGCCACTTAAAATGGTTCATAAATGAAATCGAATTGAATTGAAATCTGATCTACGTATATTTGAGATCTCATTTTCTAAAAGATTGTGAGTGGAGTGCGTACGTACATCGTCTGCTAGATTTAGTGCGTATGATTTCAGAACATTTTCTTCCGCATGCATTTCGCAGCAATGCATTGCATGCATTTAGGTAAAAGTCTGTTTCTGTCATCTGATACCTGTTAAATCTTATGCAATGTCGACTGGTTTGACCAGGTGGGAAAGAGACTTTTACTTTTGCTTCAAGCTTACTTGCCATTGCCATGTCAGCTTTGCACACATTTTTGCATAGTACATTCACGTGTGACATTTTGGCAATCGTTTTATATAATGACTATTGTTTTTTTTTTAACTGTGAAAAATGAAGCAAATTATTCCAAGAGAATCTTTAAGACATCCGCATTGCACTCATATTGAAATAATTGATGATAGATGAGCATCATTTGTGCTAAAAGCAACGTGAAATGACTTCAACAACGATGGAAAACTCCAAAACGTTATAGGGAGAGAAAATCACGCATTCTTGTTGAAAGCGAATATAATACCGTCAAAAAAGTTGGAAAATATTTGTATTTCAACAGGACCGTGATAAAGTGGAATAAGCTTTGAAACTTTGAGAATTGCATTCACAACGGTTCTCAAATGAACCTAAACAGAAGCAAAATGTGATTGTCCGAAGGAATATATATATATATATAAATATGTGATGTATATATATATATATATATATATATATATATATATATATATATATATATATATATATATATATATATATACATATATATATATATATATATATATATATATATATATATATATATATATATATATATATATATATATATATATATATATATATATATATATATATATATATATATATGTATCTATATATGAAATAGAACCATTTTTACACACTCTGTAAGTATTTTGGTTTATTTTTGTCCTTAGTAATCAGCAGTTTATTATGTGTATTATCAAATAACCATGTTGATCTGAATGTCATTATAATCAAACATTGAATTCAAGAAAATCACATTCTTCTTAAAATATGTGATGTGTTAATAAGTGGATACGTCTTATTAAACGACCTCTAATCAAAAAAATCTCATTCTTTATTTCTTATTATTAAAAATATAAAACAAGCAATATTGCATTCGTGTGAATAATAGTTGCACAACAAAGTGGTGATACGATCTAATCAATATAGTGTGAAGTGCAACCAGTATTTATAAAATGCTACGGCCCTACTTGAAGATAAGCGCGAGCAACAGGTAAAAACCACAGTGCAGTGCATGGAACGAAAACAACGGCCCTACTTGAGTCTTCGAGATAACAAGTCAAGCTATTGTTTGGCAATAGACTGTTAATAATCAGGCTGGAAATAGAAATGGAATTTGAACTAAAAGGATAAATGTGAACTAATACTTACCTTCGCGTGGACTTTGTTAATACGTCTACACTGGCTAATTATAGGTCGGACTTTGTACCGCATATTTTTATGAATTCCTCTCGAAAATAATAGAATGTATAACAGAAAATTGTTATATTATATAAGATCGTCATCTACTTATATAAGTTGAAAGCCTGTAAGCCTATATTTGAAATCAGTCAAGTTGATGTATCGACACATCCGATTGTTAGGTAAAGTTATTGATATAAGGGACGGTCGATCATTCTCGGCTGGGAGGAATCAGAATCTTATAATGATGACACGTATAAATCAATTTTTCACTTATTTCAAGTTTATTCAAGACTGAGAGCATCCATTACTAGGAATAATATATAATAATATCACACGTCATTCGAAGTGACACGTAAACAAGATTACCGGTATATACATTTTTAATGAGACATATTACAGAGAAACCTGATTGTTGTTCACTGTTCACGAAAAAAGCCTACACCGAGCAAAAACAATGATGTATCGAAAAAATGTATATTCTATTGACTGATGATTGTCACGAGAACAATATTTCAAATACTAGTCGAACGCAAAATATGCGTTGTAAGATGAGCGAGGTATCTGAATAAGGTATAAAAGTCCTTGAAGTAGTTGTACCCTTGCTACTTTATCGACTCTGGTATTCTACACACCTTGATATCTGAATAAGCTATAAAAGTCGTTAAAGTAGTTCTAGTCTTGCCACTTCATTGACTCTGGTATTCTACACACCTTGACGCATATAAAAAATACTTCATTGTTGGTCAACTCTTGAATCTAGAAAGCAGTGAATCTCCACAACTTAATTTTGTCACAAATTTTATGATATATTCTATGAATATTATCAGTCATTTTATTTTTTTTCTTCAAAACGACTGATCAGAATTGCTTAAAAAATCGTAATAATGTGTAAAATCCATGTATACACAATTAGAGAGAATTTCATTCCATTTGGAGAGATTTTATTTTTCAACATTTTCCGCCCAACCAAATCTTATGGGGTTTTTAGAAACTTTGAGATGATGATTCTCAAAATCGGTCGGACCGATTCATCCCAAAAACAATACAGTTCTAAGTTGGATGAGTTTGGGTTTACAAAAAAAGTTTCATGTTGATCAGTCAACCCCTGCGACCTGTGGAGTGCTTACAAACAAACAAAAAAACAAACAAACAAAAAAAAAACACAGACAAAGCCCTATAAGAGTGGGATGGAGACTTCGCTACGCTCATCAATGAGCAGGTAAAATTTGGCAGTTGACAGCTCAAATATTCTAATATCGTTACATCATATTTTCAACTAAGTTATTGGTTTAGTTTACAATTTTGACAGAATTTGCTCGTAGCAATACTTTCGGCTTATGAATGCTTATTTTATTTCATTACGTTGGATATTTATGGCCAATTATCTACCAGACAGCCGAATTAATCAAATTCGTTTCTCAGTAATACCTGTGCAATTGCGATGAAAATCTGGATAAAAACGCCGTTCCCGTGATGGCGTTAAAAGTTTTGATAATAAATGTTCAGCTCTGCTCTTTTTTAGTTGTTATTGTCTTGTTTTATTGTGAGTTCACCTTGGAAATAAAAGTGCACTTCTCGACATGTCCTTGAGTGCGTGATAAAATATACCGTTTTATAGTGGCTAATATAATACAATCATCGAATAAAATTTGCATAAGTCGAGGAGGAATTACTTTCATGGATTATTTCAGATCATTTTTTTTCTGAGTAACCATATTTCATGCCGATCATCTTCATACAGCATTGTGATGAACAGCTGTATTTCAGCAACGAAAAAAGAAATTCATCTATTAACTGAATAATCGTAAAACCTTGGCTGATTATAAAGAAAATTGCTGAAATCAATAGTTAATGGCCAATAGTGAACCTCGTCCTGAAAAACATCGACACACAAGATACCACAGCTCAAGAGTAGATACAACGGTAATAGTTTTTTTCTATTGTCACAAATCAGTTTAAATAATACAATGTAATTCAATTTAGAATCAAATTGTTTTTTAATACAATTATCATTTTATTATTTTATTATCATATATTATTTATTTATTCATTTTTTTATTATCATTTTTTTTTTATTTTTTTTTTTTTAATACAATTATTGAATTTGATAATTGACAATTCAAACTGTGGTTTAAATAGATGAAAACAAAAACAATATATATTTTTTTTTTTGTAATAACATCGAAACTTGATACAAAATTATTGTTTCCCAATTAGGGCTGTGGATGAAAGATAGAATAGTTTGGACGGGGCACCACAAGGGTGATTTCACTACCCCATTTTAAATGTTTATAACCAATGAACATCAACACCAGGACTGTTATATTAATTATAACAAAACACTTATTAATTAATAAGATAATAAATGATTAATATATACAAATCTTTATTGAAGACTATGTCATGGTACACTGATTGTCATTCAACATACAATGATAATCAAATACAAAATTATCAAGTAATAAAAGCACACAATAATAATAAATCACACATTAATGATTATCAAAAAAATGACTGTAGAAAATAATGAGAGTAATTAACAGTAGCGTAATATGAAAAAGTATTAGTATGAACAGAAATATGAAAATAATATAAAAATAATACAAAAATGACGCATAATCATGCTATGAATGTGAGTATAAATAGTTCCTCAAAGTTTGATTGACAATTATTGACAATGCTATAATAATGAACTTATATTATCAACTTCATAATATAAATTAACTAATAAGTTATATGTTTATGTATAGTTATAATAAAAAAAATGACGAATAATTATGCTATGAATTTGAGTATAGATGGTTTCTCAAAATTTTATTGACAATGCTATAATAATGACTTTATATCAAATCAACTTTATAATACAAATTGACTTATGATTTATACGTTTATATCGGTGGACGACGTCCTGATTTTTTGAATATAAGAAAACCTATTTACATGAAAATTTAGTTACATGTAGTTAGTGATTGCTTTCATTCAACCATCATATTGTGAAATACATAAGACGGGATAGCAACATATTTGTATTCAAATAATATCTTATTCGGTAAAGAATTGTGTTATATCATCAACAATGACAGAAATTGTAATAAATAATCTTTAGTCCTAGCAATAGTTGATTAAATTCCATATCCCAATAATTGTTATGGGCATATTGTCATGTCGATGATGCTCATTACAGATATTTTTAAATATTCATGCGTCTATTATGACTCCCAGCTATTACGATTATCGTTAGTATTTGTCTATCATTAGTATGTGTCGATTATGATGATTATTGTTTGCTTAACGACCCCACCAACAGCTAGGTTATACGGGGGTACGAATGAGCAAGTGATTACGAAACTATGAAGTGATGATAAGTGAAAGGACATTTACAAAAACCCATGCCTTATGTGGGACTCGAACCCACACCCAATGGTGACTTCAGTTTCTGAAGTGGTGCCTCAACTGACTGAGCTACCGAGGGCGGCTAGTATGTGTCTTCTGGTGTATGGATTGGTTGGCTTGGTCTGGTATTCATGGCAATTTCACTTCAATCAAAGTATGTTATATGAATAGCCTTCATTGGTCCCTACCATATAAAAAATTGACAGGATAATAATCAATATGAAAAACAATTGTTGATAAATGAAATATAGTTATGAACAGAAATATAATATGAACATATCATATACCAAGAACACAATCGACTTCAAACTTTCCAACAATAGTAGTCACTTACAAGAATATAACTGAAAAGCTTTCCGGTGAATTCTACGCGACCACTCTTGAATTAATTTTGATATTTTCAATTTTGAACATAATATTTTGAACAATAATTTTGAGCATTTCGAAAAAAAATCTTGTAAGAGTAATAGGAAATATTAAAGAATCCATTCTTCAATATTTCGCTCATTCAAATTGATGATTTCCATTTGATTGAATATGCTTTTCAAAGTCAATTTTCAAGAAAATTAGTATTTTATATAATTAATCATTTTTCTATCTCCTTTTCGTTCACTTTCCAGAATTTTTCAGCTCGATACTTTTCTATATTTGAACGTTTCAATTTTCTTATAACAATATATAACTATTCATCATAAAAATTAAAAATATTGTTGAAATGACCACGCTATTGTTGACACCCCAAAAAAGTTCAACTTCCAACTGAGTAATTCAAACACTTCGGAAATTACACAACATCACTTCAACTTTGAGGCTTTAACGTTTTGGAAAAATGCAATTGGGTTTCTTATCGCTAACCTCGTCTTGAAAAATCATTGAATCCTCAAAATTACACCCTACACACCCTATGCCCTTTACACTCACCACAATACCTAATACCAAATTTTCCCTATAAAAATAATGAGGATATTTGCTCATTAATTTGTTCATTCAATTTTCTTTGTTACATTCTGCTACAGAGGCACAGGTGTCAACAGTTCTTGAGACAAAACAGTAGATACAATAACAATAATCATGAAATTAGTTGAACAGTATTCAAAACTAGACCCTCTTGATTTCTCTCAAATATTCACGTATTTTGCCTGATGTATCACAATTAAAAATCGTCCTTATCACAATAATGAAAAATTCTCAACATCTTTTCTGCTTCATTTTTGCTCCACGATCTTCTTTCGTATATAATTCAGCCTCAGCATCCCATTCTATACTTCCCTTTATGCTTGATATTTCTTATTTCCCATCGTGCATGATATAATTTCAAGACTGTACAAATTGCACATTTTAATCCTCTCCCTCCTCCTCCTCCTCTCAACCCAGCTCTTAACCCAGTTCTTCAATCATCTCGGTCAAACTCTCAGGCACTCGATCCAAACGAATAATCATCATTTGTATTCCTCATGTTGGTAGACGACTTTCTTCTTTCATGAGTACAAATATAGTAATAAATGGAATGTCGAGAAATCTGGTCTTGAATTAGTTATCTATTGTTATGTCTTCAAGCTGCTGATTATCGTCAGATTTACTTCTTGTACGGAAAAATGACTTGCCTTAATTAAGTATGAAATATGAATACCAGGTCATTCACACTACTCAGAATTATGTAACTCATGAAACTGCCAATGCAAAGTCAAGGTTGAGTTAGGATGCATGCTATGGTATGCACTTGGTGCAGTAGCACTCGAGGCTAATAACAAGCTAGATCGAGTAGGAATCGAAATAAAACCTTGTTTCACATTCCTTCCGTTGAGGATTAGTGAGTGATCATCTGTCTAAATTAATGATACCATTTTAAATTATAATGATTTAGATGCTCAATTCATTTAAGAAGATTCTCTTACATGGGTGGCCAAATGTTTTACACACTGAATAGTCATTCAGGAGACAACGGTTCTATTCTCTAAAAGTCAACCATCCTGACAGAGATTTTTCGTGGTTTTTCTGTGTGGATCAGGTTTATACTAGAATGGTTCCCTAACAATAGGCCACGACCAACTCTTTTCTACTACCCAGAAATGTCTGATGGAATAACATTCAATCTCATCATCCCATTATCCTATTCATAATTCACCGACCTCAATAGATCTTAGTCATCAGTACAGTGAGTCGTTGAACCCAATTGAAAATTTTTCGAAAAAATTAGGATATAAGACTCAATCAATACATGATGTCACGTATTGTATAGCTCAGAATTATAAAATGTATTTTTGAAACGGTATATTTAGTAAACGAGTGATCTGTATCATCTGTCCAATATACGTTCGACATTGCCGCTGGAGAATATTAATGGTCCCTACTTCTTATATATCGTAACAAAAATGTAAAAAAAATAATAATGAAGTGTACAGTATCATTAATGGCATCTAGCTGCAACCTCAACCTTGGAGCAAATAGACTTTAGTCAACGTTTTTAACGCCGTGTATGAATCTCTGCTTTGGATTCTTGACTGTCAAATATTTCACTAAATAATTGAATACGAGATCGAACTACAGCTAGTATATAACTAGTTTTGCATGAAAGTGAAGGAAACACTTTTCTCAATTCAACAAGTATAGCCCCACGAGATGAAGTACGGCAAGCATCAAAGATCGGCGTACAGAGCTGAATGGAATGTTGTTCAATACATTTCATTTCTATTCAATGTTCTATTCAATATTTGTGTATATTTTGAAAGATTTGTATAGGCCGACCTACTGATATTTGTCAGTATTTACATATTCACGTACTGAAATGAGGAACTGAATATTGTTACGGTGATGTGTCACATTTGGTGTGAATAATAAGTTCGCAATGCATGAATTATTGTATTCAAATTGACACAGTGCGATTCAAAAACAAATGCATTAATTAATCATACTTGAAATAATAGTACTAGCCGTGATTTCTTATCAATCAATGAATCGATCAGGAGTGCTTACACGTTTATGAATATACATGTGTTCCATATGAATATATAATCAAAAATTATGTATGTATATATATATACATACATACACACACACATATATATATATATATATATATATATATATATATATATATATATATATATATATATATGTGTGTGTGTGTGTGTGTGTGTGTGTGTGTGTGTGTGTGTGAGAGAGTGTGTGTGTGTGTATTCATAACAAACTTATTGAAAAACAAATCACTCCCTCGACTCATACACCAAAATCAAATTGGGCGTGGGTTCGAGTCCGCGAAGGGCAAGGTTTTATTAAACATAATTCTTCTATTATCCACTCATTCTTACTTTCAAATAACCTATCTTCTGGTGGAATCGTAAAGCTAACCATGAACAATGATTGGCAAACGTCAAATATATACAAATGAATGAATAAACTAAAACAACGACATTTGATACTTGTCTGATGCTTTGACCTGACCCTGTCCGTTTGATAATTATTATCAACTTGAAAATGGAGGTGGGCGTATACCTCTGAAATACTGTCATTTCAGTTGGTACGTTTTCGTAAATTGTATTGTAAATGTAGATTTTGAGAACTATAGAAGAAATTCTTCATCTCATTCAGTGAGTTCATTTACTTTTTACATGAAACGCATCGAGTTGTTTCAATCGAGTTGTGCTAATAATTAGCATTATGTATTCTCTTTTTTCACTGTCCTCTCTTCTTCATTGTGTTATTTCCATATTCAAAACGTTCGGTTTTTATATTGGATACATTTTTTAAAATTTGAAAAAAAGTGTTTTCATTACCCGTAATTTGTTTTTAATCATCGATCAATAAAAATGTGTCATTTTATTCTCCATTTGATTGAAACAATGCACAAATATAATTTTCATCAAATGAACTGTGTTATTCAACACTCACGAGAGTAATTATTATTATTATTATTATTATTATGTGACATGAAAAACTATCAAGAATGGGAGGCGTGTTTCACTGACTCGCTGATAAGAGGAGCTCATAAAAAAAGAACTACCGTACTGATAAGAACCTAGCGAATCTCTCAAGTTGGCAGACACTCTGGTATATAAGCAAGGCTGTGATGTTGGAAGAGTTAGTTTACATGCAGCATTCGAGATAGCGACACGGCAACCAACTTTTCAACAGGATATCACCAACAGTTCCATTAGGTCTTCTACTACTTCAACTAGTGATACTTGTACTAACACACCAGTGACAAATAAAGTCAAGACAACAAACTAATAGGTAAGAGGATATATGTATCATCGGTTTAACAGCTCTAAATCATAACCTGTTGAATAACTCTCTCTCCTCCTTATGTTTCTTCATCTAACTCAGTCTGTATTTAAATGTATAAAATCATAATGAAAAGTATATCTGAAAAATATTTCTGCCCGCCATGCTTAATTAATTTAATTATTCAATTAGCTATTGAACAATAGTCGTTCATGATGCCATACTTTGCTTTATTTCAATCCACGACAAAATAATCAGTTGATTAAAGTTCAATTTTTTAAGGAAATTTCAAATGATTTTTTCAGTATGATTTTTTCATTGAAACTGTTGACCTTTTAACTAGCTTGAATGTTACGTACAACACCCAGGCCACTAATCTAGTAGGAAGTGTCATTTAATATGGACTGACGAAGTCATTGATCGCTTATCGACCAATGTACAACAACCTGATTATTCATTATCGGTAAAAAATACTCATGCAAGAATTATATCGGTTTTAATTTATCAGAACTATAATTGAGAATGTATGCAACTGTCATGAATTCCACAGCATCAATAGGCAATTATGGAAAAATCAGTTTCGGACTGTCATTAATTATAACTATTTTTTTAACAATTCTTCGAGAAAATGAAAGAAATAGGCCTAATATGCAACTGGTAGTGTATCAATGTATATTCATCTCGAAACCTTTCCAATGTTGTCCATTTGAATTCTGATATAAAAACATTTTGAAGCTGAGAAATCTCAATAAAACAATTTGAAATCGTATCGGAAAAAGTTTCAATGATTGTTTTACAAAATGAGAAATTCTCAAGATGCTCAAAGCTCAATGATGTTTTTCGTATGGTTGAATAAAAATACGCAAATAAACTGAAATGCAGAACATGTAATGAACCAGTCGTATAAAAAAAAGGTGTGATGTAGGCGGTTCGAGACTCCCGAACGTCAGAGGCTAGCGAAAGGAAAGACGACCGCTCGTAGACGTAGAGTCAAGTCACAAGGTCATACAATAACCAAGTGTCGAGGTCAGGGTGTCAGCACTGTGGCCAATACACGTGTGGGTCAATATCAAATACAGTGTTGTGAAAGCAATCCGTTCTAAACATCTTCTCCATTTTTTAAATATAATATATGATATTTAAGCCATTATATAAAGATTGAATTAATGAACAAGGACTATTTCCCACCTGAGAATTGTGTAACCGATGTGTTGTTGTTGTTGTTGTTATTGCCACTTGTCTGCAACCTAAATTAACTCAAATCAACCCATTAAGCAATTCGTCAACTCAACCTGACCCAACCTAACAAAATACGTAATAGGCGATTTCCCTTCTTCATCTTCTTTAATACGATAATAAAGCCGTGCAATGCTTCACTTGATGTATAGCACGGCTATTATAATTTGAAAAAAGAAATCTCATAGAAGCTGCACTTCTTGGTAACCCATATACTAGTCTCTTCAATGAGAATTGAACACAAATTACGGGAACATTAATAAAAACACATCAAGAACTATGTCATAGACTAAGCGATGAAACAAATCTATATTGAAACGTTCCTAACATGCAGGTTGGAAGAAGTACATAATCAAAATATTATTGTGAATAATGTATGTATGTATTGAAATAAAACTGGATAATAACAATAACAATGAATCGTGTTGTGGAAATGCAATCACCTAATCAGCTGATCATATTCATTATATCTATCTCTCATTACACAAACAACGTAACTTTTAATCTGTTATGCATTTGATACGATCTTTTCATGTTAGTACTTGCAAATTTAATCCATTGAAATGCAATAGCAATTCAATTATCATATTGAATGAATGTAAATCTCAATTACTTGTAGAACCATGTAAAAAGGTATTTGAATTCATGCTGAGGGTGAGGATTATTTAAATATTCATCGGTTTTATAGGCCAGTGAAGGACTGATCTTTTTATGTAATAGCCCTCTTCAGTACGTTGGAATGATGATGAAGAGACAGTCGTTGCCTGATTATTGAGATCCATTCCATTACCACTTTCATTTCATTCACATCAACGACTAAGAAAAACCGCGGAAATCGTCATTCCGGATGGTTGATATTGTAGGGAATAGAACCCCGGTTTCCTAAATGACGGTTTTGCGTACGCGCGATCGATCCGCCCATTTCAGTGTTGAGAAGTTTGAATAGAATAATTGTCACTAATTCAGCCTTATTGTTCCTCAATTACAGATTTCACCACAATGCTAGCCCGCCAAGCACTCTGCAGCTCCTACGTCACAAATCACGTGGGCGCAAATCACGTGACCAAACTGTTGGCGCGTCGACGCCATCACCTTGTCTCGCGCACCGTCAAACATCGAGTGGCTTTGGTCACGGCCAGGCAGTATGCCACCCACGATCACACCATGGCTGCGGCCTCACCATTCGACAATATGGCTGTGAGACGTTACACAACACACGATCATTCATCCCAGTCACCTTTTGATAACATGGGGGTACGACGATTTGCTACCAAATCACTGCACGAGAATGATGTCATGCCTTCCCAACCGCTTTTCGACAATAAGGACGTTCGACGATACACCACAATAACGAAACAGGATGATTTCGTCAAATCCCCATCTCCTTTTGATAACATGGCGATACGAATCTATACCACCAAGTCTTCGAAACATCTGCTTTCAAAGATGGAGGATAATTCTTTCTTATCCCCTTCACCCTTTGATAATATGGGTGTTCGTCGTTATTCCACTTTGTCTGCACAATTGCATGACTTTATTTTATCACCCTCTCCTTTTGATAACATGGGAGTACGAAGATATTCCTCAGTACTTTCTCAAGAGCATGATCACGTTCTTTCCCCATCCCCCTTCGAAAATATGGGTGTCCGAAGGTACTCCACCATCCTCACCGGAAGCAATAGCTTTGTTGCCTCTCAATCCCCCTTCGACAATATGGGAGTCCAGAGATACTCCTCAGGCTCGGCCAGAAGTAATGGCTTCGTGACCATCCCATCCCCCTTCGACAACATGGGAGTTCCGAGGTATTCGACACAGCGGGAGCATAACGTGGTGTCGTCACCGTTTGCCGACGTCGTCATCCCCGACATGGGAGTCAGCCAGTACGTGTGGAACAGGGTGGAGGAATGGTCGGAGAAAACTGCTATCGTAAGTGGAGGCGCTCTCAACTAATATCAACACTAACCATAACATAGAAGGAAGAGAGTATGAGAAAAGGAGAAGGAAAGAAGGAGAGAGGGAGAGAGTGTAAGAGAGAGACAGAGAGAGTGATAAGATATTTCTGGATAAGAGAGATAGTTGCTAGAACCATCTGAATTGAAGAATCACTTCGAATTCTAAATTGTCATAATTATTATGATATCATGATTAAATATTTTAATTAATTATAGTTATTCTGAATATAGATATTTTCATTTTATATATAGTATTTTCACAAAATAGCGGTTATATTAGAATTAGAATTTGATGAAAATGACGAGACGAGTATTAATTTGGCTAGGGAATAGTATGAAGGTTTTTCAAGCGTTTTGATGAGACATTAAATATTAGTTCTATATTCTCTGATTAAGGAACTAACATTATGTTATGGAAATGTCATCTGATCCAATAACGCAAAGCAGGCGACATAGGAAAATGTTGACTATAGGTAATTAGCTGAACTGAGAAAAGATGAATAGAAGAAATTAGGTGATTTCCACAGTTCATGGAATCGTGATTTCTACATGCTAATAATATTGCAAGCAGAAGAGTGATATCAGTATTTTTTAAAACCAGTTGATTCTGGATGTAATTCAATGATAAATAATACCAATAAAAGTATGTTATATAAAGAGTCAATGGCGGTATTTGAACTGAATTGGCACATCTGATAAAGAGATCTTTGAAATGTGAGTATGAGGTATTTCTGAAACAAACTCTAGACTTTAACCTGTTGATATGCCAAGCGTTTATCATGAAATATCTGTACGAGAGTACGTTCGAGATCATTAAATCTATTATTATATAAATAATAAGTCTATTAAAGATGTTCCATACAATCTCTATTTTTGTTTTGTCTATTGTTGTCCATAGATATGACCATGGCCTAAAAACATGGAAATATAAATATGTGATCAATTATTATTACTTATTTTATATTATATATCAATAAATAATTTATAAAATGTAACAATTTTGAACTTATTATCAATATATATGATAATCCTAACACCTATACTTATTACACCCCTTCTCACCCAGATAGTACAGAAAAGAAACAAGAAAATATCGCGATTCTATTCCTCAGATTTATTATGAAAGATTTATCTGATTTCTCCGTACTTACACTTTCTAATTTTTCAATAATTTTTGAAACGATGTTTTCAATTTTGAAGGGTCTACTTATTAAAATTTTCCACTTATTTCATATTCACTGGATTCAATTAGTTTATCATATCAAAATTTCACTTTATTTCTGTGAGTAGTCCTATACAAATTTTCATGACGATAATATGTCTTGTATTTGTTTGGATAGCTGTTTCAAAAATGAAAGTTTTTTTTAAACGTTTTCATTAGAATTATAGTTACTAACAAGTAGGCGTACGTGAATATAATTGACCAGGCGTAGGCCTATATCAAATAAAACTATGAAAGTACATCTTTCAGAAATTTTGAAATATCGATTTATTAACATGATACTGATATTTGTAATCAGTGCTTATAAACATGATGGTTTGGTATAGTTTCGAAACCATTCAATTAGGCCTTTCATTTTTCAATACATCATTATCCCCCCCCCCCCTTAAAAAAATATATATGTATGAATATTTGTTCTCAACACCGTTATTTTCCCTCGCTCTCTCTCTCTCTCTCTCTCTCTCTCTCTCTCTCTCTCTATCTCGTTACCGTTATCTGTCTACCTCATGGCGAGAAACAGGTACCTCATCTCTCTCACTCTTCAATCTTTCGTGGCACATACTGAAGCATAGGTAGAGGCGCCGGGTATGCCGGCCCCATATCATATAAGCGCACGTCATTACGCTGAAAGTGAAGATGCATTTGTACACAATCATTTTGCTTCTCAAAATATCTTACAATATCTCTTGGAATATTCTTTCGAAACATATCTCCGAAATACATAATTCTGTTAGTGAGTAGACGTAAACATTGACCAGTTTTTCCTCAAGATGATATTTGTCTAATTACCTTTCCTCATGGGTAGGAAGGTCACAAACTCATTTCAGATATAAGTTACGATCTAACGTTTCCAGTTCAATCCCAATACGTCAGAATTCTTCTTTATTGTACTTATTTCTTGTAAGAAATATTGACATGGGCATACAGTCTCAGCAAGCATCATTAATACTTTCCAAGTTTATATACAATTTTATAGATTACGCGGTTGAATAAGAATGCAAAATCATGTTGACAAATGATAAATCAACAAGAGAATTTCTTCATGGTAAATTTCTACTTTCTTGAATTAGGAAGAGAACAAGACTTTTCTACCGATCCTAAATCCAACTAGGCCTATACTATCCATAACGCACATTTTATTTCGCAGACCATTTCTTACTTTCAAAAAAACTTTAAATAAACACATCACAATGTTTAGCTCTATAATGTAACACCTCAATGTTCCAGGTATGTGGTATAACTGATCACGGTTATACGTACAGAGAGCTACGAGCAACTTGTCTTAGGTTTGCTAGCGGACTCAAGAGAGCAGGATTCGAACCCGGTCAGGTGCTAGCCGTGATTCTACCCAACACCCCTGACTACGCTGTTGCCATGCTAGGAGCTATAGAGGCAGAGATGATGGTCACTACAGTCAATCCTGTCTACGTGCCAAGTAAGAATGTCTTCTAACCATCATGTGACATTGAATCATCTTCATATGAGCGTTGTAATGTATTGCCATTCTGCCGAAGATGAATGGGAACTTACACAATGACTTCGAAGAGACATGTTTGGTTAAAACCATCTTTTCATGAGCATGAGATATGTACTATTTTACATGAAATACTCGATGTGACAAACAATATTTCAAAATTAGTTTATCTCTCATACATTTTACTGATTTTTATTCACAAGTGACATAATCAATCCCATTGTAAACATACTGTCTTGTTACTATTATCTATTATTGTCCAGTATTTATACGATTCAAAATATTGACCATTCCATGCTTGTATATCTATAATGTTATTCTATTCATATTTGACAATAAAAACCTGACCCTTGCTCAAAGCTCTGTTCATAACCATGATACAAGAAATAAAAATGACGGCTATTCAGAGCCATAATCTCAATTTGTATAAAAAGGGACCAATATACGCTGGAACTAAGTTAAAGAATAGCCTCCCACAAGAGCTCAAAAGTATCACGGAACAGAATTTTAAATACAAATTGAAGACCTATCTAATAAACCATTGCTTTTATTCCATTGGCGACTGCCTGTATCATAATAGTAAAATGACTGTCTTATATCATTTTATGATCATACAAAGGACAATAAAGAGATTATTATTATTATTATTATTATTACCGATCATGGTCCAGAAACGGACAAGTCTTCAATTTTGATAAGCGAATGACTGAATTATAGAAATACGATAGAGAAGCGTGATTTCATATGTATCCTGCGGGGCTATATATACTCCCCATCCCATTCTTTTTCTGAAAATATTATGTTGTGTGAAACAAGTAGCGTCTCCCCCCCCCACCCCCCCACCCACCCCCCACTCTCAACAAGAGATTTTCCGAATCGATCTCTGAGGACGTCGTATTGAACACACATTGCATGCGTATTGTTTGTGATCGAGATTCAAAATGGGAAATACTTGTTCCAGACGAGATAGCAAAGCAGCTGGTCGACTCCAACGCCCGAGTGATTGTCGCGTTCCCGGAGAAATACAAGGAAGTTGTTGAGGCTGTCAGGATAGCCAAGGAACGAGGCTACGCGCAGCCGATGATCATTGTGACACCAAGTCCGGACTCTAGCGAGATACCTGACGGTGCTCTTCCTATACAACACTTCTTAGGTAACTACATCATACTTAGACATTAAGCCTAATTAGGCTCAGACTGTTGAGACATTGATCAAGAATATATTTATATGTGTATATATATATATATATATATAATATGGATATATGTATTATGTTGTTTGCGTAGATTCTCGTGGTCAATATTGTACGGTAAACAAAATTCTACGGTTGAACCACATACTTGAGAATTTGCGTCTCGACGTTTTGACGGAATTCAACCCGTCAACTTCAGGATTGTTGTATATACAGTATCTCTCTCTATATATATATATAGCATATAGCTGTAGTATATCAGCGAACAATCGATACAAACTGGGTTGGTATGTTTATCAGGATATTTCCGATGAACAATATTCACATTTCCAATACCGGTCTTTCGACCATCAGAAGTAAATCGCAGAGGGATTCATCGACAGAGAGTGAAGGGCGAGATCGGATCGATATTGTGTGCAGATGTACTCTACAAAAACAGGATCATGACAGTTTTCTCAACAACTGTGGTCTGTTCACACGGGCCATTGCAATGGCAATCTTCTAATATTCTGCATTGGAATACCCAATGTGGAAGCGTGAAAGTCAAAATTACGAATCGAAATCTCGTATAAGATTTCGGATAGTTGGTGCATTAGAGATGAGTCCGTATTTCAATCTTGCAATATTGTATCCTGA
Source organism: Brachyptera risi (assembly GCA_964007535.1). Classification (NCBI taxonomy): domain Eukaryota; kingdom Metazoa; phylum Arthropoda; class Insecta; order Plecoptera; family Taeniopterygidae; genus Brachyptera; species Brachyptera risi. The sequence continues at coordinate 35,262,386 of OZ023331.1, read as the reverse complement.
AATTTAGACCATTAGGAGAAAAGTAGATGAGAAAACGCCCATAGTTATGTACGACAGCGCCACTAACTACATGTGGAATTTGAAATGTTAAAAAATCTGTCCAGCTTGAAAATTGATAGCCAAACATCTAATACATTGAAAACAATAACATACGATACCAATTTAATGAGATCAAGGAATGAAAATTATTGACCCGTCAACACTGCAATACCATGATGCCATCCAATCTTAGATATATGTGTATAAACTTAGCAAAAAATGACATTGTAAGATTCGACACTATAAGATTAACATTATAATGTCCTACGTGATAAGTCCATTCCTAATATTCTTCATCTTGTATTTCAACGCTATCCTTTGCTTGTCTATAGCCTCTGATGACGTGAGCAACGTGTCTACGTCACCGGTCAACTGCACGTCCCCAGTGGTTATTCCCTACTCCAGCGGGACGACAGGTCTTCCCAAGGGAGTGTGCCTCTCCCACAGGAATCTAGTATCCAACATAGAACAGGTTCAAGGCGATGAAATACTCTCTATCACTCGACCGACCACAAGTAAGTTTATACACACACACTGCTCAATACTCTAGCTAAGTTGATAAAAGCATTGCCTTGGAAACTGACGTCAATTTAGACGTGAATGTGAGTGCCACAAGAGACATAGATTTGGAATATAATCCATATGTTTCATATGGTCATATGTTCTATATGATTCATTCCCCCATAATACCTAACTGTTGGAGGGATCGTCAAGATAAAAATCACCAATAAGTATACTATAAGTATTGCAGCTGCAGGTGTTTAATGAGCATGAGGTGTAATTGGTAATTATGTACTTCACTGAATATTATGAATCTCTGTAACGAATTTATCATTAGTTAGCGCGCTGAACCGTCATTCAAAATACCAGAGTTCGATTTCCATCATGCTGATGGAGGTTTTTCATGGTTTTCCTCAGTCGTTAGAGTGAATACTGAGACGTTAATTAACTTGATGAAATGTCACAAACGTCCTCTCCCCATTATCCCGACAGACTGAAGTTGAAACAGATTGGTCTTACTGTAAACTACAACGATTAAAAAACAAAATAATGATGTGATGCATTTTTGATTCAATTACCTTGAGTCGTATGGTTTGTGGACTACTTGATCAGAAGTGTCAAATTGATAAATGCCTCCTTGAGCGTAATTTTATTGCGTTTATTCCAGAGATTTGACAATTGAAACTGATACCATATTTTCTCTCTCTTTTTCTGTCTCAGGTACGTTCCAGGAGGTAGTGCCAGCAGTGTTGCCATTCTACCACATCTACGGCATGAATGGCATTCTTTTCAGCAAGCTACAAGCTGGAGTGAAGATCGTGACATTGCCAAAGTTCCAGTCAGATACGTTCTTGACCACGATACTGAAGCACAAGGTACGAGAAGAAGTTACGCTTTTGACTTGTTGACGTACTTGATAAAAAAAAGATCATCTCCTGAATTTTTCACATTGCTTATTATTTAGTCTCTATCAGAATGTTTTTGATTTTTTGAGAGAGCATAATTGAGAATTTTCCTCCCAGTTTTTCGTGTCAAAGTTGAGAAAGCGAACTTATGCGTTACCGGATTTTATCTTTCAAATTAGGAAAGGTAGGAGTGGAAAGGAAAGTAGAGAATGGAATTTGTAATATATTCTTGAAATAAGAATTCCTTTGTATTTCTCCCTCAAACATTCTTCTTTCTTGCCACATCCATGACATTTTATTTGACCACTTTCGTGAATTTCTTTTTCACAATTTTGATGTACCTATTTTTCATCATGTCTGAAACTGTGAATATTCACGTCTTTTACCGAGTTTTTCTTTCATATTAATTGGGACGTTATTGTCTCCCCCATTCGGAAATTCTACATGCAAATAAATATTGGTGGAAGTGCCGTGTTTCTGACTTGAAGCCGAATTTGTTGTTTCAGGCCACCATCTTGTTCCTGGTGCCACCACTAGTGTTGTTCATGGGCTCGAGCAACCTTGTGACCCCTGACCACCTTGCTGACGTCACCTTCGTGCTGTCCGGCGCTGCACCGATAGGAGAGAAAGATGTGGCGAGATTCTTGAAGAAGGCACCGCCTACCGTGCAGTTCCTACAAGGTACCACTTACCTCTCAATACTACCGTTTAGAATGATCGTCATACCAAATATCCAAAATATATTACCACTACTCACACATTTTCTCTCTCTCTTTCTATATATATATATATATATATATATATATATATATATATATATATATATATATATATATATATATATATATATATATATATATTTAGCGGATACAAATTGATGGACGAAATGATTGGATATCTGAAGTTAGAAAGACGCTGGTTCAAGTTCCACTGTAGGCATAGTTGTGGTGAATGTCCTCCCTTTCATGATGATTCACCCATCACCAATGTTCCATTATCAATTGTCACTTGACCATTCGTCCCTTCAAATGACCTAGCTCGTTCAGCACAGTTGAAACAATTCATAAGTAAATTATCTTTCATCAATATAACGTTTCTTCTATTGTAATCCAGGGTACGGTTTAACGGAGACGTCACCGTGCGTGTTCACCACAGTGCCCTACAACCAGGTGAAGAAGCTGGCCGCGGTCGGGCAAGTTGTGCCCAATACTTTGGCGAAAGTAGTGAATGTGGAGACTGGCGAGGCGTTGGGACCGGGAGAAGTGGGGGAAGTGTGCTGTAAGGGACCTCAGGTGAGACCATTTCGTATTTCACAGCTCAAACCAAGCAAAAGTAATTTTCAATCATGGTTGTTAGATGATTATGATCTGTCGTCTTTGTTCCAACATTATCCCAATACCAGAATAGATGCAGCACTCAATTACGCATTCTGATATTTGATTTTAAAATATTGTTTAGTTTATACTGAAAGTTGACTATTATAGTTTTCTTCTGATGATAATTTGGCGGTAAAAGTTGCAGAGTTGTGCAAGTTGAAAGTTGCAAAATATACCTATTGAGTTTTGAGTTTTATTCAAATCACTTCTGCCTCTTCCAAAATTGATAAATTCTCATTCCGTGAAGCAAGATATATTTTCCGGAGATTATATTTTCAGAGTATTTTCCTTTGAGATACTTGTTTGGCAGCCACAGCAAAGTACTGATGTATACTTTCTCTTGTTATTATTGCAGAACATGCTGGGTTACTATAACAACCCAAAAGCCACAGCTGATATGATTGACAAAGATGGGTGGCTTCACACAGGTGATCTCGGTTACTATGACGAAGACAACGACTTCTTCATTGTTGACAGACTTAAGGAACTAATCAAAGTCAAAGGATTCCAAGTGAGTTCTATTCTTAGTCAATTCTGGCATAAACTTATGCCCCCTGGTTGTATATTGTCGTCTGTGGATATGAATTTGATGAACATTTTTCAGAAAGTAGAAATCCAGTGATGTTTGGGAATAAAAAGTAAACAGCTTTTGGTAAATATGTTACCTAGCATTGACCCATGCTATAATGTTGATCAAAACAAATGCGGAAAAAAGATTCAAAGCGTGCATGATCAAACTAATAAAATGTCCAGGGAAAATATGATTACAATTGGATACTGTCGAAAAGCGCAAATTCCACAAAAATCGTTGTTACTGCATATTTACCATGAGAAATATGAAGGATCTGGCACCATTAATAAGTCTTGCGTACATGATAATTGTTTTTTGTTTATCCTGACCATTTCAAACAAGACGCTCCCATTTTTTCGTCCATTAGGTTGCCCCCGCCGAGTTGGAAGAACTACTCCGCAGCCACCCCGACGTTTTGGATGCGGCAGTGATTGGTATCCCTGATGCACGGACCGGCGAAGTACCACTTGGTTTCATCGTGCCTCGACCAGGAGCTGCCAGCGGCATCGAGAAGACCGTGATGGAGTTTGTCGCAAGTAAAGTGTCAAGCTACAAACACCTGGCAGCTGTCAAGTGTATAGAAATCATCCCTAAATCCCCGGCCGGAAAGATCCTGAGGAAGATCCTAAGGGACGAGTACAAGAACCTAGACGTGAAGACAACATCAGGAAGTTGTTAGAGAAGAAGGTTACTTCTTTAAGGAAGTATTGGATAAGAACTGTATCAGTTCGAAAGCTATCCACACTACACAATCCAAAGATAATAATATAAATGGATTTATAATGCTCTTGAATGAAGCCAAGCAAGGCAGTATCAAAGATCGAGACAGCTTATACTATATAATAGTATTGTGCCAGATATTTTTTTTGTGAAGTGCATCAATCATATAAATGGCTGTGAATCTTAAAGTGTGGGTGATCATAGTTTGGTGACCATTGTGATCATCATGTGACAACAATATACCTTTTTCAGTATCAGCTAAAACTACCTTTTCAATTAGATAGGGCTACTAGACTGCGTATGAGCGTAGTAGCTCCCAACATAGACCAGGAATAATTATATAAAGTACGATGGGCCAGATCAGTGATATCTTCCTCAAGGCACAGCAGACGAAAACTTGACAGTACACACAATAATACGCGCGCTCGTATAGCTCAACACTGTCTGCAATGACCACATCCTGATGAAGCAAAGACCTCATATACTTTAGGACGTTTTATGACCACTTTAAAAGTGCATAAAACCTCTGAAATCTATGCGTATCTAACTACTGAAACGAGGAGCTCTAAGCAATACGCACAGTGCAAAAAAATGATTGTTTCATCATAATATATTGAAGTAAAAAAAAACTAAACATTAACGGAACTGATATATTTCTCTACTACTCACGTTGAAAAGTGAAAGTTCCGCAAATTATTAATGAAATGAATTAATAATAATTAATATCTCTTCTCAAAATAAGGGGTAGAGGCCTACCGGTATACGCGTTGTTATTCGAAATGCGTATCCGAGCTTTGTCAAAAAAGGGACTCTAAAAATTGTTTATTGCCACTGAGTGGTTTTGACGAATTGATGCATCTCTTATTTTTGTTTACTTAGGACTCAATTTGATGTTGTATGTGTTTTTTTATATAATTTTATATTACACTTGTGGGCCTCTGCCCTGTTGCTATTCTTAGTGAAGATTCAATGTATGTACTTACGGAAAGTGATTTTTGTACCTATCAAGATAAAAATTGTTATTTCGCTCAAATCGACGTGTTAGGTTGCATAGAGTGTTTTAATTGTTGGTTTGAATATTTTAAACTATCCCGAACTTTTTAGAACATGAAACTAAAACCAAAGTGGGTGCATAAGAATAGCATGTTAGAATACAAGACCCGCACCACGACTGCCACTTGAAATAACGTCTCAGGCCCAGCTAGCATCAAATTACTATGATCGATTTTGATTGCTTATTATTCACTAAAAAAATAATTTGATATATTTGAGAATTGATGGATTGATATATAAGTATATGTATGTATTTATATATATATATATATATATATATATATATATATATATTTATATATATATAAATATATATATATATATATATGTATATATATATATATATATACATATATATATATATATATATATATATATATATATATATATATATATATATATATATATATATATATATATATGTGAGTATGAGCGTTGATATTCCCAAGTTATCACTTAATAGCTCATTCGTAGTTCAAATTTGAATAAATCGAAAATCCACTATCAATTGAATGTAAATAACACATGACTTGCTTCTATATGACCGAAAATGAACATTGAAGGAACGGTGGCCATGTTTTTGCCAAACATTTACTGTATTGTCATCTCTTTCATAGTATATATAGGCTCTCTACTTAAGAGGTGGAATATGTCAATATTTTGAGACCGTAACTTTGTATCATCTTGTATTGACATAGTATTCAGTTTGTCATAGTCCGAAGCTAGCTAGGGCTTGTGTCAAGTAGCAGTCGCGGTAAGGGCTTACTTTAGCTGTAGTTGAAGCTGTACAACAACAACAACAACAACAACAACAACAACAACATCCTGTGTAAGTGGCTCCACTCGAACTAAAAGGACAAGAGTATTAGTTCCACAATAACTCGTCAAGAACCTGTCATCAATTATTTCTCCAGTGCTTTCTATATTTGAACACAGTTTATATTAAATCAATAAATTCAAATATAGCAACATGATTTTAAATAGAATGATAATTTGAAAAGAAAATTGATTATTAATTGTTAATCAAATGAGGAATCTCAACAATGTTTTGAACTAATGTTATAGTGTCATTATTGAAAATTGTAGCCTAGAACATTTGAATAAAGAACATCGCATGTTCACATGAGCAGAAACTAAATTAACAGATAATTAGTTTGGCCATGAAACTGAAGATACCATGTAATTAGATGAGCTATTCTTGTATTCTTTGTAAAACTTTTTTGAAATGATAATAGATCTGTATAATGATAGTTGGGTGTTCGTGTTTATTGTGTTTGTTGATTGTTGTCCATTTCCTTTCCGCGCAGTTCCACCTCTCCCTGTTCCCATACGTAGATTCCATTCAGAGAAATTGTTTAAGTTTGCGAACGAAATAAGGTCAATTTTTTTTCAGTCACTTGTAAAACGCTCCAGTTATCACGAGTTTGACTCAATATTTGACTGTGAATTAAATTATTGGAATTGTACATTCTATATAGTTCATAATGTAGTGATATAATAATGATAGTTCATTATTGTTGTAATTATTATAATTTTATTAATAATGAAAGCAGTCCTGGTGTTGAAGTTCATTGGTTTTGAATTTAATTAAACTGAGGTGGTAAGATCGCCCTTGTGGTGCTCCGTCCAAATGATCCTATCTGTCATCCACAACCTTAATTGGGGAACAATGATTTTGAATCAAGTTTCGATGTTATTAGAAAAAAATCATTTCCATCACCATTACTATATCTGTTATCATTATCATTGATATCATTATTATTATATATGTAGTCTATTCAAACGAAAATTTTAATTTCCCCATTTCAAGTTGAAAAATAGTTGAATTCTTCCAATCTATTAATAACGTTTGTACATGAATCTATCAACCGAGTGAACAGAACGTAAGTTCTGAATAAATAAAATATGCAACTCTGAAATTTCAGCACCAGAAGTAGAGGTTCTACCATGGAAAACCAGTTTTGGCTACACCAAGTTTCTGAGTATATCTAGTTTTCCCAAACAAATCTCAGGAACGTCGTCACGTGTCTGGCACATCGGGTCTGCACGACGAGAATTCCAACACATCAAGACCTGCTTGGTGATTGTCGGCCTCTCACTCTGATGCCTGTAGATAACTGTCACGTTATCTCACAATTTGAAGAGCCATTACAAGTTCCCCACCCCCCTCCCCCCGCCTCTCCAGGAAGTCCTGACGTGTTGCATGATGCAGTTATACCCAGAAATTGTGTACGTCGTCAATATCTCTACATCAACAACTTGAAAATCTTTTCATCCTTACTGATGTTTTTTCGTGGTTTCAGACGTTCCAGTCTGAGATATGTATAACTCACAAATTCAATCAGCCACGACCATATAATATTGGAAAAACGAATGAAATCAATCGAACAATAACAAAAAGAAAAAAATTAGAGCAAAATGATCAATTTTGTAATACATACAAGTACAGAGGGAAAGGGAGGAGAAAAAAGATTTCAAGCAGAAGAATAAGTGAATCAAGATTATAAGAAGATTCAAGTTTTCTTCTCCCCACTGTGAATGTTTGAATTGTTTTTTAATCCTGGAATTATTACCTTGAGATGTATTGTTTGTTGAATGAATTATCTTATTTTTAATTATCCTTTGGTCGGTAAGTTCAACGATCAAACCCGTTCAAACGATCTTTTCTTTCATTTGGGGAACAATGATTTTGGATCAAGTTTTAATGTTGATGAAAAAAAATAAACACAAAACGAGCATATTACAATAAATGCAGGAAAATACACATTTCAAAGAAGGGGGGGGGGGGGTGATGCACCTGATAGAGAATCGCTTACGACCGACACAATGTACAGGAATTATTTCCCTGACCTTTCAGTGTTGTTAACATAAGGTTAAAACTGTAAAGTATGAGCACCACGCAATAGAGGAAATAATGATTCGTTGAACACCTCGCTTTACTGATGAAGAAATGAAGACAATCATGTCACTTACGTTTTCATATATTTCACAATAATATTTGAACTTTGTATTCGGGCCACATTCTTGTACCATTAAGTTAGTAGCATGAAATGAAGAATCATCCATCTTCAAATTTTTACACAAAAATAACATCACAGGTCAATACTGGAGTGTGATTTATATTCTACTGGGAGCCTGAGCTACTAATCCATATTATTTTACTGATTTCTTTAGAGAAATAAATTTTTGATACCATTGTCAACTTCAATTCATTGAAGATGAACATATTATTCGTACAATCTCCCTTACAATAACGCAATAATAAATAATAATATACGTATTTCAGAAACAAGTGAAATAAGAAGAAGATTAAACAGGCTTGGCCAGCTTATTTCCTGGAGATCCGGGGCCAAAGTAATTTGATGGAATGTGTTCCACCCCCTGACCCATCAATTTGTAATCTGAGATAGATTATTATTGTTATGCGTATTTCAAGTTTTTGACTCCTCTTGTTCTAATATTCATTCAATTTTATCAGTATTTTCAGCATATTATTGAACAGGTTTATTTGACCATTCACGATGAATTTCTATATATTTAATTCTATATAATTTGTATCACTCAAATATACACTACTTGGTATACAATCACATACAAGCCTGTTTCCCCCTTTGTGGTTATTTTATGAGCATACATATAACATTGTACAAAAACTATTCGAATTGAAAAAAAAATTCTTGTTCTTCTCTTAGATTTTATATCGGTACTAGTTTGACATTCGTAATGTATAATAGTTGGATCCTCGTGATAGCTCAAATAGTGAACAGAATAATGAATGAGTTTTTTTTTCTTCTTCAGAAAAGGGGCATTATATCTCAAGTTTGTGTTCAACGCCGTCATCAGGGTGATATCTAATCAAAAGATAATCGGAGATTGTATGATGGTTCCTCATCAAAACTTAATTATTACTCACACAAACAATTCTGATTGCTATGAGATTCTTCTATGGGGTTAATTCTTACTTTAGATAATGTATAAATTACAAAATGAAGAGATCAGAATCCTGACCATCAGCATACAAACTTCAACATCTGTACGAGATGTTGAGCCTATATGAAGATTCTACAAAAATATATCCATTTGTTAACTAATATTTACAATAATTAACTTGATTCGTATCTTTTATCTATTCATTATGCATTCATTCATCTATTTATCAATTAATTTATTAATCCATTCATTTATTCATTTATCTATCGATTCATTCATTCAATTATTCATTCAATAATTCATTCATCAGTGCATTAATCATTCATCCATTCATTCATTTATCCATTCATTTATTTTATTATTCATTCATAGCCCCAATTGGGGAACATTGATTGTATATAGTTTCTATGTTATACTGAAAAAATATGTAGGCCCGTATTATTCATTCCTTAATGCATTCATTTATGATTCATTGATTTCCCCATGCATTTCATATTCATTAATTTATTTATTCATCTATCCATTCATTTTTTTTCATTCATTTTTTATAGGATAATGTAATCGTTTATAAATTTATCAGTGAAGCATTTCAAAGTCAGTATTCCAAGTTGATAAAATATACTATCATATTTGACGGTATGCCTAATGATTAATGTTTTTAAATATCTGAGTCTATCAACTGACTGAACAGGAAGTGCATTATGTCACACACGTAATATCAGACATGTTGACCGTAGGTAATAATAATTTGTAACGATAACCGCTCAATGTAATCAATATCTTCCGTGATTCATGTTTCTCTGGACAATCAGAGGTTCCCAGTTGTAAGTCTATAAGTTGGTATCTAAGCCTAAGGCAGTATTGTATCATCGACACCACTCAGTACAACCAGCAAGTTAACATTGGTTCTGCTGATCTGAATTGTCATTGTTGATGGTAAGTGGACGGCGGACGGCTGTCAAGTGAGCACACACAAGAAAGTGATGATTCCGTCTACTTTCTCACTTTATGCTGAGTACGACAATGTCATATACGTTTCCATGTAATACATAATCATTCCTGGGCTTTGTATTCGGCCCAGATTTATTGTACTGTTAGTTTCCCGGCTATACTTGTTTATAAACAAACAACAACAAAAAAGCTCCTATTTGGACCGAAAGTAAGAATTCGCTTAGGCTCATCTAATAATACACGAAACATCAAACTCGAAATAGAAAATTGACATTGAAAGAGAGTCGGTTGTACCGACTGATGATTAATTAATTGAGCAAAAATTAGTGAATTAATTTGTTATCATCTTCGTTTGACATAATCATGTTATTCATTCATGTGCCTTCTTCTAAAAGGTTGGCGATCATCAAAGCTATGTCATCTCTGGATGCTGCAGTTTTGAGCAAGGACCCCGTCCTCTGCCCGAACCAGTCACTGAGATTATTGAGTCACTAAGTCCTCCTCCTGTCAGGTCTACGTCTCTCTTCAATCTTTCCTTTCAAGACTATTTACAAGAGCCTGTATTTTTTCATATTGTATTATTTATTTATATTATTTATTTATTGTACTATTATTTATATTGTAGCTCAACTTATGAATGAATAGTGAACGCGGCTTTTACTGAAATATTCAAATATTTTACAAATATCTTCATTCATTCATTCATTTACTGGTAGCTTACATTTCAGCCCAAAACCACTCGGTCACAATGTTCGTACGGCAGATAATACAGTGGTCTGTTCTACGACATCTCAAGCTACACCTATTGGTCAGCTCGAATACTAGACGTCGCTACAGAACAGAGCCGTACGTCGTGACGTCACCATTCAAGGACGTCGACATCCCCAACATTAATCTGAGCGAATTCGTCTGGCGACGTCTAGATGAGTGGCCAGACAAGCCTGCTGTGGTAAGTCAGGTCATCGCAGATGAAAGAGAGAAGAGAAAGTCAATACAATTTAGTTGTAATCACGGGAGGTGAAGGTGGATCTGCCCTTCTGTGCATTTTTCCATTGATGAGAAACGTCTTTAAAATCAACGATAGCGTAGCACTCTGTGAAAATGGCCGTCACGCACGGTGTTACGCGCACCCTTCACAGACCGACGCCGCACTTCAGATAAACAGTTACCTGTCGTGTCCGTCATCGAACCACTGAGACACCCTGGCGATTGCGTCTGGATGAATAAGGGAGCCATTTCGTACGTCGTAGCAGCAAAAAAATACGATCGCATTCGAACGCGCTATTATACGTGTAACGGCTCGGAGTATGCTGCCAGCTTAGAGCACGCGTAACTTTTACTTGAATTTTCAGGACTTCGGTTATTCTTTTCTGCTCCGTGTCCTTGAACCTGGAATTGTCTCCATATTTCCTTTTTTGACAATATTTCGAGAAGTTACCTTCTGGTCAGAAGGAAGGCGCTTCTTTCATCTGACAGAGCAGCTCTGGCAGACTTCGTGAGACCAATAAATCCACACTCCCAACAAATAATTTCAGATTATGTACTTATTTTCGTGGATACAGTTCATTAAAATTCGCCATCTACTCGCCAAATGTGTTTCGTCTCTTTTGAACAACTTCACTTATTTTTGCTTATTTACATAATTACTTATTGGAGTGATTAGATCGCCCTCATGGCGCGTCGTCCAAACGATCCCATCTTTCATCCATAGCCTTAATTGGGGAACAATGATTTTGTATCAAGTTTCGATATTATTAAAGAAAAAAATTGAGCTACAATAACGACTTATGCATATAAGCTTCATATTCTTTAATGATCTTCCAAAATCCCTAACTGATACAAATAATGTAATGTTACTAGTTATCAGATGCGACGAACAGTTTGAATAATTTTGGCGGCTCAAGCGGAGAAATTGACTCTCAAATGTTGGAATATTTGAGCAGATACGAATCAATCAATTGACAGCTATAGTGATTGACTAACATAATAATGTTACGAATCATGGCAACCAATCACAGGGGATGTTGATTATGAGAGATTTTGACTTTACCAATCAGGTATCTCTCAATCTCCACATGAATCCACACAAAGTTATTCGTAAAGATCTAGGTTACCTACACCGATAAGCCACGCCTATCACTGGTGGTAAATTGTGAGCCCAGATGGTTCTGAGGACGTTGTAACTAAAACTCGGATCAAGTCTGAAACACTCGTTGAAACTGTTATGAATTGACGTAAATGTATAATAGGTATGCGGTATAAGTGGTCAAGGCTATACGTACAGCGAGCTACGAGCAACGTGTAGAAGATTTGCTAGCGGACTCAAGAGAGCAGGATTCGAACCCGGTCAGGTGCTGGCTGTGATTCTACCCAACACCCCTGACTACGCTGTTGCCATGCTAGGGGCCATTGAAGCAGAGCTGGTGGTGACTACAGTCAACCCTGTCTACTTACCAGGTGAATATAGTATAAGAACCAATATTTAAATGCGTCAAATGAAAATCAATCAACTTTCAATTCCATTGTTCGATTACTGACATGTGGAGCCAAAATGATAGGTCCAATAGATATGGCACTCAATCAGGATCCACAATTCTCGTCAAAGTGAAGCATTGGAACAAAAACCACATAATAACGGTCTCATTACATCTGATTCACAGTTACCCTTGAAGACTCACAAAACTTCTGTAAGTCCTACAAAATTGAAAACGTTTCCTCGTGCTCTTGTAATAAGAGACTGTATTTCATCAATTTCTCTTCTATGACCCTATTCAAGCCTATTTTGCGTTCATTAGAACAGACATCATTTGTTTATCGAATCATGAAATCAGATGTGCGATAAAAAGACAATTGTGTTGGCATAGCTGCAAGTGCAGAGCTTATTCAAGGTAAGCTGTTGGTTCCAGCCGAGATTGCGAAACAACTCGTAGACTCGAACGTCCGCGTGATCGTGACGCAGCCGGAGAAGTATGCCGATGTAATGGAAGCCACGCTATTGGCCGGTGAGAGTGGTTATCAGACACCAATGATCATCGTGACTCCCAGCTTGGAGACGAGATTCGTACCTCGTGGAGATGTCGACTTTGGAGAACTAATTGGTATGACTCGAGTAGCCTATATGTTGTCTGATAGCATCCAGCGCGTCTTTTCACTTGTTTATTATCGTATCATACATTGGAAATACACTGAGATACATTGGAAATAGGCCTACATGTGTTGTTGCGAATAGAGCGAAAATCCCATAACAACATGTGCCTCACTACACCTGCATAATAATATGAATTATAGCAGTAAAACAATAAATAATGGCGAATGAAAGTGAAAATGTAATATATGTATGCCTAATATAATCTTTTAGGGTGTTTGCACGACTTTCGTCTTCCCCCCGTTTCACCTTCTGCGCACCCCCGCGGCCACAAACAACCTCGTCCGCCGCCATAATTAGGTGAAAACAAGTGTTTTACCGCGTAGTTTGAAAACCATTATCATAAATCTGTCACTTCAAATAGGCGAGTTCTCTAAATTCAATAATTACGGTGTTTTCTTGTAGGGCCTACCTATTACACAGTGTTTTATGTTCTCGTTATTTTGTTATTATTATTACTATTAATCCTACGAAAACCTTGTAAGCCTACTTGGCCCAGGCCTAAGCCTACCAGCTATTACCCTCTTTGAAGCCTACCATGCCTCCAAAAACAGTGCATAAAGTATTTTGCAACAATTATATTAAAACGCTTGTAGGTAGCGATTTGGATCGATATAATAATAAAATAAAAAACTTGTGTCACAACATAGACCCGTACGAGGTTAGAATTGCTGCCTTGTCAAGCAATATTGAGCTATGGCCCAAGATAACTCACGTCGACATCGTGAACTATTTGTGTTTGACGACAAGCCATGTTACATTATGTCAAATGAAGGCGTACAAGTCATTAGAGGCGCACAATTTTTTCACCAGTGGGTTTGTGCACCCATCCTTATCACTGGAACTGCCAGATAAGAACATTCTTCTCTTTGGAACGGTAAGCTATAAGCCTTGTCATAATAAGCAGTCTGGTATAGACCCAATCATTGAGTTTATAGTGTTAAACTCAATGATTCAATCTAACCTCAATCTTCATCAAAACATCATTAACTCCACTTGTTTCTTAGGTAGCTTATGACTACTTAGCAATAATGGAATTCTGACATTCATTACTAGGCTAGGCTACTTTTAAAAATAGTGTTTAGATGTAGACAGGCTATCAATAGGTTAAAACTAACAACGGATTTCACTATTTCAGGTTAACCATTCACAAAGTCTTCGCGAAGTGCCACTAAAACCATGGATTCTGGCTAAGCCAACAGGAGAGATTGTTACTGCTCACTGCAACTGCATGGCTGGCCGTGGAGAAGTGTGCTCTCACATTGCTGCAGTTCTATTTGCTGTTGAGTACGCAACAACGCTTCGCGACTCAACTACGTGTACGTCAAAGTTGAACGGGTGGCTTCCTCCGACACTGAAAACTGTGCCTTACCTGCCAATAAAAGAGGTGAGTTCCATCATAACATTTCTGACAGTAGCCTAGGCCGGCGGCTAGTGTTGTTTAGCTAAGTATTTTCGAAGTGGCTATTCCCACTATCCACTACCCACGACCGGGTACTGGCAATAGCAGTACCCGCGCTGTGCGGCTATTCCCACTACCCGGTCATGGGTAGTGGCACGACCGGGTAGTGGGAATAGCAGTATCCAAGTATTTTTCGAGTTTTATTTCATCAAAAAAGAATAGGCCTATCGTATTAATGCACTTGATCTCAACATTAGTATTTGTGCAGACTCAAAATGTTAGCAAAATAAAATTCAATTTGTGCATTAAAGAATAGATGTACCGGTATCATTGACTTTATAATAACTACGTTAGAAAGACGGTACATTCTTATGGGAGTCCATATAAATCTGACAGTTGGAGCTTCACCTAAGAAACATGGTGTTTTGTCCAGGTGGTGCTAGTGTCTCCGGCACTGGTCTGGTGGCGACACTAGCACCACCTGGACAAAATACCCTGTTTTTTGGGTGAAGCTCGGGCCGGCCGATCACGGTTGCTCCTATAGAACTTTAACATTGGATGTACTCTCTTATAACAACAAATCCAATGCCTGTACTAAACACTACTGCAGGCTGAAGTTCTCAGTTTACGCTAGTCTCATATGTAGCTTAATTCAGACAGCTAATTCCAGTACCGTACACGCCACACGGTATTGTGCATGAATAAATAAATGTACATAAAAATGTAGGCCTACATAGTAAATAGGTATATTTAAATATGTTTTCACAGTATTTTTTCACCCTCGGGCCTTCTCCAGATAGGTTTTTACATGAGTTAGTTGAAAGATGAAGTTCACAAAATTAAATGTAGAATGGCTTGAATCGGCTTCAAATCAAATTGTATCTAGCAAGAAATATCTAATAATTATTTTATTCTCTTGTTTTAGGTTGATTTTTCATCAAAAGATGCAAAGAAGAGGAGTTTGGCGCAGCAAGCTACAGTAGGCCTACCTGTTAACACACTGACACTTCAACCTCGTCCCAAAAAAAATAAGGTCCCAACACCTACTGTGGAGGACATTTCTACTTTTCTTGGTCAAGTTGCGGCGGTTTGTGACCAGTCGTCAATTTTACGTGTGGTGCCGGGGTATTGTGACGCTTTTGTCCCGACTGAGTCGACATTGCCACAACCACTGATATGCTTAGCGAATGAAGCGCTGTCATCACTTCCCTTTCACCTACTGCTTCAACATTGTGACAACTTGTTTAATAATTTGCGACTAACACAAGAGGAAGCAGATGCCATAGAAGTGAAGTCTCGAGAGCAGGCAAACTCGGTTGAGTGGTTCAGCCAACGGGCAGGGCGCATCACAGCATCCAAAATGAAGACGGCTTGCCAGACTGACCCAGCAGACCCATCAGTGAGCCTCATAAAATCTGTGTGCTATCCGGAGGCCCACAGGTTTACATCAAAGGCAACAAGTTGGGGATGCCAACATGAGGAAGAAGCAAGAGTGGCGTATCAATCATCAATTGAGAAGAGCCACGAAGGTGTTAATGTGTCACTATGTGGATTTTTTGTGAATCCATTGTTTCCTCACATTGGTGCCTCCCCAGATGGGTTAGTTGAATGTTTGTGTTGTGGCAAAGGGCTTATTGAAGTAAAGTGTCCTTTTTCTCACTGTAACAACGCTGTTACAGACATAGTGGCAGATAAAACATCTTGTTTAGTAAAAGATGTGGGTGATGGTATTAGGTTAGACCGCAAACATGCGTACTTCTATCAAGTTCAAACGCAGCTTGCGGTCTGTGGAGCAGACTATTGTGACTTTTGTGTGTGGACCCAGAAAGACTTGTACATAGAACGAATTCTCCCCGACCTCGAGTTTATTAGTCTAATCATTGATAAAGCAACTAATTTGTTCAAAGTTGCAATACTTCCAGAGTTGACTGCCAAGTTTTTCAGCACAACGCGACACGCAGGACTGGAGTTGCCGTCGGTGAACTCTCTACTCGTGTGCTACTGTCGGGAAGCAGAAGAGGAACCGATGTTGACCTGCAGCAACCTTGCGTGTGCATTTAAAAAGTTTCATTGGCGTTGCTTACGCATCAAAGTTACACCACGTACCAAGCGTTGGTTTTGCCTCGAGTGTAAGAAAGTTGGATTACAAGCCAGAAAAAAAGCAAGTACTAGTCTGAAATCAGTGTGATAGGCCTAGATGTGTATAGACTATAATCAAGTTGTTCTTGTGTTTTACCAACAAACTTTTGTTGCGTTATCTGTTATTATTTATTATTTTGTTGCCTACAAACTTTTGTAGTGTTTCATATTAAGCCTTGCATGTATAAATTTAAATTATTAGTTTGTACCGCATCACAAACTGGAACGATATAATTACTTGTAAAAATGGCACCACCATTACGAGTCAATGTTGCCTCAAATGTACATACCGGTAGTGCCGGTAAGCGAAACCGCCGCACCCAAGTCGGGTCCATTTACCGATACTGATGAACTTTTTTAAATGTGTGATGAATATGATGATATAACACTTGAAAGTTAAGTAATAAATGTGGTAGGCCTAACCCAGATTACATTAATTTATAACTATTTATTCATTTCATTAGTATATAAAGGCCCATTCACAACCGAAATTAGCAGTAAAATTAGCATTAGCAGCAATATTTGTCTTATGGCCCCCATGCACTCCGTTCACAATGCGACGCATTAGCCGTAACGCATTAGCAGTAAGCGCAAGGTTTGCAAACTCCAAACCTTGCTGTTAATTCTACAGCTTGGTGTAAGCACTGACCAATCAGATTTGAGTAAACGTTTGGCGCGCCACAGGCTTCTATCGTTCGGACGATGTCGAGCAGGCGCATCGTTAATCCCATCGGCCATCAGCTAATGTAAACAAGCCATCTCATTGGCTGATCCTTAATGCTAAATTATTGTTGTGATCAGCCACTAAATAATTACATTACTGCTAATGCTAATTTTACTGTTAATTTCGTTTGTGAATGGGCCTTTATACTATTTATTAGTATCGGTTCAAAATCTGTGATACCGAGTAGGCCTACCGTAGGCCTAAAATGTTGCTTGTACTTAGTTACCGGTACCATTAATCCAATATGGATGTTTCCAGTATCAACCTTACATATTTTCAAGTTATGACTTGTGACAATCACACAATTTCATGTTATATCTTATTCATTATTGATTATTATTCATAAAATTATTGATTATTATGATAATTATTGATTGATTCACTTTTTAAAACAGTGATGCAACCATGTTTTACATTTCAAGAGCTCAGTTAGTTGATAGAGCATCGACCCTTTATAATATTGTAAACTGAGAGACTGATGTGATGGCTAAGAACCTAAGATATTCAAATACTGGTACTATGAGTCTGTGATTGGTATAAACTTGTAGCTGCCTAATGTTTATAAAAGTAAATATTATTTCTATGTAAAAATAGTTCGAATCCCGCAGAAAGCATGGGTTTTTGTAGGTACACTATTAATTTATTAATATAGTTAAACCAACCTAATTAGACGAGCTTTAGCGAGGATTCAATTTGACATACTGAAAAAAATTGGTGTTCGTTTTTATGTTGTTTTTTTTGTTTTTATGTTTTTAATGTTTTTTGTCGGTTCTCCACAGGCCAAACGGCTACAGCTATTATCTTCAAACTTTTTTTCATTATGGTTCTTGACTTCTAACTTAGTTAAGTTAAGTTCTGACTTAGAACTGTATAGTTCTAACTTTTTTCTCATGAATTTTCGAAATTTTAAAAATACCCGTTAGAATAGCACGTCAGAAAAAAAAGAAAATATTTTTATTTTAAAAAAATGAAATTTTGTATTAAGTTGAACTACATTTTCATACACATTTCTGGAAATTCTCAGCTTGATCGGGTCAGCCATTTTGAAGAAAAAACATCTACAAATAGTTAAAATGCAATGTAACGAGACAAATAAAATGAATGGTAATGATCAAAAATTGTCGTGTATAAAAACAGGTGATCTTAAATTACAAGTCCTCAAGAGCTTAGATATTTGTCTACACTGTAGTAAGATTGTTTGACCAGTATTCAATGAGCATGCTGTTGAAAAACTTGCTGTTAGCTTTGATTCCGACTGGCAGGTGGTTGTAGAATCTTCTTCCTGATTGCATGATGCCCTCGGCCGTTGCCGACAACCTGCAGAACTTATCTGCAAGATTAGATGACCCTCTGGTGTTGTAGTTGTAGTCAGTGGTAAAAGTAGGTGCCATATTCTATACACAATTTTTATTTTCAAGGTCAAGAAAATAGTTACGTAAAACCTCATTGTAAACCTGATTTTATTACACACAAAATTCCAACATTCTACAGTTTATACATACTACAGGCAATACTTGATATAGAAAATATGGATGTTGAACATTACAGTGATATATTTTCAAAATTATGCTGTTTTTGTATGTCACGTTTCAAATTATTGTACAAAATCTGACAGAATCACTGGTATATAATCTGTGATAAAATGTTAAATAGGCATATAGGCTTAATAAACTAAGCTTGTGCTTGAAAATTATAACAGGAATTGTTACAAATTTATTTAGGACCTACTCAACTTTTTCACACCCCTTTTCCTACAGGTCCTTCACGTTTTATGATGACCGGTAGTCAAATTTGTAAAAGTGGGTGCTACGACAATGGTACCACCCCTATACATAAGTTCGCAAGTGCACAACATACGACGGCAATTTGATCTATTTGGGGAGTTTCATCTTTTTCAGATGTTACAGTCTCGATCGGCAGGGTGCCATTTAAAATGGAGTATTTCATTCGAACTAAACCAATCACTCGTTCAACGTGTATTCTCAGGTTAGCTATCTTCCTCGTACTTTCTACATCCATCATCGAAAGCTGACTCTTGCCTCGTGTAAAGCTTGGGATCAACAGTTTGGCACAGACAAATCCCAACGTATCAGCTATATCAAAACCTCTATCAGCCATAACCACATCATTGGGTTGCAACTTTTCTAACAGCCCACTTCGTTCCGTTAAATGTTTATCACTAACTCGGCCACCCCAAGCGTCAGATATAAAAGATATCGTACCCTGAGGAGTTATTCCGATCAGAAATTTGACCGTGTTGTGGTGTTTGTATTGAGACCAAGTAATTGCTCTTGGTAGCAATGATGATGGTCGATCTATAAAAACCTCAAAACAATCAATGATCACTGCTACATTATTACCAAAAGCGAGTTTGAAACTTGTAGGCATTGTTTTACGTAAAATCTCTCGTTCAGGCCATATTATCATAGGACCTAGGCGAATATGCATAACATTGATCCATTTTTTAAATATTCTCGACACTGTAGCAGGATCTACATTGAAACGAAATGCCAAATCTTTCATTTCTAAATTTAGTCGCAAGCGCATCAAAACGAGAAAAAACTCTTTAAATCGTGGTAGAGCATTCCTATGGGTTTCAGTTACGTACGGGGCAAGAAAGTTGAAAACAACGAGCAGCAAACTGTACGACGGAAGCCCGGTGTAAAATCGAACCCGGTCATCATTGGTAGAAAGTGCATTTTGGTCAAAATTCAACTCATTTAGAAGACGCTGCTTTAATTCTATGAGCTCTACCCGCAAAGATCGACACTCATCTTCTAAACGTAAAATATACTCGCCTGTTACATCTGTCTGGCAAAATAAAGATTCACTGTCACTTTCTGTTTGACATTCGACACTTATACTAATAGGCAAGTACACATCGTTTATTTGAAGATTCTCATCGTTTACTACTTTCATCGGTTGTATGTTTTCTTGATTTGGCCCTAGAAGTTGCTCCATCAAGACCATTCTTTCTTTTGCGACGTGATTAATTTCCTTGGTTCGATGACGTTCCTTCAGACGTTGATGTCTCTCAGCAGCAATGGTAGGGTACGTTGCTCGCAGCTTTGTGTGTCCCAAATTCAGTGATGGTGCCCAATCTGGATTTGTCTCGTCAAAAAGAGACGACGGCTTCCCTAGAGAAATGAACGTATATGTTATTTGTAGTCGTAACATAAGTATATAAAATCAAAGGCTGTATGTCACAAATGCTAGGTTCAGCCCCATAGGCCTAGGTTATTTACAATGGAATTTACTCACAAAATAATAAAAATCGGTTCTTAACCCAACTTTATATGCTGGCCTAGGATTTGAATACGATGAGATACATTAGTTATATATTTAAATATATATCATCTTCCACATTCGAAGCCTAGGCCAATGAATTTGTAGCTAGAGCATTACCAAATGTCACTTGAAATTATGTATTGATTTTAATCTATCGAAACAATCCCAATTCATTGGAAAAGTAGGGCCTACAATAGGCCTATGACTTAAAACACAATGTATACGGTAGTCTACTGTAAACTAATTTTCATTATAATCATTCTTACCTTGATGAAAGTGTAAATTGCAAACTTTTGTGTGTGCAAGGTTTGGTCGAGTTTTCAGATCATCCCTGCTAATTCTGGAAAGCCAAAGCCCACGTCTAGCAGTTGACAGCTTCAGAGTTTTATCACACTGGTTCGTTATTATCGTAGGAATGCAGAAAAATTTACATTCCATGATTTTATATTTGCCAGTCCTTTGAGTACAACCGATAATAGCACAGTTTACCATAATGAAAGAATGGGCTCACTCTCACTAATCTGTGGATGTGCGAGGCCTGTACGCGTATTTACGTCACTATTAATTGCTTGTTAATATTGTGTTATTCCACGGAATCAGCCGCACTTTTGTTAATTAATCAACTATGTTATATTATAAATCGAAATCAATTATGTTATCAAGTTATAGTGAGCTCTACAAATTGATAAAATCGAAAACAGAAACCAGTAACGTCCATAATACCGTAGTACATTAGCCACTTTGACAGCTGTCAAACATTTGACCTAGTAATGGCCGCCAGTCAGACCAGCTGTGGATGTGACGTCACGTGCAAACTACCTAAAATTTCAATTATCTAGTTCTGCATTAATTGTCCAAGTCGTCGACAAAAAGTATTTAAAAAATTATCAGTTTTCAAATTAAAAGGTAAATGATTATGAAAAGTGACGCACCAAAAATAGAACCATTTTTTATATTGTGTGGTCCTGGACTCCTGGTGAAAGCAGGTTCGGTTCAATCGAGGTATTAATGATGTATTGATGTAACCACTCTCCTAGAAATATCCATTTCTAGCATTTGGTGGAGCAATTTCTTAAGAAAATGCATGTTCACTTCCTAGAGATTTTCAAAGTCATTACATGACAATTTTTTGTTTTGTCCTGAAATGAACCTTAATGACCGATTTCGAATATTTTCCATTTTTTAAATATTTCCAAGACTTGTTGAATGCTAAGCCGTACAGCGATAAGGCATGATAGGCCTAACTTATAGTACAGTCTCGTTCATTCACTCTAAGAAATAATTTTCATTGGAATTTTCTTTTTTTTCATTTGAATCTGATTTTTTTATTCCGTTTCATTTATTTCAACTCGTCTGCGCATCCAGTCACATACGTATACGACAATTAATCGAGAATCTCAATTGTACGCTTTTAGCACTTTCTCTGCTTTTTGTTAATGTGGTTCCGATCTACCTGGAATTTTCAACACTTGTCCGTATTATCATCTAATCCGGCTCCATGTAAAATCGCTCAGTGGATTGGAATTATAAAATCGGAATGTCATCGAGATTTACAGTCTGTTTTCATTATCAAGATCAAATTCAACTTTATAACTTGAAAATGAATATTAGAAAGATATGAATCCCCTTGCTTGCGAACCAAGAAAAAAAATGTCATGAAAATTATTTTCACTTGGGAAACTATAGACCAATATACCTATAGTACCTGTGAAAGTAACGAGTTTCTTACTCTGTATTTGTGGTTATTTAATAAAAAATTTAATAATTCATTGTGTTCAATGAGAAAGCTCATTAACGAGTTAATTTATAGATGAACCATATTGGTTTAAATAATATTTATATAGACGGTACCTGATGTGTTTAAATCATTGAAATAAGATGAGTGTCCAAGGCTTGTCTACGTTTGAAACTTACATTGATAAGACTTGAGAAACCAGTGAGCCTACTCAAAAATTGTCAAGAGTTCCTTCAATACCTCCAATAGGAATTATTCAAATAGATAAGTTGCAATTGTTTAGTCATTATTCGATTTCCGTGATTTCTTAAATTTTGAAATAGACAAATATTTTCGTTCGAGATGAACAATGAGCTAGTTAGTTATATGCTCAACAAATCGATTTGATACAGGATTATATAGGCCTATTCTGGTTAAAGTGTATATCAATTTAAACATATCAACTTGACACATTTCTTGTTTTATAGCTACAAGTGGCGACGTGTCGAGCGTAAAGCCTTACTTTGCTGTAACCGATAAAACACCTGTAATTTTACCTTACTCAAGTGGTACGACTGGTTTACCTAAAGGCGTTCTCTTGTCGCATAGAAACATGATAGCCAACTTCCTGCAAATGCAATCTGAAGATGGCATTGCCTTGGCACAGCCTACCAATGGTATAGTATAGTATAGTGTAGTATAGTAGTATAGAGTGGATGAGGTCAATATCCACTTTTCATTTTTGGATAACTTTTGAACGATTTGTGATATTGAAATTATAGTGATATAAAAACACAGATCTTGTTGAGGATATCGTGATGGCATACGTAAGAACTACATATTTTCGCTATATCGGGAATTTCACATACAACTAATGATCCTAATTCCTGTGACACTATTGGGAATTGAGTTTAATAGTGAAGGCTGAAGTTATTGAAGAGGAAAAAGTGTCTATTCAATTGAAATTTTGATATCGCATTCCGTTCGATAGTTAAAATATTCAGTATGTACCTGAAATCTGAAAAGGCACTGTTAAAATCTGGCAGAGTTGAGCACTGACATAGTTGATTACTGACAAAGCTGAAAACTGACACAGTTGAAAAGTGACACAGTTAAAAACTGACGCAGCTAAAAACTGGCACAGTTGAAAACTGACACATCTAAAAGCTGATAAGGTTAAAAACTGACGCAGCTAAAAACTGACACAGTTGAAAAATTACACAATTGAAAACCAGCACCTTTTAAAAATGACATAGTTGACCACATACCAAGTTTGTTACAGGCGGTCACCAGGACTGCATACCAGCCGTTCTTCCGTTCTATCACGTGTACGGGTTTGCAGTGATCCTGCTCAGCAAGCTAGCCATTGGTTGTAAGATTGTCACCCTGCCCAAGTTCGAACCAAAGTCTTTCCTCAACACAATACAACAACACAAGGTACGTTAATTATTCTTTGCCACTCGTCTTGCACAGTCAGCCAGGAACAAAGAAGATTGAAATATATGTTCTAAATGTTGTACTTTCTGGAAGTTGAAAGCTATCATTTTGGTGACAGTGCATTGGATGGCCACAAGGCCTGTTTTTTACTATTTATTTTTTTGGTTGACTACTGGCAGGGTAACTGCAGCTTTTGAAGGTTGATATACATCAGTTGCCACCAAAATGAGACCTTTTAAGTTGACTTTCAATCACTATCTTCGCTGTTCTCGTACGAAGTAGTGAGGCTCTTCAGTACAGCTGTCTTGGAAAAATGCATCCAAGCACTATTTAAACAATAGTAATCACATAATTGTTTCCAATATGTTCTGAAAATAGTCGAACTTGATTCTATGAATCAGTTACATTGTTTGTTTTCCGTCCGTTCAGAAATACAGTGGGCCTACAGTAAATGATAGTAAGTTCTTTGCTGCTATTAGAATTCACATGATACATGTTGAGGAATTATTAGCAATCGTCATGCATATAAAAAGCATAAATTTCCAAATATGAAAATCAAAGCTGAAATAGAAGATTAATCATGAACCCTGATGCTAGGCGAGTTTGTTATATACCGTACCACCGCTCGTACTGTTCCTTGGTTCGAGCCCAGACGCCACCCCGGCTCACTTCAGCTCGGTACGCTTTGTCATGTCGGGAGCGGCTCCTATTGGGGCACAAGACTTGCAGCGGCTACGAAAGAAAATTCCTCCGTCAACCATTTGCGTGCAAGGTACGTTCTGAGATTGCACTGATTATTTACTGATTTCATTAACTTTTGATATTCATCTCGGTGACGTGTCAGATCTTGGGCTAATCGTCAATTATTATTATTATTAGCATCATCATTATCATCATTATTACCCAATTATTGAACCCAATCGGTATTTCGATTAATCGGGACGTAACCCACAAATAAATATGTGAAGTGTACTAATCATTAAAACAATGGACAATCTTCTGTTCTATAGAATGTCACATTCTCAATAAATATATATTTATAGCTATATATTTATATATATATATATATGTATATATATATATATATATATATATATATATATATATATATATATATATATATATATATATACATATGATATATAATATATATAAATACAGATATATATATATAGATATATATATAGATATAGATATATAGGCCTATATATATATATTATATATCATATATATATATAGATATGTATATATATATATATATATATATATATATATATATATATATATATATATATCATATATATATATATATATATATATCATATATATATATATATATATATATATATATATATATATATATATATATATATATATATATATCATATATATATATATATATATATATATATATATATATATATATATATCATATATATATATATATATATATATATATATATATATATATATATATATATATATATATATATATATATATATATATTAAATATATTCCTATATTCTGCAATCAATAAAATTAAGTGTCTTTTCACTTTATCCATCCATGATTTATCCTCATTCTACACTCAGCCTATGGTATGACAGAGACCTCGCCTCTTTTGTTCCAATTGCGTAAAAACACCGCCAAGCTGATTCTGTCGGTCCATGTTTACCCAGCGTAGTGGCCAAGATCATCAACCCGGAGACTGGGGTAGCGTTGGGTCCAAGGAAGATGGGGGAGGTGTGCGTTCAGGGGCCACAGGTAAGTCTTTTAACTGTATTCATTTATATTCATTTCTATTTATGTCGGGTTTAACGTCGCACTTTATTGTTATATTCAAGATCTATTGGCGTCGGATGAATGATTAATGACATTACGGGAATAATATTGGGAAAGTAGCAGTAGCAGTCGTAGTTTATATTATGGTAACCATCCCGGCAATCACCCAGGTTACCACGAAAGGAAAACCACGAAAAAACTCTGTACATATAGACGACGGTGGGGATCAAACCGAGGCCCGATCTTCCCTCACCACCCGGTCACATGGGGCAGGTATTCTACACTAGTTTATGCTTTGTCATGTCCACGGTACCATTACCATGCTCTGTTTAGTCTAGCTAGGTTCTTACAATGTTGGGTTACAACAAGTTTTGTATGATTGCTATAATGTATTTAGCCATTCCCAACCAAGAATGAATTTCATTATTACAGTCTAGACTCTATAGATTATTGGAGTATCCATTTCAAGAATAGACCTTGTGTGGTTATCATCTACCAGGTTTCCATCTCTTCAGATTTGACAACCCACATAGTTACCGTCGGGGACTATTAATTGAAATTAGGTTTTGTTGAATTTCACTCCTTACCCGCAGCTCTTCCAAAGACTTCAGAAAGTGTCCTAAA
This sequence comes from Brachyptera risi, assembly GCA_964007535.1. Classification (NCBI taxonomy): domain Eukaryota; kingdom Metazoa; phylum Arthropoda; class Insecta; order Plecoptera; family Taeniopterygidae; genus Brachyptera; species Brachyptera risi. Next base: position 35,236,084 of record OZ023331.1, on the reverse strand, counting down.
TTGTTCTCCTACCAATTTGCCAATATAAACAAGTGTTTGAAGTGAATCTAGACATTATTTTTCTGCCAGGAAGTATTTCCATTTGTCTTACGGAAAACTCCATTCCAGCAATATTTAATCTGGTTTTAACGACGTACTTCCGGTTTTTCAATACAAGTTTAACACAGGTTCATGAGCTAGGGTTCAAGTTAAGACTGAGTTTATCTTGTACAGAAATACACCCTCAGGGGCGAAACTAATTCCAATCAGTGATCGCATGAATTTATAATATTCCAAGAGTATATTGACGATACAAAGATCCATGCTGTTTTCGATCAACGGTATGTGCGAAATTCTTTCTTCATGTTGACGACGCTGGAACCATTAGATTCTGCCTGTTGATTTATAAGATCCTCCGACTTGTGGATATTGTCGTGAACTCGTGGATCTCGTGAATCAAGACGTGACCTCAGTATTGAGAATTTGAATATTTGTTGAAGTAACAAGTACTAGAAATATTTGTTTAAATTTTGAAAAAAACATTACTCAGTATTATGCCAGACCATGCAGTTTCAGTATAATCACTTCAAATTTTTTCGAGATTTCCAAATTTGTATTCCTTCAAGCAGTTCACATCACGAGTGACGATACAACTGTCTTTGCTTTCTTGGCGAATATCTTCTTCAGATTTGGTTTCATCTTGTTCAGTAACAACATCAAAACAACACTAATGTATATTATACTCTGTCGTGTTATTATTGCAGAACATGCTGGGTTACTATAACAACCCAAAGGCCACGGCTGATATGATTGACAAAGATGGGTGGCTGCACACAGGTGATCTCGGTTACTATGACGAAGACAAAGACTTCTTCATTGTTGACAGACTGAAAGAACTAATCAAATTCAAAGGATTCCAAGTGAGTTTTATTCTTAGTCAGTTCTGGCATCAACTTATGTCCCCTGGTTGTATATTGTCGTCTGTGGATATGAATTTGATAAGCACATTGAAAATAGAAAAATAAACTACGAAAAGTTGTGAATAACAGGTAAACAACTTTTGGTGAATACACTGTGTATAGTGTTAACTCGTGCGGTCATCTAGGTCGGAACATATATGAATAGAAAAGACATTAAAAATGCATTGGCTGAATCGAAGGATAAAAAGATACCGGTACATCAGAATTCACGGTAACATAGACGAAAATCGAGGTCGAAAATCCCCCGGAAAGGGAGATCATCCGGAAGGGATTCATCCAAGAATCTGGAGAGCTCATTATTCTATTTCTTGCTGCTATCAACATTGTAAATATTTCACCCCAATTACTTCAAACAAAACACTGTATTTCTGTCTGTCAGGTTGCTCCCGCCGAGTTGGAAGAACTACTCCGCAGCCACCCCGACGTTCTGGATGCGGCAGTGATTGGTATCCCTGATGCACGGACCGGCGAAGTACCACTTGGTTTCATCGTGCCTCGACCAGGAGCTGCCTGCGGCATCGAGAAGACCGTGATGGAGTTTGTCGCGAGAAAAGTGTCGAGCTTCAAACACCTGGCAGCTGTCAAATGTATAGAAATTATCCCTAAATCCCCGGCCGGGAAGATCCTGAGGAAGATCCTGAGAGATGAGTACAAGAACCTGGACGTGAAGAGCACATCAGGAAGTCGTTAGAGAAGAAGGACACTTCTTCAATGAAGTATCCCTAAATCCCCGGCAGAAAATATCCTGAGGAAGATCCTAAAGACTGAGTAAATTGACCTGGATAGAAAGAACAAATCGGGAATCAGCAATTAGGGAACAGGGACACTTTCTTGAGAATGTATTAGGTAAAAAAACATATATCAAGTGAAAAAACAAATACTTCATCAAAATGTGGACCAAATAATAATTTGGTGGGGTCGTTAAGCAATTAATGACCGAAGAATGGTGTTATTTGGTCTGTGATGAAAATTATAGATAGGAGAAATAATATCATGATGCTCTGAAATGGATTGCAGCCAGTAGGCCTATCAATGATCTCTACAACTCTCTATGATAGTATTGTGCTAGATCCTCTTGAGGAAGCGTAACAAAATATCTATATTGTAATAACGTTAATGTGACCATAAGATCGTCGATCGTAGTGATCGAGATACAACTATACTAACCCATTTTCACTCTCTCCTCAACTAAGCTTTTGAATTATTCGATGGCAGGATAACTATTTGAGCTCTGCGTTTTCCTACAGTACCGATATCCAATACGATGTCCGGAAAGAGACAATATCTGAATAGATCTGCGAAAATAAAAAAAATCAACTAAATTACTCCTACTCCTGCGTGCTTCAATAGTTCAATACTGTCTGCACTTTTATTTCTCTGCAGTTTATAGACTATAGTCAAGGACTGGTTGTGATTAGTAGTTGTGAGTACTTGTGTACTAGTTGTAGTAATCGATGTGACGTATTCTTATCTTTCATTCACTTTGAAAAAGTCTTCGACAACGTGCGGCATACTAAAACGGTATAGTTAATGCAATCTACTGGCATTGATGACAATTGGACGTCCGTCTCATTGCCATTACATATACTGACAATCTTGTGCTAGAGTGGGTGATAAATCAACAAATTGATATACCTAGAGGGGTTAGACTGGGCTGTATTTGGTCACCTCTGATCAATATATACTCAGAGCCAATAAATCAGGAATCTCTGCTAGTTGAAGGACTCACAATGAGTGGTACAGACACTGTGCTCACTGCGGCTAGTTTAAAAGGACTGCAAATGTTGTCAAATCGAGTGTCAGAGGAGAGAGGAATATTCATATTAAAACTTCATACCAGAAAAAACAAGTTCATTATTATAACTCAACACCCTGGTGGTCAAAATTGGTATTTATATCAATGGGGTACCTCTGGAATGAACTAGAATGATAACAGTTAGGATGTAGTCTAAATGATGGTTGGGATCATACACTAGAGATAAAATGTCGTATTGAGAAGGATGAAACGGCATTTATTCGTTCTAGGACCATTCTGTGGGGGGGCATTCATGTACTTCTAGCAAAGATGTTAGCGGTCGCAACTTGCGATCATCAAAAACCACCCCGCAAAGTTGATAGCAAACTGCTACCATGACAGTCGTCAAACAGGTTTCATGCCTTGCTAGAGCTATATGCTACTATAGTTGAATGTACTACACTGTACTGGTACTACATGAATGCCCCCCCACACAGCTTATACACCTTTGTGTGAGAATAGTAAGGTGCTATCTAGGATTATAGATATAGCTATGATCCTAGGTGGTATGTCTTTTCAGTTCTTCAGCATGGCGTGGAAACTTAGACCCTCATATAGGCTGTTCTCAAGAAACTAGAGGCAAATGAAATGTAGGTCTATACACAGGCGTATGTTACATATCAGCTGGATGAATCGAGTTACGAATAAAGAAGTCATGTCACAGGTCAGGAAGAAGATATTAATAACCATTAATATGTGAAAACTATCTTACTTCGCACATGTGATGTTACATCCTGAGATGAACATTATTATTCACCTTATTATAAAAGAGAAATCATTGGAAAGCGAGGACCAGAGAGGCAGAGATTTTAATGGTTGTGAAACTTATACGACAGTGGTTTGGTCAAAGCAGAGAGTCGCTGTTCAGGATAACAGTTGGCAGCAATCGACGAATGACCGATATGATTATCTATATTCGTTTAGTGGACACTTATGAAGAAGTGGGACAAGTTAATGGTTCACTTCAGCCTGTTTGAATTATTCGAAAGACCAGTCTTGACCAGGCTGACCTATTATTCATGATCCATCCCGGTATTCAGCAGAATGGCAGAGAGAACCCAAGAAAACTCTGTCAGAATGATCGTGCCTGGCTGGAATCGAACATTAGTCTCCTGAATAACAGTTCAGGATGGCAGCCACTGGTACACAATTAAAATAGGCCACTACCGACTCCTTTCCCATTATCCAAAAATACCTGATAAAATGACCTTTCATGTCATTATCTCATATATTATACACCGATGCCAATAGATCTTAGTCATCAGTACAGTGCGTGCTCAAATCAAACATGAATAAAAATCACAAAAAATAGAACAAAATAAACTGATGAAAAAAAATGAACAATAGTAACAACTTCTCTTTTTGAGTGTGACTTGATGAGAGAATTGATGTTATCAATGAAGTATGGAATCTCAACAATTGGTTGAACTAAAATTGTACCGGTCGTCTCATTGTTGAAAAGTGTACTTATATTTGAATAAAGAACGTCACGTGTTTACATGAGCAAATATGTCATTTACAGAATGATAATCAGTTTGGCCATGATACTGAAGATGGCGTAACCATGCATGAACTGGAAAACATTTTTAAGATGACAATAGATCTGAATAATGAGTGACATAGTTGAGTGGTCATTTTTAGTATCGTTTTAGACCCGATGATGACTCTTCCATGTTTCTATATACGTAGAATCACTTCAAAAACAATGTCTTTTTAATATTCTAAAAAAAAAGTAAAAAATGTAACTTATGATTTTTGCTAAATATTCAGCTTCGAACAAATTTTTTGAAATAATTACTATAGATCATTATTGATATTATTGATATTATCATTTATTCGACCGTTATTTTTTGCCTGCGATCAAATTACAGTTTAGTTTGTATTATTAAATAGAAATACAATTTTCACGGATTGAAAACGGTTTCATTTGGCTACATTAGAAACTAATTACGCCGTTGGCTGTCATTTTTTAAATGTTATTGAATAACTTGACATCTTTCAATTTTCACGAGTCAAACTTTCCATATTATATAGAATAGAAGATGCATGAAGTAGTGGGTAGACAATGGATAGCCCATGGGACCACATCCGCAAAAAGTATAGAGATGTTTTTTGATACGCGTGGAACAATCTTACTGTAGACATTTACGATTTTTCCTTTTTGATCAAATTATTGATCACCTGCTCAATGGATCCGATGTCAGAAGCTGATGAACCTCACGGCATATTGATGAAAATTAGTCGAAAAATGCTTATTGTATTGTACTTTGTTCAAATTATGGGCTGCACTGTGTTTTTCATTTTACTTAAACTGAAAACCAAATAATGTTGACTTGAAAAAGTATGAAATAATACAAACAATTGCGGTCAAGTTTTTTTGAATGAGATTGTTAATATATTCTTACTGTACAATTTATGAAAATATGTTCAATTTGGAATGAACATCGATGATAAAAAGTTATGTACAATTTTTAGTAACAAATGTAAAAAAAAATGTGGTTCTGGTTATCGCTATAATATAATAAGCCTATACTCTCATTTGTATAGAAGTTGTATTGCTTGAATTCTGTTAGAACAGTGGTTCATCGTAACCACAAAATAACCCATCCAAAATCCAAAAATCATCCAAAATGGGGTAGCAGACATATTTGCTTATAGGATCGCGGATTTTTTGATCTTTTAAATTTTTATTGAACCAGATATTTATACATCAATACTTGAATATTGACAACATTTCGGACAATAAATGAGATGAATTTGACATAAAAAAAATGATAAATTGTAATTGCTTGTCTTCAATCTGCACTACAGTCTGAAGATCCTAGTCCTAGTAATTAGATTACTAGGTTGTTTGGTAGGAAAATTGGGAAAATCCTTCTTGACTGTATAACCCAAATCGATACAATTATTATAAAAAATCATTCACTCTCTGAGATCGCAATCCTTCATCATGTGAAGTAGTAATATGTTCATCAACAACAGTTAATTACTATAAACAATGATTAAACGAGAGGTGGACAACTATCCTTGAGGTTGCCAAAACATTTGATCTCTTTAAAAGAGGTCGTGATCAAAAAAAGTTGGGAATCACTGTATGAAGAAATTATAGTGTTGTAATGAGAAATGGTCACATTAAACGAAATATTTCAGAGCAACTTATAATGGGGTATGATAAAATTATATGGGAAAAATGATTGTATATAGATGTATTGTAGATTTTGTAATATAGACCCTATAGTCTTTATTGTTATTTCTCGTAGAAGATACAACCATGCATAATTATCTTGCAATTCATAAATAATGTAGCAAATTTTTGCTAAAAATAAAGATACTACTAGTATGCCTATAGTGAATGGTTATGAGTAGACCTAGAGATACACTGAGGGGCATATACAAGTCGTTACACCTTGGAATCAGATAAGTTAATCGATTACTCTTTCTGGGTGCCAGATAAGCTCAATTTGGTGAGTTATTGGGTGTAATCACCAAGATACTGACTATTTATAGTGAAACTTTCAAGTAGGTCCCACGCCTCACTTTTTGCGTCGCACCATTGCAACACGATGTTTTTCTCTGGAATATTTGAAGTTGTCAAAACTGTTTATATACTATTGATAATTAGTATTATAGAACAAGTAGGCATATTTTAATCTATGAAGAATTCGTTCATTTTTGTCATTGACATCATGTGACCAAATGATACCTGACATGGCTCGATCCAGTGTCACCTCCCCCCCACTCATCATTTGAGACACTGTGAGGAACTTTCCTCATTTAATTGTTACAAATATAGATGCAGTATTTTAATGGAAGTTTCAACTGCTATGCATAATTTTCAAGATGCGATTCACTCTAACTGAAATCTAGATCGTAAATTAATCAACTCGACAAAATTGATTCATGTTGTCCACTGAAATATAGATTGGAAAGTTTCCAGATTGAATCGGTTCGAGAACGTTTAAGAAACAGGTGTATATTCATTTTAAAAAGATATTTTTGTACAGATTTCAATGATAGTTTATTTTCATTTACGAAATAAGGAAAGAATTAAGAATGAAATGGTTTAAAATTGAATTGAATTGATTGATCCGTCTCTCGACTAGATTACACAATCCACTGGCACACGGGACGTGTGGTTTGCTTTCGAGGAGTGGTCCATCTTTCGTGGATACAAGTACGTGTATATTAATCTATCATTTCCTCAAATTTCTGTTGAAAAGAATTTTTAATTACATTTTGGAGAAAAAATGTATATTTCTAAACACGCCTGTACACACACATAGTTGTATTCACAAGTGTTGAAGATCGAGTGCATGTCTCTCATATTCCATACCAATAGCAGACGAGTGATTTGCGCTTTTATCTTTCGTGAATACACCTATACTCCCTCTACCAACTACTATACACTACACTTATGTATTTAAAAAATCATGTAATGAATTCATGTAATGCATAGTAATTAATTCAACTTTGTACCCGGTACAATTTGTTTGTATGACTAGTACAGCAGCTAAATGTTTCCACGAAATATAAAGGTACCGATCGTCCGTCCCTCGCAACCCACATCACTAACGCACGGGTGGTTTGCTCTTTCATCTTTGGTGACTACACGTTTTTTACGTCATGGTACGAATATTGTTGATCACAATCGGTCGTCTCCTCTATTCTTTAGCACTAACGGTTAGGTGTGTTGATCCGCTAATCATTCCATGAGCCTCTGTCCTTGGTATTGTTGGGACCTACGCCTGTCAGCTGTCTCGACTTATAATATTTCTTAAACGTGAGGTGATCGTTGTATTTCAGTTGAGATAGAGGCAACGACGTGATAGCGTCGTGTTTACACTAGTTTAACGACGTGTGAACGTGGTATTGTTAATCAGGTAAGTTGCGGGTTATTGTTGTAGCGTGTGCAGTGTGACGTCCGTGGATTGGTGGCCCATGTGCCCATATGACTTCAAACTACGTCGACAACAATGAGACGGCCCATAGCGGGGGGGGGGGGGGTGAACCAACTCCTTATCAACAAATTTGTTGAGGAAAACACTATTATAGGCACTATGGGAATATTCTCTACTCTTGATTATTTTTGTGTGATTCTTCAAAATTGCCAACTAAAAGTCCCATCAATGCACTCTTAGACAAGGAATGTATCTAGGACCTAAATTATTCAAATATTTACCTACATACATCTCTTCTTTAACTGACTACAACCATTTTAAAAGTAAACTGTGCGCCAGGCTCCATCAAGTATACAAACCAATACACCAAATTTGTTTTCCAATAAATTGTGAAGCTAAAACAATAATTATAATTACTGAAAGTATTCTGTATGTTTGGTTCTCATGTTATGTTGATTATGTTAGTATATTTTATTGAATTATTATATGTTATGTTATATGTTATTTCGTTAATTTTCTTTATTTTGTCATCAATCTGCAAAAAGTATAGTTCATTTTTTTTGGCTTCATTTTTTTGGTTCTCCACATTTGCACGACCATTATCAGCTATATATTATTTCTATCATTATTATCATTATTTAATTTGTTGAGGCAAAACCTATACTCAATCGAGGTCATTGTTGTTTGATTTATTTCTATTTTTTCTCCTTTACCACACACAAGCCTCGGCTTATGTGGCTATCATTCATTCCAAACGATCAAATAACCATCTCCTTTTATTATCATCATTGCAATTTATTATTATTTCTCATCATTTCCATTTATTATTCTTATTTTACTTGAGTGTAAAAAAAGCGCTAAATGACCTCGCTGCCGATGCGCCTTAAAACACTAATATTCATTCATTGAGTGTAAAATGTAAATGCCATCATTGAATATGTCATGTTTTAGTTTGAATATCATTTGCAATTCCGTCAACAAGTGTTTTGTTATGATGATAAATATTGAATGGAAAAAAATAGTGGGGGAAAAGGGGGCGAGCCAACTCCTTATCAACAAATTTGTTGGAAAAAACACTATTATGGGCATTGTGGGAACATTCTTTCCTCTCGATTATTTTTGTGTGATTCTTCAAAATTTTATATTAGTTTTTCTAGAAATGGCCCAACCTATTTTGCGTAAAAACTATTGTTCCAAGTTGGATAATTCCTGGTCACAAAAATGAGACAATTTTGATCAAACTAACCATCTAACTTGCACATTGCATCGCATGAAGGTTCATTTAATTAATTGAGTAATATTATCTTATTAACTAGGAAAACGCAGCAGCATATGCATTGTAGAATATGATTGCGAGATATTTATATGGAATATGGAAGAGATGAAAAATAAAAATAATAGAAATGGAAGAGTACTCTTCTATTAATATTTCTACTCATGAAAGTAGTCCCCAATGAAGATATCGACACACGTCTTGGTTTTGTATCGGCTTTTATGCCCGATTTTCATCAAACTTGTTGAACATATCCGTTATTGTTGTTCTCACAGCATCTCAAAATCAAAATTTTTGGATGAAAACATTTTCTTTCTTTGTTCACCATATGTTAATTGTACCTGTATTTTCAAAATTTTAATCATCAATTTCTAAAAATATAAACTGGCTCATTGTGACAGAAATGGAGGTGTATAGTTACAACTTACAAGTTAGAACACCACTGAGTAGGACTAATGCTTAGGTAAGGTTTCATGTTGATTAGTTTCCCCTTTAAGTTCACTTTTAGAGGGAACTTTTTTAAAGTTCATTTCATGGCATATAAAACGATTGGAATTTTAAATCTCCTTTTGGTAGGCCTACACTACCTCTGCTGTGAAGGTTCAATTTCAAATATAATAGTATATAAAAAACAAGTTCAATGACAAATTGAATTAAATATAAGTTGATTCAAAAGCTGATATCGAAAAATTATTTGGAACAGATAAAAGTGAACAAATAATAAATGTGTTCTTCTTTTTCCTAATATAGGATATGAGATAAGATAAGTATTTACTGTCATTGGATTCACATTGGGCAATAAAGTAAAGGAATCTCAGACATGTATAATATAGATCTTCTTGTGCATATACCACATTTACAATGCTATCTCACGTTGAAAAGTTTTTGATACTGAAATATTGAATTAAGCATACGATACATGAAATTGTCACGTTTATTATAGTTCTTATAGTTATAATTAGGCCTATCACATGATTATTGGGAGCCCCTCGGCTCCGCCGCCCCTGGTCATACCAATTTTTTGCATCGGTACATTTTTTTAATTTTCATTAGACAACCTTCCTCATTTAAATGTAAAAAATATCTTCCCTCCCCACCGACGTCAACTATTCCTTCCACTGCAAAAGAAGTGACAAATAACGAACCAAGAGATCATTAAAGAAGCATTCAAAATACACCGCTCACTAATTTAATTATAATTTAATTTTCTAATTTAATACTAATTTATGCATTCTTTCTATAACAATACACAGCCTACAGGTCACAACACATGACTGCCCAAATGGTAGAAAAAAATATGTTGTTCAAGAGAAAATATGTTCATTCTACGTAGATTTGCTGTCAATGTGAATTTGAATTTGAAAGCTATGAATCATGGTTGACGTGGATTGAACATAATTTCCCTTGCCACTAGTTCGCGTGGTGACACATGATTATGATGATATGCTGAACCAGGTATAGCAGACACATTTGGGCTTCGACCATAGAGCTAACGTGGATTATAAAGTGATCTGAAAATAAAACTTCCAATTGATCGGAACTTCAAAAGATCGCCAAAGAATCAAATGATTATATAAATTTCACATTTTTGCTGAAAGATGTGACGCATTCGTCAGAAAGTTCAGAAAAACAAACGTTCTCGCACAAACGCATTAATTTTGAAAATTTGTCACCCAACACTGCGTCTTGCAACCTGTGAGCTTTATTTATGCTCGTCCAATAATACACATGTCGAAACAGTATTGGTTTGCTAAAAAAAATATCAAAAGAATTACTACAATATAAAAAAGATTTTCCAATTATTGTAATAATTATCATTTTGTTACTCTCGACTTCCACTTCAGTTTGATGAATCTATGCTCGACACCACCAGGTCACCATGTTTGTACGGTCGGTAATACAATCACCTGTGCTGCGACGTCTCAAGCTACAGCCGTTGGTCACCGTTTACTCTCATCGCCACTATAAAGCAGAGCCACACATCGTGACATCACCTTTCAAAGATGTCGACATCCCCAACATTAACCTAAGTGAGTTCATCTGGCAACGTCTGGATGAGTGGCCAGACAAACCTGCTGTGGTAAGTCAGGAGAAAGGGTTGGGAAGAGAGCACAGAACATAACCATACTTATAATCTCGAGAGATGCAGGCGTAAATCAATTGTACGCTAGTGGTGTGGGATAAAGGTTAAAGGAGATGGTCAATCGAAACTTTCACCTTTCATGGATCAATTTGTGCTCTTTATTTTCTGTTCTAATATTATAGTCTTGATCAAACTACCGTAAAACTGTATACATTTCGAAATCATACGCAATGGATAATTATTTGAGTAATAATAATGAGTAATAAGTGCTGCAAAATTGGACAAAATACAGCACACTGGAAATTTACCATGATGTCAAAACTATTCCTTGCAAAACATTTGAATATACTAGAATTTGACTGAAAATATGGTTTAGTGATTAACTTGAACAATCATTTTTTTGAAATCAAATTTCCTGTATAGTCAAAAATTCAATGAAGACAAAAAATGATTCAAGTTGTTGGCAATTTACTCAATTTCAACTCGGAAACTTGAAACTTGATCATGTTTCCCTCGTAGGAGATATCTACAGCTTTGCGCTCTCAAAGTTTCATAATTTCATATCATATGGATCAGCCATAGAAACTTACTTATGTCAAAGCTTCTTTATACTTTTTGGCCTGAATTTGGAGCATTCTGTTTAAGGAAAACCATATGAATAACAGCATAAGTATTACTTTGTCATCGACTCCCTGTATAGTTCATCAAAGTATATTGTCCGCTAGACACCAACATTGAATGTATCATCCAACATTAAATATAATTTAATATTGGGCCAGAATAATTAGATATTGTTCATAATGTGGGTTCACAAAATAAGAACACAAAATATGTAAGTGCTAATTAAATAATATAATCCATGCTAAAATTTTCACTTTTCATAATCTACCAACAGGTATGTGGTATAAGTGGTCAAGGCTATACATACAGTGAGCTACGAGCAGCGTGTCGAAGGTTTGCTAGCGGACTCAAGAGAGTAGGATTCAAACCCGGTCAGGTGCTAGCCGTGATACTGCCCAATACCCCTGATTATGCTATCTGCATGCTAGGGGCCATTGAAGCAGAGATGATGGTCACTACAGTCAATCCTGTCTATGTACCAGGTGAATATATCAATATTATGTTTGAGTTTGTAACTCTTGCAGATGCTCTGAATATTGTCGTTCAAACTATCTATACTCATAAAACATTGCCTAAAGTCTTCAATTTTCTTTGAATTTTTTCTTCTTTTCTCAAGTTCATTCTAGTTCCTTGTGGATGTATGAATGAACCCATCCTATTCCATGTCTTTGTCTCCTCTTCTAGTTTCTCTATCTCCTCTCCTCATCTTTTATTGATCAATCAATACTAATATTCAAAAGAGTTTTGGAAAAGTCAACTTTCAATTTTCTGTTCAAGTGAACAAGTGTAGACCTTTAATAGATAACGTTTATGATAGGCCCCCAATTCTCACCGAAGTATAGCATCAGAACAAACAACATGGACTAGCAGAGTTTAAACTTTCAATATTTCACAATGATTATATTTGCAGATTAACAAAACTTTGGTCAAAGGCCTAGCTACAAAATTATTACAGTTGCCTTTGCACTTGTAATAGGAGACTAAAATTTGTCAATTGATTTGAAAATTCAGGCTCAGCCATCTCTGGAAATATCAAACAAAAATATATTGTATGGTGTAATGTGTAGTGAAATGAAAATTATTGGCTCAGAACATTTGGCAGGTGCAAATGGTGTATTCAAGGTAAGCTGTTGGTTCCAGCCGAGATTGCGAAACAACTGGTCGATTCGAATGCCCGCGTGATCGTAACGCAGCCGGAGAAGTATGCCGATGTAATGGAAGCCACGCTATTGGCCCGTGAGAGCGGTTACCAGCCACCAATGATCATCGTAACTCCCAGCTTGGAGACTAGAGTCATACCTCGTGGAGCTGTTGACTTCAGAGAACTAACTGGTATGACATATTCACTGTACTTTGTCTGACAGCAACCACCAAACAGTGTGAGATGGTGGGAATACATTTGTAATCACTGATTATAGTCCTATCGATGCACATTATAGATATAACTTTCTCACGTTCATATTCTATTTCTGTTCATTTATTTCAAGTCTTCTGCATACACGACTACCGTACATTTAATTAAAATTCCAGCAATAATCTCAATTGTGTTCTGATGGCATTGAATATATTATGTATTGGAGCTCACTGTCAACTTAATTAATAAATTTAAATAATTGGTATAATGAAGTATTTGCTACATATTTGCTATATGAACATTCGTTGTTATTCTTGATAATTTAATTGACGACTCTAGTGATTGACCCGCCCATAAACGTCACAAAACAGAACATCCAATCAAATGGGCTTTGTAATGTGGGAAATTTTACATTGGCCTATCAGAGTATCTCTGAATTTCCACATGATGTATAGATCCAGGTGGCTTTGCCAATTAGCCACACCTATCACTAGTGGTCAATTGATTGAATTCTCTAAAAAAAATTGAAAACTTTATTGATTAGATCATACCAATATTTGAAAACTATCAAAAAATTCATTACGATACAAGAACTGAGATAGGTATCATTTTAATTTACGAATATTGGGTTTCTGGAGTTTGAATAGTTTTGAAAATTTTGGAAGAATCTCAATATTTTTGATAGGTAGAAACAAATTGAATTCTTGTACTGGTATATACCAACCTTAAAACATCAACTGAGAAGGTTTTCTATTCCAGCCAAAGGTGGTGACATGTCAAACGTGAGGCCGTACTTTGCTGTAACTGATCAAACACCTGTAGTGTTACCTTACTCAAGTGGTACGACTGGTTTACCTAAAGGCGTTCTCTTGTCGCATAGAAACATTATTGCCAATTCGCTGCAATTACAAGGTGACGATAGCATTGCACATGCACAGCCTACTAATGGTAAGTTTTGCACTTGCTTATTAAATATTATTAAATTTATTATTGCATATTATTGAATTATCAAATGAATTGATTTCCTATTCAACAAGTGTATGAGAGTGAATATTATATTAATATATGGTACCAACTTTTTGATGATAACTATGTGAAGACGTTGGGTATCAAAAATTCTGAACTAACATTTAAATTAGGGCTGCAAACAATGATCAACATTTCAATCAATTGAATCAATCGAATATTATTAATCAATATTTTCAATTATTGAAACTATATTTCAATCCCTTTCAAGTGTCCCTCCATTCTGTTCACATGATACCTCCAAACAGTGACATGTTTGCAAAGGAATTTGGTTTTCTATTGAGCACTCTCCAAAATCCATGAGAAAACATTGGCACTTATAATTATACCATTATTTCTACTATTAGACCTTCCTGGTCATCTGTTTTTTAATGTTCAAGGGTTTACAGGCCTGTGTACTAGATAGGATCAAGAGCCGTAACAAAAACTCGTTATAAAAAGAAAATATTCATTCATTTAGTTTATTATTTATTTATTGTTTATTATTTATAACTACTTATGGCTGAATAAAATGAATATCTATTATATTAGGGTCAGAGTTTTACGTTCTTTTCCATTAGCGAAAAATACATTTTGTCACATTTTTTCATATGATTCATTCTTGAAACCCATTTATTTTCTTAATGAAATTTAATTGTGCAGTAAAGAATATACGTCAACTCACTTCACTTTAGGCGGCCACCAGGACTGCATACCAGCCGTTCTTCCCTACTATCACATTTACGGGCTGGTATTGGCACTGCTCAGCAAGCTAGCCATTGGTTGTAAGATTGTCGCCCTGCCCAAGTTCGAACCAAAGTCTTTCCTCAACACAATACAGCAACACAAGGTATGTTAACCACTTCCACACAACATCTCTTCCACTTGTCTTGCACAGTCACCTAGGATAGGTCTTAGAAAAGTGAATTCAAGCACCATATAGAACAACTGTTATTCATGTACCATAAATCAACTAGTGAAACTCAAAAATCACTCAATTCTCTTGATACGAACAAAGTATACAATTCAAATCAAAGTATGAATAGTACCGTTGTTATGAACTTGGAAATGTCTCAACTTGGTTAAAATGAATCACTAAATATCATATAACTCTTTCAAATATATTCTGAAAGTAATCCAACTGAAGTTTAATCATTTATAAAATTGTATTTGTTTTCCATTCATTCATAAATGCTGTACATACAGTAGATAATGTATAGAGTATTACAGTAGAACCTCTTTAGTAAGTTTCTCTTTAGTACATATTTCACCTTCGTAAGTTTTATTTTTTGATCCCATCTATAAGCTCACACGTGTTAAATAGTTTCTTCAAGTTTTTCACTTTAGTAAGTTTTTTCTGTCTGGTCCCCTGAAAAACGTACTAAAGAGGTTCCACTGTAGTATGAAATTTCAAAATATGAAAATTAAAGCTGAATGAAGGTTAACTTGATCCTAGGCGAGTGTGTTATATATTGTACCGCCGCTCGTGCTGTTCGTTGGTTCGAGTCCCGACGCCACCCCGGCCCATTTCAGCTCGGTACGCTATGTCGTATCAGGGGCGGCTCCACTTGGGGCACAAGATTTGCAGCGATTCCAAGACAAAGTTCCCAAGTCGACCAAATGCTTACAAGGTATGTACATTTCATTATTTTAGCTCAAAATAGATAGCTCGTTGACGCAGGTGTCAAATCTTTAAAAAAAACTCCTTCTATCATTAGTTCATTACTTATTATTATTTATTTACTCATTCATTGTTGTAATATTTCTGTAAATATTGGTACTGGAAGTACTGACTGGTACCAGTATCTAAATTATCTGCATATTTATTTTCATTTTGCATATTCATTTTGATCTGTCTATGCCATGTACTGTAATGTTGGTATGTTTTATATGAGGTTTTTCTATGTAAATGTAATATCATGCATAAATTTCAAAGTCAAACTATTTTGTACCTTCTGAAAAAAAAAAATTAAATGTGTGTGTCGACTCAAAATAATAATTAATGGGCCCCCTAAATAAATGAATGAATTGACAAAAAAATCACTTTTCTCAAAAACTGTAAGAGTTTCAACTGAAAATAATTGTATTTTGCCATTACGTATTGAATAATAGTGTCTTCACTCCATTTGTTACTAAATGATCATCTCTGTTCCCTCAGCCTATGGTTTGACAGAGACCTCACCTGGTTTGTTCCTGTTGCGTGAAAGCACCACCAAGTTGGATGCTGTCGGACCGTGTTTACCTAGCGTTGTAGCCAAGGTCATCAACCCGGAGACGGGGGTTGCATTGGGGCCTGGGGAGGTGGGGGAGGTGTGCGTACAAGGACCTCAGGTAGGGTCTATCAACTTATTTGTCAGTTCTCATCATTTCTGTTGGTTTAGATTAGTGTTACACAACCTTTTTATCAGTGGGGCCTTTTTATACATTTTGTAGTTGTTCACAGGCTGCACAGGTTACTTATAAGTATTCTAAAAAATTATATGCATTCTTTCTTAGTAACTGGATGTGTATGGATACATACCAGGGGGCAAATTCAGGTACCTTTTTCACTCTCTTAAATTTAAGCTAGCGTAAATTTAATACGACAGCCACAGTCATTTGCCTAAATTTACACATCGTAAATGGTCATGTACGACATCAAAAACGTACTCGAATTAGCTCTGTCTTATATTTACGATAAGACAGCAATTTAAGAGAGTAAAGTCTATCTGAATTCACCCCCAGGTACCTACTCTGATCACACTCCATGTTGCATTGGGAAAACAACGATCAATATTTAATTGAAACCTCAAAAAAAAAAGGAATTCCATCCTATGATTTCACTATGATTTACTTGCCGGTTTTTGGGTTAGGGAAATGTAAGATAAAACACACAAATCACAGTGGAAACGAAGAAGTACATATTCCCAAATAAAGTACATTTCATGAACCATATTGAACTAGAAATGGCCGAATAATTGAACAAAACTGATAATGTTATGTCGGTTCTGCCAATCGGTGATTAGCTGCCATGTTCCCTTGCAGATTACGTTGCACAAATTGAAGTCAATATACTCTTAATTAACCTAACGAAACAACCAAGCCAGAACCAGTAACGACAGTTGGCTCAGTCTGTCACAAGGAAATATTTAGACTGATTTACGTGAAATCATTTCACTTATTTAGCCCAGTACATTTTAGGGTCAACAGTTACAAAGATATTGGTGTATTGTGATAAAATCACTGGGTCTATCACATGATTGTTTAATCAATGCTGGCTCAAAATAGCATATTATGATCCTTCTTTTAATTCTTTTTTCAAGCTCATTTTACAATTTGTTTGATAACCAAAGCAACACACAAATGTATGAGGTACTCAATTTCTATTGTTCCAGAACATGCTGGGTTACTATAACAATCCGCAAGCGACAGCTGATATGATTGACAAAGATGGGTGGCTTCACACTGGTGATCTCGGTTACTATGACGATGACAAAGACTTCTTCATTGTTGACAGACTTAAGGAACTAATCAAAGTCAAAGGATTGCAGGTAAGGTCTGGAATTGAATGAATCACACAGAAATTATATGCTATACAGAGTTACGATCATAATTCTAATTAATTATTACCATTTTTAAACATTTAAACCTTAGAAAATACTAATAGTACTGCACTTGTTGCTAACAAATATTCATTCATTTTCTAGTACTATATTTTCTGTGTAACCTTCAACTTACACTTAATTGAAGATTCTAGTTTCTAACTCATCTCAATGTAGCTAAGATTGACCCATCTTGAATTATGTTTATGCAAGGTAAGTTGCTGATTCCTTCTAGATTCTTGACCCACACGTAAACTCCCAGCCTAAATGACTTGTTAATCTCACGTCCTCATATATTTCATCTAGTGCATTTCTGTCTGTCAGGTTGCCCCCGCCGAGTTAGAGGAGCTCATTCGCAGCCACCCCGATGTTTTAGACGCTGCAGTGATTGGTATCCCTAACGAACGCGCTGGAGAAGTGCCACTGGCATTTATCGTGCCGCGACTCAAAGCTGCTAGCGGCATCGAGAAGAGAGTGATGGAGTTTGTCGCTAGTAAAGTTTCAAGTCACAAACACCTAACGGCTGTTCGGAGTGTTGACTCTATTCCGAAATCCGCGGCAGGCAAGATCCTGAGGAAGACTCTGAGGGAACAGTACAGGAATGAAAAGAAATGATCTGGTCGGGTATAATGTGCTTCTTACAAAACTTGAAACATGAAAATTTAATTTATTTTTCATCTCATTTCTCCCATCATAGCCCTACTGCAAGGCTTTGTACATATTTTAGAATTAATTTTAATAAATGATTTATTTTTTTAAGCATACCGGTACCCATTTTGATTAATTGAATTACCACCTTGTAATTGCTATGACAGCAAGGCAACATCTGCTGACAGTCGTGTCAGAATAATAAAGATTATTTGCTCATACACTTGGATTCAATAACCAAACAACCATGCATAGTACACTTTTACTACTTCGAATGGTGAAAATTACCTTGGTTACTACTTTGTATTCGTATTTCTTGACCTCCCAAGTTATAAACACAATTCAACATTTGTTTGAACATTGCCAGACAGTTACCATTACTGATTACCAGGCAAGGACTTCAAAAAGAGACCTTGTAAGATTTCTGTGAAATTTTTCATGTGCATTTGCCACAGGCCAAATGGAGGGAGGAACAAATCAATTTGAAAATTTACGAAATGAAACTTATTCTAATATTCCTAGAAGAGAAATGTATCGTTTATGACCAAAATCGATTGGACCACTTTTACAAAATCACGAATACAATGTTCTTACGCAACATTAGTCGTTGACTGCATTTGACTAAACTTTGGTGACTTGGTACAATAATACTAAACTAGTCAAATGCGAAATATGCGTTGTAAGATGAGCGAGATATCTAAATAAGGTATAGAAGTCCTTGAAGGAATTCTACCCTTGCTACTTTATCGACTCTGGTATTCTACACACCTTGATATCTGAATAAGCTATAAAAATCGTTAAAGTAGTTCTACTCTTGCCACTTCATTGACTCTGGTATTCTACAAACCTTGACACGTATAAAAAATACTTCATTGTTGGTCAACTCTTGAATCTAGAAAGCAGTGAATCTCGACAACTTAATTCTGTCACAATTTTTATGATATATTTTATGAATATTATCAGTCATTTTATTTTTTTTCTTTAAAACGACTGATCAGAATTGCTTAAAAAATCGTAATAATGTGTAAAATCCATGTATACACATTTAGAGGAAATTTCATTCCATTTGGAGAGATTTTATTTTTCAACATTTTCCGCTCAGCCAAATCTTATGGGGTTTTTAGAAACTTTGAGATGATGATTCTCAAAATCGGTCCGACCGATTCATCCCAAAAACTATACAGTTCTAAGTTGGATGAGTTTGCGTGTACAAAAAAAGTTTCATGTTGATCAGTCAACCCTTGCGACCTGTGGAGTGCTTACAAACAAAAAAACAAACAAACAAACAAAAAAAAACACACAAACAAAGCCCTATAAGAGTGGGATGGAGACTTTGCTACGCTCATCAATTAAATTTCAAATAATCCACTGAAAGTGCAATTTGTACGTATCTGTTTGGGACATGCAGTCTCCTCACACGATTTCAGCCACCTTTTTTATGGGGGTGTGGAAAGAACAGTGCACTCATGTGCCACGGGCATAGTTCGTACAGAGCGATTTAGTCATCACTGGCCGTCGTATCAAGCACGCCAAATTTGTATTGCATAATTTCATTTCACAACCGGTACCTCCATTTTCTGTTATAAGAGACTGTTGAAGATAGCTGAGCAAAAGTAAAGATAATTTTGATTGTATTTGTAAATAAAGTCCTTGAATTACTATTAGACGACTCACGATCGGTAGGTTGCCTAGATTAAGAGATTTGGACGATATTGAATGATAAATTGGTATAGTGAAACCTCCATCTATCACTTTTCAAGGGACCAGGAAAAATAAACTGAAACTATCCATGCAGGAAACAATCCACCCAAAAAAATTCATCATTGGTCAAATGGGAGTAGGGTGAGACAAAATGAGTGAAAGAAGCAAGAAAATTATGGATCTGGGAACGATGCATAGAGGTTTCACTGTACATGTTTGCATGTGTACAACATGCAGCATTGGTGTGCATGGGAGTTGAACTACCATAGACATTGGAAAACCAAGGTAACCCGCAATACATCTTGACTGATACAATGTGATACTACTGTGCTTCACACATTGAAAATGAAAAATGTCAAAAGCCTTAATTGACCAATGTAGATGGGCGTGACTTATACGAAGCAGGGGAAATTTTAGATACCTTGATTGGTTATTTCCCTATTTTCCCCTGCTTCACTGTCCACTTGATTGGTTCTTATATTTTGTGACATCACGAGGGCGGACAAATGAAAAATTGACAATGGTCAATTTAGTCCAAGATACATTGAGGGTTGCATTGGTTTGCCGGTTTGAGATGGTGTCCTCACTTCCTATCCCTCCCGTGTTGGAAAAGTGTTCCAATTCACGGGCCACATTTTAAGAATTATCGATCGTGCGTAGTGATAAAAGGAACTAACTTTATGTTCACATCGCCTCAGCTAATAACAGCTGTTATCAAATTTGTCAGCCTGTGAGCCATTTCTACAAAACGACATTAGATAAAGCAGCGACCTTTGGTTCCAAGAAAAGTACTCAGGAAATGGATTGTGTTTTCGAATTAGTGAAGTCACCACCTCAAACGTCAAACCTAAGCAAACCCTCAATGCATCTTGATTCAGTCGTACAGCATATATATAGATATATATATATATATATATATATATATATATATATATATATATATATATATATATATATATATATATATATATATATATATATATATATATATATATATTATATATATATATATATATTTATATATATATATATATATATATATATATATATATATATATATATATATATATATATATATATATATATATATATATATATATATATATATATATATATATATATATATATATATATATATATATATATATATATATATATATATATATATATATATATATATATATATATATATATATATATATATATATATATATATATATATATATATATATATATATATAATATATATATATATATATATATATATATATATATATATATATATATATATATATATATATATATATATATATATATATTATATATATATATATATATATATATATATTATATATATATATATATATATATATATATATATATATATATATATATATATATATATATATATATATATATATATATATATATATATATATATATATATATATATATATATATATATATATATATATATATATATATATATATATATATATATATATATATATATATATATATATATATATATATATATATATATATATATATATATATATATATATATATATATATATATATATATATATATATATATATATATATATATATATATATATATATATATATATATATATATATATATATATATATATATATATATATATATATATATATATATATATATATATATATATATATATATATATATATATATATATATATATATATATATATATATATATATATATATATATATATATATATATATATATATACATATATAGACCCATATTATATATATATATATATATATATATATATATATATATATATATATATATATATATATATATATATATATATACATATATAGACCCATATTATATATATATATATATATATATATATACATATATATATATATATATATATATATATAAATTTATTGAGTTTAACGCCGCACTATAATGATAGTTAAAATCTATTGGCGTCGGATGAATGATTAATGAGATGATGGGATGATGAGATAAAGGTTTCTTAGGTATTGGGAAGGATAGTGGGAAGGAAGCAGTCGTGACCCATATTAGAGGAACCATCCCAGCATTAGCCAGAGACTAGAGAGTAACATTAGCCTACAGAGGGAAACCACGAAAAAAAAACTGTAAAGATGGACGGTGGCGGGGATCGAACCGGGTCCGATATGCCCCTTCACCTCCCAGATCACATGAAGCGAGTGCATTAACCACTGCGCTGCATGTGCCGGTTCAGTTGTACAGTATGAGAAAATGCTCAAAGAGGATATTTAAGAGAGTGGTAACAATCATCGTGAAATCAGGTTCTATATTAAGAAATAACAAGCCAAAATCTTTTTCAACTTTTATACATTCTTGTATTTTATATCAGGCCTACATGTAATATTATCTAAATTCACCAGGATAGTCTTACACCTACTTAGGCCCTACATTGTTTAATGAATAAACTATTACAAAATTAAACAGTATAACAAAACTATAATCTCTCAATCATAGTTATCAACAGACAAATTTAAGAGCAGAATATCATTATGCAAACAAAACTTGACACAGAACTGTGTTTTCCTGCCTAGCTTGACCAGTATGTTAGTGTAATATACCATTGTCATTACAGTAGTATACCGTACAGTTAAACCTCTATGCATGCATCATTCCCGGATCCATTGTTTTCCCGCTTATATCATTCATTGTGTTCCATCCCATTCCCATTATAGGCCTAATCAATGTTGAATCTTCCTGCTTGTATCGTTTTCCTGCATGGGTGGTTTATTTTTCTAGTCCCTTGAAAAACAATAGATAGAGGTTTCACTGTATAGGATACTGTACCAACCATTCATGCAAAGAAAGCGATTGAAAGAAAGTAACACCAAATTTGCCTACCAATCTATTGATCTCTGATTGATCAATAATTAAAGGTTCACATTCAAAGTCATATTGTACACAGTTATAGTAGGCCCACTAACAATGGTAAAATGATGTATTTTGATTACATATAGACTTCATATCATTTATAATACATTAATTTCTTAAATTCACTGTATAGCCTACCTTGAGGCAGAAAAAAAAAAAAAAAAAAATCTATTCATTTCATCAGACTTATTGTTTGGCCACAATTGGTGCAATAATGGTAGTAGGCGTGATAATGGGAGCAGATTCTCCTTGTGCCACGGCTTGCTCGCCAGCTTTCTGGAAAGTCTGATGTTTCACGAGTCTCCTGAATGCCCCGCCTTCCTTGGCCATCAGCTGCGAGTACGTTCCTTTCTCGGCCACTCGGCCGTGGTCCAGTACGATGATCTGATCGGCACTCATGATGGTGGAGAGACGATGAGCGATGGTCAGGACCGTACGCCCCGACATGATACGATCCAGCGCCTCTTGGACCAAGTGTTCGCTCTCTGCGTCCAAAGCACTCGTCGCTTCGTCCAACAGCAGGATGCGAGGGTTCTATGACAAACAACATACTTGAGATTTGGAAAACATTCAAACAGAAGGAATATCACACATTAATCAAGCAATATTTTTGTGAATGTTTTGTTACAAAATTATACATTGATATATATTGATACATCAATTTTAAACATCAAAAATTCCAAAGAAAGCCTATTCTTTATTTCTTTATTTCTATTATTTATAAGGCAATAAATACGAGGAGCTCAAGTTTTATACAATAGCCTTACTTCTATTTGCTAAGAAAGAGATTTATACGATACCATTAGAACTGTAACAATATTTGAATATTCTTTTCTGGTCAAAGGCAACAGTGCGCTGCCTCCCCTTCTTACCTTGATCAACGCCCTAGCAATGGCCACCCGCTGCTTCTGTCCTCCAGACAGCATGACTCCCCTCTCCCCAACCACCGTGTCAAAACCATCGCTCAGCTGTTTATTGATGAAGTCGTAGCAGTTGGCTTCTCTCGCCACAGCAATCAGGCGCTCTTCCGTCACCGTCTCCGGTTCCGGGTGTCCGTATAGTATATTCTCCCGAATGGACCCAGAAAACAACACCGGCTCCTAGATAACATGAAGACAGACAACGTTGGAATAATCTGTTGATAGTCTCTAGAGATATTGCAGAAGAATATAAAATTTGAAATTATAGAATCTTCAGATTGTTAATATTGATATAGGCCTTATATGATATCATACAGAAAAGCAGAAGAAACAGCAGCTTAGTGTAAATGAGATCAAGTCAGTTAATACACCATGATACACAGGTCTATCTGTTTGAAAACTACCAAATGCATCTTCCTTTTCTCAATTGTGCTTTGCTCTACGATCCTAACAACAGCTGGGTTGGTAGGTCTATACGGTGACATAGCCGTACGGTGGTATAAGTCTACACAAAGAGATGCATCTTTGATAGCGAGCTAGCGACCAATGCTCGGCTCGTACGAACCGACCTAACGTGTACTGAATGACCTAGGTGGCTCATGGTGGCCAAATTGTTCTTCAATATGATGTTTGATGTGTGAATAGCTACCAATAAGCAAGGAAAGTACGAAATAGATGAGCCTACTTTTATAATAATGATGTCAGAGGCAATCCACCATATTATTTTTTTATTGGTCCTGGCAGCTTTGTTTTGGAGCACGACCTTTGATCTCATGACAACTTGCAGTTGCATTTCTCTGTGTTTCTTCTCTGTGATGGGGGTATGAGAAATCACGTGATAATGAAACGATAAAGTTTGGTAATGACAAGATGAAAAAACTTGCACCCATCCAGGCCTAAATTTCAGAGCAGAGCCTCCACTGCCCGAGTCAAATGAACAGCTTGTTACTAGTTATTACAATCCAACTCAAATGCCATTTTCTTTACACAAATGAAGTATTGAGTCTTGTTTAATAGGTCTAGTCTGTTGTTAAAAGCCTACCTGACTGACAGTACTGATGTACTTCCTGAGCCATCTAGGGTCAAGGTCGGTGACCACCCTACCGTCCAGTGTGACCACTCCCTTGTTTGGGTCGTACAGCCTTAGCAGCAGTGCCGCTAGCGTGCTCTTGCCCGACCCGCTCGACCCGACCACGGCGGTCATGGACGAGGGCGGGATATCCAGCGTGAGGTCGACCAGGACGGGCAGCAAAGGTCGTGACGGGTACGAGAAGGTGACGTGGTCAAACGTAACGTGACCGACGGGATCAACAAGAGGCTCTAAGCCACCTGCGGCAGACGAATTGCGGTTATTGCATCGATAATTGATAAATACATCTTGATCAATAATTCTTGTTTCAATTTGGTTATGTGTTTGAATTTATTTTTTGCACATTCAAGATATTCCTAACAATTTTTTCAGTTAAAAATCCAATAAAAATTTGAATAAATATCCCTACATCTCATTGAAATTATTATTAATCTCATTCTAAATAGCAAACAAATCAATATCAAGCCCATTTAATACTTTTCTTTTCATTTTACGGGAGAATAGAAAAATTGTGTAGGAAAATTGTCCATACTGTTCAGGCCTGGGCCTACTGTTTCAATAAAAATTTGGATAATATCAAGATAAAAAGAGAGATATTTTTAATTAAAATCTATTTCAAACACAAATTTTTGATAATATAATCAGCGTTGTAGATCACTGATGACGGAATAGGGCTCACGAACCTGACACAGGTATGGCAGGCACTCGGTCCGCTATATCCCACAGTCTTGTCGAAGCCCCGAGTCCCCGGTTCATCTCGGCATAGAAGCTGGTGAGTCCTCCGATGGAAACTCCAATGTACGCCGCGTAGAGAAGGAAAGCAGACAGGTTGCCTACAGAGATGGTCTCCGCAGAAACCATAACGCCGCCGTAGTACAACACCGAGAGTATCATGGTGTTGCCAGCCAGGCCAGTCTGCATGAACAAACAAACAAATTTCAGGGGTTTTGCAATGTATCAACAATGAGGTACTAGTTTGCTTCTGGAGGTGCACAATATAAGAAAACGTAAAATAAAAACGTAGGGAAATCTGATCATTTGAAATTACTGAAGTCCCCATGCAACACCAATCACAATCTGATGCAAGGGTGATTTACATAGAACTGGCCTAATTATGTTTTAGTTACATGTCACTACTCATCAGCCACTTGTTTCACAGGTTTGCCACACACTGCTGTAGGCCTAGGCCCTACTATTCATCTGTTTAAAAGCCTGACAGTATTTTGATTTGTGAAGTGAAAACTTCACTTCCAATCTGGAGATATCAATCGTTCAATTTTGTGATCATTGGATCCGCATTTACCATTGTAAAAAGAACTGAGGATGAAAGTTGTACCATTCCGTTTTATTCTTGGGTATACACGATTATAAGCGCTTATTCGAATGCACTGCCATATTTACTGTGACGTCAGATCCGCCATAACAGCTTTCTATTTTGATTGTTTTCCTACCTCAACCCATACTATAGCACAGTTGCTCATTCCATTTCAGCTTGGCTTCAATTTCCTGAACACAGCTACAAACTGAATGACACAGCCTAGCTGACTGAGTGGCTACTGGCAGTTCAAGGTGAATCAAGATCTATTACGAGGGCCTACACAAGTGATATCCCACTTGAAGATATTCACAGTCGCAAGTGGTTCAAAAAGTCAGAATTTAATGATAAATTCCAATCAACAAAAAAAATAAAGACCCAGATTGAGAACCAAAAATAGGCCTAGTGATGAATACCGGTAATGAGTTGAAATAATTTGTATCACTTAGGCCTACCAATGAATCACCGAGATATAGGGTATGGATGGTAATGCCAGTACCGGTAATTTACTAGAAAGGGACACATCATGGCTCCAAACCAAGTCAGGTTTACAACATTGTCGTGTTACGGAAGAATAGTAGTAATCACTCACCATTCCGTAAAAAGCTCCTCTTGCCAACGACTCCTTATACGCCAAGTTTAACACCGTCTGTATTTTACTTGCATATCGCTTGTATTCCCTCTCCTCTGCGCTAAATGCCTTCACTGTCCGTATGTTGGCAATCCTCTCTTCGGCTACCTGTGTAGCCGAGGCAAGTGAATCTTGCACTGATTTGGTGATGTTGCGCACAAACCGACCGTAGATAATGGCACAACCTGCCACGGGAGGTACGATAGCCAACCCGACAAGAGCAAGTTCCCATGACATGTAGAACTACAAAAAAACAATAGAATAACATCAACATCCACTCACTCTGATTTCTTTCTCTTATACCCCATTCACACTATGATCACTAACTGCTGTTAAGCCACAAACTGATGTTAACAACGTAATGTGAACGGAACGCAGAACTAGCACTAATCGACATCAAGCCCTTAACTTTGTTCTGTGAAGAGCTTAACCGCAGTTAGCTTAAGAGCAGTTAAGGAACATCGTGTGAATGGAGTATTAGGCATTGAGTTTGTCAAACTCAATTACGTACTTGGGCCTACAAATAAATACCTTGGCATGTGATACAAACTATGGTAAAAAATGTGGTACCGGTACTGACATTATAATAACTACGTTAGAAAGACAATCATTCTTATGGGAGGCTCTATAAATCTGACAGTTTGAGCTTCAATCAAAAAACATGGTGTTTTGTCCAGGTAGTGCTAGTGTTGCCGGTACTAGTCTGGTGGTGACACTAGCACCACCTGGACAAAATACCCTGTTTTTTGGGTGAAGCTCGGGCCGGCCGATCCACGGTTGCTCCTATAGAACTTTAACATTGGATGTACTCTCTTATTTAACTACAAACTCAATGGTACCGGTACCGTAGTATACTCTAGTCTACTGTAGAGTATTATATATTATCAATACTGTATGGTATACATACCATAGGCCTACAGCAAAGCATACAATAGTACATGAAAGGACAGTATACCGGTAGTGGCAATGATAGTGGTACCGGTAAAAACCTAGGCCTACCTATATAGAAAATACCTGGCCAATACCAATTACCAAGTTGAATTATATTTAGGCCTGAAACTAAGGTGACCAGACGTCCCCCTTTTTTTCCGGGATTGTCCTTGTTTTGAACTTCCTGTTCCGGCATCCCGAGAAATCCTCTCGGTACCAACAAAGGTCCCGGTTTTATAAAATCAGAAGAATAAGTACTATACTATACTGTAACTGAGCACTGTTTAAAGATGACATTCTCCTTATTCTGAATTTTAAGAACTACTAATATGTACCGGTATTGAAAATAAAAAAGGCTATTCGTAGAATTTATGGGAACAGATAATTTTCGATCATAAGCCTCCATGCAACAACGCAGACTTTCGTTGCGTTTCTATATCCTCCAGAGTCCAACTATTGTGCGCCTTGCATTTTACACACTCCATTTCTCCGCCTTGTTCTCTCCACGGTGTAATCAGTAGGACTAAATCAGTCTCTCTGAAGTGCAAGCAAGTTTTTAGATATAATCATGAAGACAAGGAAGTTAATTTTCTCAAAGATAATTACCTAAAAGAATTGCCATACGGTATTTAAAAAGGCTGCCATATTTGTTGAATCACTTTTTGAATTTCACTTCAAATAATTCAGGCCTACGCCTTCTTCATTTCATAGCCAAACATGGATTTTATCCTACAGCTTGTGAAATTTATTGCATGCAATTACCATAGAAAATATCTACCTATTCATGATTTTATGGTTGAAAAGAAAAATGGTAGGCCTACTAAAAGACTAAACATTCCAGAGATTTCCTTGTGGTGCATTATCGAGGGTGAGAATATTGGAGAGTCCATCTGAGATGATCCGAGACTTGGGATGGCGGGAATTGGAAATACGGAGAAAGGAGGATCGAATCTGTAATTTCTTCAGGGTAATGGAAGGAGAAGGGGGCTGGGGAGAGTTGAATAGGTTGATTGTAAGGAATGAGTCAGGGTATGGGGGTAGGCGAAGTCATGACAGAGCAGTAGTTATAAAGGGGGCTAGATTAGATGTCGGTAAGTTCTCTTTCTTGAATAGGACAGGTAGGGATTGGAATGGGCTTAGTAGAAGTATACTTGAGGAGGATGAAATAGGGTTGAAGCTATTCCGTCAGAAGGTTAGGGAGGCGATAGGATAGGATTGATAGGGAACTTGCCACCGCGCATTTATGTGCAACTGCAAGAGTTAATAATAATAATAATAATAATAATAATAATAATAATAATAATAATCTCCCCCCCCCCCCCCCCCCCCCTTTGCGCATAATTTGGGGTGGAATGATTTTGACTCCAACTTCTAAGCATTGTCCTTGATTTTTTTTTTGTAATGGTCACCCTACCAACACCCTATTTAAGCTGCCTTTCTATAAACATGTTTGCGAAGCGAAACGAAACGAAAAAAAATCAGTCGATAGCCAATCACAGGCCCGAAAACCACTAGGAGTCCATGTTGGAATTTCGCAACATGGCGGCCAAGACGATTTGGGCCAAACTCAACTTTTTTCAAATCAAATCGCTATTGCGCAATCGCTAGTGTCTACTTCCGTTCACAGCACATGGAGTGCTACTCAGTTCATCACTAGAATGCCCTAGGAATTGCGAAATTATTTCGCACATTATGGAAACAGCTAGGATGCTAATTCGCCACGCAATGTTTCGCAGTCATTTTTTTATGGAAATACATTGAAATTGGATATATTGGTATTTTTCAAAAAGATAAAATGGCATAAATCAGGATGAAAACAAATGAAAGGGCCAATTCAGCTCCCATTGTCATAGGAAAGTTAGCCTAGCATACCGGTACTAGATTTGAAATTAGGAGCTAGGCACTCGATAAAAATAAATTCACTACTGGTACCGGGATACCAGAGTAGGCCTACTAGCATCGAGTTTGGTACTAGGTATTCGTTTCATCTTAAACTGACCAAATTGGAACAATATGATTGCTGAAATATATCAATAGATTTGTACAAATAGCTCCAAGCACACATCTCAAAATTGACTATTAGGGCTAATAGCTTGACTCCATTTACATACCATCATAGACACCCCTGCAACGATAGAGATGCCGGAACGTAGACCATCAGAGATATTGACAGTCACTGATTGGCTCACAAGAGCCGAATCAGCAGACAGACGATTAATCAACTCTCCCGTCTTGTTCTTGTCGAAGAAAGCTACCTCCTGTTTCACTATGGATCTGAACACTTTCTCACGCAACGCTTTCGTTATTCGGTGTCCTGACACTGACATTAGATAAACTCTTCCAAAGTTACAAACACTACCCAGGAAAAAAACTCCACAGAGGATTAGACAGAGATTATTTAAATTATCACGCATTTGGGTCGAATCGGCTGTGTAGATTATATCTATAACTTTTCCAAGACAAAACGGCACTGCCATTGTAACTGAACTTGACACAAACAACAGACAAATTGCCGTTACAAGTTTCCATTTTTCGGGTTTTGCCAACGAAAAGAGGCGTTGCAGTTCTGTTTTCTTCAAGACGATCGGAACTTTGTCTTTCGGTCCTTTAGCTTGATTAAACCTTCTCAGACAAGTTGAAAAACTTCTCAGTCGTATACTGCTGAATCCACTGCATTGTTGATACTGTAGCGATTGTGGGAGTTGAGAGTGAAGCTTTCTGGTGCAAGAGTTGCACAGAAATATTGCGCGGATGGCGAAGCGGCTCAGAAGGATGCGAGACATATTGACCACTGCTTTATCTCTAAGAAACTGAAATACTTAGCCTAGGATCTAGGCGTTCAGCTGTAGGCTAGTCTTCTAGATATGTTATTTGAATGTCCTCGTTCTGTTATTCACGCAAATCAAGCTGATTTTCAAGTCAGGCTGACTTAATCCAGGACTAGGCCTACAGATTAATCTGAAAAAAAAACAAAGTCTGCTAAGCCTAGGTTAAGGGTCGGCATAAATCAGAAACTGAAGTCACGGTTGGGCGTGGGTTCAAGTCCGGCATAAGGCATTGGGTTTTGTAAACGTCCTTTCACTTATTATCACTTCATAATTTCATAATCCCTTGCACGTTCGTACCCCCGATGTATAACCTAGCTGTTAGTGGGGTCGTTAAGCAAACAATAATCAATCAATCAATTAATAGGCCTATCCCATAACCTAAGCCGATCTTTTTTAGGGTTACCTTAGGACTAGGTGATGGTTAAGGTTGGGTTGGATAGTTCAAATCTAACAACCAGTCTCATTGTCCATTCTACACAAACTTTACCGTACCCAACCCTATTCATCACTAAAAAAAGATAATAGGCGTTCCGTACTAAAAAAAAATTGTTTCGTATGCTATCCTTAACCGATCTGCGTTAGAGTTATGTTAGGTGCTGGTGGATGAAGTATGGGTTAGGTAGGCCTGGGGCAGGGCTTAAACCAAAATTTACAATCACGTTGTCCATTCGACACAAACCGTACCCTACCTAACCCTTACCGTCACTAAAAAAGCCTAGGTCTTTAAACCAACAAGACAACACACTAACATTGCCTGGACATCGGTGAAGCCATTGAATTTGTAGCTTAGCTTACAAAATCAATGGTTAAGGATATGGCATAGGGCCAAGGCCGGTAATTACCGAATGTTTAAATTAACGACACATTTGCCCTGTGAAGTTGTCAGGTATGAGAAGATCTAGGCCTAGGCCTACCCAATTGTTGGGACTGAACAACGACACACAGGCCCAGACCATTGAACGTAGTTATTATAAAGTCAATGCCCAGACCTTGACAAAAATTATTATTATTATTATGGGTTCTGATTCTTTATTCTATGGTATTGGCATTGATAAAGTAGTAACTAGTTCCAGTCCCTATGCCTAACCATGCCTATGGCAATGCCCAATGCCTATGCCTGACCTGAACACTATTTGAGGTTAGGTTTTCAAGTTCAAAGGTGTCTAATATTTTGCCACGTATCAGGCTGAGTGCTCAAGAATAAAAACTCACGACACTTTTCTTTAGATAAATGAATGAGAAAAAAGCCTAGTTACCTATTGAACGTGAGGCCATATGCCTTGGTAGTTATAAAAATAACCATTTCACAGCATAAAATTATGCAAATTAAATTTTTTCAGCAGCCATATTGGATTCCAGTTCCACGGCACCTTGAGAATGAAATTGAAAATATACCACAGAATGGCAAGTTTGGCAACATCGCAATTCTTACAAAATCCAAAATGGCCTACTGAAATTGAGGTAAGTAGCTAATCCATTGCTATTTCGTTTTTACTTTGGCCTACTCTTGTAAAAATGTAGCCTAGCTTACTATTGTTAAATCACTGAAAGATTTGAAATCCTGAAGCAAGATATCTGTTCCTTATAATCACTACAGCTATCTAGGCCCATGAACCCGTCTAAAAGTAAATTCTAGGCTACTGGGTGTAGGCCTATGCCCAATAGTGAGGGGCATATCCTCCCACCTTGCGTCTTTACAAGGATGTTTTGTTGGTCCAAGATGCGTTGAGGGTTGCGTTTGCCCGTTGGAGATGGTGTCTTCACTTCCTATCCCTCCCATGTCAAAAATATGTTCCGATTCACGGTCCACGTTTAAAGTAGGCTATTGACCGTGCGTAGGGGTAGATCAGTGGTGATAGAAGGAACTAACGATATGTTCAAGGCCGGCTCAAGTTTGCCAGACCATCAGCCGTTTCTAGGCCTACAAAGACACACCAGGTAGAGCAGCGATCCATATTACACAAAAAAGTCCTCACGGTATGGTAGGCCTACGTGTTTTCAAGATAAGTGAAGGCACCATCTCCCGGCCGCAAACAAACGCAGCCCTCAAGCATCTTGGTCTAGGCTAATGCCGGGATGGTTCCTACGAATAGGCCACGACCGCTTCTTTCCCAATCCTTCTCATTACCTAAGAAACCTTGACATTGCAGTGCGTCGTTGAGCTCGTATGAAAAATATATTCATATATATATATAGGCCTATTATCGGTCTAGGCCTCTAGTGCCAACCTGGGTATAGAGTTGTGGTAGGCCTAAATAGTTGTCATAATAATAAAAGTGTGTAGGTTGGCCAGTCGTAAGCTTGGGCTGAGGACAATATTGTTCAAGGCCAAGTCAGATCTTTGGCATACCATACATGTAATGCCCAATCTTGCTAGATCATTAAGGTCACTGGTGCGAAGCCGTTTGTCAGGTAGCCCTAATCCGAGTCGCCACTTTTTACTTGGAAATCACTCAATTGGCCTTACTAATTTTCACTACTTTAATTCTAGGCAAACTATTCCCATTTTTGGGTCATTCCACATCAAATCAACTGAACCGAGCATCATTATTTCCCTCACCATCTCTGATTTTGATGAAATTTGTACCAGTTGTACCAACCACTGAGTCAACCAATCGTACAAACTTTTGGCTCCGCAGCTCTTTATAGTTCTCGAGTTACGCCATGTAGAAAACGCCAAATTTGGCACGCTTTGCGCCATTCCAAAATTTGCTACTTCTAAACCGTTCAACGTGGATACATATTTTTTTTCTATAATCAAGCTCTGATTTTTTGCTAATTAATGGCATTAGATTTGATACTATTCTGTGTAATAGACATCAAGATATCTGTGTTTGCATTTTTTGGTTTCACCCCACATAAAAAAGGTGTGTTTAAAAAAAACAAAAAACAAAACATCAAATTGTATGCATATTCAACACATGAAAAGTTATACTAGAAAGTGGTAAAATGATGGTATCAGGAGATATAACAGGGTCACGCTATGATTGTGTGAAAATATCGATATTTTGACTAGATCCTTACAGTTCTAACAATCATTCTTTTGAGTTTTGAATCTTGGCAACTCATATTGAGAGTTTTTATACACAATCATAGCATGACCCTGTTATATCTCCTGATACCATCATTTTACCACTTTCTAGCATAACTTTTCATGTGTTGAATATGCATACAATTTGAAGTTTTTTTTTTCTTTTTTTTTAAACACACCTTTTTTATGTGGGGTGAAACCAAAAAATGCAAACACAGATATCTCGATGTCCATTACACAGAATAGTATCAAATCTGATGCCATTAAATAGCAAAAAATCAGAGCTTGATTATAGAAAAAAAAATATGTATCCACGTTGAACGGTTTAGAAGTAGCAAATTTTGGAATGGCGCAAAGCGCGCCAAATTTGGCGTTTTCTACATGGCGTAACTCGAGAACTATAAGAGCTGCGGAGCCAAAAGTTTGTACGATTGGTTGACTCAGTGGTTGGTACAACTGGTACAAATTTCATCAAAATCAGAGATGGTGACGGAAATGGCTCAGTTGATTCGATATGGAATGACCCTTTTACCATTCCCATTCTGTATTACTATACTGCTTAAATCCATTTCAAACCGACTGATGTATGAAATTACCATGTTACGGCTTACAGCAAAAATATATGCAGTAGGCCTACATATGTTTTTATTGTTCAATTTTTATACTTACCAAAGTCGGAATCTATGTCCTAAACCATAAAAGTAATAAATATAATTACATTCTGTAATTCAGCGTACTTGGGCGTATCGTACTAGAACATACTGCATTATCAACTTCTAACCTATGTACGGTATAAACTTTTGTTGGTACCCTAACGAGTGAAACTCTGAATGAAATTAAATAATTAATTAACAACAATAGGCCTATGTGTAAAGATCCACCTGTTTATTTTGTGATAACTACAAGTTTCTGCCAGTGTTCCAATTATCAACATGCAACTTTATAATCATTTCATTTCACTGTAAAAAGCGAAGCTAGGTCACCTAATTTTAAAAAATCATTTAAAAATCACTGTGCAGCTACCATTATTACATTTGTTGCCATACGTCTATCTTGATCCAGTCGTTTCCTCTTCTACCTCCATTTGATGTTTGTTCAGCTTTTATAAAAGTTCATCTCCGTTGAGACCACATACCAATATTCATTTTCAAATTGTTCACATAATATGTATACAATACATAGGCCTACAAAGAATAAACAGTAAAATTGATATTGTGTTCATATCACATACGCCTACTTGAACCAATACCGATAGCAAATGAGTCAACTATTCTTTAATCTAATACAGTGCTAGTAAAACCTAGTGAGTAGCCTACACCTACTAGAAGTGAACAACCCAAGATTCTAGCTAGCCTTGCAATTTGCCACATTTTCACCAGGCCAAGTGATAAAGAAGCGGATTGAAGAGTGTAGGCCTACTTACTTAAAAATTTAAAAATATTTCAGCTTCGACTCTCAAAAGTATCCATTGGTTTTCTTACTTTCTTTTGTCAGCGATTGAAATTCTGTGTTCAGAACAGGGAAAGCAATCGTAATTTTTTCATCTTCAACCACTTTGTTTTTTTCCGTGATCCGTTTATCACACAGTCGGGAAACGGTTTAGCCCAATCGTTTCAGCCTGAAAAGATTCAAACATCATGATGCCCATGTCAGTTTTTGGCAAAAACTATTGAGTTCCAATACGTTCTAAAATGCGATTTGACATTGTCTAACTAGCTCAAATGTGTGACGAACAGACTATTTCAAGCCAGTAACTAGGGCCTAGGTGGTGTGAATAAACAAATAAGAGTCATTTAGGATGTTGTGATGAACGTGAAATGTTTTAACTGTTTCAAGCTGAATTGATTCGGCTAAACTTTCCCCGTTGTGTTGAACATAATCCATATACAGTGGAACCTCTTCGATACATTTTTCAGGGGACCAGACTAAAAAAAACTTACCGTACCATACTATGAAGTGAAAAACTCACAAAGAATCTAATCAACATTAGGGAGCATATGGATAAGATTATGAAATGAAAATAACTACCGGTAAATTGTAATAATTGTACCAAAGAGAAACTTGATAAAGAGGTTCTACTATAAGTAAAAAACAATTTAAATTTTATTCCAACCTAGATAAATCAGTTACTTTTTTCTTTTTTTCCAGCCTGATTCTTTGCTGCCAACTCGACGCTCTCACCCACCAATCCAGTAAGCATACTAAGTCATTGTGATTGTGATTAAAATCATCAGCCAGAATGTGGTTTGAAATCATACCCAGTTTTGGTATCATTACGGGCGCGTTGGCAATCCCCGGACTGGCCATGTATTACTTGAACAAAGGGGTTTTGGGCAACCCCTATCGACGCAGCCTGCGGTACAGATGGGACCGTCTCTTATATCAGCGCGACCGAAGGCTGACAGATAGTCCGTACAAGTCGAATGGTCTCGATACTCTGGACTAGATTTGAAATGAAGAAGGAAATGTATATTGTAGAATAAGCAGTTAATAAAGATACTCGTAAATGTACCCCACCTTTATGTTTACAGTTATTGTATTTTATGGTAGGCCTAGGGATTGATGTTGGTTCAAAACTCAAATGATGAAAATGATTGTACATTTTCTTCTATCAGTTGTGTCTGCATACATATTTTCACTATTGCATGAGTAATTGCTTCAATGGGTGTTTCACTATGAACAACAGTCTGAAAACACAAATTAAAATGTTATGGTCAAAACTGATAGGCCTAAGTGATTATTTTAGTATACCCAAGGCTAAACTGCCTATTAAACCTGTCTAATATTAATTCTTGATTTTTATGTTAATTTACGCCAATTTTTTTACTAATCAAATGATATCAAAGTAGATAGTAATCTAGTCATCTAAATTCTGCTTTCTTTACAGACAGTAAACAGCACCGGTGAATGGCAATACATAGGTGGTGGGTTTATAGTTTTAAAAACAGGTATTGGTCCAGAACAAGTTGAACAGCCAACTTTATTTCTGAGAGGTTAAAAATGTGAAGAAAATATATTTAGGCCTACATATACAGTGAAACCTCTAGCCATCGTTTCCCAAGGGACCAGAAAAATGAAACCATCCATGCAGGAAAAAGAAAAATGAATGATACAAGCGGGAAAACGATGGATCCGGGAACGATGCATATAGAGGTTTCACTGTATATGTATATATATATATATATATATATATATATATATATATATATATATATATATATATATATATATATATATATATTTATATATATATATATATATATATATATATATATATATATATATATATATATATATATATTATATATATATATATATATATATATATATATATATATATATATATATATATATATATATATATATATATATATATATATATATATATATATATAGGCCTATATATGTAAATATATATATATATATATATATATATATATATATATATATATATATTAGTGATAACATCGATTAATCAAGAATTGATTCTTATGTAAAACGATTCTCAAATCGAAAAATCGATCTTGTTTTTAAATTGAAAAAAAATTGGGTTCAGTGCTGTACTTCTTCACAATGCAATACGTGCTCATTTCGTTATCTATTATTTTGTATTGTTGAGATTTTACTATCTGGACACAAGCTATCCCTTCGGTTACGTCTGACAGCCGAACGTTGACGGAAATACCTGAATGGTACAGTACAGTTCAAAGAAGTCTCTAGCAGCTATTTTTCACGTAAAACGCCGCGGGAAGGTTGAAAAAAGTTGAAAATCACACGATTTTTTTTAGGGTGAACTTTTTCTTCTCTTTTTTCAAAATTGATTCTGGAGCTTAGAGAATCGATGTCATCACTAATATTAATATATATATATATATATATATATATATATATATATATATATATATATATATATATATATATATATATATATATATATATATATATGCCCCATACATTATTTAGTATTTACGCTGTAAAAATTTATGACGGACAGTATTCATGATCTAGTCTCTGCCAAAAGAAAACATTTGACTTGCAAACATGCTCACTAATTTCACCTCATTTCTTTTACTTTCTGGCACTTGAAAAAGAAAACAATAATCATTTATTTACACTTAGGGATATAAATTAGGTTACTGGTGATCATCTGTAACATGCCAGATATTTCCAACACTTCTACTAATTAGCATATTCTTCACTATTAGATACTATGGAACAGACTGTACTGTAATATTGGCAGTTGGCCAAGTAAATGATAAATATAATCAGTGATAAGTTATAAGCCAGCCAGTTATGTCATGCAAGTTGGCTGTTCATCAAGATAACCCAACTTTGCTAGGACTAGACTGAGTAACAACCATTCAACTTGCTGATAGATTACAAGTCTGACAATATGGCAAGTACAATTCCATCCGTGGCCGAGTTATTGAAGGAGGCGGTGGAAAAGTTCCGTGAACAGTTTGGGAAGAGTCCGGATTGTTGTGGCTGCGGTCCCGGAAGAGTGAACCTGATTGGTGAACACACGGATTATAATGATGGCTTTGTTTTGCCAATGGTAAGTTTGAGTATTTTTCAATATTACGTTGGCAAAATCACAAGGTGAAGTAACAGTTAGGGGTCCGTGATCAGAATCTAATTTTTCAACTCTTGTAATTATTATAAGCATATGTAATTGTTTTTTTAAAGCTCAATACCAATTTTTAGAGCCGATAGTACCAAGTGATGATTGGTAAATTAAATAAAAATTAATGAAATAAGATTATTACCCTTGGGCCCAGTATTACCACAGCCAGTTAGTATTTATCTGAGAGTTGGTGAAAACAAATAGCACAGGTAACCATGGTGATAACAAGTTTGAACTGTCAGATAAAGACTAACTGGACTTGGTAATACCGGACCTTAGTCACATATGTTATTTTTGTAACTTGAGTAATGATCAATTAATTGATGTTTAGTTACCAGGTGGTACAACTGGCTCTTGATAATTCAATTAAGTTTGGGTCAATATTGTAGTTTTTACTACCGGTATTAGATCTTCAAATTTCTTTTATAAATGGTGGTGTACAATTACACTGTTGTACACTTGAAATTGTGGTAATACTTTCTGAGTTATTGATGGGTGACTAGTTTAATGACTGCAGAATGGCCAGATTATATAGCACGTTAACCGGTCAGGTCACAACGTGTTTGAAGATCATGTTTGCTCATTGGTGTAAACATTATGTACTAATGTTACTTGAAGTGGGTTATTTTATCTAATCTCATCTATCTTTAAACATACAGGAAAAAATCACGGATGTAGACTCAAGTAGACACTTCACTCGTGAACAATGTAAAACGGATACAACTAAATGAGAAACATCCATATTAAATATTACATTGAGAATTCAACTGTAACTTATTTTTTCCCCATTGAATGTCTGGACCAATAATCGTACATCTTGAATGGTTGTCAATCTGTTTATACATTTATTGTTTGCTGGGGCAGACAGAAGTCATACATAGGCGTACTCTCAAAAATGAATCTTGAATAACTGGGAAATGCAATACGGTAGGGCTGATTGAGTTTTATGATGAGCAAGAGAGACATATCAATATGAAATGGAATGGGAAGCTATATGTACACCTTGGTCTTACAACTACTATGCCCCTGACTTCTGTTTTATTTTTGCTTATTTTAATCGTTTTTTGATTTGATTGGTTTTACTTGTTGCTCTTTTTCAATACTTTTAGTACCTTTAATTGACCAATGTAGATGGGCGTGACTTATACGAAGCAGGGGAAATTTTAGATACCTTGATTGGTTATTTCCCTATTTCCCCTGCTTCACTGTCCACTTGATTGGTTTTTATATTTTGTGACATCACGAGGGAGGACGATCTACATCGGTCAATTGATATAGAAAACCTTACATCTACATTTTTTCTCTGCAACGACTGCTCTGATTCATGTAAAACTTTGGAATAATGTGTATCATTGTGTGCTTGAATTATGTGAAAATTTGCATTTATTCAGACTAAATATTGTTCCAATTTTGTCTCTGTGTTATTCTTACGGGGGTTTTCAAAATTTCAAAT
Organism: Brachyptera risi; assembly: GCA_964007535.1. Classification (NCBI taxonomy): domain Eukaryota; kingdom Metazoa; phylum Arthropoda; class Insecta; order Plecoptera; family Taeniopterygidae; genus Brachyptera; species Brachyptera risi. The sequence continues at coordinate 35,196,399 of OZ023331.1, read as the reverse complement.
GGTCTTCCTCAACTGATTTCGTCTCAAAACTAGACAGTATCAAGTAGGATGATGCATTCCAAGTTTCATCAAAATTTGTGCTTTCGTTTAGCCTGTAGCGCAAACCAAGGAAACTACCAAAAAAAATGTTGCTCCAAGTACGGTAAAGTTGAGTCTTCGTCAAAGTTGAGTCTTCGCCATAGACTATAGTCAGTAATGAAGTTTTTCATTACTCTTTTCTTCTTACTCTTTTCTATTACAAAATCTTCATTGTACTGTATGTCTGTTTCGCTCATCCAATTAGGATCGTAAACTTGAACATTACTCTTGATATTTATTGATTGATATATATATATATATATATATATATATATATATATATATATATATATATATATATATATATATATATATATATATAATATTAAACAATAAAAGATACTGTGCACAGACTACACTAATTTCTTCAAGAGGCGTCAACCTTGTGGTACATGCTGCTCAACTTCGTAATTGTAGGCGTTTGGTGTAACACTTTTCACCTGACAAGAAATCACCGTATTCACACGTATTTATTTATTTAGTATTTGATGAAATAATCATCACTGGTTAGTATTTAGATCATGGAATGAAGAAGGTATACAGTATTATGTACTTTGAAATCTATGCTTTGAACTTGAGGAGGGTCAATCATGAATCATGATAAAAAAAAAAAGAAAATTATATAGCTATATACAACCACTTTCTACAGAATAACATAAAAGAGAGAAAATAGTGTTCTTGAATTACTTTCCAAAATATGAATAGCAAAATTTCAACAAAATGTCTCATGTAGGCCCATTTTATCTATTTATTTATCTATTCATGTTTATTCTTTACATGATAGAATGTTTCAATATCATCATAACTTGAAATTTAATGCTTGAGGATATATGGTTCTATAGCCATTTTATAATTCTAGAAATTCTTCAATAGTATGGAAAATTTTGCTTAGAAGATAATTCTTGAGATTAGATTCAAATATAGATTCTTTTATAATATGTCTAGGAAGATTATTATATAATTTGATGCAAGCAATCAAACAAATGCAAGCAACTGGTTGCCATGATAATATCTATGCTTTTCTCATTTAAATTGAGTTTATTAAACACGTCACGTTATAGAATAATTACTGGTATATATTTCATTATTCAGATTTTAGTTCCAATATTGAATTCTGATTACGTTATCAGTCACTCTAGGTCACTTTCAAAATGAATATTTCCTGGATTTGTTTAAAAGTTATCAACATAATCATAAGAAAAGTGTAACTTTTTGCGTGGTTTTGACTAGGCTAGTTTGGTCCAGAAAGTTTCTCAGATCAACAATGTACTATTTATGGGAGATCTATTTCATTCATTTGAGATGTTCGATACAAACCCTATATCGACTGGTCTTGACTAGACTTGGATATGGTAGGCTTAGGTGATTGTAGGATTCATAATGATTTATAATGAGTTTTGTATATACTTTTTTAAGTCATATTATTCAATCATTTGAAAATATTCAATACATGTAGATTGAAACTAAATTTAAAAAATACATGCATGTTGCTTACAGTATTACAAACATGAGAGTTTGCACTGTGCAACTTTGAGCACATTCTAAGAAATAGGTAATATGTTGGCTTCTTTAGACGAATTTTTTTTATATGAGACTTCAGAAACTGAAAAAATGCTTGGAAAATGAGGGTTTTTTAGATTTTCGTTTTGAAATAATTCGAGTAACTCAATACAACTTTATGGAGCCTCTTTCAGCTCAAATTGGTGGTATTTTTTCAACCCATTCAAAATAATTGTTGGAATTTAACTGACGGTAACCTATTTTTCCAGTTTTTCAAGATATATTTTTTTTATATAGTAGATGTAAATATCATCACATTTTTCAACAGTGAAAACATACCTAATGAAAATTGCCCTATCAGTATTGTAGGGAAAATAATTTACTTTTTATGATGACTTTTTATTATTTTTTTTTTCAGGCGTTTTATTTACATGTTATCTTTCATCCATATTATAATTCATCATGACTATCTTTCATCCATAGCCTTAATTGGGGAACAATGATTTTGTATCAAGTTTCGATGTTATTAAAAAAAAAAAAAAAATAATAGTACATTATGATAATAACGTAGACCCACAGTAACATAAGATGTGACTTGTCTGTGGGTCTACACACTGTTGACATATTACATATATTCATGGTCATTTAAAATAAACATCTGGAAAGCTATACGCGGAATAAGAATAAAAACAGTTGAGTTTATAAATATATATGTTTCCCTTTGAACAATCCAATTGAAAAAGTAAATAGGCTAAAGAAGTGCATAAGGGAATGAAGCATTATATATGTTGGGTATGCATCATTAGTGTGTCTCTATTTTTCATCTCTGGTCAAATATTTGCACATTCTTAGATATCCATTGCTTCAGGTCAATTTTCACTTGTGATATTTTGTATACTTTTCTTAATTAAGCCGGAATTTTATTGAATAATTTTGAAATCAGAAATTGCTTCTCTTGTCTACCATAGGAATTATAAAATGAAGTTTCTACAAAATTTTCACTCTGTCTTGTCACGTGTTGATGATTTGCTGTATTCTTATAATTGATATCAAAATAGTTCGTAATTAAAAATATGAATACGTGAAGATTCTTATAAGTGAATAGCTCATTATTTAATTTTTTAACGTTATTGATAGTAATCAATAATGCCTGATCAATCAATGATCATTTTTATCATGCCTTATCTTTTGACCAAGTAGGCTATTTCATTTTTATGATTTTGATGTTACGGGCCACATGAAGATTCGTTTTAAAGAAAGTTTGTATGAATATTCTTATTAACTGTGCCCTGAATGGAACTACAGTTTTTGGCACATTCCATTTTTTTTTTCATTTGTAAAATATTCAAATTTGGTAAAATCCCACAAGAATGTAATGGAGAACAAAAAACGACTCTTCTTTCAAATGAAATTTTGATATGTAAATGTTTTTTCTATGTAAATTACGTGATACAATTTTGGAAAGTTGATGAAAAATTGTTGACAATCTCATTTCTTGGATCAGTCAATGCTAACTGTTACCATCCATCCACATGAAAATATCTAGTATTTCTCTACTTTTCAATTCAGTGAGCATGATGTTTGAAGTAACTGTCATGTTGCTAGGCCCTGCCACTGATGACGCTAGTCGTAGGCAGTAAGAACAACACTGATGAGTGCCGAGTGAAGACGTTAACTCCCCAGGCTGACGAACCTCTCCTCACTAACTTTCCGATCCCTTCTTCGACCGTCTCCCTGAAGCCAGGTACTCCCAAGTGGGCCAACTACTTCAAGGGTGTTGTTGCCAACTTCGAAGGTAAAAATAAATATACAGACATACTGTTACATACTGTGCATTTTTTGTATTTGTCCATGTAATTTGTCTTCAAAATGAAAATTATACAAAATAGAGTATTATTAACCAAACAAAAAATATCCTTACACAGAAGGACATGAATGGAAAGGGAGATATGAGCCTGGCTATCAGGTGAAAGTGATTATATGTCAGAGAACCCTCTTAACTGATTGTTATATACAATTTTTGACTCATTATATACATCACAATTTAAATATAGAATAATGAGAAAATAGGAATATTCAAATTTTTTCTGAATTAGAAATTGAAATTTGTATTTCCTATCTAATATTTTGTTTAAATGAAATCCTTTGTTGTTATTATATAGACCAACAGCTACTTGGAACAAATTGTAACTGCACGCAATAGCCCCACCATATTGTATTGTGTTTGTAGGCAACCTGCCTGGTTTCGATGCGGTGATCATCACAAGTGTTCCATTGGGCGGTGGATTATCGAGCAGCGCCTCTTTAGAAGTTGCCACCTACACCTTCCTAGAGGCGTTAACCGAAACTAAAGCAACCAGGTGCATATTACGTCCCTCTTCATAGTCGGACTTGAAACATTTAATCTTTTATATTATTGAATTGTCTCTTATTAAGTGGTTGAATTGAAAAATGTCTCATCACTGGATGGTAGCTTGATAATGATTATTATTGGCATAACTTACCCAAAGCTAGGTCATTTGGGGGTGATGGATGGATGGTATTAACAAAAGACAATGCCTTATGCAGGACTCAAACCCACATTTGATCTAAAGTTAACTTGTTTCACAAAAGGAATTGTAATATGTACGTCGAGTGGGAAGGACTGATGGAGGGGGGAACATTTCTAATCAAAGGATGGTAACGTCAGTCATAAAAGGAATTATATCTATACCTAAGAGTGGGAAGGGATGAAGAGGAGCCCTACTCGTAGCTTCACAGGGAAAAATGTACAATCATTATTTTTAAAAACAAGGAAATCTAATATTATTATTATTACTTGTACATACCTGTATATCTTGATTAGTAACAATGATTGATCCCTGTTGGTACTGAATTGAATTGAGCATTGGGCTTCTACGGCGCGTTAATGACGTACTTATATTGATTCGCATATGTGTACTACTTAGTGACGGAATTACCAGGCAATGAGGGAGTAGCTCAAGTTTAAAGTTGTTATCACCGTGATTACTTGTGCTCTTGGTTTTTATCAACTCTCAGATAAAGGCTAACTAGACTTGGTAGTACCGGTCTTTAACACGTCAATACAGTAACACTATGCCAACAAAATAATTATTATCATACAATTTTTGTGTTACAGATTTATAAATAAGATGAAAATAATAAAAACATTTTGCTCTAAAATTACTAGTAAATATAAGAATATATGAATATTAGGTACACTAGCAAGTGTTAACATCAACGATGAAATGTTTCGAACAATGATTCTATGGTGTAATGTTGTAGTTTGACAGAGAAGGCGCTAGCATGTCAAAGGGCAGAGCACGAGTTCGCTTTCATGCCGTGTGGAATCATGGACCAATTCATCTCGGTTCTCGGTCAAGAGAACAACGCTCTACTCATCGACTGCAGGTATCCAATCACAGCACATCTTTATTACAACCACCAATCACTGCATACATATCACTGTCTCCTTCATTCGCGTGAATTGCTTTCAACTTGAATAATCATTCTTTTAAAAATGATAAATATATGATTATTTACATTGTCAGAAATATTGAAAATAATAGAGATGAACGTGAAATATACTGCACTACTGAGTTTTTATTAATTATTAAATTTATTATCAAGAGGGTAGCCACAGCATGAAATTTATTTTTGGCAGACAATTTTTTTTTAAAGTAGGCCTATTGTGAACGATTATTTGAAGAATTCGTGACCGCAGCTCATGTAGTTTTTTTTTATATATTTGAAGATTTGAATACAACATAGACGGTAATGCGTACTGTGCCTATGCATATCAAGTATTGAAACTTCAGGTACGTTTTCCTAAGAACTCCTTTTTTCCGACCTGTAACAACATAACTCAAAAACTACTGGTCTGATTTTGAAAACAATTGTTTTAAAATTTGTATTTCAATTGTCAGAGCTAAACTCTGGGAATAATCAGTAGGGCCTACATATGAATATCCAGATGTGAATTTGTGGCCTTGAAATCATATATAATCTGTATTAGATATGAAATGATTGATTAAATAACTAAAAATTGCAATAGATTTTTTGTGGAGGTTCCCAAGATAACAGTGTGTATGACGAACAATATCCTCTAAAATTCAACAAGATAGACGCATTTTCGAAATTTAAACCTTGTGATTTGTGGCTGCATGTCTTGTATTTTTGAAAAAACATGGCATTACTCAAATTATATTAAAATTATCATTTTTCTTTTTTTTCTAATTTTTGAATTATGTGTGAGATATAGAATGATAGATATAGTGTGCAGGTTTCAATGATTTTAGGGTGGTTGGTTGAGCAGGAAATAATTCTTTCATTTTTTTCATCATTGTCTTAATTATCCTATTCCATGCTATGGCTTTTTGACTTGATGCACTCACTAAAAGAAGTACAAAAAAGTGAGCTAATAACAACAATCATTTTCATTAATAATTAATTTCCAATTGTTCTGTTTTTGGTAGTACAATTTGAAGGCCCCATTCAATGCAAGTTGATGAGCATAGGAAAGATTCCATTTCATGTACTGGAAAAAATCTGGCACGTATTTATGATTTTAATTGATAATAGCGTACAGGTCATACAAAGAAACCTAATTGGTTTGAAACTTTCTCTGTACTTTATTAAGAGGAGTAGAGTATGGAAGGAAGAGATAGAGAGTGAGTATGTTCCTTTTTTCAGATCTCTCGAGTGTTCGCTAGTTCCATTAGGAGATCCTAACATCGTGTTTGTCATCACCAACTCAAACTTCCGCCACGAACTGACTGGCAGCGAGTATCCATTACGTAAGGCCCAGTGCCAGCGGGCGGCCCAACTGCTGGGCCTGGCCAGTCTGCGTGATGCCAATTTAGCCAGCCTTGACAGTAAGCCTCAACATTCACTTCTTCGATTATAGTAAGAGATGATATTCATCCTAAGGTTCTGAATATATAAATATCAGATTATATATTTACATTTGAAATAAATATTGATGAATGACTATACAAATTACAATTTTTTTCGAAATGACGCAAGTTTCTCTTACGATAGCAACTTTTTAATCGAGAAGCAAGCTCATCAATATTGATATCGTTGTATTAGAAAAACCAAACCCATTGCATTAAGAAAGTAAAGTACAATACAGTATGTATTATTATTGTTTGTGTATTAATATACTATTCAAAGTATTCATGCTATTTATAGTACCAAAATACTATTTATTGAAATTTCAGTATATCATTCACTCCCAGGAAATATTGTATTATAACAATATACACAGTGGCTATGGCTGAGTGCAAAACTTGTATCATCTATTTGTTAAATAATCATATAATATTGTTATATAATATAATATATACATACTGGGTATATATTATTTTTATAATATACAGTCAATTTAATTTGTATTAATTTATCATTGGTAACGATGGCATACCAGTAGTGACTTTGAAGTAGCTCTATAGATTTGAGCTACCAGTTTATTGTATGCAGGTCTGCAGTGTGAAGAAGCTGAGAAAGTCATAGGGAACCGAGCAAGACACGTCATCTCTGAGATACAACGTACGCAAGATGGAGCCGATGCACTTAAACAGGGCGATTATGCCAAGTTTGGACGTCTCATGAACGAGAGCCACGAATCACTCAGGTACAACAACTGATTCCTTATAAATACGAATGCCGCTGATTTTCTATTATCAGACATTGGATCCCTAATCGATACTCACTGAATGATATTAAATACAATGGCTACCGCCTGAGAAATTCCATTATGTCTGTCGTATGAACGTAGCTGTGAGCCAAAAAAAGGCAATATACCCAAATTGTGTCGAGAGAAAATCACTTATTTATGACGGCTGTTCATCTTCATGATGACTGACCATGAAGGTCCAGCTTACTATAAATTTAGAATTATAATTACTTGTTCCAGTAACAACTTGTTCCAGCAGATAATTGGAACTGTAGTCTAATACGGCCTTGTTTCTTTTAGTTGAATTAAGTAGGGTATTAGTATATAACAGTAATGTAATATTACATTACTGTAATGAAAAGATTAAGACACCCTCATTGTAAATGGGTCCATTAGCCAAGATCTAGAGTTATTGATTTTATCAATTGAACAAATTCAGATGAATACATATTGACAATTGAAAATATTGGATATAGCTTGCTTGCTGTCAGTTGAATATTTGTTGTGTTTTTCATCAGAGTGGATTACGAAGTGTCTTGCTCGCCAGTTGATGAATTAGTTGCGCTGGCGAGGGAAGTCAATGGAGTACTTGGTTCCCGCATGACAGGTGGCGGCTTTGGAGGCTGCACCGTCACCATGGTGAGTGTGAGAGATTCAAGATCAATAATGAAATACCGTATACAGCAATATGTAATTGCCATCTACAGGCACTTTCATGAAGGTCAATACAGATTTTACATTGAAAACATCTATTATATTAGATATTCAGCCTCAGGATATTTTTCTCTACACAGTATCTATCATATTGTGTATGCTATATTCACAGGTTCTCAAAAGCTCTGTCGATCGTCTGATAGCTAACATCGAGGCCAAGTATCAACGTAAAGCCACGTTCTATATTGCTACTCCATCTGCTGGCGCACGTAGTATACCAGTCAGTGGCGCAGCTGGGGACTTGTAACTTCTAGTCATTTCTCTCAGTGCCATACAGACGAATACCAAAGCTTTTACCAAATACTCTTTACGAGGTAACACAAGGTTATAATACTCGCCAGTCCGTCGAAATGCTGGCAAATGTACTACTAGCACAATGTGGGTAGACAGATCTGACGCATAGGTCTTCATTTCTTCAACTTGTAATGTGCACCAAAATGACGACAATAAAGGCGAGGTTCAGTCAGTTGACTGCACTTCTACATAAATCTGTGTTGAATATAAAATGGTAAAACTCTAGGAAGGTGTCAACTTATGAACTTATGAAATAATTAGGCCTAGACTAATATTAATAATATGATAAATTTAAATAGTCATGGAGTGAATTTCACCAGACGTCGGGCGAACATACAAATATGGCCAGACTGAGTGGAGACAATGTTGTGCTAAGGTGCTACTAAGTAGTTTTGCTTAGTGCAGCAATGTTCAAGTTCATGAGTGTTGAGAATTATATTTGACGAGTACAGTATTTGCTTTTACCTCAAGCCAACTGACCTCATTTTCATAGGAACACAAAGCTGAGTAAGATAATTCATGTGCCATGCTGATTGTGCAAATAAACTGGATTATTACAAAATTATGTCATTTTGTGTAACTCATTTCTAAGGATTCATGGGGAAAAAATTATAAAAAGTTTTTGAATTGAAGGTAAGTTCTAGCTACCAGACCAATGCTAGCTACATTCACAAATCACAACAAATATTATTTTTAGAAGGGCCCAAGACTGGATTGCAAAAAATATGCAATATTTTCTGACTCACCAAAAATTTTAATTCTAGTATTTTTTTCCCCGAGAAAATACTCAAAGCCACTACTGGGCAATAAACCCAGTTTGATGTGTTCAAACAACTTTCAGCTCCATCAATACCCATTTCATCTTAATCGTGTAACTACAGGGATACCGGATAGACTATATCAACATTGCACTCTATAGCGGGATAAGTAAACTTTCATCCTACAATATAGCAATGGTTTGGTTTCCCTACCAACAAGTGATATCACTGATTAAAGATAGTGCAGTGAGCATAAGCTCAAGCATCAAGCATCAAGGTCAACAGTGAAGACACTTCTTTGAACTCTTCCATGGTTTTGAATCAAGGGAAATAAAATACTATAAGACCAATATTGCAATCAAAATTGGCATATTTCTATTATAGGCCTAGTCTGATGAAGAATTAATTTAATTACCGTAATTAAACTATACACGGAAAATAATTAGAAGAAAATGATTTCAATTTTAATAACGACAGACAATATATTATAATTAAAATTTGTAAGCATTTGTCTTATACATTTAACAGGTTACCATATATTATTAACATTAAGAGTTGATTTTATAATATATTACTCACATCTTGCATTTAACTCGTGAGTACACCGATGACAGACTAAATTGAAGAGTGATCTTGATCTACAATACCTGACGAATGTTGGAATAAGTTTCACCCTAACCCCAACTAAGTATTTACCACTAACCTATGAACAAGTGCAATACGAAAGTACAACGAATGAATCACCGCTGTCACTTTGAAACGGTTGCAAGATCTAGTGACTCTATGATGAATCTGAAATGAGACACGAACTGCCACATGGAGTTGAAATGCTAAACACCATATAAGATATATACACTACCGGTAATTGCTATACAATAGGCCAGCATGACAAATTTACAATATACAAATGTCTAAACTCTAGTTATGTAGTAATCACCCTCAGATCCCGATTAATAACTCATCATTAACTTATCAAAGAGTGATGACATCAAATGAGTGATGAGTGAAAGAACTGATCAGCTTGTGGAGATGCAATTTAATTCACTAATGATCAACGATTGATGACTAAAGGTTTACGTAATCATATTATCAAATGATGTTAGTGAACTATGAATATGATGAATGCTATTCCTTTGATTAGCCTAACATTTTTGTGAGATATTATTCTACCAATATTGTGTCAAGTCAAAATTAAGTGAATTCATGATCAATGAACTGGCATAATAAACCTTGAATTTATTATTTTTCAATTTGGTACACTGTCATACGTTATTGATAACCACCAGGTGACATATCGAACATTGGAGTCGAAAGTTTCTATCTGAAAACGGGCCAAAAGACAGCTGAATGGTGTCTAGCCTTATGTAGTTAAATAAATTGCTATCACCTACAAGCAGCAGCACTTGTCTCGTAATATCAGAACTAGTTATATTGCACAGGTTCTAAACGACAAAAGACTTACACCTACAGGAGTACATTTGCTAATGCAACATCCTTAAAATGATACAAAACTACAATTGGTATTTACATTACACACAGCATAATACATATATATTTACACTTGATAATATACCCTGACAAATAATGCTCTCGAAAACGTTTACCAGTATGGCGTGAAATGTACTACAACGATAAAACTTTTAATGAAACAACATGTGTATGATTAAATAAAATATGTTCACATAAAATTTAATAAAGACTCATTAATCTCGATTGGCAATATATTTCAATATTCTGCGTGATTACGTTAGCTTACAGGGTCGATTTGAAGTAGGCAACGTCTACAAAACTGCCCCTAGTGACTGACGCTATATTTAAAATAATAAACAATCAATTTATTGTCAATACTGGTTGGAGGAAACCTCTATCGATTGATGGAGAAGAGCAAAGCCAGGGAGAGGAGGAACCAAATAAAATACCAATTGGTAGAATATTCCTATTTTTTGTGATGCCGATTCAGTGAAACCTCTATCCATCGTTTTTTAATGGACCTGGAGAATAAAATCATCGTGGAGGAAAACCATCCATCCAGGAAAATTTAACATTGATTATATAGGAGTGAGGTGAGAAAAAATGAATGATACAAGCAGGAAAACGATGGATCCGTGAACGATGCATAGAGGTTTCACTGTATTGCTACATTGGCAACACATGCTTGATAAGTGCATACAAGATTACACTTTCTACTTGCTTCAACTTCTAATGACACCTATGCCAGACTTGGGTAGGGGAATCTATTGACCAAATTCAAAATTGAATTACCAAACTCTAAAAATTACAATTTTCAAATAAATTCATTAAATATTTCAACAGTTGCTCATATTGCTGGGAAATGGTATGCTTACTGTTTGAATGTGTTTATTGAACAAACACATCAGTGCAAAGCAAGTCACGGATCTGATATAATAACGAAGGATGTGAAATTAGAGTGAACAATAGATTGAGGTTTCCTGGAAGCTACTCCCCCCCTACTATCTTCATCTACAAGAGTCAGCAGCCAATAATACAAGACTGCCAGACAGCAATGGAATGTGTTTAGAACAGTAAGTCATCGTCTCCCTCGTCCAGCATATTAGCCTGATCGTAGTCTGGTTCGATACCCGCCAACAAAGCAGCTTCCTTCTTTGCCTGCGCACGTTTTTCTGCCTTCTGTCGGATAATCTTCTTCTTGTCTTGAATCTTCTTCAGGCGGTAAAACTCTTCTCGCTCTAGCTCGTCCAACTCCGTGATGATGTATGCGAGCGTGCGCTCGATACGTGGGATGATCACTACAATGCACACAACACAACAATACAATGTCGGCTGGCTAGTTGGGCTGCTGGCAGCAACTTTGTTCACACATGTTCAACTGAAAAGCAGCTTTACTTTCAATCACGAGAATAAAATCTTAGACCTAGGTGTTTTCTAGGGTTGCCGTTCAATAGGGGTAAACGATACCGAATATACTTAAAATTACGAGTTCCTTTTAATATTGAGTCGAAATGATGATAACGGTGTAACGTATAGAATATCGATTGAAATTGAAATTTTTAGGTCTAAGTCATGTCTTTTTAGCCTTCCATAATTTTTTGTTACATGCACTGAGAATTTGCCACTGTCTCAACACATAGGCTATAATTCTGACTTCAACAACTGTTTTCAACAATTTTCAACAACTGATGACCTGACTTCGATTAGAATGCACACCCGGTTGCGTGGTTAATTGAACTCAATTAATTTTAAATATCAATCGAAATCCTGCTATCGAACAGTCTGCTAGTCGACTGGCAACCCTAATAATAAATAGCTTGGTTGAAATTCGTCACTTCATACTATAGGCCTATCTGCATCAAATGAGAAAATTCAAGTAATGTTTTGAACCAAATAACTCGAATTGAAAATTAGAGAAGAAAATTAGATGAATACCGGTATCCTAAGCAAAACCAAATGTTTTTTTTTTACAAATTTGATTCATTTGGTTTGTTCTATCAAATAGATATATGCCTAACAAACATTTAATTGTTTTGTGTGGTAGGCATAGATGTACCAGTACCGTTCCAGTAAATAGATGTAATTTTTTCTTACCATGCTCAATGGCATTCACACGACGGTTAGTAATCTTGATGACTTCGTCGAGCGTGACGAATGACGTCTGCAGAGATGCCAGCTCGACCAGTAGTTTCACTGCGCTGTGATAGTTCTTCTTCAGTTTGGACAACTGCTGGCCACCTCTGGCAAGACCTGCTAGCTCGTATGTGTCTGTTCCATCCTGGTAGCTCTCAAACACAGGTAGGGTAACACCTGAATAATGCAAACAGAAAAACATTAAATTAAAGAATCTTAATTGTCATTAGACCTGATGAGTCAGATTTTTAATGCCATATTCATTCATTTCAATTATTTCATAAGAAATATTTTCTCAGGCCTTTCACCATAAATATTAAGCGTAGACCTACCAGTACAACCTGTACCAACATGAAAATTTTCCGCAATAAAAAAATTAATCCAGCAAAATAACATTATTAGGGATGATTTTTCACTCGAAATTGTACTGCTTGGGGTAAGCCTACAGACATACCATATCTTATTTGTTCCAACTAAAATGCATAGGCTAGTAAGAGTTTATGGGTCATTGTACTTGAAATTGATAGGCCTATATTCATTACCAGTAGGGTGATTGACCCAGATATTCTCGTTTACTGTACATGTGGACATACTGCAATATTATTGAAACAGCAATGTTGTAGGCCTATGGTAGGCCTACATGGGAAACATAATCTTCAGAGACTAGATCATGCTTACCAGCTACATTGTCTTTTCTTGTTCGTATTTTAATTTGCGCTTTAGTAACGTTCTGCAGAACAACTTGATTAAAGTCTCCCGTTGCGAATTTTGCTTCTGCCAACGAGAATGAAGCCTCTTTCATGACTTCTCCCATAAGTGTTTTCGTCTGAAACAGACAAGAAAACGAAATTAAGCACTTATAACAAGGAAAACACCAGTAAAGTATGCACCCATTTGACAAGCATGCTTACCTCGATAATTTTGCTCAAAATCATCCGGAATCTCATTTGTAGCGCATCGGCTTTTTTCTTTAGCAGACTGTGGCCTGTCTGTGCTCCCTTCAGCCTCGCCTTCATCAACATTTGAGCTCTATGGGAAGAACATTTATATTAACTAGAATAATATGATGATTGGCCCTAGTAAAAGTTGACCACCTGACACCAAAAGACCCTCCCAAGATAGGTGAACATGTAGACCTACTCGAAAAACATCGAAACAAGTCATTTTGCGAGACTAAAACCATAAAATAATTATCAACAAGGTGTTATGTCTTACCCTCGCGATGGGAAAATCGGCAAACGATCTCTTCCAGTCATTTTAATGCGAAATTTTCTTCGAATAAATACAACTAACGAAAGTCAGTCAGTCAAGTCAGCTGACAACTAGAGCCTACCTTTGCATTGCGTCTACACTAGCGCAGTCTGGTACCTATTTCCTTAACTTACTTAAGAATACATCGCCGGTGTTCGTAGAGTTAGAGATGGCGCGGATGTATGCTCAACTATTCCAAGACTCAAAAACTTGAGGGGAACTAGATTCTTCAATAAAACAGTTAGGTCCTACGGAATATGTTATAACTTATATAAAATGTATTTGTTTGCATTAATTGAGCCTTTATTAGAAATTAATTGAATCTTATTACTTTCTAAATGATTTGAACTTTCATTATAAATATGAACATCTTTTTATGTGTAATACTAACATTTTGAAAATTATTTAGGCCTATCTCTGTTGATTATTTGAGCCATTTGTACCAATTGATTATCAGTAAATTAACCAATAATAATGAGCAAACTTGACTTATCATCACAGTCTAATTGCTTTGTACCTTGGCCATTACTTAGTGCCATAGGCGGCGGAGTCCTAACATTATTGAGGAGTCAAGATAGATTGATAAAGTTGTCACTTTTGTTATAGTCTTTGTTATAGCTGGCTTATCAGTCTATCACATGATTATTGGGGGACTCCCCCCTTATCCCCCCGGCCCCGCCGTCCACGAGCCAGTTGATATACTCAATTATAGTAGTCCATAAATCGTCTTTTAGAGCCAGTTATACCAAGTAATTAAGAAAAAATAATCTAATCATTTTGTTGTCACACTTTGCTGTTTTCATACCATGGACAAAAATGAACCATTAAATATTTTCAAGCCGCCGTCACCGCAAAACAATCGTGATGAGCAGAGAGAAGAGAAAGATTGAAGAAAAAGTACAGCTGCAAGGTCAAGAACTGGGAGAAGTAGAAGAGTTCTCATACTTGGGAAGTATTGTCAGTAATACGGCAAAAGTAGAGCTAGAAGTGAATAAGAGCTAGAATAGCTAAGGCGGGACGGGCTATTTCAAAAAGTAAGGAAGCTGATTTGGAACTAAGATTTTCCGAGGAGTGGGAAGATGCTCATCTATAATGGGTACTGCTTGCCTATCGTGACGTGGAGATTTAGATTTAAATTTTAAGCTGAGACAGTATTTTCCCACCAATATTGTATTATGTTCTTTGTTAGTTTCATCAAATTCACTCCTACTGATGTTATATTTATATTTCACATCCATTCAAAAATGTATTGGCATACCTTTTGTTATATCATGTATCGTTGATTAGATACTAGTATAATCATGCCAATCACTTGATGTATTCTATATGTATTCCATATATTTAGTTTTAGTTTTTTTCTATAGGATACTGGGATTGCCACTATCTATGACGTTATTGTATCCCTCTACCTCATTACAACTAGTTATAAGAAATAATTAGACGAGCTTTAGCGAGGATTCAATTTGACATACTGAAAAAAATTGGTGTTCGTTTTTATGTTTTTTTTTTTTTTTTTTTTTTTTTTTGTTTTTATGTTTTTTTGTCGGTTCTCCACAGGTCAAACGGCTACAGCTATCAACTTCAAACTTTTTTTCGTCATGGTTCCTCATCTAACTTAGATCTGTATAGTTTTGTGGCATTATCGGGTGGTAACTTTTTTTTTTATGAATTTTAGAAATTTCAAAAATCCCCATTAGAATAACCCGGAGGAAAATACTTGAAAAATCAAAATTTTTCAAGACCTCTCAAATTTTCGCCGAATATAAAGGAAACTATTAAGCACATTTTGACAGATTTTTCGCATCAATCGGATGAGAAATAACTAAGAAAACGCATTTATAAAGCATTTTCCCATCAATTTAGGCTATTACGGGAACCAATTAAATCTATAGCAACAAGTGTCACCAATTAATTCAAAACGATTGAAATGAATGAAGAGGAAGGCCGTGACATAACTGATTCTCGTAAGGTTTTTGAACGTTTGGAGTGATCCAAGGTCTGTAGATGTAGATTGGGTTGACAAATTATTTTTCATTCTAGATTTCTATACCCCTAAGCTCGTCTAACAACGCGCATCCCGCGTTTTCCTAGTTATTGTACAATGTATGTATTCAGAATTTAAGCGGTTTGGTGGAAGAGAAGCCATTGCGGCTTGACCCCGCCGCACAAATAAAGACTTATTATTATTATTACATGGTCAATCAATTGGAGAGAGGAAAAGAAAATGGAGGCAGCAGAGATGAAGTTTGTAAGGAGCGTAGCAGGAGTGTCAAAGTTGGAGAAGAAGAGAAGCAGTAATATAAGGAAGGAAGTGGGAGTGGGAAGGTTATCATTTAAATTGGAAAGGGAGAGACTTAGGTGGTACGGGCATATGCGGAGAATGGAAAAGGAGAGAATACCAAGAGCAATGTTTGAGATGGCAGAAAATAATGGAGCTAAGAGAAGAGTTGGAAGACCAAGAGAAAGGTGGCAGGAAGTCAAGTTCGGAGTAGTCAACCGAGAAGAAAAATGGGAAGAAGTGGAAGACGAGAGATGGTGGGAGAATAGAGAACGATGGAGGGAACTCGTAGGAAGAGAAGAAGAATTAGAGGATGTACCTAGCAGTAGTGAAGAAGAGGAGGAAGAAGTCGGAACTGGCAGGAACCGATTGATATGAGAAGTCTGCCCTAGAAAAACTAGTGGAAACACCCCCTGGCCCAATTTAATTGGTTATCTGGGTTTGAGATATATATAAACTCTTGCAATTGCACATAAATGAGCTGTGGCAAGTTCCCTAACTACCCCTATCCCACCACCTCCCTAACCCTCTGACGGAATAACTTTAACCCTATTTCATCCCCTTCAAAACATTTCTACTAAGCCCACTCCAGTCCCTACTTGTCCTGTTCAAGAGAGAGAATTTACCGACATCTAATCTAGCCCCCTTTACGACTACCACTCTATCATGACCCCGCCTACCTCCATACCCTGACTCATTCCTTTCAATCAACTTATGCGGCTTCCCCCATCTCTCCTCCATCCATTACCCTGAAGAAATTACATCTGCACAAGCCAATTCAAGACAGTCAGTCGTTTCAGATCAAGCCCAAATTCAATTCTATGTGGTCTCATCTTTGTATTCATCTTTATCTAATTTTTAATAGAAAAAATCCAAATTTTGGCATTCTATTTTAATTCTTGTCGCTAAATTCCATGTGTGCAAGACAGATTGAGGTGAGGGTAATGTAACGAACCATGTCAGGTATGTTTTCTGTATACTGCGGCATATTTGGACATTTCTATTTTTTGCGCCATCAGATTAGGACTGATACCCATCTTTTTATAAAAATTTGAATTTTTTTTAACGGAAAAAACTTCATGTTCACAGTTCAATTCAAGACGATCAGTCAACTCAGATCACGCCCAAATATGATTTTATGTGGTCTTATCTTTGGACATGTTCAAACTTTTATTTAATATATGTTTCACTTATTCGAAAAAGCTGGCACCCAAAAATGTTCTTTCAATCAATATTTTCCTCAAAAACCTTGAGATGTTTCGACAGTTTTTCTGTTAATATGAATTTGTCGTATGTATAATGTACTGATCACTGGAATTCTCTGGAGATTGTCAAATTTGGAATTGATTGAATTTACGATAAATTGAATTCAAATTTTGGCATTCCATTTCAAGTCCTGTCGCTAAATTCCGTGTGCACAAGGCAGATTGAGATGTGGATCATGTTCCGAATCATGTCAGGTGTATTTTCTTTATCATGTCATATTTGGACATTTTCATTTTTTGGTGCCATCATATCAATTCCGATTTTTGTGGAAAAATTGGAATTTTATTTGTTACAGAAAAAATTTATGTGCACAAGCCAATTCGAGACGATCAGTCGTCTCAGAGCAAGTCCAAATACAATTCTTTGTGGTTTTATCTTCGAACATGTCCAAACTTCTATTTAATATATGTTTCACTTATTCGAAAAACCTGGCTCCAAAAAATGTTCTTCCAATCAATAACATTTTTCTCGAGAACCTTAGGTGCACAAGCCCATGTCTCAACAGTTTATGGTTTGTGATAGAATTGTGGTATGTATTGACCAAATTTTGGCATTCCATTTTAATTCCTGTTGCTGAATCCTGTGTGCACAAGACGGATTGAGGTGTGGGTTATGTTCCGAACTGTCAGGTATGTTTTCTATACTGTGTCATATTTTGACATTCTCATTGTTTCATGCTATCAGATTAATTCCGATTTTTGGGGAAAAATTGGATTTTTTCTTTTTGTTACGGAAAAACTTCATGCGCACAAGCCATTTGAGACGATCAGCCATCTCAGATCACGCCTAAATACAGAACTTTTATTTAATACTAGCAGGAGTTGTATACGACGTGCCATAATTATGAACAAAATACTGTATAGTTGTGAATGGGTTGGTAGGTTTTTCCTATATATTGATGATGGGGCCAAAGTGAGGTGTTTAATTGTAAGTTGATTATTGTAGTAATAACTAATAAGTTATCAATGTTTGAGTATTCAAGCGTTAAATATATATTAAAAGGGCATTGTGTGGTTCTAGCAAAATGAATGGTTTGGGTTTCAAAATCTACATCCGTTCAACTCCTTTCCTGTCTTGCCTTCTACGGGATTCAATGCCTATATGGGATGACCCCCGAGCTGAAACCCTCGCGCGGATGAAACTGCATGCCCCGCTCGACGGTTATCCCACCTCCTCATTTTTCCCCATCCGACACTACCGCCCGTTCACTGTACCAAACAGCCGCCCTACCAGGCATTTTATATAGAAGGCATAAGCACGCAGTGCGCACACTAAAGAGACAGCTACGCACGCTACGAACATATTCTCCCTCCCATGATTTTAATACTAAAGATATGTTCACTTATTCGAAAAAGCTAGCTCCCAAAAATGTTTCCTCAATCCATGATATTTTTCTTAAAAACCTTGGGTGCACAAACTCATGTCTCGATAGTTTTCGGTTGAGAAGAAACTGAGGTATGTACTGATCACCGAAATTGTCAAATTAAAAAATTAAAAAGATTTTCAATTAAAAAGATCAAATTTGGGGATTTTATTTTGAAAAGTTCCCATTTTACACAAGAAACAGGAGTAGGCTATCTATTGAGTTTTTATTCCATATATTTGTATTTCTCGCTTCATTGTTTTTCCATATTTTTACACTTTTCTGTTGTTGGCAATTCTGCAATGTAAAATCTCACGTAACATTTATTTTGCAAATGTTGGTAGCGCTACATTCTTACGTGAGAGCCGGGAGCTAGCTTCGTGCTAGTGAATACGTCGCATGTGATTGGCTAGAATTTACCACGTGACTGCGTCGTTTCAAGATGGCACTCGTCATGGCAGGGCGAATGTAACTACAAAATAGTGTATAAATCACAGTTTTCTCCTCACCATTATCCACATGGATGCATAAGATGCATTGTAAAATGAAAATAGAAGAGCATGGGGTCACAAACGCTTGAAATTATACGGCAGGGTGTCTGGGCTTCGCTAACAGGAGGCTGGTTTTATGATCCACATCAAGACATTTTCTGCAACACATTTCATTTGTACATCTGGCTCTTCTTATTATGTCTGCCTTTCACTATTTATTTGGTAAGTACGATATGTATTTATGCTTGGCTGTTCGAGTGGTGGCCTGCACACATCATGTTTTCACAGGGTTCCAATTTAAAAAATATAGGCCTAGGCCAATAAATGGTTACAAGTTTTAAACAGTGTCATCTTAGCTTGAGAAAGCAGGTCAAATGGCTTCTAGGCCTAGAACACAGAAAAAATAAATAAATAAGAGATCAGCTGAGGCGTAGCCTAGGTCCAGGCTTTACACTGAGATGAACCAATTATTGTTTCTTCTCTTAGTACTTTCCCCCGACACTGTATGTGTGGGGCGCTTACTGCGCTACAGTCGGGATATTGTTCGGGATCATCAAGTTGGCCAATCTGAGTCTGCATCATATGTACGACACTACCGAGTGTATTGAAGAGGCAAATGATGATGATCGACCACAGAGTGAAATTAGAAGACTTCAGTTAGGCTTACAAGGTCGCAAAGCAAGGAGGTAAGGACAGAACATGAATGGTCACTTCACACCCTGGTCAAGTTTACAGGCCTATAGGCCTACTGTTGGGTAAAAAGTTTCAAGTTGGCCTCTGTGTGCATTCATCATAACCTGTTGATAAATAAAACACAAATATTGATGTTTCACAACTTTTATTCCCCCTAAAATGATCGGCTACATTTACCGCATATTTACCAAAGCCTTTATTTAATGATTTTTTTTCATCAGACTTCAGTCAGCAATGTACTTCATGTGCAGTGCTTGATGTACTGCAAAGTGAAGTTTTGAATGATGGGCCTACATCAAGTATCAAGTCAAGAGTTTTTAATAAACAAACTACGTTATTGCTGGAACCATTGAACAACTCATTGGGTAACAGACATGGGTGTTTCAACTAGGTATTAATTATTTAACATACCTTGAAGTACAAATGACACAACCTTCATAGGTAACTCTGTCAGTAGCCAATCGTAGGCCTACCAGTACCAGTATCTGTATCAATCAATTTTGTTCCCTGAAAATCACTGCAAGTTTCCAGATTTAAATCACGATTGATGTCTATGATTTGTAGATATCAAGTTGTCACGTGATGATATTTCACCAAGACTAGTCCTATGGCCAGTTCACACGAGGCATTGTAATGCCACCGTTTGAGTGTTAGTCTTTCAATGCTGCCATGTGAATTAACAAAATATTGGCATTGGCAGGCTAAAAATGTTCAAAGCTTCATTCTAAAACCTGGCATCGGAACCACAGCCTTCGAACGGCGACATTGCAATGCCTCGTGTGAACTTATAGCCAGTTCACACGAGTCATTGCAATGCCACCGTTGGAATGTTAGCCTTCCAATGCTGCTGTGTGAATTAACAAAATATTGACAATTGGTAGGCTGAAAACTTTCAGAGCTTGGTTCTAAAACCTGGCAATGGAACCACAGCCTTCCAACGGTGACATTGGAATGTAAACTGGCCACTAGTCCTATAAGTCTACCTGTAGCCTACTCTCATCTCTTAGTTCATCTGATGAACTCTTTTAAGCAACAACAAATGCAAATATCACCAAAGTATTTGTTTAGTTATGATTTTGTGAAGTAAATTATTTTTTGGGATGCCTGAAATATTTAAAGCTATACAACAAATTTATGTAGGCCTACAATTAACGAAGTTTTTACAGCTGTTTAGTTTGTAGACAACTTTCATTCGTGGGCACAAGTAGGCCATATACCTACGGTTGATACCAATGAGAGAAGATCCCTAAAGTTAATTAGGCCTACTAACTAGAAATAGCTCCATTCTCTTTTAGACCCTGTAGCTTAACTAGAAATAATTGAACCTAATTACAAAATGAGTGCCAACAACGTTTAATGCAGACTGTCAAAACACTCATTTACCCCCTATGAGGTCCTTCCTATTTTCAATTTTTTATAATACCGGTAATTTATTTTCTAATCGATTTATTCTTATTAATGCTACTAAATACCAGACTTATATCCTATCCTGGAATGTCATACATTTCTAGTCTTTTGAAAAAAAATTTGGCATAGGGCCTACCAGTGCAACTTCGCTGAAATGTATTTTCTTGAGATGGAAAAGATACTTGTCTTGAACTCTTTGTGGTATGCTTTCAAAATACTGTACAGACCTACTGGGGAACAGCTGCACACTCTATATAGGCCTATCAGCATTGTGGAAGAATTGATAAATATTATATATCTGTATTTTCATAGGTCTTCGGTAACATTGATCGTTTCATTCTGGAAAGAATGAGAATTTCTAATAAACTTCTTGAATGTGCCATTTTTATAAAAAAAAAGGTCTTCTGACTGGTATACAGCATATCCTCCGATGAAAATTTCAATTTAAACGAGTAAATAACCAGTACGGAGTTTTCAAAATTTGATCATTCGATAAATAAAGAGTAGACAAACCATATATAGGCCTAGGCCTACTCACAATTCATACAATTTTCTTATCTCGAAAGGTCCAAGTATTTTATACAAACCTCCCACGGTGATACATCCTGCGGCTCTGTTGAAAAAAAACAGGTCAATACAAACACATGAAGTTCAATTTGTTATTGAGTCAAATGGAGTACCGTTATTCACTTATTTTCATCTCTTGGAATGAACACTTCCAGCATAAAGGTCAACAGCAGATACAGGGCAAAGGTGGCATTTGCCTATGCATTGTAAGATGAACAAGTTGTTTGGAATGAAATATCAAAGTTGCGCTCTGTCTTTGTGCAGCTCTATTTTATAGTAAGGGCCCACCCGTTTAATCATTTTAGTGGATATTTAATCTTGAAAAAATAATAGGCCCCAGGGCCTCTAACTTATATATTTTTTCTTCAAAGCAACTGTTCCTATTTTTTTTGTCCATGTTATCCATTGAAGTTTTTCAAATTTCATAATGATTTTTCTCAAGAGTGGTCAGATCTGATAATCTACGTCCCATTTTGATTGAATCAAAGGTCTACACTGGACACAAGAATCAACAAATACACAGAATTGCATCTAGGTCTTCGTTGAAGCTCACCTAATTACTTACCACCAGTACGTGATTATTTACACGTGTTGTGCGTTAGGGAGGAGGAAGGTATCGAGCTACAGGTGTTATACAGTGGCACAAAAGCTCGCTGCCCGACACCGCCCGTCGGCTGCAGTTCTCGCAACTCGTACACTGAGCCTCAGGACCTCGACTCGAACAACTCCTCCGAGGTGCCTCGGGAGGATGACACCATCTTCAAGCCGGGGATCATTGACCTCAAGGTGGACGTTCATCGGAAAAACAGTTCCGAGAGTAGCGAAGAGGTGAGCGCCAGCCTGACAACCTAGATCAGTTTTTCCTATCCAAGTGGCATTGGACGTAAATGAAAGAGAAATAAAGAGTTTCAATAACTTTGCAGTTTTTTCACACCTTGATATAGGCTTAGGGTTGTCATAAACCCATTTTTCAGGGACATTGAAAATTCTAATTCATTTTGACATGTTCATGTTTTTATGTGATTTGTACATAACTGATTTGAGAGAATATGAAGTGCATACTCTTCAGATTTGTGTTGTTCTAAGCGAGCAAGCACATCTAAAGTGAACCGTAGACCTTTCTAAAGGCCAACCATCTATTTTCAAATAATTCAGATATTTTTTGTATCATACAAAATCATATAAATTTCAATTCAATTGATTGTCGTGAGTGACCCATTTTGATAGATAGGCCTGTTGAAAGCAAAATTATACAGTGAGAAAAATCCTACTTGTATAGGCCAACGAAGTGGTTGAGTTATCATTCTGATTTCCTTTCGTACCATGGTCGACCATCCTTACAGGGGTCACGTGATCTTTTACTCAGTTGTTGACGTGAATACCCAGGGTGATTCCCTAATATCAGGCCACCAAGCTTTTCCTTCAGCCGCCCTTCGTAGCTCGGTCGACTGAGGCACCTCTTCAGAAACCAGTCACTGTTGTGCGTTGTTTCGAGTGCGGCATAGGATTTTCGTAAACATCCTTCCACGTATCATCACTTCATAGTCTGATCATCACGCGCTCATTTGTCCCCGCAAATATCGTAACTCTTGGTGGCATCGTTAAGCAAACAATAATCAATCAACCAAATAAAACATAAGACATGGGTTTTTTGTAAACCTTCTTTCATTTATCATCACTTCATAGTTTTATTATCACCCCCAAATAACCTAGCTATTGGTGAGGTTGTGGAGCAAACGACAGTTTGCTCATCAAGTTCAACTTGAACTGGTGCATTTTTCTCGAGAGCCTTGAAAAACGAAAATACGAGGTTGCTCAGTGTCATCGAGACATGACCCGTCTGTTGGTTGTGTTGCAGACGGCAGTGCTGCGCCCTGTGGTGGAGAAAGTCAGCGTCCACCGAGCCGAGCAGTACACCCAGGCTGATCACGAGCGCTTCAGGGAGAGACTGTTGGAGAACAGGCACAAGCAGCTGAGGAAGAGGGACGGGGTCACCATCGTGGACGAGGCGCGGACACAGCACAGGCTGGGTAACCGAGGAAACCAATCCGACAAGGACAAGAGACAGGTGAGCAGTTCACGAACAGCACACAATGCCAATTCGATAATTTTGAAAATCACACTTTAAAATTATTGACTGTTGGCCTACATTGTATGATTGAGACAGGTGCATCATTCAAAAGCCTGGGGATTGATTGGTAGCGGGGTCTGCCATCCTGACAGAGAATTTTCTTGGTTTCCTTCACTTCTCAAAGTCAATACCAGTACTCTGATGGTTTTTCAAAAGAGCAGACCATGTCTATTTACGTCCAACAATTCTAAATACCCAAGTGGGCCTAGTAAAATGATATTTCATTTTGTTTTTCTATCATCACATTCATCATTCTCTGGTACCAATAGATCTTGGTCAGCATTACATTGCATAGCTAAACCCATCTTGAATAAATGTATATAATGTACAAGCAATCTAGGGGCAACTTCTACCACTAATTGAGAAACAAAAGTCAGAATTGATTCCAGTGTCTGAAAACAATTCCAAAAATGAAGAATAGACTTCTTGGACCTTTTTTTTTGCAGTCAATCTTATTCTTCAAATATCCTGTAATATGCAAATAAAGTGCTGCTTTGGTTACATATTTTATCAAGGATATTTCCCTACATTCTTGTCTTGATTTTATTTTTGGTGGTAGCCCTGCCATGTGGGAGTGTTATGTGGCAGACCTCGCTAGCTTGCACTAGATATTCAACCCCATGATTTAAAACCTTGCATTAGAAAAGATATTAATAAGTAGGAATGTGCGAGACTCTGTTTTGAGTCCGAGTCGTGTCCTGACCACCAACGTAGCTTATTTATTATACAAAGGAATGGGACGAGTGGACACAAGTCCAGCTTGAGTATTTTGTTTGTTGATAATAAATAATTCCATGGCTATGATATCATGATGAAAGAATGAGTATTTCTGGTATCTTTATTCTGTTGAGTAGGCCTAATTCAGCTGTCTATCTTAAAGATTGGAGAATCAGAGACTTGGGTATTTTAAACGAATCTGATCCCATTCCGAGACTCAAATTAAAAATCGCTTGAACCCGTACACCCGTTAATATCAGCCTTGAAAAAATAATGAACAGATTAGGCCTAGTCCAGATTAGTAGTGGATTAGGTAGTCCAGTGAAACCTCTATCCATCATCTTTCAAGGGACCATGAAAACAAAACCATCCAAGAAATTACTGCCATCTAGGAAAATTTTCCAGTGCTTATGGAAGAAGGGCTGGACAAAATGAATGATCGAAGCAAGAGCGATAGATGCATTGAGGTTTCACTGTATAGAAATGTATGTTATTTCAAATTTAATATTGAAAAAGACTTATTCTCTGGCCCAGGGCAAAATGCGTCTCTTACAACCACCAGCCAGTTTTTGCCCAGGAGCGAAGCGTATTTAATTGCTTATGCTCGTGTTGTAGGATGGGGACGTGCAGTGCGGCTCTACCCTCAACGTGCGCCGCTACTCCAACACTGGCGCCACCTCGAGCTATGCCGGCCTGCCAGGAGCAGGAGCGCCACCCATGAAACCCACGAGCTCGCTGGAACTAGGCTACCTGCAACTGGCACCAGGTCAGTACAGTACTCTCGCGTTAATTCATACAATGATGGTTCAAATTTTGCTAAAATTCAAACAATTGTCAGTACTGTTCCCTACTGAGTTTTGACCAATGTTTAATATTTCGATAATTCAAACAGAGGCTCTAAGTGAAGATGAAATGAGAATCGAAATTGATTGACATTTTTGTGGAAGCGATTTCAAAATTCAAAATCGGTACTATCATTTCAATTGAACCAAAAAATGTATCATAGGCTATTACATCGAAATGTAATATATCAATGTAATACTAAAGAGATCGCCACCCTCGGTAGCTCGGTCAGCTGAAGCACCGCTTCAGAAACTGGTCATCATATCATTGGACGTGGGTTTGAGTCCCACATAAGGCATGGGTTATTGTACACGTCCTTTCATACCATAGTTTTGTAATCGTCTGCTCGTTCGTACCCGCATATAACCTAGCTGTTGGTGGGGTCGTTCAGCAAACAATAATCAATCAATAATCAATCAACTAAAGAGGTCTGTGTTTCAAAAGCATTTCAATTTTTATATCTTGTATCGTACCATTTTCATCAGCCATCACCAAAGAACTGATATTTCATCAAACCAACTTCTGTGTGCTCTTATCTATTAAGAGGCCGCAGGCGCTCGTATTTCACGCCGCAAACTCTCACGGCCGTAATTTTTGAGATATCAATATGATTGTTTTTGCATTATGTTGATAATTGAAAGAGGGAGGTTTTTGCATTAATAGAATTTTGAACAACAAATTTGTAATTTTTCAAATTCTTCAAACGGAAAATGAAAAAATTTCTAGTTCACGGAAACCTAGATATATATTTTTGAATACCGAAAAATAATATGGACTGTGAAATATATCAAAAGTGTGAGTAAGGGAATTAACGGCGTTTATGAGAATATGAGTTCGGCGGGCTAGTCTATGGGCTGCGCCTAGCACACGATGCATGTTAAACTCGAGTCTGAAGCGAGCGAACAACGAGTGGGCGTAGCGCGCCTGCGGCCTCTTAAGGATAGAAAGGGGGAGTAGTAATTAAATTTGGCTGAATGTGTTGTCTCGGTGTCAGGTTACATGTACTGGAAGCAGCAAGGGCGTTGGTCGCAAGGCAGGCGGGTGCCCGAAGGCTGCACCGACCACATGGCTCCGTATTACTGCTCGGAGATCGTCTACCCAATAGCCGAGCAGTCGGACGAGCATGGCACAAGCCACGACACGCCTACTAGTGCATTCTCTCTCCTCAGGTGAGCATAATAAAACCTCACCGATTCCTCAGGGGCGTATTGGGGCTGTATTTCATTCATTCATTCAGATCCCATTTCATAGGCATGTTGATCTTAACTTCTCAGTAGGGGTGAAGTGATTCAAATTTAATTAATAGAAAAGTGATCAATTTATTTTGTCTAGCTCATTCAGCCAAGGCTCTCCGTTGGAAACGGAAATCAATTTGGTGCAGTGCGGTGCGGTCCCGCATCAGGGTTATCGGTTTTTGTTACTTCGATCACCTATCAGTCACTCTTTTGTCCATATCCGCAAACAACCTGGCTGTTGGTGAAGTCTACGAAAATGAAAATCATCATAATTCATTCGTTCTTTAGGCCTATTTTTATTCTTTGTTAGCATAAAATGCTGTTCCGAGTGAAATTTTTGGGATGCAATCCTAATTAGAACTAACCAACTTCTGTTCTTAGACACAACATAAGCCTAATAGGCAGTAGGCCTACTTACAAATTCTTTCATTTTTGGCAAGAACTAAAATGTTCACAAAGTGTATTATGCATAGTTGCCTAAAATTCTATGCCATGTAAAATAGTTGCATACACTTGAAATTAGTATTTTTTTTTGTTTTTGGTATACAGTATCGATAGATTTTTATTGTTCTGTATGTGTGCGGTAGGGTGGACAGTGACGAAGACAACGGAGGTTCCCGATCCCCCCTCTTGGTGCGCCACGATAGCCTCGACAACGGCCCTAAAGAGCTGACCGACGGCGACAAACCAACGTCCAAGTCCACCACATTCCAACCGAAGCCGCTCAACGACATCGACAAGCGCACATCGAAGTCGGCGACGTTCCAACCTACAGCTTTGACGGATGTGGACAAGTGTAACTCCAAGTCCACCACATTCCAACCGAAAGCTCTGACGGATGTGGATAAGCGTAACTCCAAGTCGGCTGAGGATCCGGCTTCGTTCTCATGTTTCTTCAGGATATTGGTTGACAGCAACGTTGATCGAACAGACGACAAACTTACCATTGATAAAGGTTTATATCCATGCTTTCATTTTTTTAATAACGACTGAGATACTGTAATTTTACATGATTTCATTCTATGCTTATGAAGCGTTTACCTTCTAAATGTAGAGTAATGTGCTGAATTTTCACCCCTCTCAGCCTACATTTTGTTGAAAATCCAATGTATAATAATGATATGAGCTTTTTTTCTGACTGCCAAGCTGAAATGTATTTTCAAATCTGGGCTTGAAACAAACTGTCATTTTGTGCCACCAGATGGTGTAAGCGTGTCCTCAAAGGATGGTCTGCTTGACACAGAGCAAGCCATGTCGTCCGTGACCCCTGACCTTGGTGTGGTCGAGCTGGCATCAAGCGGTCGAGCAAGCCCCGCAGGCAGCCATGCGAGCCTAGAATTGACCGAGCAAGCAGTCATAGTTCACGAGCCGATCAACGCTCTCTCGCCGGTTAACGCTCTCTCGCCAGAAGGTAGGGTCAATCGCACGTCTTTTTCTCGGACTAGGAAAACCCTATAAATATTAGCAATATCTAGGGATGACGTCAGGTAGGCCTAGTAAATTTGGTAACCGGGCTCCCTATTATAAAAAAAAAACAGTTGGAAGTTTGTTTTTTTTAAGCGGAAAAATTATGAGTATGAATCGTAATGTCGCTGTTTCGATCGAAAGAGCTGTTCAATTCCAAACAGTCGTTCGTCTGTTTCTGAACGGCCGAGCTTCAATAAAAGTGGCCGCCACACTGTGATCGTACATCTAGTCTACAGCAAGCCTAGAACACACGATGATGATGATTAGTAACTAATAAGGTTATTCTACACTTTTTCCAAGTTCAGACTCTGCCAATCAAATACAAAACATTCAAAAGAAATTTTTAGACATGTGGTGACAAGTGCTTGCTGAATATAGTAGCCTACGCAATCCTAGATTTGAACATTGGAAACCAAACTACGTCCTGCGATTTCGAATAAGTTGAAAGTTGGTTCTGGAAAGCTCAACGTTTGCCTGTTGCTCCATATTTGTCACCTATTGGCTCTCGGTCATTTTTTACTATATAGTACCTATTACCCAACTGCTGCTTTGCTTTCATGTTTTTAGCTAAATCACATTGAGTATTGATTAACTGAGTACACCCTAGTGGTTATTTGAAGAAATGGAAAAGTAAGAACAGCAGCCTATCAAAGTTGATACTTGATACATGCTTGGAGATTCATCACAATAAAGATGATATTGCACAGTGAAATTGAAAATAATAATACTAGGACATTTGGCTTGTTGTCTTTGTCACGATTGAAGACGTATGATGGAGAGGCTGCGTCTTCAAGTGTGACGAAGATCGAAATGTATTAATATTTGTTTCAATTCTATTTCATGTTTCTATCACATTGTCTCGACACGTCACCTAGATAAGCTTTCATTTGGAAATATTTGCCCCGTTGGTGGTCGTTAGTTACTTGAACGAAGCCTATCAGTGCGTTTGACGTGTAAATGTCGATGTTTGTTGTTGCAGTAGAAGCCGTGGTCGCATGTGGAGAGCTGCCGAGCAACACGAGCCTCATCGGACTTGACTGGCTGTTCGAGCACACGGACAGCGAGCCGGATACAGCTCATACCTCTAATCTAGGTAAGCTGGCTGTTCGTCATTCGACCTAGCGTCCACTGTAGAAATATACATTTACTCACCTCGAAGTCATGTTTAAAAACCTTGTATTAACGACAATGAAGCAATCATTTCCTAGAATTTAATATTTTTTTTAGATTTCAACTTTTTCAAGCCAATAGACCATTTTCGAAAAGAATGAGCCATCTAGCGGCGATCGTTTGAACTAGAACTAGATGTTATGACTCAAGTTCGAAAGTCCTATGCTGCCAATGCTATCTGGCACGTTTGATTTATATTATTGTGCGTTACAGTAAACGTATCAAGTTATAATATGATAGTAGTTTCAACATTTACCGTATTTACGCGATTGCAGTCTGCACCCTATTGTAGTCCGCACCCTAGTTTTTTGAAGTAGGTTTTAGAAAAGTACTTTACATGCGATTATAGTCCGCAGAGAAATACACATACTTAAACACGTGAAAATCGAGTTAGCGCAGCGACTACGACACGCCTGCTTACACTACTGGAGTTATACTGGCGCATGGCAGTGACACTGAACTGACATCTCAGCACATTTCAGTCACTTGGTCTTAGCTGTGTGCAGTGCGATGCGCGCTCGGTCGACATACCTGCCCCCCGCCCCCGCCCGCCCACCCGAACATCAACAAAACAAGCAAGGCGGATCGCACGCCAGCCTGCCAGTCAAGGTTAACCTTGAGACAAGGCGAAGTATTGCGCATCACTTGGAGACATTTGACAGAATGGCGTGAATTTTTTTTTTACGCGCTTGGAAATCCGTCATCGATTGTAGTCCGCACCCCTGTTTTAGATTTTCTAAATTTGGAATATACCTGCGGACTGTAATCGAGTAAATACGGTATATGTTTACCATATTTGTAGATAAGCGGGCTGACTTTTTGAACAGTACTAAAACTTCCAGCGATCTCGGCTGCTAGGAGGCGGGCCGCGCCTGCGCATTGAATTATGAAAATGGTCTATACAAATTTAAAACAGTAGGTCAAAAAGAAGTCGCCCTCCATAATCAACTGAGGCATGGAATGGGTGTTTTTGTAAACGTTCTTTCACTCACTACTTCATAGTTTCATCATCACCTGTCATTGAAAAAAAATTATTTGAATTAAAAAAAAAAAAATCTGTTGGCGTGTACATGAAGCAAACAATGAACAATAATCGAAAAGGTAGCTACTAGCTAGTAGGGATAACATAGACTCTGAAAACTGAGAATCGATTATCATCCCATAAGAATCGATTCTTCGTGAAATTTCTATCAAAAAATGGTTGGGTGCCATTTTAAATGGGTTTCCTGCTATCCACGAAATTTATGTTAGAAATCGCTCTCGCTAGTCCCTTTCAAGAGTGCTGTACTATTCGCTCAGGGTCTCGAGTTTTTCCATGAGTGTTCGGCGATGCAAGGTCCTGTATGTTCCTCGCTCTTCTCCTCATCTATCCTCCTGCCCCCTCACAACGTGTTCCAACTCCTTAATAGCTGTTATTATGATTATCTCGCACTATCTCACGTTCTCTCATTCTCTCTATTACATTCTCTCACTTCCACTCTATCTCTCTCTCTCCCTCTCTCTCTCTCTCTCTCTCTCTCTCTCTCTGTCTGTGTGTAACTGTTCTATCTATCTCTGTCTCATTGCTGCACGCCACAGACCCGCCGCTGTGGAATTACACCCGGTCGGACGATAGCGACTCTAACGTCGATCTAAAAAGTGAGTAAATGCAGCAGGGTGGATTCTGTCAACTTGGAAAACCTGTAGATCTTAAAGTCAGGAAATTTGGCAGAAACGAAAATCACATCAAGTGTGCCTTTGAACGATCATAATTTTTAGTTTTCTAGTCGATGCTCCTTCTGTCCTTCAAAACATCATTTTTAATATATTTTTTTTTTAAATTAAATGTATGTTTGGCATATTTATATTTGAACATTTCATCAGGTTCCCGTGAATGTATATCATGCTCAGAATTCAGTTGGACTGAAATGATATTTTTTTCATTTCATTACGTGGTCTGATCAACAGCAATTGTTGACATGAAAAACTGATTCGGTGGTAAATAGTGCGAAAGCATCACAGTAGAACTTGAATTTGCCAAAATAAAAAGGAGAGAAGATAAGGTTACCTACTAACGTTCGACCGGTTCCGTTTGTAGACGTTGCCACAAAGGACAGCGAGTCGGGCAGCTCGAGCACCACGCTCAGCCTTGAGCAGGAGGTGATGAAGCTGCTGCCGAGCGTTGAGTCGACCGTCAAGCCCAGCCAGGGTGCAATACCGAAGCGGCGAGCGGATGAACCGGCGGTGCCGCCCCAGCCAAGGACCCAGACGCTCGGACAGCTGACGAGGGGGCCGGCGGAGAGGAGGAAGAGAAGGCCAGTGAGGGAGAGAGAAAGTAAGTCTACCGAGTCTGGTACGAGTAGTCTTCTCTGAAGTAAGTCGCATAGACGAAGGAAATGACGTTGACCTGTGAGATTGTGCCCATTGGAAGATTTCATTACCGGTAATACAATATTAAAAAAAATATATGTTGTAAATTGGATGAAAACTGTTTGTAATTTTCAAGGTCAATAGGTGCATAGGGCATAGACACAGGGCATCACATTATTTGGCTCCAAATATTTATGGCTACCATTATCAGTAGGCCTAAAAAGATAAATTTAGTACCCAGTTGAAATCCTTCTATATTTGGTCAAGAAAATTACCCACGGATTATGTCTATAGGCAAAAGGTCTAGGTATTGTAGATGATTTTTATTTGAATAAATATGTGAGAAAATATCCCGATTACTGCTAGCAAAGTCTTCGCCGTAGAATTAGTCATTGATGCGTTTTGTCATATCATAGGACATGACGTTCGTAAAGAGGACAGTCCGGCTGACGATAGCTCCATCTACGTTACTATGAAGCCAGCCCGTGGCCCAGCTGATGACATCGTAGAAGAAGCCACGCCCCTTGAGCCTTCAACAGCCAATCAGGAGGCAGGCAAGCCAGAAGATAAGGACGATAAAGTAGGTATTAGGTGAATGCTTTATATGCTTATCGGGTTGATGAGTGAATATTCGACCGAACTGTAGTTGTAGACCTACATTTTTTTTTCATTACTTTGTGAAAGTTTAGATTTAATGATCTTGAGCATGTGGTCAAAAATTATGACATTTAAAAGATGAATGTTCAGAAAATGAAACTTCTCCAAACTATTAATTACTGCAACAACTCTATTCAAAAGATACCCTCTTTCTTATCGTACACCTCATCCTGAAAAATAACAACAGCACAAAAATGCTACAGATTTGCATATAGGCCTATAACGTTGATATTTGTATTTGTCATGTCGGATCGTTTTCTTTTTTTGTAGATACAAGTATAAGATGGTTGCAGATTTCTATAATACCCAATTTTTTATTCATCGACTCGGTAACAGTTGATTAATAAATTGAGGACGTAATGTGTTTCAGGCCACGTCTTCCAGCGGATCGAACACGGAACTGTCATCCCTCCTGCCGCAGCCTGCCACACCGTTACTTGCCGCCTTCCTCGCCACCCGACGAGAACTGCCCGGCATGGCGGGCGCGGTGGAGGGGGGTTGGCGAGGGGGAGAGCTGCGCAACTCGAGGACCAGGCATAGGAGGCTCAAGCGATCGACACGCACACACAGGTAAACCATTCCTCATCCACCTGGTCATTTTCCAAGGTCTTAATGGTTAAGGTTCCGCGTTTTCTCTATAATTCTGTGGACAATGAATGGAGTCCTACCCCTCCCTCAATAGCTTTAACTGAAGCACTGCTTTAGAAACTAAAGTCAAGAGGCTGCTGAATGTAGATTTGAGTCCTGCATAAGGCGTGAGTATTTTTAAACGCCATTCATCTATCACTCATTCGTACCCCCATATAACCTAGCACTTGGTGGGGCCGTTGAGAAAAATAATAGTTCAGCAATAATTTGTCAAGTAAACTAATAGGCCTACCAGTGTCTGACTCGAAAGATTTTCAGAAAATGTATTTTTTCAAATTGATTCAACCATTCATGACCTTCATAAAACTTATTTTTCTTTGAATTATACGTTATTTACAGCATAACGATGAAAAGGAAAGAACTGCGAAGAAAATGGACAAATTCGAGAAAATGTAAAAGTAATATTCATGTAGGGAAGATAATTAGAGCTCGTGTCTTGCCACCCTATCACTAATATGTGAAAAAATTACAAACATACTCGAGGGCTGTTTGGACGATCAACTAAAATAGCAATGCATTTCGGCATGTATTGTCCGTCGTATGTAGGATCCTAAAATTTTCATTTTCTGCCGTAGCAGTGCTAGTAGAGTAGCTTGAACCTTGAAATAGCAAATGCCAGTAGTGCAACCTAGAGCTCAAATCACTGAAACATAGATTGACAGTTGCGATAAAGATACTAATCAATATCACCTCGATCGAGTACCACTGTATCAGATTTCGTTTAGATCAATATAAACATAACCTAAAAGTAATCTGTCGTCTGTCACTGAAAAAGATTATTCGTTCAAAAATGGTCAGTCACCAATCTTCGAGATTCTCCCACTCAACGATATGGCGTCAACAGAAGCTAGGCTTTACTGGTCGCTGATTGGTCGGCTACTAGCAATATTGCCTCGGAAGTTGAGCGTATTCCTACTCGAGGCAATACGTTGACAGCAATAGCAATTTTTATTGTAGTGTAAACGCGAGATAGGAAAGGCATGTCTTCTACTTGGTAGCAATACATTTCAAAAATGCATTGCTGGGGATAAGTTGATTGTGTAAAGGGGAGTAATGGATAACTGTGTGGGTTGATGTTTTTTTGTTATTGTTGTCATCAGAGACAGAGAACAGTCCACAGCCTTGTCCACGAGCCACACTTCGCTGCCGCTCGTCAACAGCTCGCAGACGCACATAGCCACTTCGCACGACGACACCACCGAGGGCGCTGTGCATTGCTTCAGAGACGAGCACGGCAATTGGTGAGTCTTGGCCACGAATCACAGTTCACCCGATGAACGTGAACGTCTTTATTTTTGGTTGAATGGTTATTGACCCTTGAAATATCTACTAGCTGTGAAAAATTCCTAGGAACGTAAATGCATTCGCTACCTATTGTAAAAGCCGTATATTTTAAATGATGAATTATCACAATAAAATGACAATCAAGAAAGTACATGTAAGTCTACAACTTTGTAACTTCACATGATAGTTTGTAGTATTGGGGGATGGTATATGAACATGAACAATTCATATGATTTTATCCTCTTTTGTTTTTGTACATCTCACTGAACAGTGAACACGCATGTTGCTTGGTTTGGTATACCTAGCTAGCTTGTTTGGCCACCAATCAGTTGACAGCAGTTGCTTCAATATACCCCCATTGTCATCATAGGCTTAGAAAAAAAATGTAGTACCACTAGAAGGAGAGTTGAAAAAGAAAAACATTATTCTCACAATAAAAGTTATCAAAACATTTCCCTTCACTAAACAAAAATACTTGTTTCAAAGTCAGACCTAGACTTTTAAAGCACTCTTATGGTGTTCTGTAAGGGTGGGTTCTCATCTGATTGTTTCTGATCACGCAGGCAGTCGTACATGTTCGACGAGAAAGGTCTGGGCGTAGCCAATGGGGGAGTCATGCCTATCGCTACAGCAGCAGCCAATGGCAAGCTACTGAATACGCTACTACGGCAACAACATGGCATGCAGCAGATGTTTGCAAATGATGAATGCCTCAAGGTCAGTTGAACAAATATATTTTAACCATAATTAGTAATTTGGCTTGAATAATTAATTGATATTCAAGTGAATAACAAGTGAATAACAAATATTCAAGTGGTACAGTATGTAGAATAATATTCGACCATATACCTCGCATCTGGCTCAGTCAGGCAAGGCATTGCCTTAGAAACAGAAGTCGAGTCGGGCGTTGGTTTGAGACCCGCAGAAGGCACAAGTTACCATAAATATCATTACCCTCTCATTCAGACCCCTAAAAACCTAGTTGTTGATGAGGTTAATCGAACGAACAACAATCTTCAAAGAATATTTGGCTAGAAAAATTCTACTATAAACTCTACCTCGGCAAAGCTTTAGACCTACTTGTTTGTCAAAAGTAGCCATTTTCTGTGATCCTGTTTGTTCCTTGACTACACAATTCAGCTGTTGAATTGTGCTCCTCTTATTATGTACTGAATTGCCTGTATTTGTGATATTTCATCAGCTGACTGTTGCTTTGTCCTTTTCAGATGCAGGAGAACGAAGAGAAGTGGGACTTTGACTCTCTCAGCTACTCGTCGAGCTCGGTCAACTCGACGGCGACGCCCACCAAGACTGTTCCTGCCAATCGTAACGCAGCTGAGATGCCCGTGTACATGCTGGAGGGTCAGAGGTCGCCGTTCCACGTGCTGACCGAGAGTTTGGGAGAACGCAATCGAGCAGCCAGGTCTGCACTGCATCTGCACGCCAATCCAGGGGCGATGATGCACATGGGCAGTAACCCCCCCACTGTACCACCACCTTCGAGCTCTTTAGGTGAGGACTCGTGCACTTTACATGGAAAACTTGATGTGATGATAGTATGAAGCTTAGCAAGCTTGATTGGATTGAATGTGTGTTGGTAAAATAACGTAGCTGGTTGTGGGGTCATTAAACAAACAATCATATTCATACAAACTCGTCAGTCTCCCAAAATTGAAAATCTCTATTAATTTCATCAGCTATATATATATATATATATGTATAAGTTGATGACTGAGTAATTGTAAAAATTTGCTCATCTCCTAGGTCGATATGGTTAGAGATTACAATTTCATTCATTTAATATTATGAAATTTGCGTTTGCTATGCCGACTAAGTGCTAACATTGAATTGAACTTTGAAGTATAAATAAGCCACAGTTTGACCATCAATTATTTGTCCTCAGGCGAGACCGATACTGACAACACGATGACAAGAAACCGGTTCCGTTTCGTCGAGTCCCCCGAGGTGAACCAAGATAACGTAGTCAAACCTCGCCACTACTACAAACTAAAACTAGCCCCGTGTTTCCACGTTAAAGTGCGGTTAGATCGCCTCGCCCTCTTAGCCCTCCTCGACCGTAACCTAACGTGTCGAGAGACTCTGCTCAGCGTTCTCTTAGCTTTACTAGTCGCCTGTTTAGGGGCGTTATTACTACGGTTAGGTTTTTTTAGAGATATATTCGCATTTTTATTCTGTTTTGTGATGGCCGGCTGTCAGTATTCGTTATTAAAGAGTGTCCAACCGGATGCAGCATCGCCCACTCACGGGTTCAATAGAATAGTCGCATTCAGCCGACCTATTTACTTTTGCCTGGTCGCTTCGTTGATATTAATCCTCCACCAGACGATGAATCCGGAGTATCGTTCGTTCACAATCTATGGGGTGTTTTATACCAATCAGGACATTGTTCGTAATTCTCGCGACCTGTTAACGATGTTCATCCTATTCTTCCCACTCGTCTTCTCGTTGGGATTATTCCCGCAGATCAACACGTTCACGATGTACCTCCTAGAACAAGTGGACATGCACGTGTTTGGCGGTAACGCCACTTCTAGTCTTTTAGCCGCGTTTTATTGCCTTCTTCGTAGTGTCGCTGCGGTACTGTTCCTGTACGGCTTTGCTTACGGAGCGCTCATCGAACCGAAAACGTCTCAACACGTCTTATTCTCAATATTTTGCGGCTTGACGGTTTCCACTGCGTATCATCTCAGTAGATCTGCGTCCGATCCCACCGCATTGTGGCAGATCGTCAAGACGCAGATATTTCCCCCGGATCTGTTTCCTCCTCCTACAATACCCGAGACAGACTCGGAAGACTTGAAGAAGCCGGTTAGTAAGACTGAAATATTGGCAGATAAAGAAGTGGAACTAGTCGATCCACTGCCGTTGAAGCTTCGCACAACAGTTCACAGCCGGTTGAAGTCTGATGTTTTGGTATGCGTGTTTGTGGGCGTGTTCGTGTGCGGAATTCACAGTTCAACGGTTTTCACTGCGTTGCTGCCCGACTTGAACACGGTGCTAATATCGGTGACGGGCTGCGTTGGGTTCGTGTTACATTACGTATTCCCGCATCTCAGGAAACAGCTGCCATGGTTGTGTCTAGCGAGGCCCGTGTTCAGGTCCAAAGAACACGGACAGTTCGAGGTGCAAGACGCTGCCAAAGTCATGTGGTTCGAGAAGGTGAGTTCTTTTACTTCATATCAGATTTCAGTACTCAATTTAATAATTTGTCAAGTGTGTTAATCAGTGGGGGCCTGTGGCCTGGATAATGGGAGTACTGCAGTTGAATAAAACAAATTGTATGCCATGAAGCCATGGAACACTAGATTACATTATCGGTGGTGCCCCCCTCCCCCCCAACCCAACTCAACATAGGGAGTGCTGCCATTCTGCAGTATGTGTACATGAGCCAAACTTTTTGTCTAAATAGAATAAATTGAATTATTGGCTAAGCTTTATATCATTGGGCTACAACCTGGTAATACTTATAGGCCTATAGTAACTGCCCTCATTTATCACTTGCTTATTCGTATCCCCAAGTAAGTAATAACCGGAGACCTGTTAGTGGGGTCATTGAGCTAAGAAAGCCATCAGGCTAAGCCGCTTAACTCCGAAACAGCTTCACATGTATCGGAGTTATCGCCACTTGGGCCTTACAAAGCGATGCTTTTTGTTCATCCAAATTCCAGACTATATAATAAATAAACCTTGAGAATACTTGAAAGTTTGAATTGACCCGTCCAATATTAAACTAGTTCGCCTACACGGCTTGGGCTAAAGTAATGCTTGGGCCTTGGTTTTTTTCCTCACCTCAAGCATGCAAACAATCAGGTTACAGTGCTTTAAATTCGTTATGAATGTAAATGAGTGGGCGGTTAGCAAATTTTCCCATCACTGTAATACTTGACGTGGCAGGTGTACGTGATACTCTGCTTCGTGGAGCGCAACATCCTGTACCCGGTCCTGTTTCTCGGGGTGATGACGGAAGACGCTCCGAAAGTCTCGCGCAAGCTTGGTCCGCTCGTCGGCTCGCTCGTCACCACCGTATGCGGCCTTAAGGCCTTGCGTCAGTCGTTCTCCGACCCGCCTACCCAGTATATCGTTCTCGTGTTTGCCGCCCTGTTTTTCCGCGTGGACAACTGGCAGATCAGCGAGTCGTTCCTCGTCGACTACTGCGTCATGGCCGTCGTCGTCAACAAGACTTACGAGTTTCTCTTGAAAGTAAGCGTTGTCGACGTAAAGAGGTTAAAGCTGACCACTATTGATAGACGTGACTTGGCTACGAAGATTATGTGGTTATTTATAAATACCCTGATGAATATTTTCAAAGTTCCCACATATAATCCCCTTGATTGGATGTTGAATTTCGTTATTTTTGTGAGCAGGTCAGTCACTACTGGTAATTTTCTCTAGACACCAAGACATTCTCTGAGGGTATTACTGAAACAACTGATAATGCTCTCAGATTTTTTTTATACCATTCAAACTTGTCAAAACAAATGATGATTCTCTTCAAGTCATAATTTCTATTTTCTAGATATAACTGAGCACTAGGTAGGCTACTAGGTAGGCCTATAGATATAGAATATAGCTACATGTCTTTATAGACTACTAAATCCATCATAAATTGCAACAGCATTTTGTATCTTTTGCTCATTTCTACTTCAAAGTTACTCACATAACTGGTAGTGCGCTCGTTATGAAAAAATAATGAATTCAAAAATATGTATATAGGCCTATGCCTACAGGCCTATATTTTGTAAAAATAATTCTTAATAATTAGTATAACATGGGATTTTGGTAGTAATATTAATATAAAAGCTCAACATTCATGAGCTCGGTTTTAAGTATAAGTTATAAATGTAAAAATGATTTATGTACAAATATAAATCAAACACATTCTCTTTATTGTGCAGGTCCAGTTTGTAGTGACATACATCGCCCCGTGGCAGATCACGTGGGGCTCTGCGTTCCACGCGTTTGCCCAGCCATTCTCCGTGCCCCACTCGGCCATGCTGTTCCTGCAGGCCGCCGTGTCGGCCATCTTGTCTACGCCGCTCAACCCGTTCCTAGGCTCGGCCATCTTCCTCGCGTCGTACGTCCGCCCGATCAGGTTCTGGGAGCGAGACTACAACACTCGCAGGGTGGACCACTCCAACACAAGGCTGTCCGCTCATCTAGACAGGAACCTCGGTACGGTCGCTCATTCCTACTTCAAAGTAAACTACGTGACTGTTGGTGGGCTCAATAAGAAATTGGACTATTTGATTGATTTGTCTTCCATTTCACATTTATTTGTCTTTCATTTCATATCTATTTGCCTTTCATAATATGTTGACCAGGATTCTTGATCAATAAAAGAATTGCAAATGATACCAAGATTTTGATATTGAAATTTTTTAAATGGAATAGGCCTTAACGATTGAAATGTTCAATTCTCGATTGATATTGAAAATATTCAGTGTAATTGAAAAATAGTACAGCCACGGTAAGGAAACAAAATGATGCCTGCCAAATGAGCGTGAGTAGTTGCGAAGTTGCATAGTTATTGGGTACTTTGTACTCTTTTCTTTCACCTGACTGATAGCCTGAAGAACTCGAGTTTCTTACCCTCAAATTACGAAATTACCGGTAGCAGTCTTTTGTGTTGGGTGTTGGTTAGTTATTATTTTTAATCAATATCATCACTGTTTCGATATGGTATTGAACGAATTTTGTATGTATAGACCTACGCCTACCAATATGATATTGAATCAAAATCCTAAAATATTGGATTAATAGAAAATATTACAATCTACAGCAACCACTAAGTTGATTTCTCAATGTTCTATTTGAAACTTATCGTGAAGTTGTGGGACTGAGTAGATTTGTACATAGCTTACAACTTACAGCTTTGTTTATTAGCTTTCGTTTATAATGGCTCCAAGTTTATTAACGCTTCATTGATCATCTTGCCATCAGGTGCTGACGACAATAACCTCAACTCCATCTTCTACGAGCATCTTACGAGATCGCTGCAACACTCGCTGTGTGGGGACCTCGTACTTGGTGAGTTCACCATGCTTGTACCTACACGTGTGAGTCCAAGTTCCGATAGCTCTTGATACACAATGAAACGTACAAAAAAACAGGGAAGTAAAACCATCTCTGCAAAGAAATGATCCATTCGGGAAAATTCATCATTGGTCGTATGGAAGTAGGGTGGGACAAAATAAATGATCGAAGCAGGGAAACGATAAATCTGGGAATGATACATTGAGGCTCCACTGTACTATACGAGTCGAGCTCATAAAATTACAAATTGTATTTAATTGAAAACTTTCAAAAAAGAAATTGAAAATTGAAAACATGACATCCAATCAAGTGGGCTCTTTAAATTTGAAGTGAATTTGGCATATCCAATCAGGATAAGTCATGACTAGATAGCCTATAACGAGAGCAGTCCTAGGGGCTGCAGTGACCATGTTTGAGCCTTCACATTTCCAAGTTATTACTCATTCTAATGGATCATTCTCAGTTCAGAATGAAATAAATTGATCATGTATGTAAACCACATAAATGTGCCCAATACACGACGAAGAATGGACATTAAAAAGGTGTCGACCATGTTTTCGCCAAAAAAGTCCACTCAATTTCATAATGTATCCAGGCTCTATACATGTCTACAACTGGCCGATTTATCCAAAGCCAGACTTATCTTTAATCGCAAACCAATGTAAATTTGGCTATCCGATCAGGATATCTCTGGAAGACCACAGACAATATATATATATATATATATATATATATATATATCCAACTGGCTGATTGATGCCACGCCCACCTCCAGTCCTCGACTGTATGACTTTTCTGTGACAGGTCGCTGGGGTCCGGTGTCGCAGGGCGACTGTTTTGTGCTGGCCTCCGACTACCTCAACTGCCTCGTTCACATCGTCGAGCTCGGCAACGGCCTGGTCACGTTCCAGATGCGCGGCCTCGAGTTCCGCGGCACTTACTGCCAGCAGCGCGAGGTCGAGGCCATATCCGAGTGGGTCGAGGAGAACGATGGTGAGTCGGACGCGCCGCCGTTTATATGTACATGTTAAATTTGTTATTCAGGCCCACATCTGGGCCCTACTTCAATCTAGATTTTCATAGCTTGTTTGATGAAGTAATGGGCCAGGCATCAGTCCCCATGCCATAATACATTTCATTTTTATTTGACACTGGTATATCCTAGCCATATAAATATTCACAAATTATAAGTAAATTCAGATTAGCCCCGTTTTGGTAGGCCTATAAATGAGAAACTTTGAGGGAAATAATAACATTCTAAAATTTTTTCTTTTAAATTCATATCCCCATTGTAGTAGCCACCCTCGGTAGCTCGATCAGCTGAGGCACCGCTTCAGAAACTGAAGTCACCGTTGGGCCTGGGTTCGCGTCCCGTATAAGGCATGAGTTATTGTGAACATTCTTTCACTTATCATCACTTGATAGTTTCATAATCACTTGCTCATTCGGACCCCGTATAACCTAGCTGTTGGTGGGGTCGTTGAGAAATCAATAATCATCATCGCCGTATTGTAGTATGTGTCAAAGTTGTGTTTATGTATGGTCAGGTTGCTGCTGCTGTGAGCCTGGCCACCTGCCGCACCTGCTCAGCGTCAACGCTGCATTCAGCCAACGTTGGCTAGCATGGGAGGTGACGGCGACTAAGTACGTGCTTGAGGGATACTCGATCTCAGACAACTCTGCTGTCAGCATGCTGCAGGTGTTCGACTTCCGCAAGGTGCTCATCTCGTACTACGTCAAGGTCGGTAACGTGGTTTGATACAAACTCCTCGTATACAAAGAAAGCCAATACGGTTCACTTCAAATACCGAACTTGTCACCGTTAACAGATTTATAAGTATTACCGTGTAATAAATTGAAAGTCTTGATATTGTACTTATTCTCTGCTGAATAAATTGTCCGCTTCTCTCGAGTGGTATCTGGTCAAAATGTAATTTAGTCTTCAACGACACTTGAACATCAGATTTTA
Source organism: Brachyptera risi (assembly GCA_964007535.1). Taxonomy (NCBI): domain Eukaryota; kingdom Metazoa; phylum Arthropoda; class Insecta; order Plecoptera; family Taeniopterygidae; genus Brachyptera; species Brachyptera risi. Next base: position 35,153,935 of record OZ023331.1, on the reverse strand, counting down.
GACCAGGAATATATTTATAACGAAATGTTCACCAGCATAATATCAAAATTACGGGTAGGCCTATATATATAAAATATTACAGTATAATCAAAATGAATTGTTTTCATTGTTTCAGTATGAAACAAACCTTGGCTTGTATGCTAGAAAAGATGCTATAATTTCAAATTTGATTGATATGTATTGCTAGTAGGGGTGTGCGAGTCTCATCTAATTTCAAGTCCAAGACTTGACTCGGAACTCGAAACTAAAATCATGGACTCGCACACCCGTAGGCCCAATTGCTAGAAATTTTAAGTTGAAAATAATTAATTATTTGTACTAGAAATAATTTGAATGATACATTTTCATTATTCAATGTTTCTAATCTGACTCTGGCTCACGCAGAGCATCATCTACTACGCCATACGGTCGCCTCGCCTCGAAGCCTGGCTCGCCTCTCCCACGATCCTCGAGGCCTTGAAGCCGACCTTGGAGAAAGGCTACGTCGACCTTGACCCCGTGTTCAACATGAACATTGACGAGGACTACGACTACAGAGCTGCGGGAATCACGAGGGCCAGCTTCTCTAATGTCTACCTTGACTGGGTGCAGTTTTGTGCCATCAAGGGGGACAAGGTTGGTCTTTTTAATCCCTTTCAGTAAGCTGTCAGATCTGGGCCAATATTGAGAAGAGCTTATTCCAATTGTTTCTCAGACCAGCCCCGACATTCAATTTTACGCCCTTCGTCTTGAAAAAAATCAAATGGTTGCAACTCAGTCAACATATATCTGTTCAGCCAACTATTCACAGCTAACTGAGCCTTTCATATTTTATAGAAAGAAAGTGCTCACGGCAATAGAACTGTCAAAATCAACAAAGATGGTTGCCTCTGCAAAGATGGTGCGCATATCATATGTTTGGTTGATGTTTTTACAATTTCAAATCTAACTACGACCACCTTGGTGATTGTAACATAGATGGGCTTAGTCATTTGGAATATTTCGAGTGGAATAACAATAGCGTAAACTAATGTTGAGGAATGTTGTCTGTTGATGAATATAGGCCAGCAGCTTATGTAAAGCAATAAGTTAAATATCAAATAGTGTTGCCAGTTGATGTCATTTTTATGATCAATAATCGTCGACTTCATATCAAATGTCGAATAGAAAAGCATTGATTATTTCAGATTATGGTGAGCTATATTATATCCAACTCTTTCCAAAATCGCCTTTGTGGTACCTACCTCGTTTAGACGATCCTAAACTTTCTTCCTTTGCCTCTAATAGGAAACAAACAATAGCTTTGTGTCAAGTTTTCAATCTTGATAAAAATAAGAAAAAAAATCAGATGAGATTTGATAATCAACGTGAAATAACTGATAATCGATTGTAACAATGTTTTCTGGTCCCAATCCATCTCATTTTGTACTAAAACCAATGTAGAAAAGTAAAGTGAAGAGGAAGAAAAAAAGGTAGAATGTAACTTGTAGGCCCAAGCATTTTCAAATTTTCATTGGTATGCATGTTGAACAATCGCATCGATAAATGTTCCTGCGATTCTCTTCAATTGTATAGTAGTTGTTTAGATCAAAAATACGTATCGATCAAATGGATATCGGTACTAAAAACACACTCGATCATGTCGAAATGGATGAATATCGATTTGTATCAATACGTCAAATATTGACCGGCAACCCTATTACAAACCCTCATTTGTGTCCGCAGGTCGGTCTTGAACGCAACAAGGAGTCTACGCTGGTGTCGCTGTGCTTTGCGCTCAGCCTGCTCGGCCGTCGCACGCTCGGCGCTGTATCACACAACACGGTTTCCAACGTCGAGTTCTTCCTTTACGGCCTCCACGCCCTGTTCAAGGGCGACTTCCGGATCACGTCCGTCAGAGACGAGTGGATCTTCTCCGATGTGGAGCTGCTGAGGAAGGTTAGCCACTTGACCACTCGCGTTCGTTTACTTTTACGATCTTTGTATTTGTATTCACATTTGCTTATTCAGGAATCTCATTCTCTAGCTCATCCTTCAACTCTTGGGAACGTAGCGTTTCCCTGGTTACTGCATTCCTCTCTTCACATTTCATCTAAAAGCGCATTCTGCCATTTATTACTTGGGAATTATAGGTGTAAAATAAATTGATTCATTCAAATGCGGAGAACTTTACTTGCTTTACTATTTACTATTAGGCCTACTTGATAATTATAGGTGTGAAATGAATTAATTCCATTCGAGTGCGGAGAATTTTTGAGCGTGCTCGTCACAGACTATTGTCTCTCTCTGTCGCCAGGTGGTCGCGCCAGGGGTACGTATGTCGCTGAAGCTGCATCAGGACCACTTCATGAGTCCCGACGAGTACGAGGATCCGCTCGCGCTGTACGACGCGATCACTCAGCACAACGAGAAGTTGGTCATCTCGCACGAGGGGGATCCCGTGTGGAGGAATGCGGTCCTGTCAGGAACGCCCTCATTGCTGGCGCTCAGGTACATTGGATGAGCGTTAGGAAAGACCTCCATGCCACTATAAGGAAACTTTTTTCTTTTGGAACCAGATTTTTCAAAATTTTGAAAATTCTCACAGGATTAACCAGAGTAGATAAATTGGCATGAAGTTGTCTCCAAAATTATTACAATTTGATTGATTGAATGATTAAATTCTCTAGATCAGACTAGCTGCTTTGAAGAAAATAGTTTGATATACAGTAAACCCTCGATAATTCGAACTCGGTTAATTCGAATTCCGCGCTAATTCGAACCAGAGAAATGACCCCGGCCGCTGGTATAGGGATATCAATGTTAATTCATTTCGATAATTCGAATTTTTATTATTTCGAATTTCGAACTGATTATTAGTCCTAACTACTGTTTTATTATTGTTTCGTGTTTGTTTAATTCGAATTTCAGCAAAAATTACGAATAAAAGTTTTCACAATTGGATATTTCATCACGTGAAATCCTTTGTCATCAACATTCCTGGCGACCCGGCAAGCTAGACATACGTCATAGCCACATGTGCAGCGCGTGCTATTAGGATGAGGGGTTAGGCGGGGGATCTTTTCAGGGTCACAGACAGACATCTGGCTGGTCGAGACACCCGAGTGGTAATGTTTAGGATAATGGATGTGATAGTGTCAACTTTCATTCATAATTTTTGCTGAAATTCAAATTGAACAAACACGAAACAATAATAAATAGACCAGCCGGCTAGTGCATGTAGAGAGAATAATTCATTCATTTCATTCCAGGCCCTAATATTTATATTTATTGCCTTGCTTTTTACTTTTTAATCCAAACATCCAGTTTGGTAATTTGACTCTTTCAACACTGTGAACTGTGATAAGTGTGCCTAATGAATGACATGATAATATATAGTATTAATGGGAGTCCTTGTTGTGTTGTTAAAATTGCTGAGAAAACACTTGACTTGAAGATAACCACATGGCTGTCAAAGTTGGCTTCCTTAGAGCAAGGGGGAAGTAGGAGGGAACAAACAACGTGCAAGGCGCACATGGTCACTCAAACTGCACGCACACAGTATACTACTGTACTATACAAGGGAAAAACATTTTTTTCATAATTTGAATTTTTTTAATTCGAATTTTGATTTTTGGGGTCCCTTGGAATTCGAATTAACGAGGGTTTACTGTATATAGGTCTATTGTTTCAAGATTTATTAGCTATAAATTGAAATTATTCAGAATCACACCTTCACAGCTTTCTAGACTTGATAGCTTCCAAGTTGATGTGTGAAGGTTTCGAGTATAACTGTTTTCTGTGGCTTAATCATTAGCTAAATGGAAAACCTAAATTCTTCTAAATTGGCAAAAATATTTCAAAAAATCGAAAACATTTTGAAAACGCTGTTATAAATGTATGGTTCTACATTGCCAACAGGCACGTCATGGATGACGGGACTGACGAGTACAAGGTCATCATGTTGAACAAGAGGTTTCTCAGCTTCAGAGTGATCAAGGTGAATCGGGAGTGCGTCCGGGGCTTGTGGGCCGGACAGCAACAAGAGTTAGTGTACCTGCGAAACAGGAATCCAGAACGTGGGAGCATACAGAACGCCAAACAAGCACTCAGGTAAAATCCGGTCATGTTTTTACGTCTTTGTTACAAAAGAGTCAGCTAAGCGTGTATGCCATGAACTCTCACAACCGTAGGTATAGTTGTTTAATAATCAATTAATTTGGTTAGTTAACAGAATTTTGATCAAATTAATGTAGGCTACTGATTAAACTTGGCGTGAAATTGCCTACTCGGAACGATTTATAAAGTTTGCTTTTCCAGCTCACTTCAGCATTATTAGTTCAGCAATAGACCATCTCCAAAAAGAATTAGCCATCTAGCGGCGATCGTTTGAACTAGAACGGGATGTTATTACCAGAGTTTGAAAGTCCTATGCTGACAATGTTATTTAGCACGTTTGATTTATATTATTATGCGTTACAGTGAACGTATCAAGTTATAATATTATAGTAGTTTCAACATTTATATGTTTACTATATACTGAGAGATTTACACACTGTCAGAGAGAGTAAGATGAGAGATAATGCAAGTTTTATATCTTGGTGTCTTGCCTTTAACCTTGTTGATAAGCGGGCTGACTTTTTGAACAGTACTAAAACTCCCAGAATGCTATACCAGCGATCTCGGCTGCTAGGAGACGGGACGCACCTGCGCATTGAATTATGAAAATGGTCTATTCAAGCTTCCACGTTTGTAGTCGCACAATTTTTTTTTCACAAATGATGATTTGATTTTGGTTTCAGTTTGTTATTAAAGAAATGAGCTGGGTCTCGTCAATCACCAATATAAAAGATAATTTTGATTTTCATGAAATACACATTCGTAAATCGGCGTGTGATTGACTACGGCGACGGTCGAGTTTGTCTGAATAGACGTATGGCGAATTGCCAATCATGAAAACCACATCAAATGGAAAATCTAACCAACATTGCATTATTTTGTCCGCTCATAAAGGAATATAATCAACTCATCGTGTGACCAGCCCATTGGCTACCCAATCTACGTGTCGCCTCTGACGACGTCGTATGCAGAGACCAACGAGCAGTTGACTAGGCTAGCTGGCGGACCGATCAGCATGGACGCTATCAAGCAGGCGGTGCTCAGGCTGTGGACGAGGCAAGTATTACATCTCGATGTGCAACGATAGGAGACTAGCATATATACAGGGTTAAGAAAACCTCTTTTTTTTTAAACCTTTTTCTCAACTTCAAGTTTTGGATGAAAATATTAACTGTAAATTGTTGGTAGATATAAATTGCTAGATATAAATTAGCAGCCAAATGCTAGGCAGAGTAACAAATGCTTAGAAAATATGCATACAATTGAAGGACCATTTAGTGAGTAGTTGAAGTGAGATTTTATTAGATTACAGTAGGTACTAGCCAACCATGAGTGTAGGACCTACGATTGTCAATCAATCAGAAGTCTGTTACAGTGGTGTATGTGGTATTGAGTAGACATACTATCTGTGGCTCTTACGTTCGAATACCTCTTGACCTCATGTGTTCATTTATTGAAACGCCTCTTGAAAGTATGCATGTTAGTTTCGTTGAGATATTTGTTGCATGTTTGAGAATTCACGTAGCTTGTATAAAGAGTAGGAGTGTGCGATATAATTTCGAGTCCCAGTCTACGCCAGAATCGGACTCGGGCTCGTTGAAAATATTCTAGACTCGATTTGTGAGTCGAAGTCGAGTCTTTAAATCTGTCGCCGTTTTTTTGAACTCTTGTTATCTGTGTGTTCAGACAATAACATAAAATGAGTTGTAGGCTCAGTAATTAACGGAACTATTGTTTGTCGTTTCAGAGCTCGACGACGATGTGCGGAGGGATGCAGTAGCGGAGGGTCGGGAGCGCCGCGAGACAACGAAGGAGGGTTTGGTCACGAGGGGGTCTACGCCATGACCACGTGCAACATACACAGTGGCTACGGCCACAACACATCCACCAGTCAATCAATGGACAGCACTCAGGTAGGGGCCCTACGCTTTTTTACACGGGATAGATGATGGTTGTTTTTCTTTGACGTAGACAAGTTGGAACCTCATTTGAAGTCATTCCAGAAATAAATTTAGCCATCTAAATAAATAGGTTATAACTAGTGATGTCGGCAGGTAGGAATTTTCCTACCTGGGTTCCCCGCCTTCATTACCCGACTCCTACCCGGGTTTTTCCCACAAAAAAGACAAAAAAAAATCGTATATGCCAAAATCACCTAATTCATGAAAAGATGCATCATTTTCCTCAATCCAATCATCACTCTATAAAGCAACAGGACCTCTAACCTCAAGGCTTCTAAGCACACTGACGAGATTGATGCTATCGCACTACGGCACTAGCACATTTGCCCTGCCAGTAACAGCTGACAATGTGTGAGAGGGGGGGGGAGGAAAGCAAGACGTTTGCATGAGCGCATTCTTTTATGGCAACGGAAAGTTGAAAAGTAATTCCGAATAAAAGTATTTTAAAAAGGCAATGAAGCCAATGATGATTGCTTTTCATTGTTTGAAGAAGGATGTCATTTCAATAATACTGTATTCCTTTTCTATTAAAACAATTACAGGGAAACAATCAAATGTTGAAAGCAAACTTGAAGTAATGCCACACTTCCAGTCAAATGACATCTCAGACATGTCTAGACATCTGGACAGTGTCACTTAGCAACTTGCTATGAGCATTGTGTGAGTGTGCCTGTGTGTGTGTGTTTTTTTTTTTTTTTTTTTTTTTTTTTTTTTTTTTTTTTTTTTAATTAAACGATACGGGGTTAAAAAAAAACTAGTTCCTCTAGGATATCAATTTCTACCACTGGAGTTCTAAAAATAATGATTACATATTCGTTAACAAATCGGGCAAACTGAAACAGAACATATTGACGTTTGTAACGTAAAATTAATCAATTTTAAACACATCTCAATCTCGCACATTAATTGACAAGATTTGAGAGGGAAATAAAATGAACCAAGAATTCAAAAAGTGAAGTGAAAACAGTTAGGTGCTACACGCACATCACCGCAATTAGTGGTAGACAAAACAAGTACGATATCATTCCATCGAAAAAAAAGAAAACAATTTTAAGGAAAGAAAAACGAGAAGGAAAAGAAAATACGTCTTTAGCCGGTGAGTGTGGGGCTGAAAATGAGCTCCCTGCCCCTCAAGGAACAAAGAGCTTCATTCACACACCACTTTTCTTTGAAGGAGTCAAAATCACCTCGCCCTAGATGCCACGCATATTCCTTCATTATGCGTGACCTGATGCGTGCCTTAAGCACCACATCATAGGGCGAGGGGACACGGTCATCCTTGAAGAAGGCAGTCAAGATTCGGTAGACCGTGCTAATAGCTATGACTATTACATAGTTTAATAGAGATCTCTTGACTCGATCAGCACGGTCAGGTATTTTGACGAAGCACAAGTCATTTGCACTTAATGCTTGATGCTGGCCGAAGAGGTTTCTCAACAAAACGTTGACTAGCTGCCACATTGCAGTAGCTCGATAGCAAGCTGCTATCATGTGCCACGCCGTTCCTTCTAGCTGGCACCAAGGGCACATGTCCGAGTTCAACAGCCTGGCACGAGATAGAAAAATGGGATCCGCCATTCTGTTTTTGTTAAAACGCCACGCTATTTCCGCGTCCAGCCCCAGAGAGGGGAACCGATGAATTGCAGACCAATTTACATGGTCATCAGACCAGTGGCCATTTAGAGATCCGGTAATGGAAAGAGTCGGTGCCATCAGGTCTAGCATGATATCTCTTCTCTTTGTCTTGGGATCAAGGAGGAGAGACTCACCATTGAGACGTCTCTTGTAGATGAGCTGGGGAGGCCAGGTTTCAGGCCCAAGTATCTTCCTAACTCCCCGAAAACGTAGATGACAATAAGCTTGCAAGTGAGCGTAGTTGATACTCAAAGCATGTTGAAGTCGAGGGGGTAGATCTCTGAACCCATTCACTTCATCGAGCGTTTTCCACTCAGTGCCTTCCAGTAAGTCGCCAATTTTGGTGCATTGTAAAATTGACCAAGAGGGAATGAAAGGTGAAGTAGCGGATGGAATGAGCGAGGAGAGAGTGAGCGGAATTTCGCAAAGACCAATCACGGTTGTGGCTAACGTTCTAGGATGAGGTTTCAATGTCGCCCACGCACGCAGAACTGTGTTAAGGAACTCTGTTGTTTGTCTAGTGACTGGTCTACTAATTCCGGGGCAGAAAAATACCTGCCACTCAAGACCTAATCCTTGGAAAGACCTCAAAAAGTGACGAGTCATGATGTGGCAGGGATGGTCTTCCATGCTTTCGATAAACCTTCGTGCGAATAAGATTCGAAAGAGGGATATCTTCGAAGGCAAATGAATCAGGCCCAAGCCACCTAGATGGATAGGGGCACACAAGTCACGAAGTCGAGTCCAGTGTCTTCTTCCTGCCCATACAAAATTGGCGAATTGCCCTTGTATTCGATTTACTAATGCAGCTGGGGGTGGAAGTATCTGAAACACGTACCAGAGACGAGGGGCAATAAACTGATTCACGATTAGGACGCGGCCACGAAGAGACATGGCCGACCCACGATGCCGCCAACGATCAAGTGCATTTGTTACCCTGTCTTGTAATGTCTCGAATCCTCTGTCATAAACTGCAGGTACATTACCTAGCATGACGCCGAGAAACTTCCCACCCTCCGATGACCACGTGAAACCGAGGGGCGTGTCTGCTCGACCGATCCAGGAGCCTACCCACAAACCGGTAGATTTGTGCACATTTAGCTTCGCTCCTGACTGTGCCGAATACATGTTATATATAGCATGTAGACGATTGAAATCCTCGTTATTAGCGAGAAAGAGGGACACATCATCTGCATAGGCCGAAACGATGAGTGTACGTTGTCCTGCACATGGCATAGGAAAGCCATCCAAACGATTACGACAAAGCCTAAGAAACGGTTCGATTGTCAGTGTGAAAAGTTGACCCGACATTGGACAGCCTTGCCTAATGCCTCGTCCAAACTTGATGGGTGCTGTCAGATGTGTGCCAACACGGACAAAACATTTAGCACCATGGTACATTGTTCTTAACAGATTCCGAAAGTTTTCACCGAATCCATACTTTTCTAGTAAGTGAAAGAGATAGTCATGATTAACTCGATCGAATGCACTCTGCTGATCTAAGGATAGCAGGGCCAGAGGCAAGCGATCTTTGTTGGCATGGTCTATAATGTCTCTGTGGAGGTGAAGGTTATCTGAGATAGTGCGACCAGGAACACAGTAACCTTGGTCCGGGTGAATAATTGACGCAATAACTCGACTTAGACGTGAGGCAAGAGCTCGAGCTAGTATTTTGTAGTCAGTCGTCAGGAGTGAAATGGGTCTCCAATTTTTAATTTCCAGGGCATCCCCGGCTTTAGGTATGAGTGTGAGAACAGACTTCTGTACCGATCTTGGAAGTTCCTTCCTAGTAACGGCTTCTGCGAATACATCACAGTAAAGGTTGGATAGTCGGTCCCAGAAAAATAAATAGAATTCAGGCGTAAGACCATCTATTCCAGGTGCTTTGTTTTTATTGAGAGCATTTAAAGCAACTGAGAACTCTAAACTACTGAACGGTAAGTCGAGGTAGTCCCGGTCATGTTGTGACAGGGTAGGCAGAGACTCGAAAAGAGGCGATTCAATTTCGATGTCTGTGGGTGCGGCCGAATAGACTTCATGGAAGTGTCGTCTGGCGGCTGTACAAAGTGATGGTCCATCAGAAACAATTCTGCCTTCAACCCGAAGTTGCGACAAGGGTTTAAATGACGCTGCCATGTCCCGCGCTAATAGAGAGCCGGCTGGTCTATCTGTTGCGAGGAGGTGATCGTGATTAGAGTTTGTCAAAATCCGCTCACTTGTCCGAGAGTAAGCGTCCCGTACTTCAGAGTTCGCTCTCGTGAGATCGCATAGATTCTGTCTACTCGACGAGTGGCTAGAAACTATTTCGTCTACTCGACGTTCCAAACGATTGAAAACCTCATTTGAAAATTGTTTCCGAAGCCGAACGAAACGTTGAGTGGAGGTTTGAATTTCTTCTTTCAGAGCGTCCCACCAATCACCAAGAGATGAATACTCTTCACGCTTACTGTCAAAATAGACGAACATTGTACGCATGCAGATGGCGTAATTTGGATCTGCAAGAAGTGTATTGTCAAACCTCCAGTATGGAGGAAACGACTTCGGTGTGTCTATTGTTACTGTAGTCAACAACGCCAGATGGTCGGAAAAAGACGGAAGGACCCGTATACTTGAAATAGATGAAGATATAAGTGGCGATGCATAGAATCTATCAATGCGTGACCCAGAGAAGTGAGGGGCATTACTTATGAATGTGAACCCCGGCTCAGTGGGATTGAAATCCCTCCACACATCGGACAAATTGTTAATGTGTACTAGTCGTCTCAGCTGGGTTGCTAGGCGGGGATATCGCTCTCCATTATTACCAGAACGATCGAGAGTAGGATTCAGTGTAACATTAAAATCTCCACCTATTAGGATGTCGGAACCACGTACATCATTCAAGTGAGCTTCAAAGATGTCGAGTATTTCGAGTGCTCTTTCCAATTGATGTGGCAGATAAACACAATAAACGTGTAGTAGCCGGTTCGTTGGTGGAATTTGTAAAATGATCTCTTGTAGGTAGCCGGGCACAATAATTGTGTGTGTATGGAATACCAAGCGTGGTGATTTCCTCAAACCAATTAAAGTACCCGTGCACATGTGAACTGGCTGGTTAAAGTGAAAAAAGTACTGAGACTTTTGAAAGGGTAATGGAGATTCAGCAGTGTTTGTTTCTTGCAATAGAATCATGTCTGGAAAATGTCGATCTAGAAAGGATGACATTTGCGCCCATTTATATCGACTTCTGACACTCTTAGTGTTCAGACTGACTATTGAGATGTCTTGTGTTCTATCCATTTTGATGGTTAATCTAATTTATTTGACGATAAACTCTCCGAAGAGAGAGATCGCGTCAAAGACATACATTCGTCTCCAGTGGCAGCCTCGTAATCATAAGCTTTCTTAAGGCTTCCAATGAGGCGCCTCACTCTTTCGCGAATTGCCCGGTCATCCATGATTCCTGGCTTAATAGAGTCCAACATCTCGATCAGTTTCGGGATTTCTTCCGTGTACCTCAAGGCAACGCGTAAAGGCCGATCATTCCCCTTGACATCACGCAAGAATTGCACGAAAGCGCTTATAGGGATGATATTTGTGTTCGCATTTCTGTTGAGAATTTCGATTGCCTCGACGGGAAGTGGATTTACAATTAAAGGCCCTGTGTCGCTATTCTTCGATTTTTTTGCTTTATGTGCGGACGGTACAGAAGTAGTCTCATGGACCATGACGTCACTGGTGTCAAAAGAGGTTGATACTCTTTCAGTGATATTAGTTTCGTTTCTGACAGTTACTTCTGACGATTTGTCAGTAGATGATGGTAACTTCCTCTTTTCTCGGCTCAAAGGTGGGAAATCCAATATGTCTGAGCTTGCGACTTCAGGAACTTTATTTTTGGGACAATTTCGTGCTATATGGCCAGACTGTCTGCATTTGAAACACTTCAAGTCTTCAAATGACAGGAAAATTCGATAGCTGTCGCCATTTGAAGCTACTAAGATTGAGTCTGGCAGTTGACGATTTTCGTCTCGAACTACGAAAATTTGTCTCCTAAAACTAAATACGTGACTCAAGTCTTCTTCTTTAATACCAAGAGAGATAAAACTCATCGGTGAAACTAGTTTCATGCAGGAAGAGAGTGCTGTTTCGATATCTTCATGTGGTATGCTCGGGCATACGCTGGATAAAACTAATCTCTCAGCCTTGGTCACGAGACGACGGGCTGACAAGAACTGGTCACCAACGGTTATGCCTCCGTGATGAAGCATAAACTCATCGACGGCTTGTTTACTTGATAGGTAGAAAGCCACTCGTCCCAAAGACATTCTTGAACCAAAGAGTACCGTTTTTCCCCCCACAAGTGTGGCAACAGCACGAATATATTGAACTATGGTGATTCCGTCGATGGCTTGCACGACGATTGCCTGCTCTTTATTGGGAAAGATAGGCGTTGTCTGTCTCTGTTGTTCACGTTGCTGCACTGGTGTAGTTTTCTGTCCATGTGTATTATCCAGATTATTTGTTACTTCTTCTCGTACAGGCAGTGTACCGCGCTCCGAGTAGACAAACGTTTCTTTGGGGATGGTATTTTGACGATCGACAGTGTCGGTTAAAACCTGCCGTGATGGAGTGATGATTGGGGTGTGTTCAACCGGGGTCGTTAGATCGGGATTGCTTCTGGACACTCGCCTGTCAAGTCCTGGCTTAACGACGAGTATGGTTGTTGTATCTTTTCCCATTGGCTCAGCCGGTATGACCGTTGGCCGTTGAACGGGTGATAGAACACTATGCCCTCTGCCAGCAGAAGACGCAGTAGAGTTTGGTTGTCTACGATTATTTGTAGTGGAATTCATTTCTTCAATGAATAAACACAGAAAATAATAATAATAACAATATTAAGAAGTCTTCTTGTGAAAAAGAAGACTTGGATGTTTGAATAAAAACACTAGGCCTATAACCCAGTGTCAGACTCACTCACGACTGCCTGACCTATGAAAGGCCAGGCAGTGGACCAAAAAACGAACTAAAACGGCAATGATAATGATCACAATGTATGATCAATGAAACAAAATATGTTGGTGGCTGACAGAACAGCAAAAACCAACAAAACTAAACTAAGAATGAAACGACGGCGAAGTGACTTACATCACAAGAAAGGGAAGAAAAGAAGAAATAAGAATATCGAATAATAATGAAAGAAAAATGTATATTAATACACGAAATTAATTAATCCGACTTCGGAATGTGGATGAGATGACGAAAAACTAATAATATTGCACTGTATACAATAGTATAGATATTACCTGTCCTATGTTGACACAGGTAAAACCAGTCTATCGCAGAATAACACGGTATGCGGGAGCGAACGAAAAACACGTCCTACCCCGACGAGAGCTCGTGTGTGTGTGTGTGTGTGTGTGTGTGTGTGTGTGTGTGTGTGTGTCTTACAACGCACTTTTGACAACAGCTGACTATCAAGGTCTTATGACATGCTGTAGTGATGGGCCAGTGGATTGGTGAGGGGTGCGCGTGAGTCGAACGCGTATCCAAATACAGACCGGATCAAAAACATCATACACAGAAAAATAAAGACCAGAAAAAAACATCAACTACCCGGCGGGTAATTGTTTGAACCCAGGTTTCACTTGAAATTGGACCCGCCCGGGTACCCGCCGACATCCCTAGTTACTTATAACCAATGTTGGGAATAATTTTTTAATTCAACCAAAATTAAAACAATTACAGAAATACTCTATTGCTTACAATCTTGAGTCCTTGTATGGCAACCATTCCTAAGCAACAATAGCATTGCTTGGCAGCTATTTCAAGTGATTTCGAGTTCCTTAAATAGTACAATTATAGCTCCTTCATTTTTATTTCAGTTGGACCTGCCTCTATCAACAAAATTCATTGTAAAGCTCAGTTCATTCATTGAAATTTGAGACTCTGGTTATTTTTAAAGATTGACATAGATAGTAAGCGGTTTATAGCGGGGCCATACAAACTAAACGCTGGTATGTAAGGCATACTTCTTGTTCTCAGATTGGTGGCAGTATGGGCCGCGGCTCCATGTCCGGTAACCGGGGTAGCGTCGCTTCGGTTGGCAAGCCTTCCTCATCGACGCTGGCTAGCCTGGCAGGTCTGCTTGTCAGTTCTGACAACAAGGCTGACAAGGATAGAGGAGGGGAAGAGGAGAGAGAGGAGCCAGCTATACAGAGAGTTAGGGTATGTCGATGAAAGTAGCAAATCAGATCAACTTATGTTCTTAGTATACCTACTTTATCCTTTAGCTGCATGAAAATATCCATAAAAAACACAAATGATATTCTTAAGACATTTATCAAAATTGAAAAATGAGTTTCTCTTAGAAGTGATTGATCCGATATTGTCCAATAACTGTATTCTTGTACAGTATTCACGTATTGGACTTGAATGGGGGAAATGTTTCAGTTACTGTAGTGCCCAAATAGTTTTGCCATTGTACTCATGGAATTCACACAAACTATTGAAACTAACATATTTCTTTTCTAACTTGTAGCTTTGGATCTATTCTTTTCTGCTCATCCCAAACTACACTATTTGTATTACATCAAACTGTAGGAGAGTGGTTCTAAATTCAAATGTACTATAAACACGTTGTAAAAGAAAATATAGATGTAAAATGAGGATACAATTGAACGTGAATGTAAAGAAGAGAATTTGAAAGTGTTATCAGTCATTGATGTGTGTCTGTTCTAGATCATGGACCCTAATGCCGTGTACGACGCGATCAACATGGGTCGACGTATTGACGTGGCTTGGCCCGACGAACGTATGAGAGCTCGAGGCGGTCGCTCTCATTGGAGGGATTGGCTGCCAGAGAAAGGCATGGAGGGACAGGTGAGAAATGAGAATTCAGTTACAGTGAAACCTCTATACATCTTTTTTCAAGGGACCAGGAAAATGAAACCATCTATGCAGGAAAACCATCCATCCAGGAAAATCTAACATTGATTATATTGTAGTGGTGTGATAAGAAATGAATGATACAATCAGGATGATTCCAGGAATGATGTGTATCATAGAGGTTTCACTGTATTCACTAATTCAGTCACTTTTTCATCTGAAAGAATTAACAAGTTTTATAGACTAGGCCTACTATGCTGAAATAATCAGATGGTCTGATTCTTGACTCATTGATTCCAATTCCTTAGTCTGAATAATAATATATACAAAATATTCCATGTATAATACTTAATACTACTGTACAAATACATGAAAAAAAGTTGAAACAATGGCAGAAATGTAACGAGCGTTGTGAAAGAAGTTACAGTAATATCAACTTGGGGTGTGCGAGTTTGAGAATTCAGTTTCAAGTCGAGTTACAGTTTGAAAGAAAATCACGATGTTCGAGTTTGAATTTTAAAAGAGTTCTAAAAAAGTAGGCTCCATCAAATATTGAGTTTTCAATTGATTTTCACTCAAGTAAATACAGTACAGTAAATCCTTGGTGATTAGAATTCTAAGAGACCGCAAAAAAAATCAGATTGTAAAAAAAAAATGTATAGACCTAGTAGGCCTAAATCTAGTAGGCCTTAGTAGATAAATCTTTGTTGATTCAAATTCCAAGGGACCTCAAAAATCAAAGTTTGAAATCAGACTTGGAGCTGGTAACGTGTTCTTGTAACTACCGATTGTTATAACCAGCTTGTCAACGAAAAGAAGAAAAAATTCATCATCCTAAGAGTCGAATATAATTTTGTATTTTATTATTCAAAATGGATGCCAAATGAATTGAAACTTGAACAGTATTACATGATCAATATTTATGACTTCCACTTTCGCATTTTTCCTCATTCAATATTTTCGATTCGGTTCAATAATTATTGAAAACTGAAACTTTCGATATATTTCGATCAATATTCAATACTAAGTTTTTGTATTCTTGATAATTTTCATATTGAATGGCAACACTATTAAGAATGAACATAATATAGGCGTAGAGGAATGACGATTCTCGGAGAATCGTAAGAAATGACTGACATGAATTGGAATCGGCCCATCTACAAAAATGATGGCCTACAATCAAAATTATTACAAGTTAGTTTCAGGGGTATACTACATTAATACGTAGGCCTACACATACACAAGTGAGCCAGATGCAAATGAAGCCGATGTAATATCTGTCACAGGTTGTACACCGTTGGGTGCCATCTCACCGCGATCCTAACCGCCGATCTCATGTGGACCGGACGATTCTACTGGTCAAGATAGAGGACAAGTACGTCCCGATAGCCGAGAGCGGAACTCAGGACCTCGGCGCCGAGGTATAGCGTATGACGAGACGCGGCAAACTCTTTGACACTCGACACGACGAATGCTTGCGACACAGCGGAAACCTGTGCTCTGTTATTTGCATCGTTGCCCACATTTATCTCAAGTCAAACAAATTGCACATGGATTTATATCTTATATTTTGTTTAATTTTATAGTTGGATAGTAGCCATATCTGACGGAATTCTAATTTTACCGTTGGCTATTTTTTTATGATGCATCTAACTCACATTTGATCGTCAAGTATTCAACACAAAACATGAAGTTTTTTGTACATAATTAAGAAATTGAATTTCATTGTGATTTATCATTAGCGAAAGCCTACAGGCCCAGTTATTTATTACCCCACCTTTTTATAATATATGTACTTTATATAAAATAGTTTTAAAATACTTATGTTTTGCATTGAATAATTGACTATGTCGATATATTATGTGTCTTCAATTTAAATATAATGTACCGGTATCTGATGGTCTCTATTTATTAACAGAATGTACGATCTAGATTGTTACCGTGTAACAATATCTTCAAATTATCTCGCGTGAGGTTTCCACTGAGCAGCCAAGGATTCTGTTGTCTCGAGATGTCATACTATGATAACAATGTTTCACGTTGCCATAGCGTTGGGCTGTATTCAGCCGGCGTTTGAACCTTAATGAAGCTATGCCAACAGTCAAAGAACTGATAATACTAGATAATATCATCTCTAAAGCCTATTTATACCAAATACTGGAACAAGTCTTTGAGATTTGCGGGTGAATCTGAAAGATACAAGCTTTTTATACTTACTATTTTGTATTTTTTGCCCAACTAGGCTAGTAATTAAGCCATGTTTAGAGCTCTTGTGAGCAGGAAAAATGAAATACGGTATATTCTCCTGTTTGTTCGGTAATAATTAGGGTTAGACCAATCAAATTACCGTAATGTTTTGCATGTACAGCAAATGGAACAAATTTGCATTCATTTCGGTTATTGAGAAAACCTTGATGTATTTCATTTTTCTTGCTCGCACATGCTTTTAAGGTTTCTTCTTTCTATTAGGATGTAATTGTAGCTAGGAGCCAATTTTTACATTTTATTCAAGTTTACTCACTAAGACGTAGTCACTTTCTGTTGCTCGCTTGATACTATATTGCGCTACTGGATTAGTGAACAGTAGTGAGAATGAATCATGTAACTAGCTTTTTATACGGAATTACCAGAGTCGAATCAGTTTACGTCTGATTTCACTAAATGCCTTACTATCAGACTGACGTATGGATGCGATCGTGATTTATCAATTATTACATTTGGAATATTCCTTTTTTATACGAATTATTGTTAACGAGCCATGCACGTGACAAATTGCATGGTTCGTCGTTCATTGTCATCATTATGAGTGTGTGTGTATGTATCCAACTATTTGTAATGTGTTCGTTTCTACTTTTTAAATTATTGTATATTTTTTAATGTGTTTTTTCTTTTGTAAGTCTGAAATCAAGTTGAAAGGGATTTTATTTGCGTTGAGTGTCTTAGATCAGATGGAAAAAGCTGTCCTAGTTGGCGGCTCGACACTTATTTCGTCATTCATAGATTTTGAATAAATCACTCGATTATTTATGCTCAGGTGTCGATGATTCGAAACCTGACATTTTACAGAAAAAAATTAAGAATCGGTTAAGAAATTAAGGTCGGCAGCGAACAAGACAAGGTCGACCAACATCCTATATTTTTATGGTTTCCATGTGAAACAATGCAATGACTAAATTGACCTTGGATTAGAAAAAGTTGTCAAATTGTTCCTAAAACATTATTTTTGTTTTAGTGTATTTTATGTGGTGTCTACTACAATTTATTTGTTTTGTTTGTATATTACGTTACAGTTGGTTATCTAATGGCCTGACTCCTGTTTTCAATACTGGGGGATAGTACCACTTTGATAACTGTACGACTTTCAGAGAAAACAGATTAAATGTTCAATTTAGATTGGTGCTTAGATTGGTAGGTCTATCTCTAAACTTCACTACATTGCAATAATCACTTCATTGAGGCTTCCATCTTCAGTAGTATATTGATATTCTCATTACATGTCTGAATGCTATGATTAGAGCTATGATTCTTCTTTTGATGTCATCAAACATTCACGATGTCAATCGACAATAGACAACACCCGAATGATAGTAATACACCACAAAAACAAGAACGATAATCAAAAGTGTGCAGTAGTTGTAACAGTTGAAATTCTTATTCAAGTTTATATTCTTGAAGATCGTATATTTCAGGTCTGAAAAAGTTGAAAAACTCGACCAAAAAATGTAGAACGATTTTTTCATTTTATTTTGAAACATCCAACATTCATAGTCTAAGAATAATCTAAAATATGATGGCAGCCAGCACTGGGTGATATCTCTTGACCCCCATATAATATATATATATATATATATATATATATATATATATATATATATATATATATATATATATATATATATATATAATGTAGTAATCAATTGATCACTAATATAATATAATTATATAATTGTTCATCAAAAAAAGGGGAATCATAATTATGAAAATGAATAGCATTCAGACACATCCTTAGTAAAACAACTTTTATGCAACTCAATAGATAATTGATCTCACCATGTGATGCTATGCTCATGCATAGCAATGGAATGGCTAATAAGTAATAGCCATTAGGCCTACGAGCCTGATACATACTATCACAGTGGCACGGTATTTTCTAATCCAGTGATTAGTCAGAATCTGGTCCATGTGACGGAAATGTCCGTGAAACCCGTGTTACAATGAATCGAGCTGTGATACAAGAATAATCATATGGGTGGTTAGATGGAATATGTAGGCCTATATTTCTTGCCATTGTCCAGTGTCAAAGTTGTACTATCAAGCATCTTCTGTAAGACTATAAACCAAAAAAACACATCAACATTTTATTTAAATGCCTTGAAAAAACTTGTTTATGTCTCCAAAACTAATATAATGCTGTTTGATGAACTTCAATTATAAAATGAAACTCTTCTTAAACCTATTACAACGATTGGATTGTGTAAGTTGGTGGTTCCAAGAGTGGATGTTATTGTCCAGCGTTCGCAGGTATTTCGACCCGCTGTTATGTCACAGTTTTCTAGCCGTTTGAAATTGTTTCATTACTTGTGATACTTAATAACTTTGTTGTTGTAAATGTCTAAACTAGCTTTGTTATCTTGTCGATAAGTTGAAGGAATTATGTCCATAACTAATTGTAAAATATGTATATAAATAATATTATAAATAGTTAAATACTTGATCAATTTAGTCTGCTGGAATAAGTGAATGGAGGGTGAGTTAGCAATCAAACAATCGAAGCCTCGGACTCTTTTGTTTCACTAAAAATATATTTATTTAATCAACACAATATTATAAACAATGGTAATACGAATATGTTGTTTGTTTGTTTTTGCTTTCAATACCAACCATCCCTCCTTTCTCTCGAGGTTGTTTCTCGTTATATGTGGGTGATCGCAAACTGTTTGGTTCAGCTTTGGACTAACACTTGTAGAAAGATGTTTGAGAATATTGAAATTTCAAACTTCACCATATATTCAAATGTGACTGGTTTGTATTAGTTTTTCATACTAGGTATTTTATTTGAGTATGTATGTTAGATTGCACGAGTTGGCTGTCTGAAGGATATGCAAACTTTCCACTTAGGAGTCCACGGGAGTTGATTTATCGAAATATCAGTTTCTAGGTGATGATTTTTGATCAGGATTAGATCAAAATTATAATACGCGAGAAACACAGATAATTATAATGGCTTCAAAATGACATATAAGTTATGACTATTTAAGTCACGTTGCATAACTGTGAAGCGTCGACAGCTGAAAAAGAACAATTTTTAGCTGTCTACGCTTGACAGATATGCGACATGACTTGAATAGTTATAACTTATATCATCTTGAAGCTATTATAATTATCTGTGTTTCTCGCGTATTAGAATTTTGATATCTTATACGCCTACCGTTCAAAAGTTATCACCAAAAAAATGATATTTCGCTGATTCGACTCTCGTGGACTCTTAACCCACTGAAATAGAATGTTATGGTTTTTGTCAACTGAATACACATACAGCATTTTCTAGGGTTGCAATTCGACGTAAAAATTGCAAGCATCATCAAAATATATCCAAATTTTTAATCAACAATCAGAATTAAAAAAATACAATTAATCGCTACCCTAGCTGTGCCTGTCCTTCATCTGACCGAGTTTCTCACACGCACTATTAAATTCATGACTGGTATCGATTTTTCCAATAGACATCGATAATTGTTTCGAAATTGAATTTTCCAATTCACTATTGAATTGAAATCCCAAACTATCACAATCAAACGGAAAACAAGAATAACGTCAAAATTGACTCATGTTGAGAATACCAAATTATCCTATGAATATTGAACATGAAACGATGATCACTTGAAAATTCTCATCAATAATATTCCATTGTTTATTTCTAATATGATGGGTGAAAGTATTTGGGCCTGATGGAGAAAATCTGACTACTGGGTATGTACACTTTCTAACGGGACATAAACTGTAATATTTTATTATCCAAAATATGTTTCAAGCTAAACTACAACTGGCCACAATGTTCTAAGCAAATATTTCAAGAGAATATAGTAGTTGAAGCATTGAAATTGTACAATCTCGATGGTTGAAGCAAGTTTCACATGTCCTTTGTGCCAGCTGGGAGATCAAGATGTGGAACACCTATATATAAAAATGTATGAATAGAATTCATTGCATGCATTCATTGAATAATAATTTTTTCTAAAACTGGTATATAGTCTGATCCCAACAAAAATTGGTAATAATGTAAATTATTTGTATTCATGTCCTGAAAATTTTAATTCTGAAGAGGTGTTTTCAAACTCTTTCTGCCCAGCCCAATCTCATGGGTTTTGGTTGAACCGATTTTGCCTCAAAACTATACAGTTCATGTTGGATAAGTCTGCAAGAAATAAAAAGTTTTGTGTTGATCAGTCAAACCGTGCAACCTGTGTAGTGCGTAGAAAAAAACACGGATAAAGCTCCACAAGAGTGTGGAAAGGCTTCACTATTGCTAATCCAGTTATATCATACATATTTTGATGTAATTAGATTTTATAGGTGCATATGTATATTCTTTTCTTCCATTGGTTTGTCAATACAGGCTCTATGTTTTGTTTTTTTTACTCTTTTTAATTACAATAGGCCAACAGAAAATTCTTCAATCAAGATAGTCATTAGTCAACATTTGTAATGGCCACCTGCAACACTTTTTTTCTGGATCATATTCTTATTTAAGAAACCTTTGTATGAAAATGGCCCACTGTGAAAGAGAAATGAGTGAATCAAATATCTTGAATAAGCAAAGTATACCAGTAATGATAATGCTAATGTATAGTAATGGTAATGATGGGCAATGTAAGATTGCCCATGTGGTGCCCTGTTCAAACAATCCTATCTTTCATCCCAAAGAGGTAGTTGTTTCATACAATAATTTTGTATCAAGATTCGAGGTTTCATTCAAAATGTTGAGTCGAATTTTTATAACTTCTATTGATTGCATCACATGAAAAGAATAAATAAAGAATTATATTTTTAAAAAAAGTTCAATCAAGTTGGCACCGCCTCTACGCTTTGACTTGTGACAACAGCTCTACCCGCTGCCTGCAAAACTTCCTACATCCTTATGTTTGCCGCGTACTCCAGTTCCATTTTATATCAATTTACACGCACCTAGTAGGTCTATAGCTAACCTCTACAGCCTTATGTTTGCCGCGTACTTCAACTAGATTTCCCTTGAATTCTTTTTCCTCTAAAAGCCAATTTTCACCAGGGAAGCAGAGGTTGAGGAGGGTCTATAAAATTATCAATTTTCCCTTACTCCTGAAGGGTCTCTATATGCCTATAGCTAACCTCTAAAGCCTTTATGTTTGCCGCGTACGTCAGCTAGATTTCCCTTTGAATTCTTTCTCATCTTAAAGTCGATTTTCATCAGGGAAGCAGAGAAGTTGAGGAAGTTCTACAAAATTCAAGTTTGCAGTAATACAGCACCCATTTGATTTATTGTTTTGGAGAAATACAAACGTATTATCTATGCGTATTTTGATTTTTTTGTGTTTTTTTTCATGCAATAATAATAATAATAATAAGTTTTTCTTTCTTTCAAAACGTAACAAAATAAGTCATAATAAAATAAGTCCAATTAATAATAATCAGCAGGAAAGAAGCAGGGAAAAAAATGAAATCATACAAAATTAATTACCACAGATATTCATTATTCAAACACTTTATCAGTCAGTGATAATCAGACATCAGGCAGTGATAATAAAATGGTGATATAATTAATTGTCATTTGTGGTACAAAGATTTAAAACATGAAATTGAAAATTAAATACACACAAAATATACTTATTTATATTTATACATAGGGCCTATATAGGCGTATAAGAAAACAAAACTGTCAGGTGGCTGAATATAAATTGAATTGAATAGAATATATAGCATTTAAATACAAATTGAGAGTTAACATTCAAAAAATAATAGTAGGCCATTTACATCAGACTGAATTGCCATTGAATTTATACAAAATCAATGCCAAAGTCATGCATCTATGTAATGTGAGCGAATATTTAGGTATAATTACGACACAAATGTTTGTTTTCAACAATAATTTACAAAAAGAATGCTCATACTTGGAGAATTCAAAATTCATGTAATAATTATACTATGTACTGTGAGCCTACTTCTTATCTGAGGAAAAAGCCTCTGAAAGTGGTCTTTATGTATTCAATTTCGTATTTTTCCTCTGTCTAATTATTATGCCTACCATTCTTTTATACTCAAATATGGTCACCTTGGACCGTATCTAGAATATGTATATGAAATTGTGTCAGGTATTTTCGAAACATTTGTAATTTGTTTGTTCAACAATCAAATACACAGTCACAGAGCATGCATGACTTTATAGTATATTAGTTTCTTATAAAATGTATTTCAAATATAAAAACTCGTCCATAAGTTTCTCGTTTATACATTCACTATAAGTTTTATTTTTCATCTCACTCATGCTACCCATGTTAAATAATTCATTTAATAAGTTTTTCACATCATTACATTTTCTCAGTCTGATCACCTGAAAAATGTACAAAAGAGGTCCCACTGTACACATATATTTCTGACATATCTTGATGTATTCTCAAAATAAAATCTGTATTTTGAAATGTATTTAACATCTTACAATGCATATGCTGCATTTTCCCAGTAACTATCAACCAACTAATCTGAAAAAATTACTCAATTGACTGTATTAAATATATATAAATTTACTTGTATCTACGAGAGGAGAAAGTTGCGAATGAATGTCTCCCCAATCCTACAAAACTAATTAAATTTACTGTTTTCAATAGATGATTACTTACTTGCTATCCACGAAAGAAATAGGTTTCGAATGACCATCTTCCCAATCTCACACCATTGGTGCACAGTTGGCTCGCTCGTTCCTATCTCGTGGATACAAGTATATAACCATAACTATTCAAAGCCTTCCAGCTGAAATTAAGGAAACCACAGGTGCTACAGAATTTCAAACAGCACTAAAAAGGTACCCGATAGAGAGTTTGAACGAATTTTTGCAAATATAAACTTATTATTATAGGTATGAAATGCCATTAAATATTTCTATAGTTTGGACAAACTATTGAACAAATATAGACTTATCAATATTAAGTATGACTATGATTATATCAATATTACGTAGCTTAGACATAATTATGTCATCATCTTATATATTGATGAAACCTAGTTTTAAGATCAAACATTGTATTATGTAATGAATCTTACTTCTATTGAATTCTTAATTAATTTAAAACTTCATACAGCATTAAGAAAAGATATTCTTTACATCACTTTCAATTATGCATTTTGTAAAAACATTTACATAGTAATTGTATTTAGAAATTAAAATACACAAGTTGCAACTTATTCTGTCAAATGAATTTTAAGTCCTATTATTCAAGTAGTATTTTCATTTGAAGTACAATGAATGCATATTAGGGTTTTGAGGCGCATCGACAGCGAGGTCATTTAGCGCCTGTCAAAATAATTTTCTGAACAAAAAGGTAAGTATAGTACTTGTTATGTGAGGGTGCTAGTGACATTTGGATGGGAACACCTCAATATATGAAACTAAGACTAAACTATCCACTAAGATGTTATACACTAATTTGTTAAAACCGAACATGTGTGTGCTGTAAAGGGTTACTTGTTCTCAGTTCAAACTCGCACTCAAATAGGAGTGGAGGAACAACAAACCATAATAAATATATGTTGAAATATGGTTTGATTCCAGTTTTCAAAGTATTTTGTCAGTACCAGTATGTGGTGATAGTTGATATGGGCAAGTGTGAATTTGGAAGCTGTGGTGTGTTGGTGTTTTACAAAGGATGGCATGCAGAGTATGAAGGGTTGGTCTGACCAGACCTAATACATACTTGATACATCACAAAGAAGCAGTGGTGTAGTTCTGAAAATTTTTTGGATACTGTAGGCTTATACTGTTTCAAATTACTGCATGCAGTTTATTCATAAAAGTACCAACTATTGACCTTGCTTTATTCAAATTCCTAGTCTAGGTGTGTGGTGTCATTGATTTTGGAGTGGTCTGTAGGTGTAGTGGTTTCTACATCCACATCTACTTCTACACTTTTTTTTAAATCTTTTTTTTTCTACTGCCACCACTGTAAACTGCTGCTTACATATTTTTTCTCCACAAAAGGAGAAAATTTATCTGCTTCTCAGAGGAGTATGGTTACAATAATCACATAATTATATGTCAATATTAATTGTATTACAGTATATATTTTAATGATACCTGGAAATTACTGGGTAAAATTATGGCATATACCCACGTATACTACCACATGCATCAAAGTTGGCCGGTTTATGCAAGTAATAACAAATTTGGGTATAGGCCTTATACCAGTGGCAGGTCCAGACCAAGATGCATTAAGGGTTGTGTCGGTTTGCTGGTTGGAGATGGTGTCCTCACTAATTCGAAAATACGTTTCATTTCATGAGTACTTTTCTGAGAAATATTGATCGCTGCTCAATCTTGTGCTGTTTTGTAGAAATGGCTGATGGGCTGGCACACTTCCTGACAGATGTTAGTAACTGAGCCGACGTGGACGTGAAGTTAGTTTGGCAAACCAACGCAACCCTCAATGCATCTTGGTCCTGACCAAGATGCATTGAGGGTTGCGTTGGTTTGCCACGGGGAGATGGTGACTTCACTAATTCAAAATCTCGTTCCATTTTATAAGTACTTTTCTGTGTAATATGGATCGCTGCTCTATCTGGTGTTTTTTTGTAGAAACGACTGATAGGCTGGCAAACTTGATGACAGCGAGCCAGCTTGAATGTAACGTTAGTTCCTTTTATCACCACTCATCTACGCATGGTCAATAGTACTTTAAATGTGGCCTGTGATTTGGAACATATTTTCAACATGGGAGGGATAGGAAGTGATGACACCATCTCCAACGGGCACACGCAACCGTCAATGCATCTTGGTCCCGACTATATCATGGAGAGGAACAAAAGAGGGATACAATCAATATATTATCATTCATCGTCTATAGGAATTTTAAAAGAATTGATACTTTATGAAGCCACACAATTCTTGAAAAACTTGAAATTACATTAAAACTTTGAAACTTCCAAGATTTATCTGTGGGGTCAAATGGGGCTTTTCCTGTGAAACTCTTTCAGGTCACGGGCTTCTGATTGTGTAAACTTTATTGACTTTGTTGCTGTCGAGTGGTGTAACCATGAATGTCATGTAGGTGAATTATTTTCATTAACCTTGTTGGTATTGGTATTATCGAACTCATAAAATCATTTTTTGACCCATATATTTGTTTACAATTTCCACAAAGGTCACTGATATAAAACATCCATATTTCCTGAGTGAAAGTTTCAGGAACTTCATTGGGAACACATTTCTTTTATTAAGCAATAACTTTAAAGTAGCCTCTAAATCGTTTTACTTTTTAGAGGTAACGAGGAACAACATTTATTTCATTTGTCTCATTTTCCCATGAAAATGCACCAAGAGCAGCTGGTGAAAAGATTGCCTTTTCGTATGATAGATGGAATATTTTGTTTTCGACCCTTTTGAAAGCAAAACTCAGCCTAATTCCTTCGGTCCAAACTGTAGTTTATTATTTTACTCTATATTATTATCTATTTCATTAGTATGTTATTATCATTCTATCAATCCATTTTTTCCATTAAAATATATAAAATTTATTTCATTTTAATATATTCATTAAATACATGAAAAGTCCCAAAGGACTTTTAAGCTAGATTTTTGTACATTCTATTCTTGCTGTAAAGTTATGAAGTCTAATTCAAGTACCGTACTTTATACAAATGTACGACATTCAATGATTAAAATGACCTATTTTTGTGAACGAACAGTTACTCATGTGTCAAAGTTGCTCCTGTGTGTACTTCTAGGCCCTACACATTTTATAAATAAAGATTGTTCACCTAATTTTTAACCTGTCACTCTTAATAGTTTCGTACAATTGTTATACAATACTTCCGCATAACTATAGCAGTTGTTCTGCCAAAATTACACTAATAATAATTATAATTTACTCTTGAGCATTGCTATGATGATCATTTTATTTCTATAGGCGTACCGTACCCAATACATTAATTTCTGTTAATCAAATTATTGAAAGGGAGAACCTGGAATTTCATTAATAATTACATTAATAATTAGTCAACATTCTATAAAAATAAACCTTAAAAATGAAGGTGAGTAAGGTTGTACTAATATAAATACATCTATTTTAAAATCAGTCAAAACGTGAATAATAATTCTGTAAAATTTGTAGTTGTAAACCAATGTCTATTTATTGCACTGATAACGCGCTCAAAGTTTGTCGTAAAACTTTACCGCTGGGATTTCGAGGTATGGCCTCGATGAACCAAACACCACCCGCGAGTTGTTTGTACGACGCAACTTTAGGCTTTACGAAGTTGATGATTTCTTCCTTTGTGATCTTGGCACCAACCTGACGAACTACAAACGCCCGGGGAATTTCACCGGCCAGCACATCTTCTATACCAACCACGGCTACGTCAGCAATGCCTGGCATTTGAATGATCAAGTTTTCGAGTTCTGTCGGTGATACCTGAAGCATATCAAGGCAAACAATTAAATTATTACTGAAGTGATTCTCAGGATATGAATCACTTTGTTCGACCAACTTGATCTGTTATTTGTATAATAAGGACCTATAATTCTAACTAGTAACAATAACCAATATTCAATCTCCAGAAAATTATTTAGTGAAATATCTTTGTAGTTGTACTCTTACAAATTAATGAGGAAAGTCTACAATAGAGACATATAATTGACATAAAAACATGAGAAAAAACTAGTAGACAGACCTAACAACAACAGTCTGTTGTTAGATGAGCACCGTACTCCAAAAAAGTAAAAACGATTTAATTTCACATTTCACAGGTCAAAAGAAATTACAAAGTCAGTTGAAACTTGGCATACACAAGTGTCATTGTCTAATTTGATACTGCATAGTTTTGAGGAGCAATTCATTGTATCACTTCTGAAATAACCCAGAGGAGATAATTTGGAAGAAATAATTAATATGATAATGATACACATTAGGGCCTATTCCGAAGATTCACATAAATGGGATGATCCATTTTGGTTTAAAAAAATTATAATTTAATTTTTTCTCATCAATCAAAGCTGCCTTAAGAAGCTCATTAGGAATCTCAAGGTCTGCTTTATCTCTGCCTAGCGGACCTTAATTTTACCTTTTTTTATGTTTAAAATTTTCTCTAGTAGTATCACATTCAACAATATTTGTATGTCAATGTTTGTGTATCCACAATATGCATACATGTCGGTATATCCCTTACAGAATTGTATGTTGTGGATTCTATGACAATAAAGATTATTATTATCATAAAACACTAAATGCTTTTCTTTTTTTCTTTTTACTTCAACTACCTTATTATTTTTAATGTGCGAGAAATACGTGCAAATTTGAATTGTACTTATAATTCACTATTTTAACCCACAGTTAGGCCTTTTTTGAAGGGCTTTGTGGATGTTTATTTTTGTTGTAATTGTGTTTTTCTTTCTGTATCAGTGTATGTGACCAATAAAAAAAAAGAAACTCTTACCCTGTTTTAGTACCATAATATATTTCATTTTGCTGTGGTGAGATATTGGTTCCTGAATTGTTAAATTCAGTTAAAGCATTGATAACCTGTTGATTAAACTCTTGAATAATTTTCTTAATTCAGAGTACATTTTTTTTGTTACTATCTACAAATTCTATCAACGAAACTAAGTAAAATGTAAACAAATCTAGGTGAATCAACTACAATTCAATCCAACTTATCAATCCACAATGATTTTGATGTTGGTAACATGTATAAGTAAGCTTTGTTCTGTTTTGACTCTTGTAAAATAGTATTCATGTGTTCCAGGTTCCGTCACTGCTACGAGCTATATGTATTTAACTATTAATAAATAAATGTTCTCTATTTGACAGCCTGCACTCAAGAATTTGTGTTCTTCTGTTAGCTTTATTATTATATTTACTGTATATGCAGAATAAAATGAAATTGAATTGAAATTGATTTTCTTCAGTATAACATGAAGCAAAAATAAAGCAACTGGAAGTCTTCGCTACGCTCATCTAATCATTTTATCAGCATATCTGTGCTTTGACCAAGGTCGAGAAGAGTACAACTACCTTATCGACTCAAGTTGTTCCATCTTCGATTTTTACAGCCACTAGCGGTCGCTAGTTACATTCACTTTGTCGATAAAGTAGTACTCGCGGTTTAGTGCCGTGTTGTTGGCGAAACTGAACTGGTGAATGAGACCAAGCCGTTAACGTAACCGCTGTGTTGTTAAACATAATATCTTTTCCAATTTTTTGTATTGAAACGTGTTTGTATAATAATTATGATGGAAAATCCTGAAGAAATACTACAGGCACTAGATGAATTTGTCAAGTTGAAGCCGAAAGATATTCCGAAAGAACTAGAAGAATACCTAATGCATGTAGCCAAGACTGGCGACTCCGTTTTTAATTGGTCTATTGTGAAATACCTGTTCCGCGAGAAGCTTCTCAATGTAATTACAGATTTCTATGAAGGTGCTCCATCAATTGAATTACCCCCTTGCCCAAACGTTGATACATTCAACTATGAGATAATGAAGAACAGTTTGCTGGAACGTTTGGAATCATTTGCCAGTGCTCCTTTCACAGTGCAACGTCTCTGCGAATTGTTGACCAGCCCAAAGAAACAGTATAGTCGAGCCGATAAGTTCATGCGAGCTGTCGAGAAGAATATACTAGTGGTGAGTACGCGAGAACCAGGCCATGGACGTCGGACAGATTTGAGCCAGTCGGAGCTTGTCAATGGTGTATCGGATGGTCCGACCGTTGAATTGGGAGAAGCAGTTGAAACTGTCACGTCTGATGGAATCAATCTGATGCATATAAGTTCAGGCTCCGTACGTTTAACATTGGATGACGCAGCCACTGGTAGTACTACCAGAATCCCAACTGCAGACCCGAAATGTTCTCATTCAGCAGATACTGTCGATGGGCTCGACAATCATGTCATAGAGACACCACCAAAAGTTGTAACATGGCTGAACGATCCAAGCTTGACCGACCCAAATAGACTGTCCGTCTCAGAAAGAGTAGCACTTATTGAGCGAGGTAGCGAAGGAGATAATTTAGACGTTGGTAATGAGCTTACTGGTGAATTCCACCCTAGCTACGTACAACCCATCACAAATTCTGGACTGATGGAAGAAGAAGAAGATGAAGATTATATTCCAAGCTCTCAAGAGAGGGATCAATATTTCCCAAACAAAAAATCTAAACCAACTGAGGTTGATAGTCTAGGAGAAGCAGTTATTTTTGAAGGCAATCCTCCTTCACCCGAGACTTCAGCAGCAGTATCTGCTATTGCAATCGAACAGATTACTCCCACCGAACCAGCTACATTGAATGTAATAGATGTTCCACAAGAAATAGCTTTGTTGCCAACAGAAACGAGTCAGGACATTGTGAATCCTGAAGTGGGCATTGAAAGTACAAATCATGAAGCTACCTTAGAGATGAAAGAAGAACCAACCCTTGAAAATGGTACTACTCCAATATCTGCTGATATAACCACCAAGCTCATAGATACAACAGCCATTGAGTCTGATGTGAATGCTTCTAGTTTAGAAGCAGCTCTTCTTGATGAACGTATACGTGATATTCTTGAACCTTCCAATACTAACATTGAAGAATTACACCTACCGTCGCCGTTAGTAGCCACTGAATCAGCTATTGAACCAATAAAACCCTTAGAATCTGTTGTCCTGGAACCTAGTGTTTCTGTTCCTGAAGAAAGTATTCCTATTGCTGACACAATCATAAGTGAAACACCTGAATCAATCGTAGCGGACTCAGCCGTTGCTGTGCCTCCAGTAGCCGAGATTAAAGTGACAGAAGAATCGCTGGAAAAGCCACCGACTGAAAAGGAGAGAGATCGTGAGATGATGGTTCAAAACGAACGTATTGAGAGTGTGATTCAAGAGAATGTTGAACAGGCTCCTGTGACTGACATTCAAAGAGATGATATTGCACCAGAGATTGTTGCAAGTGAATCTATCGTGACTGCTGAACTGCCTGTCGTAGTGGCAGATCTGATTGCTGAAACGCCAATGGAGGCAAAGATGACCGAGGTGGAGCCAGAAGCAATGGATGTTGATGAAGCTTCTCAGCCAGGAGACGAACCGATGGACCAAGGAGATACATCACCCAAGGAGAGTTAAAGTAGGTAGCACTTAGCCTACTCTCATATTTCTACAAATATTAACAATTGGAAAAAAATGTATAGGCCTGCAGCCTGCCAATTTTGACCTTGATTTGGTACAGTAGTAGGCCCTACTTATCCCATGTAGGTATAATTATTAATTAGGCCTAGGCCTAGTGATGTAAATTTTCATAAAAAAAATTTCGTTGAAAATTTTCAATTTTTTTCAAAAATTAATTTTTCATGGCATGGGTTGCCTATAAGTTGTCACAGAAAAAACTGAAGTTTAAATTCACTCTTAGTGGTACTAAAAAATTTGTTGAACCACCACATTGAAGGTGCATCGGCCTAAATGCTTACCAGTTCAAAATTGTCAAGACTCAAGACCCTAAATGAGTAGGGCATAGGCCCACATATAATAATAACTGACTTTTTGAAGTTTGTGAACATGCATTGATAGGTCGTCACTAAATCTGGATTGACTTCGGCAATCACCCGTAGGTGGAGCCAGTAGGCCTACTCAATTGTACTGTCCTCTTTTGAAAGGTCTTCTGAAAATGACCTACTGGTAGTTGAAAAGTAATTGAGTAGGCCTAAGGATATTGAAAATTTGCATTGAAAATTCTCAATGTTCAAATTGAAAGAGATCCAAAGATTTTATTTTGAAAATCACTGAGAAAAAAATCATGGGGATGAATTAGGCCTAGATGAATTCATTCAATTCCATTAGATTCATAGAAAATTTTCAATGATTTGGAAATTTTCTGAAAATTTTGAACCTTTGAATTTTGACATCTAGAGTAGTTGAAAAGTAATTGAGTAGGCCTAAGGATATTGAAAATTTCCATTGAAAATTCTCAATGTTCAAAAATTGAAAGAAATCCAAAGATTTTGTTTTGAAAATCATGGGGATGAACTAGATGAATTCATTAAATTCCATTAGATTCACAAAAAATGTTCAATGATTTGGAAATTTTCTGAAAATTTTCATTGAAAATTTCAATGGATTTGCATTGAAAATTTTCATCGTCCCATCACTAGGTAGGCCTATAATAATACTCCAATCATTCTAGCTTTTGACCCACCACTAATTGCAACAAAAGGTCTCAAGATTGGATTCCATTCGGAAAAATGTGCTGATTAACATACTTGGAATCGCCAAAAATCTCACTCACCATTTTCGAGTGAATCGAGGTCAAAGGTCAAAAATCACGTTTTTTTAACAAAATAAAATTCATATCTTTTTTCTAAACACAATGATATTTTTGAGGAGCTATAAATTGAAGTCCATAAAATTACAGAATGATTGAAAGAAAAATTGTGGAAATCACATGAAAATTGAGAGGTCAGTCGAAGGTCAAAATATGACCTCATTTGAGCAATTTAGAGAAATGGATAGAACTACTCAATTTTGAACAGGTTTTGATCCAAGGTTTCTACTCACATATTATTATCTAGTCTAGTATTATGATCGTGAAAAACTTTCTTCACCTCACCCCAGGTCAAAGGTCAATCACAATGTTTTCTCAAGTGTGACAGGTCAAACGATGCACACCCTCATTCTGCGTCCAGATAATCACTTTCCGACCTGAGATGCGTTTGAATGAATGAATATTAGGGTTTTAAGGCGCATCGACAGCAAGGTCATTTAGCGCCTGAATGCGTTTGATGACATATTTTTTTTTAAATACTGGCCGTTATTCTGAATACGATCTAGAATTGAGATGCGTTTGATGACATATTTTTAAATACTGGCCGTTATTCTGAATACGATCTAGAATTGAGATGTTGAAAGTCGCCCTCCGTAGCTCAGTCAACTATGGCAACTTGCCAGTCGGAAAGTGATCATCTGGACACAGAATGAGGGTGTGCATCGTTTGACCTGTCACACTTGAGAAAACATTGTGATTGACCTTTGACCTCGGGTGAGGTGAAGAAGTTTTTTCACGATCATAATACTAGAATAGATAATAATATGTGAGTAGAAACCTTGGATCAAAACCTGTTCAAAATTGAGTAGTTCTACCCATTTCTCTAAATTGCTCAAATGAGGTCATATTTTGACCTTCGACTGACCTCTCAATTTTCATGCGATTTCCACAATTTTTCTTTCAATCATTCTGTAATTTTATGGACTTCAATTTATAGCTCCTCAAAAATATCATTGTGTTTAGAAAAAAGATATGAATTTTATCTTGTTAAAAAACGTGATTTTTGACCTTTGACCTCGATTCACTCGAAAATGGTGAATGAGATTTTTGGCGATTCCAAGTAGGCCTATGTTAATCAGCACATTTTTCCAAATGGAATCCAATCTTGAGACCTTTTGTTGCAATTAGTGTTGGGTCAGGCCATTTTTTTTAGCTAGAATGATTGGAGTATAATTGGTTTTCATTTTAATGCTATTTTACGACCCCACCAACAGCTAGGATGTCCTACTGGGGTACGAATGAGCGTGCGACGATAAAACGATGAAAGGATAGGTAAAAGGACGTTTACAAAAACCCATGCCTTGTACGGGGCTCGAACCCACGCCCAACCTGAAAGTGCTTCTTGTTCCGAAACAATCACTTGCAGCAATAATCATTTGTGCCAATGCTGTGGCCTATGAGACTACATTTTGCTTCGTAGATACGCTTCTTAGAAGATTAATAATTCATTTTAGCTTTGCAGACGAAGTATTAGTGTATACTTTATTACCGTTGTACAAACAGTATTTGAATAATCTCAATGATCAAACTCAAAAGGTAAGTCTACTCAAATCAATTTTAGTAAGAAGTTGCCTACAAAAAGATTTTTACCGGGAACATACGACTCACAAGGCTAACGCTCTACATGCTACACCATTTTGCAATTGTAAGTGGCGTGAAATTTACTGTTGTAAACCAACAAAAAGCGAAAGTGGAGATTCACGGTAGCCTACTGTAGACAATTTGCAATTTTAGAAATTATTGTAATTAAGCCCAATTTGTCCAGTAGCCTACTGAATTTGAAAATTAACTTGCTTAACTTGAATAGCTTTTTTTTTTGGAATTAACTTCAAGTTGGATTAAAATTATGACCCAGTGCGAATCCAGGCCCTGTATAATATCATTTCATAACGGTTGCCATAATTCCACCCAACCACCTAAAACTTGGTGAAAATTGACTGAAATAAATCATGCTCTTTTCTAGCATCAACAAACATTGCAACAAAGCCATCGCTGCAACTACCTCACCCGACTCCCTACTGACAAGAGTGTGTACTCGCATTGCCATGGTGACGTGAAGACTGTACTGTGGCGGCTCCTTTGAAGGTTTTATTATCTAACGACAAGTGGCTGATACACACATACAAACAACAATGACGCTACTTCATTGTTGACTAAATATAATTGCTACGAAAGTGAAGTGGAATATTATTAGTTTTGTTCACGACTTGTGTGTAAAGAATCTGTTTGATAATAATAGTTCTAAATATATTTTTACCTGTTGGTTTAAGTACCTTACCTATATGTATAATATGTGCATTTCTCATCTTAGCCAACTGCTTCTGTACAGGTATAGATCTTGAACTTTAGATTTACATTACAATATTCACTATTCAGAGTTACAGTAAAATTGAGAAAACTCAATAAATCTTGATCATCTTGTACATTTACACTTGAGTTACTTTAAATATAGTACTTTGAAGTTCATTGAGTTGGAGAAGTAGGTAGACCAGGTAGGCATTACAATCTGTAATCTTGATTAAATTTGAATTTGTATAATTTAATTTCTGATTGCACAGTTGTCATATTTGCTGGCATTTGAATTAAATTAAAACTGTTATTCAGATAAATGAAGGTTCTTTGACATTATTGTTGACTGTACTTTGTCGATATCTGGTATCACTTTCAGGTTAGGCTCAACATATATGTGTGATGCATTTACTTGCTGTCGGGACTTCTCTACTCAAATCAATAATTTTTTGCCATGAACGGCATCAACGTTGTAAAGTGCAGTTCCTCCAACTAATAAACTAGTACACTATAGATGCATTTATACAGTTCATATTTGTGCCCCACGTGTTACGTGTTAGATATAACATCCGTACAGAAAATATTTTTAAAAGAATCGTCAATATATAAGTATTGTATCCGAAATCATTTTAAATCTTGACTAAAATTCATATTGAATTTAGAAAACCAACGTGGATGAATTATTAGTTTATGGCGTGTTGAATTTTTCTAGGCCTACTAATTTTGGGCTGAAGGTAGGAAATATTCAGTTCGTGGTATAGAATTTAGTGAAATTTGTTATGAATAGAAATAAGAAGACCCAATAAAAAGTTGCGAAGGTTCAGGAAATAATAGGCACACGTAAGGAACAACTACCAACCGATTAAATGAGACGTCACAGCTCAACCAATCAGACTATTCCAATTAGGCATGTTGCCCTGAGTACCAAATTCTGAATGTCTAATAGTCTGAATATTTTTCTATTCAGAAAAATAATCCATTCATCATATATGTTTCCTGATGCTAAAAAGAATACAAACATCACAAATGTGTACTCTAGACGTGCCGATTGAAAAATGTGTAAATATTTCCGTCTTCGTTGGAAAGTGCAATGCTGTAAAGACAGCTCAAAAAGAGGCTTCAAGCTCTTTGCACGAACTCGTACAGCTAGACAAAGTCTGCTCGAAATGGTGTAAAGCTCAATTTTGCAAATTCTCTCGGTCTAAAACTTGACTATTATTGTGATTGGCTACTACCATCTGGTCGTGAGTTGATAACTGGTTTGGTGATTTCTTCAAGTACAAGCAATGATTTTTTTGAGATATAAATATGATACTTGAACAATAGAGATGAAACTTTATTTATACAACTTGGTAAAATAATCTCTTTTCTTGTATTCAAAATGTCTACTCATTTTGGCACTGCCTTGTATGGTTTTTCTTGGGTTCGAGTCTTCGGCAGGTCTTGGAACACATTCATATATCTCCCTGATTTATAAGGTTGCTGACATGTTCTTGTGTTAGCCAAAAATATGTTTTTCAAGTTTGCTGATTGACCTTATTTAAATATCTACCGAGAGACCAAACCATATGCAATTGTAAGCATTTAAAAAATATACACAAGTCAAATTAAAACATTTTCTGTGGACGCTCAATGTTTGTCTCCATGTTGTACCGACCAGTATTATCTCACCATGTTACTTAAATAAGTTGTACCTTGAACAATCATATTTTCAAGTAGTCTAGCTACCATACATACATCAGTACATTTTGTGAATTAAACCCAAACTTAAAAAAATCATGATGCACACAGGCATACATATATGTACATTTGCTGTTCCGAAACAGTTTCTGAATATGCAGGATTCACTTTTTAGGTGCATACAAACACATGTCAAATAAGAAAACTAGGAAATAGAGGTATTATACGATCGTGTCAATTATGCACCAACCTGCCTCGTTATTTGTTCCTTACGCGAGCCTACTGTGTTGTTAGCATTTTGTTGTATTATAAATCTCTGTGAGTATTTATCAGTGAATTGTATATGAAAGCCAAGGATCGATCTTCGTGACCTCATGACGTTCACTGCCAATTCATTGAACAATGGAAAAAAACTAGGTTATTTTGTACATTTGTGAAACTTCACCTCTTGGAATAAACACATGTCATAAATCATAATCTCTACAAGTGCATTCAAAGTATTATTGATCTTATTCCATTTACAATGTAGACCTATGGGTGGCATTACATTAGTGAAATAATTCTATATAGATTCAACGCTTGTAGGAAAAGGGGTATAATGAAACTTGACGCATTGTTCCCAGATCAATCGTCTTCCTGCTGTTATCATTCATTTTTCCCCATCCTACTCCTATACAAACAATGTTGAAATTCCTGCATGGATGGTTTTCCTTGTCCCTTGAAACACGATAAGAGGTATGTACCCTAATAACACGGGCAGTCCCCAGACGCTCTTCAGGCACGCAAAATGCCCAATGTGAGTGACTCAGTACCTCCTCAGGAATTCTAGTGTTAAGAGGGTACCTCTTCTATCGCAGCCAAGATACGGTGCACTGATGGTAATGTAAATATGATTCTTCCATACTTTACGCTGAACATTGCCGCTTCCACACTACCATGGCGTACTTACTAATTAGGCCGCTAGCTAGCCAAGACAATTCCCCCCACCATTCCGCTGGCAATGGTAATTGTAACGTGACACAACGATGTAGAATGGGGATGGGAATAGCTTTTAGCCAGCTGTTGGAAGTTTTTCAAATATCGTAGTAACGATCGGTTAGGGACAAGAGTTGTGCGAAGTCTGGCTGTGATGAAAGAATCAAAGGTACCAGCAAACCTTCTAAATGCTCCTAAATTAGCACATATTTTCAAAGTGGGTGTCAAACATCATTAAAGCTCCTCTCTCAATCTATGGTGCTACGAGTCTACCTATGAGAGCATGGAGCACTCTCGGTGCAAGGTGACTTGAAAGTTGACTGCACTAATCAACAAATGGCACACTTATGGACACATGAAATGTTTCTTTCTGAAATCTAAATGTACATTATTTTAAAATCTACGCATGCTTAGACACTATTTTTTCACAGACTACATGGAGTAACTTGATTATTGGCTACCGGTACTTTAGTATGTATAATTTCAGTACATTTTCTGTAGGATGCGTTTCAATGTGATGTCATGGACAACTTTTCAACTACCTTGGCCCCAATTCCTATCGTTTGTCGTAGTTCATAGTTAGGACAACGGTATCGTATACACGTATCCAAGAGAGATGAATGTGGTCTACTATGACTAAATAAATGTAAGACTTTGGTAATTAGTGAGTAACTTGCTGAGGCTTCAAACATCTAAATGCTTTTGAAGACATACCGGTAGTCATGTTTCTATTTATTGAATGAAATTGACCATTGTAGATCGTCTGCCCTCGTAATGTCACAAAATATAAAAACCAATCAAGTGGACAGTGAAGCAGGGGAAAATAGGGAAATAACCAATCAAGGTATCTAAAGTTTCCCCTTCTTTGTATAAGTCACGCCCATCTACAATGGTCAATTGAAAATCAATGAACCTCAGATACCGTGCAGTGATACAGCAAACCAACTCTCTTGGACACAAGAATAGTAGGCCTAAGCTATATGATGTGTTGCTGATTGCCTACCTGATTCCCCTTGACCTTGATAAGCTCTTTGGTCCTGTCGACAATGTAGAAGTACTCCTCGTCGTCGTAATAAGCTACGTCTCCCGTATGAAGCCAACCATCTTGGTCCACCGTTTCTTTTGTAGCCAACTCGTTGTTCAAGTAACCCTTCATTACCTGAAATTAATAAACAACGTACATATAGTCCTTTTCCGATAGATACCTTGGTTTTGAAACTACCAAGACTCCGTCTTTGAAGAAAATGAAAATGTGTTAATTACGCTAACTATCAATAGAGGGATAAAAAAATATCATTGGTAACCAAAGGTGAGTTAATCCGCTAATTATCACAATCGGGAAATTCATTATTTGTAACACCTGACTCGAAGGTCTAGTTGCTCACTGCCTTCATTATACAGCTTTAACTATTTGTACCTGTTGATCATTTTAATGATCATATGATCTAAAGAATGAAAAAATTATCATTTTTATTTTTTTGTTCTTTAGAACGGCTGGTCGGATTTGTGTACACATTTGTGTTACGATAATGGGTACCGGTGGGCCCATCATTCTAGTTTTTCAATTCACTTAATATCTGATTTTTTTGTTTTTGTAATTTTTGACGAAAGAGAAAACACACAGTTTGGTCATGAGAGTCTCATAGACATACGGAAGTCTTCACTAATGCTTATCTGGATAAAGCCTGCTTCGTATAAGTAGCACGGTTTTACCGTCCCGGTAAGTCATCACCATGTCGGAAAATCTACGTAGTTTTTATTTGCTCATGTGTTTCACCAGGACGGAGAAACTGTGTAACCATGTGACTATGGATCAGGCTTAAACCTTGAATATATTGTGTGTGTATTTTTTGTGGACTATTTCAGTATAAAGATTATTGCATAATTTGGTTATCATCCTGAAAAAATGATGTGTATCTATGCAGATAATGTGTGGTAAATTCTTATACATTTAATTTATCATAAGGGTAATTGAGCACCAAGCTTAGTACCACCAAAACTCAAAAGTATTGAATGTTGATTAAAATATAAATACATTTTCCTTTTTCAATATTTTCTATGAACTCTATGAACATTCTATATCCATCTATGAATAATGAATGGCAAAAATTACATTAAAAAAAAAAATGATCTCTTTTCCATACTGTTTAGATGTATAAACAACGGCAAAGATTCCAATTTAAAACTAGAAAAAAGACGCTTCTTTGAAACAATCTTTGAAATGATATTCATTTTCATTCGAGAGTTGAAATTAGTTTCCAATTATTATCATGATTAACGTATGTTGAATAAATATCTGTAATGAAACCAGCAGTCAAGATGGCATACTTCTGCAAATGTTGCCCTAAGTGGTTGCCTACAATGAAACAGTGCCTGGTTATGAGCAAGAAAGCAATTTCTTCCAAGTGCAGTTAGATAACATATTTTTTCAAATGACTATGAGTTATTCTTTGAGGTGATGACATTGCCCTTGTGGTATCCCATCTGTCCGAACAATTCTACCTTTCATCCTTAGTCCCAATTGGGGAACAATGATTTTGTATTTAGTTTTAATGTTAATACAAAAAATTACAGACCTGTGGTCCTTTGATGAGAAGCTCCCCTCGCTCATTCGGCCCGAGGTTCTTTAGTGTCACAAGATCTATTATCCTGCCTTGAGTGTGAGGAACAATCTGCCCGCATGTACCAATCTTGCTGGCAGGTTGGAAGTGCGGTGGGAATAACGAGACCGGAGATGATTCAGTCATGCCATAGCCTGGAACAATTAGGGTTTACTGTAGTTATTTATGACATTATGTGTAACAATACCTAAACAAAACTATGCTTGTATCTACGAAAGACGGTCGTCTACCAAAGTCACAAACACAATAATTTATTCATTTAATAAATAAACTTGCAAATGACTCTTGGCGGTGGCAGGAATTATATTTTTCAAATACTTATACTTGACATAAAATTCAAAATTAACATACACTGTATTTTTCAAACAACATTCACTGGTTTATTTGCACAGCTGTGGTAATTGGCACAAGTAAATTAGCACAAGTTACCACTAGTGTGGTGCAAGTAAATTATTTTCCAGGATGAGATGTACGATAAGAAAATAATGACATCTTTGATTTTCTGAGCTGTAGTGAGTATCGATCTCTACATTTTTTGAAGTTTTTACAGTTAATCAGTTGCTAGATGAACTTGTTTCTCGTGTATACAGGTACAGCTATTGTCTCCGACTGTGGTATTAAGCTATGTATTCTGTTGAAAAGGTTTCATTTATAGGCCTATTTTTTATAATGTTACTGTATGTCATGTCTGGTGACGATAATTATTTTATTTATTTATTTTTAAGCCATTTGTTAACGGTTGATACATTTCAAACGTACACTGTGTAAATGTTGTCAAGAATACCATTGAGTTATAATAATATATAAAATAATATAATATAAAATAATATAAAAATGTCAAATAAAAGTAGAACTACTAAGAGCATACTAAAATTTATGCTTTAAAAATCATCAATAGAGTAAAATGAGTGTTCAGTAAGAACCTCTCAATAAGTTGTTGTTTAAAAATATGGTTTTCCTTGATGCGTTTATCAAGTATTCTGATGAAAAGATGGAACAGTGGCTCACCTTGCCTGATATTGACATTGTTGTGGCCAAGCTTGGCTACAAACTTGTCAACGAGGCTTTTAGTAGCCGGTGCTGCACCGCACACAACTTGTCCCACCGACGCCAGATGTTCTCGCGTGACTAGTGGATGAGATGCCAAGAAAAGGAGCAGCGACGGCACGACAAACAACGTGGTAGGCTGCAAGCAAATGCAGGTAGAATCACTAGCTTCACTAGAAAATAATTTGTATGATCGAAGTGAAATCCTTCCAACTAAATACAAACTGGACAATCCCTTGAATTTTTGTAGCGTCTTTACATGTCAAACTTCTAAACAGATGATCATGAAAAATATTTGCCGTAATATGTATCATCTAATTTAGACCTGTACAGATTTTGATTTTGGTGTCATATTTGCCTGTTATTATAAAACCACTGTTACTGGACAATCCATTTGAAAAAAGGTATACTTTGAAACTCTTGTTACAAATTATTTAGTATAGCAAATCATTTTAGATTTGTCAAGCTAATGATGCAGAAGGTACACAGATCTCTCTGAAGAGTCTGTCATCCAAAATTGGAAAAATTGCAGATGTGTATGCTCCATGCAAGTTTCACTGGGGGCGGTCATAAAATAATCGTAAAAGCATTGCTATTCGTCAACATATCCCGATATTTGTGAAGAGAATCACGGAAATGAATCGTCATCTGCATAGGACAGCTTTTACATATTTTCTAGTCACTCATGGCAACACAAATAGATGTGGGCACATGCTACTCACAAAACAAATGCAAATCCTAATCTTCAATAATATTTAAGGTAGTGTCTGATCATGCTTGACATCTGGCAGGATAATCTAGATCTAAACAAACATGACAAAATTTCAGCTAGATCGGAACTACCGCTCGATCTGTGGAGTGCCAGGTATGAGACAAAAATGAACCAGGAGGAAAACAAAAATTGACACAAAATGCCAATGAAAGAATACAATTGAGATGCTAGCTCAATTATGATTCATCACTTCTATTGGGGTGGTAACATTGCCCAATTGTGGAATACCCTTTCAAAGGATGCCTCCACTTGGCCTACAATTGGTGAACAATAACTTTGTGTCAACTTTTCATTGTTGAATCAAATAAGAAATCAATTCAAGTGCTGACTTTCCTTGATAATAGTTGTTAATTTAGATCAATTAGACCTAAGTAATTTGTGGCTTATTTACCTTGTATTTTGTGAGACATGCCACATAATCTTCTGGCTCGAACCTAGGTATGGATATCAAGTGAAGTCCATGTATCAGAGTGACATTGAGTATCCCGTTGAAACCATAGATGTGGAAATAGGGCAAGACCGTAAAGCAGATATCTTTTTGTTCGGTTGCCGTTGTTGGAATGAACCGTTCGATGTCTGGATGCCGACTCTGCTCTAGGTTGCTGACAAGGTTCCTGGAAGTGTGTGCAGTACAAGTCGTGTTAGAACAGCTTGATTGTTTCATATGTAGGCCCATCAGCAAGACTACGATATTTAGGCTTGCTCCTGATATTTACTATTTTGTGATGTAAATATATCGTGCAAATCAGATTATAAGATTATCAGATTATAAGATGATGATAATCGGAGTTGGGTAAGTTTCTGAAATAAAGGAACTGAGTAAAAGTTCCCTACCTATAAAAGGAACCAGCTATGTTCAGTTTCTAGTTCCTTCGATGAAAAAAGAAACTTGTAGGTTACCGAAATATTTAAAAGTTCCTTTGAAAGTTCCTGACCAGGACAGTTCTTGGATTTTTTTGGTGGTCAAACAAAGTAACGTTTGTATTCATCATCGACCCGTGGGCCAGTACATTGTGCATAGCATAGGTGTCGTCAGAGCATAATAGTATAGTAAAAATAATAGTAAAATATATTGAAAGTTATGATAATAGTAATAATAACAATTATAATGACGAGAAAGAATAAAACAGCAATGAGAACAGCATGAGCATTGAATAGGTGGATGGGTAACACAAGCCGTTTCAATACGGTGGTGGCTGGAGGGTCAACAAATCCAACCGTAGCACATGTAGTTATTGACAGGAACTGTCAATCGGAACAAGCTTTGATGAACTGAGGGTAGCTTGACTCAAGATTTGGGTTTGTTTTGTCAACTATTCAACCAGGAATACTAATCACATCAAAAGTGAAAATAGTAAAAGCATTTCGAAAGTAGTTAAAAAGTTGAAAAGTAGTCGTGTTAAAAAGAAGGTTTATAGAAAAGTTACCTCCATTCCTTGAACATAATAACTAAATTACTGACAATGTTCCTTGTTAAAAAAAAGAAAATAGTTTCCTTACAAGTTCCTAAATACGGAACGCATTTCTTCCGTTAAGTTTTTACCCAACTTCGATTAATCATATACATTTATAATACTACATATAGACTATCGTGATTATAACAGAAAAATTGACAAATATTTGTACACCGATTATAAAAAGCCAGCTCTTATTCGTAGCCTTAAGCGGGGAACAATGATTTTGTATCAAGTTTTGATGTTATTAGCGAAAAAAAAAAATTGATAGCCGTGATAACAAACAATGAAACGGGTGAATAGATATTTCGATTCAATTCAATTCAATCATATGTCAACTGCGCCATGGGTCACATTACAATTTCCCTCAAATTATGGTATTATATTTCAATGATTGCTACTATTATTAAATAATGTTGATGAAACTATTTCCAAACGGAAATTATTTGTATGCCTGATTAATTATCCAAAAATTGTGATTACATTGATGTCACCATCCACAAAATCCCTACAATTGTGGCACATGATATTAATTCATCTTTAC
Organism: Brachyptera risi; assembly: GCA_964007535.1. NCBI lineage: Eukaryota > Metazoa > Arthropoda > Insecta > Plecoptera > Taeniopterygidae > Brachyptera > Brachyptera risi. The sequence continues at coordinate 35,110,482 of OZ023331.1, read as the reverse complement.
ATAGTATGAATGCCCTGTTCTAAATCATAATGTGAAGGGAGACCTATCTGTGTGTAATTAACCACTTCTGTGTCATTGACCTTCTGACATCACAAAACAAAATATCCATTCAAGTGGGCAGTTTGTTATGGGGGATTTGGAAATCCACAATCATGCTAAATGCTTAGATTATGTACAGATCCGATTATTTATTTTTTATTCATTTTTATTCATTTAAACTCATGCAATTGCACATCAATGCGTGGTGGCAAGTTCCCTAACTACCCCTATCTTACCACCTCCCTAACCCTCTGACGGATAAGCCTCACCTATCATTGGTCATTAATAGATATTGCCCCAGAGCAAGAGTTGCAAGATTACCTCTGTGTGAGCATGACACCTTTGGGTAGCCCCGTTGTTCCGCTAGAATATGGTAGCACAGCAACTTCATCTAAATTCAACTTCGGTAGTGCCACTTCTTTTGCTTCTTGTAAGAATTGTTTAAACGAGAGTGAGTTGGTCTGTTTGTCGTGTTTCTCTTGGCCAATTACGATGGTGGATATGTAGTGGGACAGCTGAGGAGCAACCTTCTGGATTGTGGGGAAAAGCTGCGGTATCGTGATGCAACATTTCACTCCGGCGTTGTTGAACTGACGGGTGACCTCGTCTGAAAAATATTAGGCCGTTGCGTATACAAATACTATCTATGATGATCTATTTGTATTTGTATTTGTATTTATTGCCGTTTCTTATTAAAGAACAATATTCTAAGGCAGCATCTATTCATCAGATAATTGGACTATACAGGTACTGAAGATATTGTTGTTGTTTGCACTAAATTAACGTAAGCCATTCAACGTAACAAACCTATTCTGAAGTAATTGATTCTAGCCTAGAAATAACCTGGAAGCAATCTGTGACTGCAGGTTTGTCATATACCTTATGAATGCTTGTGGTCCAACAAATAAACACTTTGAAGATCTAACTGTTAATCTGTTTACTCTAATTTTGTCATTGATTTCATTATTCATAAGAGAAAAGATTGATTTCTAGCAGTGTTTTTGAATATGATATCACTACAGTATTGAAATGAAGCAATCTGTAACAAGAGACCATGACATACTCTCGCAAGACCTAGTAATAACCTCGACGATCCGAACGTTGGTTGATTCTTCACCAACATAATCTACTACAGTAACAGTAACTCTTTATATTTATTTTTTAAAACCTTTTCTGATCAAACAATGATGTAGAATGAAGAGTGGGCCTATTGCTGTTACTAGTGAAAATGACTCTAAGTGTTGTCTAGTAGAAAGGTCGACCTTGAATCGTGTTGTGAATAGCATTGTTACCTGCGCTGAGGGGGCAATAGAAGTTTCGAGTAATATACTCCAGATAAACATATTAAAAATTAAAAATCTGAGTGAATTACCTTTTAATTGTAAAAAATTTACCCATATGTGGTCGATATATATTTGGGAGCGTGAATTCTGTTCATCCTACCAATCCACGACATTGCAACACTGATATACTCTGTTACTAAAACCCTTGAATCACACCTTAAAAAATACTGCTGTATCCCATCTGCATATGAGTGAATTTCTTATAGTAAAAAAGTGATTTGCTCAGAAATACATTTTCAGCTCATATATTTAGAAATATGCCTATATTGATTCAAGTCCTTTGATGATGATTTCAATTTTTTTCCATTATGATCATTCAACTTCTATTCGTCATTCTCAGCACCGTTTAGCTCTGATGTCTTTGACAAAGAGCGGACCTCTCAGATGAACGAAGCTATTAGTGGGGGTAATGTGACGTCAGACTCATCTCTAACTGGCGGCAACTTTTTGCTATTATTATCAATTTCTTCCTGCTATTTTAAGGAGCAAAAAAAATAAAGTTAGCTAGGCTTTATTTTATGAATTTGAAGTTTTTTCTTGTAGCCCTACTAAATCATTCTCTTAAAACTTAGTCTTTAGTTTACAGTCCTGAAGGTTGAAGAAATTCAAAACCTGTGCCAATATATCTCATCTATATATGTATAGAATATATATAGGATATATATGTATAGGATATAGGATCAAATAATCAATTAATAAAAAAATCTCTTCATTTTCAAATTCAATGGTACTTGGACATTGCACCATCTTGAGGGTCTAGTTGCTTACTAGAAATAAAGAGTTGAAAGGAATTAGATTTGTTTAGAGTTGTAGATTTGAGCAGTTCTCTCTATGCTTAGTCCTCATACTCATTACGGCCAGTAGTTCCTTACCTGCAGTATACAGTGGGTTGACAAACGTGCATACGAGACCAGCCTCTATTGCTCCGTGGATAGCTATCATGTATTCGGGCAGGTTGGGCAACAATATACCGACAACGTCTCCCTTCTTGAGCTGCCCGGTGGTCAAAGAGGCCCAAGCAAACCTCCGGACTGCTTCCCGGCTTTGAGCAAACGTGTAACTACGACCAGATTTGCCGCATGTCTGATAACAACGTAAAGCATTAGGACCAACAGCTTACCTCTACAGCAATGGGAAGGACAACCGTTTAAAATGTTTAAAACAATCATACCAAATTAATAGTATAGGAGGATGATGTACCATGAAATATGTATATATATATATATATGAGTGAAGCCTACTATGTACTGAACTTTTTCACTGGTAGGCTTGCTTCACCTTTCACTGGTTGGCCTTCTTGATATTTTTTAAAAATTTTAAAAATTTTGAAAATTTTAATGACAAGCAGGTATTGATAAGTCAAGTACCGGTACCAGCACTGACAAGTTTTTTGAAAGTGAAAAAGCTCAATATTACTCTTTACTAATACAATTTATCTATATCACATACACTGATGCCTTGAAAATGATGTTTGTCTATACCAGTAACTCATTCGTGAAAGCAACATTTTTTAGTAATACACCATTAGATTTAAAAAAAATAGGACGATCCATTTTTTAGGGAGACTTTTGGTGTATTTCGTTTCTCAAAAGGAATAGAAGCTTACGAATTATATTTTTATTGAAGATAATGCGATCAGGTAGATCTGCGTCTCTTTGGGGATGAACAGGACCGTGGTTCATATTTATTAACTAGGAAAATGCAGCACATGTGCAAGAACGGATGTTTACTGTATATAGTGTGTACATAGATGTAACAGAAATGTACTGGAAAGCTATAGGCCTACATATACGCACATTAAAGCACTGCCTTTCTGATTCACCAATTGATAATTACAATCCAACTTTTGCATAAAAACATTGCATAATAATTATTTCTTTGTAACAGTTCATCTGATTCATGTAAAACTTCGAAAAAGTGTGAATAATTTATGTGCTTCAATTCCCTAGAAGTTTCAATTTTTTCAGAGGAAATCTTTTGTTTCCATATACTCTTTCCCCTCTCCAATTAGTCTTGAGAGGTTGATCAAAATTTAGAATTTATTCTTCTCAAAAGTGTTTCAACTGATTGCGCCTCAAAACTATACAGTATCGAGTTAGATGATGACATAAGTGCATGCCAAGTTTCATGAACATTTTTATTTTCGTTTAACCTGTGGAGTGCGAAAAAAGAAAAGAGAAAAAATCTAGTATGGTAAAATTGAGCTTTGCTTTGCTCATCCAATAAGCATTCAGGAGATTATTGACGTACATGACTAATTAGAATTACCGGTACCTCACAAACCAGAAGTATGCACACAAATAGGCTTTCTAGTCAGATATGAACTTCAGAGTATGCACAATATATCTATAAATCTATTTGCTGATGATACCCTTATCAATAGCAGAAACTGATTATCTTACTACATATAAATAACAAATTAAAACTAATGAACTACTTAATAAACTGAGACAAGTGGGCGAGTGGCTAGCCCAATGAACCGTCATTCAGGAGACCGGGATTTGATTCCCACCATGGTCATTGGTCGACTATCCTGACAAAGGTTTTTCGTGATTTTCCTCTGTCGTTCAGGTCAATACTGGGAAGAACTAGTTCCTTAAAGACAAGCCACGACCAACTCCTTCCTACTGTTCAAAAAACACATAATGTAATAACCTTCCATGTCATTATCTCATCATCTCAAATATCATTCACAGATGCCAATAGATTGTTAAACACATGAATAAATAAAACTTAATGAATGGTTGAATGCATGGGTAAATCATAACACAATAATAATAAGTCTGAATGTATGCACTACACTGAATGACTCGCTAAAATACCCTTTTTAAAACTTATTCAACAGTCATAAAAATTCAAAATAATCAGTAAGCAAATTTACATGATGAGGGAACCAAACATAAAAAAATGTTGAAACTCTTATTTATGGCTATGTTTAAAAGCCTGAGGCAATGTTTGTGATTTTTGTAACTAGTTTGGGAGTATTTATAGCACCACAGGAAGGTCAATTGTGTTGGGCTTATAGTTAACAATTTCCAGGTGAATGTTGATAGTACACTATCAACTTTCAATAGAAACAAATATTCAATAAATGATTATTCATGCATTCATTCTCTCTTCCAAAGTGTTTTCATTTGACTCATGATTGTTAGGTCTACCGGTACTGTATACGTCATTGAGTTTATTTACATTCTCAAATGTCATCGTATACTACTTACTTTATTACATCAACCACTGGGGAAAAAATATTGAAAAACACTGAAAAATTGATTCAACTTAATTTTTGGTCACCCAGCCCTGTTAGGTGAGTGTAGCAAAGACGTCCATTTCATTTACCGAAAAAAATCGGTCTTCGTTTTTTTTTTTTTGGATGCAGCATACACGTCAGAAAAAGAATCAAATCTACTCGAAACTTTTTCTGCACAAAGGTGTCATACAAAAAAAAAAAAAACAGTTCAGAGTTTTTTCCGGAAAGAATCAGAAAATTTGGAAAATTCTCATACGAATAACCCAGAAGGTAATTATTTGAGAAACAAAATGTCTTCAAAAGCTCAAAAATTTCATTCAATTTTCAGCAAGTTTTTATTGAGAAATATATTTAAAAAAATATGATGTCCAGTCATGTTATTATAAAGTTCGAAATTATTTTTAAAAATATCATTTGGGGCGGGGGGGGGGGGGGTGGTTACCAACAAAATAACGCGTGCTTTTGAAAGGCTCCATCTTTATTGATAACGTTTGTCACGACCAATGAGAATAAGCATAGAGACTCTCCTGCCTGATCACGTGGTCATAGTATTTGATTTCATATGAAGAAAAATGAGCCATGCCCATGTTAAAATGAGGTACCGGTCGGCTACACATTTTAATCATTTCTTGATCAATGGGGTTTTCGGATTATCTGTCTTTTAATTGCTACTTACCATATATACCATATACAATAATCAAAATATTTCGTGCAATTTATTGGCGACACTTATAGCGTTGTCCTCGTGACGTAGTGCGCAAGGGTGTGTTCCAGACAGTGTTGTCTATTTACGTTGTGTTGATATGACCTGCTATCAAAGTCCAAACCACTTAAACTTTCGATTAGCCCAATTGTACACTTGTTACAACTGCATAATTGATGATAATAATTGTTGATGATTGAATATGTGATGTAATATCCCAAGTCAACGTGCTCTATTTCTTCTCACTGTTGACTATATCATTATCATGCATAAAATTGGCGATGGGAGGGAACCATCCGTATGGGCTCATTCAATCAAGGCATTGTCTTACATCTTGAATATAGAAACTGGAGTTAAGTATGGCCTGGTCTCGAGACCTCGAGTCCCGCATGAGGCATGGGTTTTGTAAATATTCATAATTCATATCATCGGCTTGATCGGTATACGATTGGGTCGAATGAATGAATGTTGAGGTTTTTAGGCGCGTCGACAACGAGGGATTGGTTTTGGGACAAACAATAATAATCATCATCAGATATAAGGAAGGCGTCTATTAGCTATGTCCCCTTCCTACTTTTTGTTCCCATTGGTCTATCCGCCAGAAAAAGTTGCAGGTACGCTATTGGTGTTAAAAAGTAGAACTAGAGAGAAGTCTCAAAATAAAGCGCGCATATTTTCAACAATGACATTAATTGAAATGTTACATTGTTGACTGAACTTTTGTAACCATTCGTCAGCCATATTGAGATTTAGGAGCGCATTCTATTGTTACTTTTTGACTTTTGTGTCGAATACGTGTACATCTTAGACGAAAGATATACCATTACCACCTATCAGTAAGCCTATACTCCCAACCAACCAATACTACTAGTATATATTCCATCTATAACCTTCACCTTACTTATAGAAGGCAGTGATGAACCTTAATTATTATTGCTACAGTGAATAATGATTGTAATTGGCAGTGATTGGTCGAAATGGAAAATTCCTTATTGAGGAATGGTATAACTCCGGTCACAAATAAATTGTATGCATACAATCAGTTGGTGACCTGTGGGCGGGGATGGGGGAGGGGAAGACATCGGGCGCATGTGAAAATGTGAAATTATCCTTTTATCAATCGTTTTTATTTCATTTTGAGAGGGTGGTTTTAGTGAAAATTTCTCCTTGGCAGAAGGGCATCCCCCATCATTTCCCCTCCAATTCGAAGTTTCGAACACTGGTAATTGGAACATTTGATTTTGGAACAATTTGAAACTGATGTCATCTAGTGACAAAAGGTGATGATGATAAAGGCAACATAGGAATGGAGTTAATCTCTTGTTTTCAATACGAGCCTACAATGAAAACGCAATTGAGATTATAAGTCGAGTCGACGCGAGTAATCACTAGATTGTGTAATCAGATGCGATGGTTGAAATGCAAGTCCCCATGTTGGATGAAGTGGAAACATCGTGTTCAAAGGTTAATAGATTTGTTTGATTAGTCTATTTTTTTGTCACAGTTTGATAAGTTATGATCGTAGTACTCTTAAACTGGCATGACTTTATACCGGTACGCCTACAGTATTTTGTGAACATCTCATTCAAGGATACCACATACCACATTCATACCAATTCTACGAACACATTTTCCATTGTCGCTTAGACCTTCCCCCAAAACAGAAAATGTGTTTGTTGAATCGTTAGGCCTATATTTTTTTTGAATATAATAGACTCATATTAAAAATTTAAAGAGTAAATATACCAATTCAACACATTTTCTACTTTGAGGGAAGGTCTAAGCGACAGTTTCTAATACCCCTCCTTCCTCCGAAATTCGACCCCTAATACAAGGACTATGTGCCTATATATATTCTTTGCTAGATATCACTCACTTCCAACCCGTTTTTTTTTAAATACTTTTTTCAGAGACCGTTACTCGTCTGTACCGTACCTACAACTGACACCTTAACATGGTCGTGGGGTTTGTGTGGTTAAATTATCTGAGAGTTATGAGCTGAATGCTCACTTTAGGGTCTCCCAGTTAAGTCTCGTTTGCCGGATTGGTCAAAGATGAGAATTCAGACAGAGATCAGTTTGTTGCTGCACATAGGCCTATATATGGAGCTACAGCACAACATTCGAATCTGCTACTGAGACGTGTGGCCGAGTAGCTAATACACTGAACCGTCAGTCAGGAGACCGGGGTTCGATTCCCGCCATGGTCGACCATTCTGAAAGGGGTTTTTCGTAGTTTCTCTTTGTCATATAGGTCAATACTGGGATGGTTCCTTAACAACAGGTTACGAAAGACTCATCCCTATCCAAAAACAAAAAATAAAATTACCCTTTTTTTTCATCTCATCCCATCTTCGCATATATCATTCACCGACGCCAATAGATCGTAGCCATCAGTATAGTGCGTCTTTCAACCCAATACAAATTAATAACATCCTACTAATTTCAACCTGCGACTTGACAACCTATCCATTTCTCGCTATCTCTCTTTATATTTCTCCAACATCTAATTTCGTCCTCATATGTGCAGTAGTACTTATCCTCCCCCAAAAATCTTGACTCAATCTAATATTAATCGGGCGCAAATTAACCTTGTCGTTGACGCGCCCTAAAACGCGTATACATACATTCCTTTGCCGCTCATCTACCAATGACACAACGGTCTATAGCGTTTTCCTAGCACGCGATCGAGAGAACTCAGTCACTCGCGTGGTCAATCACGCGCATAGCTAAGTAGTTAGTGCGTGTGTACATTTAACTTTATCCTCAATATTCTCAATTGTAGTTCCAAGCTTCTTTTCTCGACTAACAAGATGGAAAATACATTTGTAACTGAAAAAAATACTGTCGTGAAAATTAATGACGTAAAAGCTTCACGCCTAGCAGCCGACTGCGACCTCTTGAAATAAATTCACATAATTAAGTTCGACTATTTTAATACCGATGGCTCAAGACTAGACTTCAGTTTGACTGTTGCTCGTCTCTCCGTCTGTCTCTCTCGTTCTCACTTCCTCTCGCGTGTGAATCTGGCAATATGTAGGTTAAGGTCATACGCGGTCAACTGACTGTCGACTGACACAGCTAGGAAGCGACACCAGCTAGCCGGCCTGCATGTTGACGGATCGGAAGTATCGATTGTTGGTGGTACAGAATACAAGGGACGGGCGCTCGTTCGAAACATGCACATTATTGTCGACTTGTGCCCACGAGGGAAGGCTCCGATCGACCGGTTTATACCTTTCCACACGGGAGGTTCGCTTCATCATCTCTTGCGAATACAATTATTGTGGGCCAGAAACTATTTGGGTATACTAGTATAAGCAAGAGATTAAGGCGCGAACCACCTGTGCGTTAGTGGCGTGGCATAGAGGAGACGGGCGATCGGAGCCTTCATATCTCGTGGATACAACTAGACTTAAATAATGTAACACAGTTGGGTAACTGGTGACACATTTTATTCGGGCGTACGACGTCGAAGCATTTTTAATGTTAAAATCATGATGAAGTGAATACTATTTTTAATTCTGAATTTAGAATAAAACAACTCGCGAAAATGTGAAGCTAACGTGAATAACAGAGAATTAGGGTTGCCGTTCAATATCCAAGTTGCAAACGATATCGAAACTTCAATATCGAATGTCAATCGAGATTTATTGAAATTTTTAATTGATCCATTTTTTCTGTCAGTTGCTAATTTGACTTATTACTTATTTTGAGGCATTGTCGATTTTTCAATTCTATATCGAATATCGATTATTGCAATACGATATCGAATCGAAATATTGTTCTGAAATATCGAGCAGATCGAAAAAATCGAAATCAAATATAACAATCATACGAAAAATATATTTTTATTTCTCAATTCAAGCCCGGTAGGCAAAGTTCTGTTGACTTATCCAGAGAGCTGGCGTAAACCAATAGCGTGGCCAACTATGTTGTTACTTGATAACCACACGTAATTGCCATTTACATTTATACAGTATTCTTATAAGTTATTCGCAACTCCCACTAAATATTAATTTTTTTAATTTTTTTTATATCAACATTGGAATCTTGGTATACAATTATTGTTTCCCAATTAAGGCTAATGATAAATTAGTGAGACCGTTTAGAAGCGGCACGTCTTGGTTTGTTTCAAGTTAAATATTGTGTGCTGAAATCTGCGGTGTTTGGTCTTAATTAAGGCTTTGGGCAAAAAGAAGATGTATATGATTTAATATTAACGACCCCACCAACAGCTAGATTGTAAGGAGGTACGAATGAGCAATTGATAATGAAACTATGAATTGATTGAAAGAACGTTTACAACAACCCACATGCCTTACGCTGGACTCGAACCCACGCCCAACGGTGACTTCAGTTCCTAAAGCGGTGCCTTAGCTGACTGACCGACGGAGGGCGGCCATTTTACAAGACTTCCAGGCGGAACTACATTGTAAACAAGTGATTCTTTTCATGGGCGACCCCTACAGCGTAAACTTCATTTCATCAACACAAATCGAGAGAAAAGCAATGGAATTTTATCAAATAGATCAGTTAGAACAATTGTCTTAACATTTGAAGTCACCTGCTATAATAACTTATTCAATGAGTTATCCGGATTAATTTAATTGAGTCAGTCGTATACGTACTGTGTACATATCATATCAACGAAAGAAAATGTCGTTTATCAATATATCAAACACAAATATCACCGTTATAAATGTGGTGTATTATTAAGGTATGAAGATTTTTCAGGAGGTTACGATTATTTATGTATTCATTTTATTTATTTAAAAACACGTACACATGCACATAAATGCGCGGTGGCAAGTTCCCTAACTTTCCCTATCCCACCGCCTCCCTAACCCTTCTGACGGGATAACTTCAACCCTATTTCATCCCCCTCAAAAACACTTCTACCTAGCCCATTCCAGTCCCTACCTGCCTTATTCAAGAGAGAGAATTTACCGACATCTAATCTAGCCCCCTTATAGATGTATAATATTATAATATAACGATAACGCATAACGATTATAAACCCAACAAGATAATAATCTTTCACAAGCGCTAAATCCTTGAAGATGCATCAAGATTATCTTGTGCATGAGTTCTTACAATTTTATTCAATGAGTATGACATCTACTATACAATAATAATGATAATTAATACGTAATTATAATGATAATTAATCTTGGCATTTACAGCGAGATTATGTGATGGCCGAATGCAACTTTCGTAATTTGTGGATAAAGACACAGCCATGAGGTAAACAGTACAGATAGACCTGAAGCCATAAAAAGATGCTACAAAACACAGTTCGTATAATGCATGTGTTCATGCAATGTATCATGTCGCATTGCAAAACCAATTAATATCAACTATTTATTTATTTATAGTGCCATTTAATGAACCATCAATTGAAAGTGACACTCGACAATTTTGCGTGGAAATCACACTGTACAAGTGATAACAGTCATATAAGAGACTATGTGATGAAAACCAATTATTGAAACTCGTAAACTTGTATTTACGACAGCATGGAGGCCGAGATCACTTAAGAGCCCGCATCTTAGACAGGTTTAATGGGTGCACTTCCGCCACATATATCTCAAGAACTACAAACATTACGGACTTGCGGTGAAATGAAATATATAAAAAATACCCTCACAATTAGATATGCCTAATCAAAAATTGAAGAATAATTTTATTATGGAGCAATAATTAAATCAAAATGTGTCCAATTCGATGGTTTTCATTACTTAATTTTCGGTTACCGAATAATAGTAGAGATAAATTACAAACGCACATCCTCAAGTTCAACTTTGCTCATCAATATTTGAAATTCCGATTCGCCTCTCATTCCACAGTTTTCCCAATTTTCTTGGCCAAAATGTGTAATGTAACTTGATTTTGTCCAAATTATAAAATGCAAAACTTCCCCATCTAACGGTGGTTACTGGAACTTTTCCAATATTATCCTTTTTTCCCTTTTCAACCCACAACCAAACTTCTGAACGCACATCGAACTTGGTTGGAGCATTTCGAAGAGAAACATTCTCAGCTAAGATGCGGGCTCTTAACTATTGTGTTGTAGGATCTTTCATACTTCAAAATTGGTACACCCATTCGATTTAAATCCAACCAATCAGACGTTATCAAGGTAATTCAGAATTTATCTCAACAGTTCATTCGATATTATGTATTATTATAAAAATTCAGGCATGACTTTATATATATATATATATATATATAAATATATATATATATATATATATATATATATATATATATATATATATATATATTTATATATATATATATATATATATATATATATATATATATATATATATAAATAAATATATAACACAATTTTGGTGTCATTTCTTATTTGTTGCTTAATTCGGTTATAGCAATTTTTACTACCGTAAGTGAGTTTAGTGTGCCTTTGTGATGCCTGAAATCATCACTGACTATGACCATGACTCGTGAGGGGATCGAACCCGGAACTCAAGGTATAGTGTAATCTTGTCCTTGGTAATGAGATGTTATACAGCAAGAGACCCTCTAGTCCAATGTTGGATATATTATCAAACCAGCTTTTACAGTTTACATGATAGGCCCTACGTATTCTAGAGCAACACTCTATGTACAGCAACATAGAGTTGAACTAGGAATATCGTTACTGGTACTAAAAGATGCGAGCTTTATATATGTTGGAAAAGAAATACCTCCATACGACTTTTATGACACTTTCTCTGTATGTAATTGTTTTCTGACTATACGCAGCTGGTTAAATTTTCTTACACATTTCTGCATAAATCGAACTCGTCGTTTTTGGACATGAAAAAATGTATTTATTCTAGATTGAATAATATCCATTAGAATAACCATATAATGTATTACAAATCCATACACACCTTGGTAACCGCTTACTTACCAAGTTGACAACCTGAAACTTGTTGGACATATCCGTCACGGTTGTCCTTTCTGACCATCTCAAAATTAAAAATTGTCCTAATAAGAATGGCTTCTTCATTTCATTCGTCTTTTGGATATGTCTTTTATTTTTCTTGATGCACTCACTCTAGGTCCAAGGCATATACCTTGCTCTAGCTCATTATATTACAGTTTATCAATATACCGAACCTTATTTCGTCTCCATCTTCACTACTTTTCTTCTAAATACGTATTTTTATCTGCTTATCTTTTCCATTCTTCTCTAAATCTTGCGCACGAGCATTTTTCAGCATCCTGACTTCCTCCTGCTAACTTCCTGTCTCTTTCCTTTTCTGATCACCATATCTGTCTGTTCCTCTGATGGTATCCTCGTTTACTCGTTTCCTTCATTGGATTTGAATAGATGAATAAATACAATTTTTTGTCTCTTCATTTAAATTCAAATTGGGTTTCCCGACGCACTGATGACTACGATCTATTGGCGTCGGTGAATGATGAGATGATGGGATGATGAGATGAAAGGTCATTCATTAGTTTTTTTTTATATAGTGTTAAGAAGTCGGTCGTGGCCTGTTGATAAGGAATCATTCTAGTATTGACCTGAAAGACACGAGGAAAACAACGAAATCCAAAGGACTAGTAAATTTTACATTTCAATGGATTTCAGGGAGATTTCACAAGATTTCAGGGGATTTCAGGAAGATTTTATGACAGGTGTACACCAGATTTCAGGAGTTGTTAACCCCTCAACGAAAACACCCTGTCACGATGGTCGACCACGGCGCGAATCGAATCTTGGTCTCCTGAATGACGGTTCAGCAGACTAGCCACTCGTCCACACTTCAGTCTGTTTCGTCCTATCTTTTTGTAAAGATTTTCCTACCAGCTCTTCCAACCCACTGATTTATTTCATGAATGCCTTCGGGATCATTCGTATCCCCAAGTAACCGGACTGTTGGATGGGGTCGTGAAGAGTCACATCAGCAGCTATATAGTTCAAGTCTGTGATAATCAGCATGTTTTGATCTTCGACCTACAAGGTTGACAGTCCCCTTTACTGTTACTTGAACTTGAACCTGCCAGGCGAGAGCAAACATCAACTATACATGGTATACACTCAGTGTTGAGTGTATTAATAATATACTCGGTAATTACGCTATAGGAGTCTCTTGGAGACTCTTAGGAGTCTATAGGAGACTCTTGCTCGTGTAAATCATCACTTTCTGTAAAGGTGTCACTAATTTATTCCGTCAACATCGAAATCCTGATCTGAGGATGAATGAATAAATTACCGTTTGAAAGCGCGGTAGTTCCCAGTTGTTTCTAGATCTCAAACTCGGTCTTGCCGCCAAAATTGTACATCGTCAGTTCGTTACGTATTTCGAAATTCATTTTATTATCTTCCTCTTGAAGGGTAATTGAAAGGCAAAACTCATATGATATCTCAATATCTTATTCATATCATAATAACTTATTAGCTTAAATTTCATTTTTTTTCATTTAATTTTCTTTATTTCATTTTATTTTCCAAAAATTGCTATGATTGGGCGTCTCGGTCGACCCTCGAGTATTCCATAATCACTTATAACTTAGATTATAGCTGCGAGTATTTTTTTGGTACCTTAACCCCCACGACGCCACGGAACAACCTGATATCTAATATCTCAGCTAAAGCACTATACCATGAATTTATGACTGTAGGCCTACTGAAAGTGAAAATACAAATGAAGTGACTCTTGACTTCCAGTGTGACTTGCCATGAAATCTCTTGAAATCCCAGACATTTCTGAAATCCATTAGCCCTAAACTACTACTGAAATTACTTGAGATCTTCCTGAAATTGCATTCATTCTCTTGAAACTCCTGAAATCTGATATTAGCTGAAGTTCACCAAATTTGCGAGTTGTTGAACCCTCGGTCTGGAGTTATGGAGGAGGTATATTTTACAGTCACAGGCAAACCAAACAATAATAATTATGAAATGAATCTCTTCATGCTCACTGAACGAAATATCAGTAATCAACCATTCTATAACCACATGTTCAAAACACCATTTAAATACTAAATATTTACTTGATTTATTCATATTTTGATTTTCACTCCCAAGACCATGCACGACGTTCTCAGAACATCCCACTTCAACACGATCCCGGGTAATCGGGGACAAATGGTCACCCTAATCTGTATTCAGTAAACATGAAGTGTTGTTCTGTCTATTAGATGAACGTATGACCGAATACTCTCTTAGATTTAGTATGTTTTGATGCATTTTATCGGTCTTAGTGCGATCTGTCGCTGTCAGATCATTTTGAATGAAATTTTACCAAAATATTTCGTCAATCTAGACATCAACCACAGACATAGAAACAAGTAACACATAGAAAGAAAATTCGAAAATAGTATGATGCTTGATTATTGTTTGCTTAATGGCCCCACCAACATCTAGGTTATATGGGGGTGCGAATGAGCATGTAATTATGAAGTGATGATTAGTGAAAAGACATATCAAAAACCATGCCTCATTTGGGATTCGAACCCACGCCCAACGGTGACTTCAGCTGAAGCACCGAGCTACCAAGTGTGGCGAAAATAGTACAAATATTATAGTTATATCGTATATATCTAAAACTCGTTTCTTTCATATTTTCAATAATGAATAGGGGCCTTGATGAAAATCGTTTTACTTAGTACTGAAAAGCAAATTGTTGTATCTAGATTCTAGGTCTTTCTCATCGCCTAGCTCGCTCACGCACCGTGCCATCAACTTGTCAAACTCTTTTTTGCAACAGGTGGAATACAGTATATAGTTTCCTTTTGAAGGGAAAATTCATGCTACGAAATGACAGCTGTTTCTCATGTCGTCAGATCCCTGATACGAAATATTAGAACTTGAGACTCATTTCAAGAAGGCAGTTATTCAGAGGTCAAAGATCCCGACGGTATTATAAATACATTGAGCCTTTTATAAAAATAAGAAACTTATAGCCGGTTTTACGAACTCTCAGTCAAGTATTAATTAACTATTCGTTGAGGCACGAAAATAGCATGAGTAACCAAGGGTATAACTGATAACAAGTTAATCCCCGAACTATCATTCACTATTAGTTCGTTGGCCTACAACGGGATCTTATTCAAATGAATAAATCAAATTCAGCATTTTCTCTCATTTTACGTATATTTGAAATATAATGTTGGCAATAGTATAGGCCTACCGACATTTTTTGATTAATGACAATTGAAATGAAGAAGAAAAACACGAGAATAAGGAACATTTGTGCATCAATTCTCAACTTAGGCCTATGATGATATCTATTTTTTATATAGGGTTTTTAACGACGCACTGTAATGATGACTAAGATCTATTGGCGTCGTATGAATGATTAATGAGATGATGGTTTTATGTGTAATTGGGAGGATAGTGGGAAGGAAGCGGTCGTGGCCTATATTGTGGGAACCATCCCGGTATTAGCCTAGACTACAGAGGGAAACCACGAAAAGCCCCTGTAAAGATTGACGGTAGCGGTGATCGAACCGGGTCCGATATGCCCATGCACTGCCTCCCGGGTCACATGAAGCAAGTGCGTTAACCACTCATCAGCTACACGTGCCGGTAATATGATGATATTATTATTTAATAATAATACTTGTATTCACGATGGCTTCGACAAAGTCGTCTACCAACATAACAAAAACAAATAATTATTTTTTTAACGTGAGATTTGAAATTGAAAACACAACTACATCGTTCAAATACGTTTTATAATTCAAATACTACGGTGAGTTTCTCTACAATCACTGACATTTTCACCATTTTTTAGTGGGTTGACGACGTTCTTCTTTCGTGGATAACAACTATATCTCTAATAAAAGATCTGCATGTCATATCATATATACGGAATAATTTTACAGGTTGATACTGGTTTTCTTGGTTTACACAAACATCATGAATCTTGATAACAATAAAAAAAACATTAGTGACTATTGCTTTATG
The DNA here is from genome assembly GCA_964007535.1 of Brachyptera risi. NCBI lineage: Eukaryota > Metazoa > Arthropoda > Insecta > Plecoptera > Taeniopterygidae > Brachyptera > Brachyptera risi. The sequence goes on along the minus strand of OZ023331.1, from coordinate 35,094,218 downwards.
ATGATGTTGGTAATAATAAGTATAGCTATTGTTAATTTGTTTTTTGTTACATTATTTATTGTCTACATTGTTTGTAATACACCCTGAACGTCATAATTCCTCACGCTTCGTTAAGTTGAGCACAATCATCGTTGTTTCTCACTCAATGCATAACTGAATATTTAATGAACCAGAAATTTCTGTGAGGAATATAGTTTGTGATAGAAAAGACTAGGCCTACTTAATTGAAAAAACTGTTCACTAGTAGGGCTGGGAGTCGATTTAGGTCCGGTCTTATGAATAATAAATGTGTTGATTATGCGATAATTAGCGGATTAACTACCCTTGGATAGCAACTATATTATGTTATCTGAATCAATAAGTGGTTCGATTGGTCCATTTTTATTATTCGTGAACGGGGTGGGATCGGAATACCATTATTTTTTTGGTAATAGATTTCGAACGGTATGAGATGCCATAATTCTAATAAATTATTTGTATTCCGGTGAAAATGTTCGTATCCAAGGTTGATCATTCTGATGAAATTTTGAACATTGAAGGTATTAAAAGAGAATTGTGTTTCTGTTGTGATAGAATTGTCAGTTTCGAATTTACAGTTTTATACAGTTCGAAAATATCGCCAAAGAACTAGCGATCCTTAAATCTACTCCGCAGTCATAGTAACAATTCTCCACATTCTGAAGTTGATATTTCGTTTACGTTCACGTCACATGTGACGTCATAAATAATAAATAATGGAGGTGATTTCGTGCGTTCGAAAACTAATCAATACAATCAATAACCCCCAATTATAATTCTGCCACTCAGGCCCGGTGTTACCAAGTCCAGTTAGCCTTTATCTGACAGTTCAAACTAGTTATCACCATGGTTACCTGTGGTATTTGTTTTCACCAACTCTCAGATAAATACTAACTGGACTTGGTAATACTGTGCCTAAGCTGAACTTTTTGTCTTAGAAGTTATAGCCATAGGTTACACCGCGAGTTTAACAGTGCGGGTTCAAGGGGGTCACAGTGCGTTGTTGAAGCAAATTACTATAACTTTTTAATCACCTAAATTATGACATTTTGTAATTGTATTCAAGCTGTGAATAGCTGAAATTTTTAATTCAATAGATAACTTCAAATTCTCTACACAATTAACCTATACTATAGCAGATATTTGTCGACTATTGGTCCTCAATGTTTCCCTAGTTCGATCATGATGACCTTGTCACGTCTGCTATTTGTATCAGCTGCTTTCAGTTATCTGGAATGCAATGAATGTACTCTGATTCGTGACGTAGGTGGGTGTGTACATTGCAAGTGGTGATAGTATTATTTTATTGTCATTTTGAACGTTGTGAATAACGCATGATGGAGTGATGATTAGTGCGAAGAAATAAATGTCACATTTAATTAATCAAATAGATCGAACTGGAAATTTTCAAAATACACACCATGATTTCCTTGACTTGAACTAGTTTGGATTCGGAGACATTCAATTTTTCCCTTATATCAGGTTACTTTTTTCATACGCTATCCTATATTTGACAAAAGTATGTATAGTTGAACGGTTTGCACCCCAAATCCTCTCAGGAGTGGGCGCATACGGAATAACGATTAGAGCAATGTTCAAAATAACTGATTTTTGTTTTTGACTTTGACAGATGAACAAAAGGATATTATGATAATCTGTATATTTTTATTAGAAAATGAGTGCTTTAGGACATTAGGTTAACTAGTGACACTATTCAGTAATAGTAAAGTAATAGTTCAGTAAAGTTCACGATAATACGTTCCTTTATTTATTTATTCATTTTTTTCTCTTCCTTTTTTGACCTCATGAGTTTCACAAGTGTCTGTATGACTATCGTGAAGAGGTGAGATAGGATAGTGGGAAGAAAGCGGTAATTTACTTTAATTTACTATTCACACTCTTTAAATTATGGCTGATTGTTTGTATTTGTTTTCCCGTTTTATTTTCGTCTCATTCTAATGGATGGCCGAAGCGACTACTCAATTTTATCATCAAAAAATAACGGATTTTTTTTTTCGCGCTCCACAGATCAAACGAGAGCACAAATTATGTTGAAACTTGGCACACACACGTGTCATCATTTAATTTTATACTGTATATAGCTTTGAGGCGGAATCGGTTGCACCATTGTTGAGGAAACCCATAAGAATTACTCAGAAGAGTAAATTTGGAAAATATGTACTTCGGATAAATTCAAATTTCCAAAGAATCAATTAAAATATAATGGGCCGTTCGAATAAAAAAAGTTAGGATTTTCCCATCAAGTAATTTATTGCACGTCTTTCTACTGAAATTTCGTTATGAATATATCATATTTCTGGTGTTGGTATTCAAGTGAACTACTGTCCGTTTGTATCACTGCATGTTCACTGTTACTGTTTGGGTAGGTAGATTATAGGGTATATTATTTTTAATTTTAGGTAGCACACAGGCAACATAGCAGCTATCAACAATTGCCAGGACGGCCAATATTTTCTTTCATCTTTAATTACTCATCAATTATCAGTTAAACATAATATCTTAATAATCAATACACCAAAAACCTCCTTATTTCAGTAATATAATTTGGTTTTGTTAACACTACAGTGGTATACTGCGTTGTTTGTACACACCGTTTTTTCATCAAAATGATCTGGGTCAAAGAAATAATTGCTACTAAAGTACGGTACATGTTTTTTGTCGTGCCTCTGCTACGGGCTCATCCTAGAAACTTGAATTATGTTGCCAACATGCTGATCTGTGAGAATCGACGGTTCCCTGTATCCACGAGAAAAATAAGTTCCGAACGATAACCCACATCATTAGCGCACGGGTGGTTCGCGCCTTTCGTGGATACAAGTATATGTCACGTGTGACAGCCACGACATGAAGACAACTGACAAGCTTTGCCATAACTACTCGTAAATATAACTACTTGATTTATAAACTACCCTCGTCTCTATGATTATATATAGTTACTCACAATCGCTGGTTTGTCCGCATACACTTCCATCCTTTTCCATATATATTCCGGCAGGGTTTGTTCCGGGAGCACACTGTTCGTGAACGGGGATTCGATAATGCCCGACGCATGATGCGTACCGAGTAAAGCCCTGGATAGTGCGTGTACAGTGCGTAATTTGTGCGTCTTGCAGAGGACAGGTTCGCTGTGTAGAATCACTGATTTCACAACTAATCGAGCCATGTTTTCACGCACTCACAAGCCGCACTGTCGGACGTTCGAAACAACACTGAATCGTGGGCTACTGTTGTTTATATCTGTAGCGTGCTTCCCTCCCACTACCCCCCCCCCCCCCCTCAAGTACAACCTCAAAACAAACCCGATCTATGACGCTCGTTCGCTCTTTCGCACACTCCTGATCAGCTGTTTAGGCCAGGCCCCTGCGCACTCCCTTAAGCTTCTGCAACCCCTTACGCCCCCTCACCAGTACCCCTTGGCAAAATAATAGAGAAGACGTTCATATACGTCAGACGATCACCTTTCACTCTCAGTCAAGTCAGTGTAAAATCCAGGAATACCTGCGGGAGGGCTTTACCCCCCCGCAGCTCGTCGTTTGCCCTCCTGAGATAAAAACATTGAGTACTAGTTATATAGCGTGTTTTTTGACAACTAGTAATTCTGTTATTAAAAAATATTTGTAGAAACTAAAAAGAATTAGGAATTTACTATTTATTACTAAGGAAAAGAATAATTTTATGTTATTTATTTGTATTGTTATTACACTACATGTTCCAGTGACGTAGGCCTAACTGAAGAACAACCCTTGGCGGAAACAAATCCCAAAAGGGCTCGTGTTAAATCCCAGCAAGTTTCAAAATTCAAAATAAAAAAATAGCGTATTTTTGTATATATATGATCGGCCTATAGACTCTCATGCTCAATTTTTTGTATGTGTCCATTGCCCCCCCCGGAAAACACAAAAGTTCCCCCGCAGCAAAATCTCTGAATTCAACACTGGCCACGTACCTCGTTATTGCCTCACAGTGATTGGTTTCGAGGGGTTCAGTGATGAGCCGGGTGGACTTGTGTCTAGAACGCTGAACCGTCATTCAGGGGACAGGGTTTTGTGGTTTACCTCCGTCATGTTGAGGTGAATACCGTTTCCTACCCACTATCCAAAACACGCAATGAAAATCCTGTCAACTCATCTTCCCATCACCCCATTCCTCATTTATCGACGCCAATAGATCTTAATCATCATTACAGTGCGCTATAATGAATTTACAAAATATAGGCCTATATATATATATATATATATATATATATATATATATATATATATATATATATACATATATATATATATATATATATATATATATATATATATATATATATATATATATAATATATATATATATATATATATATATATATATATATATATATATATAGATATATATATATATATATATATATATATATATATATATATTTATTACCGTATATATATATATATACATACATATATATATATATATATATATATATATATATATATATATATATATATATATATACATATATATATATATATATATATATATATATATATATATATATATATATATATATATATATATATATATATATATATATACACACTTGTATCCACGAAAAAGGAATGTCATCCATTCAATTGAATAAGGCCCGGTATTACCAAGTCTAGTTAGCCTTTATCTGATAGTTCAAACTTGTTATCACCATGGTTACCTGTGGTATTTGTTTTCACCAACTCTCAGATAAATACTAACTGGACTTAATAATACTGGGCCTTAGTGTGGTATTTTGAGGGTTTTTTATGAGGAGATTTACGATAAATAGCACAGCTGCATCTTTCAAAAGCGTCAACTGTTCAAAGTTTCTCTGAGAAATCGAATTTAATTTTTTTTTTTTTTTTTTAAATACATTAAAACGAAGCCCAGTTCTTTCACTACAAGTGTGAAATGAAACACCTTACCGTGCAAAATAACACTGTCAACATCTTGACAAAATCGATTTGATACCACTTCGATAAAAATGAGGATCGAATGAAGTAACACCCAAAAATAAAAAAGAGGTCAATTGTCTCTGAATATCACTTCATAGAAAATATTGGTATAAATATATTGTTTATGACAAAAGACCGCCATGTTTGTCTTGAAACAACCAACAGGTGTCGCTTCTACACAATCTGAACAATTGAGAAACATCAATTCAAATCGATCAATTGAGGTCAATTGATTCATTCAATTGAGAAACAATGATCGTGTATAAGAATTTCGTATTATATATTTATATTTATTTATATATATTATATAGTAATATATATTTTTCCAAGTCCTCTTTTGCCGTTGTTGATGGAGATAATTATGTTTTGGTCATTTCTATTCATTTTCACAAGGCACGACACTTTATAGTTGGAGGTTGGAGCGCCAACATCATTTCGGTACTCTTTTCATTTTTATTTATGGTAAAATTAAATTATTCAAGGGATTTTAAAAATTATCATTATTAAATTATTATTATGAAAGCCTCCCATACAAGTAAGACCAATTCATCTTTCATCTTCGCTGTTTATGTAAATTTACGAGAAGTAGGGTATTATGGATATTACTTCACGCATGATTTCCATACTAAACGAAATACGCTATTTATTTATGAAAATCAGATAGGTTACGGTCGATGCGGAAATATAGTGTTACTTATTTGCACGGGTTTTTCTCTGCTCTTATCAATAATTATTACGAGTTATTAATAGTTCACAAACTTTACTACCGGTACTTGAGGTCTCAACAGATTTTTTTTGTTGAATGGCACAGTTTTTTCAGCGATAGTAATTCCAAAGGTGAACAAATTAATTGATAAAGAAATTATATCCAGAATTTCATTCGTGTGTTCCTTTTCGTTTTTATTTGATCTTTCACGAGAAAATATTGTTATATTACTTTTCATACTCATCATACTTTTTACTTGACCAATCAACATTTTTATAAACATGTTTCTACCTTGCGACATTCAAATTTATTCTATTTACATATTTTGGCAACATCTCTCTCTCTCTCTCTCTCTCTCTCTCTCTCTCTCTCTCGCTCTCTCTCTCTCTCTCTCTTTAGTGCGCGAGTGTAATAACTTGGCAGCGGGTGCGCAATGCACTCTCAAAGTGTCCCAAATAGTTCGGACTTTTCTGAAAACATTCTTTATCGCGTGGAACGCTGAATCAATAATGCCAATGTTTTATGAGCCATACTCAACAATAGGGCACGCATTTGATTGGTATTTTAATTGTTATAAAATAATATCAGACGGTTCCAAAATAAATGTATCATTGCTGATGTGTGGGAATTCCCCAAGGGGTTCTATGAGAATGTTACATACACACACATATATACATATATATATATATATATATATATATATATATATATATATATATATATATATATATATATATATATGTATATATATAAATATATATATATATATATATATATATATATATATATATATATATATATATATATATATATATATATATATATATATATATATATATATATATATATATATATATATATGAATGATTTTTTTAGATTAATGATTTTAAAGAAGGTGCTTTGAACTTTGTTGAAAAAAATAATTCATTAGTCAAATTTTCAACAATATTTCTCATGTCGTGTGCAAATGTCCATCGTTAGGATTGTTTTAAATTGTGATTGTAATTATGATGAGGATATGTTCGGTGTCGGTGACGACAGTCAGAAGACAATCAATATTCAACTCTCAGTATCTCACCCAAACTAAGCTTTTCAATTTTAGCTACCAGCATGATTTTTTCTTCTTCTTTAAAAATATGTATTTGATTCTTTTGAGCTGTAGGCTCCTTGCACGTATCAAATGACAAACAATCGTTACTATAGCAATACAGCGAACTGGTGGACTATCGAACATTCTGATTGGTCAATTCCAACTGGTGCACATTGTTGTCTGTCAATTTCAACAATGGGTGACGTCACTTGCCAGAAGCCTATACGATCCTGATTGCATCTGCATAATGCTTGACCATTGTTGCTTGGCTATTGCATACTTGTGGGCGTCATGGTCAAACTATGGATCTAGGTCACCGTGACTGCTTTGACTACACGACTAATTACATTTTGTCTTATCATCATGATAACTAGGGTTCCAGAAGTTGGGCCTAGTACATTACGTAATACTCGTGTAGTAGAGAGGTTAAGATCTTTCAATATAGGAAAATGAAAAGTGATTTATAAGATAGAAACGAAATTGAAGAGATGTATATCTACAAATTTAGATGTTGACTAATAGATTCAAGCACTTATTTCAAATTTCTCCAATATATACGTATTCTAGATGTTTTTGTCTCTGAGATTGTGTAGAACCTGTAAACTGAGCTTCCAAAATAGTGGCAGGTTCAACCGAAGTCGTTCCAAATAGTGGCCCCATTGTGGCAGGCCTTTACGCAGGAAGACGATAAGAGCGTTGCCAAGAGATGACCAAGGAAATGAAATAAAAAAATATATTACTCGAAGACGAGTTCTGTGTTCAGAATCAATGGATTCAATATAATTTACAATTTTTAAAATAATGTTTATACATTTTTTTATTCTTTTCCGTGAAAAAATACTGCAGTAATTCTATCACTGTGTGTGTGTATACTGCTGTATAGTTATATTCAATCTATTGAATGATGATTATAACCTGCAGGTATATTGAACTAAATTTAGTTCGAAATTGTACTGAAAATGAGACAATTTGAACTGAAATACCAGTATTGAATATAGTATCAGCTTACGTCATCTATTCAAATGCAATAACTAGGCCAATTTAGATAAACGTAAATGTACAGAGTCGAAAAAAGTGGTTCGATAGTGATTTTTATAGTAATTACTTCCCAGATACCGATCAATGACAAACTTTGCCCCGGCATTGTTAGTTTTATACCAAAACTGTGTATTTATCCGGAAAAACTTTGAACCAAAATGGAGGTTCAATATATAAAAAAAAATCCTAAGGATAGCACAGTACTATAACTGCTAAAGTTCTAAGCAATTGTTATGAACTTAATTTTTCGGAACCGGCAAAGTTATAAATCATATTAAATGATCTAATACACAGTTCTCTATTGATTATATAATCAAGTCGAATGACCTGTAGAGCACCTATGCAAAAAGTAAAAGAATTATAGGCCTACATATATATATATATATATATATATATATATATATATATATATATATATATATATATATATATATATATATATATATATATATATATATATATATATATATATATATATATATATATATATATATATATATAATATATACCAGGCGATTATATATAATTCATAATTTTTGCCCAGTGAGATACCCTCCACACCATCTCCAAGTCTTGATGACGCTCGCTGTTCTGGTATGATATGAAGTTAAATATTCCACAGTCCTGCACATCTACCTTCAAACATCTATCACATTTAAGAAGTGCACATCACCTCTTCTGTCAGCCGATCGACAGTTTTCCTTATCTAGTCAGCACTGACGATCGTACACTCCGACCCGTCACGATCATTGAACATAGATTGATAAGTAATTGATAAGTAATATTTTACTTCATCGGCATCTCTTTTATCTATTGTTATCTCAATCACAAAGTTCATTCAAGTGGCTTAGATTTATACTGCATTTCCTGATTAATTACCTCTCACTCCTCCGGCTTCTCCCTTTCCTTTCCCCTTACCCAACACATTCGAGCAACATCTTCGATTACGGTAGGCCTAATGCAAGGCTGTTATAGGTCTATACGAGGGGTTAACAACTCTTGAAATCTGGTGTTCACTTGTCACGAAATCTTCCTGAAATCCCTTGAAATCCCGTGGAATCTCCCTGAAATCACTTGAAATCTGAAATCAGGTGTACACCAAATGTACTAATGGTTTACCCCTCGGTCTATATATAGTATAGACATATTCCTTACTTTTAGCTCCGAAATTGTCAATTGTAGGTATATACCTGTGCTCGTTATATTCCATGCTTCCTTCAGCCATTGTAAATACCTTCAATAATTAAATTCTATTTTATTCAATTGTACTTTATGGCTTATTTGTTTAGCCCTGTTGGAATAATGGGAAGGAAATGGTCGTGGCCCACTATTAAGGAACCGTCCCAGTATTCACCTTAACGACAGAGGGAAACCACGGAAATTCTCTCTCAAGATGGTCGACCATGGCCGGAATCGAGCCCCGGTCTTCTGAATGACGGTTCATCGTGATAGCCACTAGTCCACTCCTAAGATTCTGGTCCACTTCGTCTCAGTACAATAATTATTTCGTTACGCTCGTGATTACCCCTTGAAGTGACGCCACCCGGCATGCAGTGATGTAAGGTCAGTTGTCCGGCGTCACGGCGATTAGACGTTTAATTCGAGCATGATTCGAGGTGTCACATTACGCGAGTACTGGAAACTTTCAGTGCCTCGCTTGATTACTTCCATAACTGCAATACGATTTTTGTAAATACTTCAAACAAACTTTGTACGTTTGTTTTGAGTCTTTTTTTTTTTTTTAATTTTATGTTTTTTCCCAATGATATCCATGATTACATTTTTGTTTCCATAGAATTTAAGAGGATTATCAACAATATTCTCCATTGTCACGGTAAAAAAAATGTGAAAATTACGATTCTTCTTTATTTGATTGCCATTTCGAGATGACATGATTGTCATATGGGGCATGCTAGAGCAACTGTATCAAATTGAGATGTGGCAAATATCTATCAATTTATTATTGTCAGCAAGGTGACAGTGTGGCTTGATTGGTTTGGCGGGGAGAAACCTGCCTGAGGGAAGAGAAAGCGATAGGAGATATGACTGATTACTGCAGGAAGAACGCTAGAAGTTGAATCTCTCATCAATAGGTTCAATGGGCCAAACGTAAACACAAATTTTGATGAGCCGTTGATATTTTATCATTGTAAATTAACTAATTCAGTGAAGTTTGGCCAATGTAATTGAGCAGAGATCTATAATTGAAGTTATGTAATAATGGGAGCCACAGCACTCAAATACTCATTCTAGTAGTGGTGTAGCTATTATTGAAAATATTAGTCCTGATGATATTGAAAGTAAACTCTTTGGTTGTTTTCTAATGGTCACCGTTGTCACAGAGCTTAAATCATGACCCAAATTCTGAGTTATTCACTGTCACCTAGCTATGTGGTGTGCTTTCCAATAAATTAAAAGCCGTTTGATTGAATTGGTAGTCAAAATTTGAGCGCAGATCTCATATTTTTACCTGAGCATAATTCGATTGTTGTACATTGCCTAGCAAGATCGAAGCACTTATTGACTTACGAAAAAAACAATCATTCAAAATATTGATAATAATTACATTTTCTCGATTATTACAAGGATATGCCTGCTAAGTATAGCTGTGATTGCCGAGCAATGGAGAACCCTTCTTTACCTGCTGAGTCAGTAATGTTTCACTTGCTCCTGTTACTTCTCGTTATGACGTCATATTGTACAGAGACGTCATGGGCTCAAGAGAAAAATATCGGGCAAAATCCCGTCGAGCCAAATGACGATGACGGTCACTTTTATTCAGAGAGCGATTCTTTACACGTAGATGAAACAGAAGGTCCCCCAGAGGTAGCGGACGACTATGCTTCAAGGAGATCACCCGGTGATCCTTTGGATGTGAAAGAAAGAGAAGGTCCCCCAGAGGTGCCAGACGACTATGCTTTACGTAGAACAGCCGGCGATCCTATGGATGTAAAAGTAGGAGAAGGTCCTCCAGAGGTGGCAGACGACTATGCTTCAAGGAGAACACCCGGCGATCCTTTAGACGTAAGAGAAAGAGAAGTTTCCCCAAAGGTGCCAGAGGACTATGCTTTACGTAGAACAGCTGGCGATCCTTTGGATGTAAAAGAAGAAGAAGGTCTCCCAGTGGAAGCAGAAAACTATGCTTCAAGGAGAACACCCGGTGATCCTTCAGATGTAAAAGAAACAGAAGATCTCCTGGGAGAGTTGGCAGACGACAATGCTTCATTGATGACAGTCGGTGATCCTTCAGATGTAAAAGAAACAGTAGGTCCCCCAGAAGTGGCTGATGACTATACTTTAGTTACAACAACCGGTGATCTTTTGTTAGATGTGGTAGAAAGAGAAGAGGTTTCAGAGGAAGCACACAAATTTGATGTTCCAGTTGATTTGTCGGACACAAATGATCTTCTTACCGATTTGCTCGAAGCAAAAGAACCTACACTCGATAAAGCGCTAGTGTCACTACCAGGAGTGGAGGTAATTTGTTCTGTTTGTAGGGAGGAGTGGACCATATAGATCGCCATTAATTCATTTTAATTTTTTCGTGACTTTATAGCGGCCAATAGGCGTCCGTGCTTCTTGTCGGCTGAATCACTTGAATGTTCACTCGGTTTTGTTTGATCGTTTGATGGTTGATGTTGATATGTTGAATTACTATAAACATATACAAATTCAATGATATCGTGTGAACATACACGAGGAATGTCAGAAAAAGACCAACAATATTGATACTTTTCAAGTTTACAGTCCAGTTTTATAATGAATGGACAACTATCAAGTGGAAATCATGCACGTCAATGATCTGTCCATATATACTTGTACAGGAATCTCCACAATATGACTACGAGTACGATGTGGATGAGATCGTTGATGAGATGGAAGAAACGAAGACCCGAGAAAGTCCCGATGTTTCCACGTCGGAACAATATAATGTCGAGGCGGGGGCCTTTCCGTACGTAGTCAGCTACTTCACGAAAAAAACGGACAACCTTGAAACATTGCCAAAGATGTGTATTGGTGCATTGATAGGTAATTACGACATCCAATTTGTTCAGTACTTCCAAAACTTATGGGAGTATAAAAACAAGGGCAGTTCAGGTTGGGTGATCCACTGAATCCATAGTTATGGGAATTTTGCCTTATGAGACATTGGATTCCCGATTACAAAAACACACTGAGACAAGTTGTTGATTGGCTTGCACATTGTATCGTCATTCAGGAGACCTGCGTTCAATTTCCGCCATGGTCGACCATTCTGACAGGGTTTTTTCGTGGTTACCTTCTGTCTTTCAGGTCTGGGATAATACTGGGATAGTTCCTTAACAACAGGCCAAGACCAACTCCTTTGAAATCCACAAAACACTTGATGGAATAATCTTTCACCTCATCATCCCGCCCTCTCATATAGCATTCACTGACGCCAATAGCTCCTAGAACTTTGTATTCAGTTGGGAATAGTAATAAAAGTAGTGTACCTGTAGCTTTAATTTTTGCAGCCCACCTTTTTACTATGAATGAGAAAGAGCGGTCAAGGGGGCTGCGGCAGATTCATCTTTGCCTCTTCCTAAGTTAATGATTGCTTACACGGTATAATGTAGCTCGTTATTCTTACAGTTTAAAATCAAATGAAATGAAAATGCATCACCGTTTGCATGTAAATAACATATAACCTGCCTATATATGACAGAGAGTGGACATTAAAAAAAACGACGGCCATGTTTTTGCCAAAAATACAGTCACTCGATGGCCACTTTCTTTCATGATAGGCCTAATCATAATATATAATGTAGGCTAGTGACAGGAGGGTATAATGATCAACAGTGAAACTTGGTAGGCATAACGACTTGCGGCACGGTCGATCTTATATAGTATCAGAGTGAAGAGTTGGTATTTGTAACGATACTTTCAATATTTCAGTTAGTATTACTATTAACACATAAAAATTAGCACATTAAAAATGAAGGAGTTTGTAAACACAGGAGTTTGTCAAATGTTTTAATGTTTGTTCGGTATGAAAGGTGAAATTCCTGCCTTCTCCTTCTAAACCAATTGATTGTAGGAAACGCACAAATTCTTTTGGCACTCGGCATATAATGACTAAGATCCTGACATTAAGAAGTATAAACGTGACTCTGAAACTAGATAATAATTATATACTCTTCGGCTGGTACTTACAGTTAATAGAACGCTGCTGAATCATGATTGTGTTTTGGTTAGATCCTTCGTGGGTTGTCACTGCATCTCACTGCGTAGACAAAAAGTTGCCCCCCACCGACTACAGAGTATTTGGGGGCCTCGTGGACTCCTATAACATGACAGACATCAGCGACATGAAGTGTAAGTGCACATAATATATATGAAAAAAATATTGAACACAATTAGCGCCTATTATATATTGAGTAATTAATTAATATGCATTTGTTGAACTTTTTTCAGATATGGTAAATGTAAAAGAATGGATGAATGGACGTATGGATAAAATAGAAAAATGTAATTTGCAGGCCATGAACAGACTATTTGTAGACTTATTTGTATTACATTTCTGTATTCCTTATGAACTCGATCGGACCTTTTTTTTGTGTAGTTTAAGATTTTCAAGTTCTAAGACAACAAGAGCACAGGGAAAATCATTTGTCACAAAATTTAATCCAATTATTACAGTGTACTCGGTGAATATTTTCAATTTTTATCTCACGATGCTCGATACTTAATAATAATTTGTACGCTTCTTATAGATTATTCATCAAAATAAATTGTAATAAAATGCACACATGCACTTTGATTTCAACATAAAGTGTCACGAATTGACACTTTTATGTGACACTTTGCACTCTATAGACCGGAGGTATGGGGTAACGAAGTGAACGAACTGGATTCAGGTTAGTTTCAGGTCAGGTCAACATAGTTTAAGAATGCAGAGCCATATTAAGACACTGGAGGTCCACGGGGTCCGGGCCAAGGGTGCAAAATTTTCAAGGGGTAGTACACCAGTTGATGGAAATTGAAAAATACAATACAAAATATAACATTGTAGACTCTATTCACTGAAAAAGAAGTTTATTCGCTATTGCATTCATTTGTACTGTGGGATATGTCAACTATTAAATGAGGAGAGAACAAAAAAACAACGGTAAAAATACATTTATTATGAAAACTATGTATTTGATGATAAATTGTTTCAAAAGTGATTGGCGGAGGAATTGAGTAAAGAAATATCCTACGGCTAATGACGGATGGGAGAGAGGAGAGGCAATAATTTTTGGGCTCAGTGGCAAAAATGTCTTGACAAGGTCTTAAAGGATAGAATAAGATGGGTTTGGTAAAGTTGATTATCTTAGTTGGATCTAGTTAATTGTGAATGATGAAGTAATTTTTGGGTGCGCACACAAAAACAACAACAACAACGACCTCAGCATGGGGTGACATGTAGTCTGATGGTTTGTTGGTATTTTAATTTTACCATTGTTATAATTTTATAGATGGCAACAATGAAGGGACTTACCAGTCTCGTGTCGTGAAGCGCATAATCGTTCATCCCCGTGCCCAGCCCATCAATTTCTTGCAGGTCATCGAGTCAGAAGATTTCCATCACAACGTTGCTCTACTTCACTTGCAGGAACCGTTCGAGGTTTACCCTGACTTTCTGGTTAACACAATACGCATGGCGGCTGTTGATCCTGAAGATGTCACATCCAGGTATACCAGAAAAATTCACATCTCCTTAGATGAGCGAATGCAAAGACCTCCATCCTACTTTCATGGAGCTTTGTCTGTGTGTTTTGGTTTGTTTGTTTGTTTGTAAGCACTGCACAGCACGGTTTGACTGATCAACGTGAAACTTTTTCTGTACGAGTAGACTTATCCAACTTGGAACTGTATAGATTTTGGGGCATATCAGTTTTGAGAAATATTATCTCAAAGTTTGTGAAAACTCCATAAGGTTTGGCTGGGCGGGAAAATTTCGAGAATGAAATCTCTCTAAGAAAAAAAATCTCTGAATGTGAACACAATAATGATACACGTCATTAAAATTTTGTATGCAATTTGAATCAGCCATTTTGAACAAAATAATCCAATAAATGTTTTCTATTCAACAAATAGATAGAAATAATAAAAGGAGGTTCATTCTGAAACTGAATTTTGATCATATGGAAATGAAAGCGACCGGTTTGAAAGCCATTCGGCTGTATTCGTATTATGAATGATATTTTTTCCGGCCCATAGCCATCGAATCCTTTTCGGTTGCCATAGAAATCGACGGATATATAGCGAAATCGGATATATAGACGGATATATATATATATAAATTATAATTTTAAGCGAAATAGAAATGGATTCGATTGCATGGAAATTGACGCATATTTTCAGAATAAGCCTCCAGAACCATTGCTGAGATTCACGGCTTTCTAGATTCAATATTTACCGAATGAAGTATATTTTAAATGAGTCACTAGTCAGTGTGAAGTTCTTGATTATACCAGAGTTTACAGAAGGTAGAAATACTTTGGTGACTGATTATCAGATGTCTCGCTCATCTTACAACGCATGGTATGCGTTTGCCTCGCTAATTTAACACAGCAATATAATCAAGTGAATTCCAACTGTTTTTCTGTCCAGGAGGTGTATGATCTTTGGTTGGGGTGAGAAAATAAACGATAATGGACCAGAGGTTTTATTCGAGGACAAGTTGAGGTACAAAAATGTTAAAGCAATACCGCACGCGACCTGCGTTTTCATGTCAAATCACAGCCCCACTGCGGTACGTTTAATATCCCTGATTTTACACGTTAACTATCCATATTTAATGTCGTTGTTAACTTTGAAAGTTTGGAGTCACAAGTTTTAGCATAAAAATTAGTTGGCAGCAGAATTGTACTATCAGAACTGGAAAATGCAAAATAAAAACTGTTTAGTATAAACAGCTATCAACCTGGAAGAAAAAATTTACCTAAGGAATAGAGAATTAAAATGACAGTAGCATTATAGCAAACAAAAATAAGTGGGGTCTAAGCATGAATCCCAAAATATTTCATGTGTATTGTTGGCAGTTTTGGGTAGTACACTTTCTGCATGAAGACCACATGATCGCTTTCCCTAAACTTTTTCATGAGAACTACATTCTCAAATCCAGGAGTATGAGCCTTCTAAATGATCAAATTTTCTTTAGTTCGTTCAACGACATCATTCAAACCTTGTTCAGATTTGTCCCGGGAAAAAAGTACCAAAGCTGAAGTCTGCCGAGGAGAAGATGGAAGCATCAAACGCAACCGAGGCTGTAGTAAAGGACGTGACTGACTGGTCGCCATGTAGCGGTGACGACGGAGGGCCTCTGGTCTGTAAGATCAAGAGGAATACCACTCAAGTGAAGCTGATGGGCATTTCTATTTGGAATGGCGAAGGGTTGTTTTGTTCGCAAAAGTCCGGCTACATGTTGCTCACTATCACTCTCGCGGAGTGGATCGAAGCGCAGATGGTCAGAGTGAATAGATTACTTCGTGATGTCAAAATTGCTGCGCCCAATAAAAATAACTCGTTCTTTTTGTCAAGCTCCAATCAATTTGCTGCCAGGATGGATTGTTTATTTTTCATATGTATTTTTATCACGGTGCAGAATTATTCAGAACATATTTTGTAATTATACCTTGTGTACACCTTTATGAATAAACATTCTCACAATTATTGTGGAAGAATTTTGTTTTATACTGTGAACTTATTATTAGTCATTAGATCTATCATTATGATATTATAGGGACATGTATAGTTTTTATTGGGGGTGGGTTTTGATTTTATTGATTTATTCAAATTGGGATTCAACCCTTGGTTGGTAAGAAAATTATAAACTAGCATAACTAAGGACAATAACTAACTGAAAAACTTAAAAATTAAAAATAAATATTATGTCAGAGGGGAAAGAGTTTGAGTAACCCACGAGTTTTGATCTCATGTGGTTGTTCCAAATATATAAGAACAAAATTGGAGCCAAGAAAATTGAGAGGAATGGTTATTTTAAAATATGTAAATATGGCGTAAGGAAATAATGCATGGCAAATTGACCATTCTTGGTTTGACCCTACAAAATATGAAAGTTACATTATTGGCTTTATTGCTAAGGTAGAATTATTAAAAATTGTGAAAAATTCACAACAAAAATTATTCCCAGCTCTGCTGACTCATTTTCCAGTGAACAGTGACAAAAACCTGAATTAGTATATAATTTAAACCCACGTGTCTCTGGATAAACGGATCAAAGTTGACCAAAACCCGATTTGTAATAATCCTAATTTTGAGTAGGCCTTCAACACAACAATTTCGGATTTCAATTAAATACCAGATCCGAAAATGTGTGTATCCGTACACAGGGCACCCACATGATATGATCTAGTCCTCTAGTGTGTGTGTGTGTGTCAAACAGTCGAACACCAAACTCAATCAAACAATGAGAAACTAACAGTTTGATTTTTAATAGTGTAATTTAATAATCCAATAAAATATTATATTGATATGCTTACATAGTTTTATTACCTAGCAAAATTAGCTTGAACCATATTGTGGAACCAGTTGATTTCTTATAATTATCATTGTTGAAACCATTCAGTTGTTACAAGAAATGAAGCAACATGACAATGGTTCGACATTTCCATTGCCTAGCACAATTGTAATCACGTTCATTTGCTGGTATAAGTGAATAGGTTTTTGAGATTAATACAAGAAATATATAGCTACATACGCCTTATCTTCTAGCTGGTATTGCATAGATTTAGAACGTCTTATGAACTCTGCTTAACTGTGTCAGTTATTATGAACTACTTGCTCTTGTTAGTTCTGGTTCTGACGTTATACAATACGATGCCGTTAGTGGCTCAAGAGGAAGCTATCGGGCCTGTTGATGTAGGAAGTTTCAGCAACGACGATTACAATCAGCCAAAGAAGGATTCTGTAGAGGTGAAAAAATCAGAAGGACCTCTAAAAAACGGCGACATTTCTGAAGCTGAAGATCCCTCATTGAAGCAGGAAGAAAAAAAAGATCCAAAATCAAAAGTGACGCAAGATGAAGCTGTATTGGGCGAGATTGAAACCGACGAGGGTGAGAAGGTGAGTAACACCATTCCAGTTTTGGGCAATGACCCTTTAGAATGAACGTATTCTTTCTTTCTGAATTTTGTCAATGAAATAAAATTCTCGAATAGGAACGTAAGCTTTTGAAAAAAAATTGCATTCTTCTTTATCTTTCAACCTGGACTTAAACGTTGCTTTCAAAGTCCGTATGGTTTCACCAACTATATGATTTTATGATTCCATGTATAATGTATATGATATCACACTATTCTTATTTCTCCGTTTTCAATTCCGAACTAAAGTAGATGATAACTACTACCCGAGTGGTTACGATTTGCACCTGAATGCAATTTTTCAATCAGGTATCTCTAAATACGTTACGACTTCTGCCATGATGAAGAAAAACCATTAACATGAGTAATTAGTTTGCAATTGTGTTCCAATATCCACTATTCTATCTCTAGATGTGATCATTCAGCGTGGAATTACTGGTATGCTAACCTGTACTGTAGCTAATTGCTCAATTTATTGAGCCATAGCTATAAATAAGTGTGGGTGACCGCTAAAATGATTTATTTAATCTTCACTTCATTGCAAATACAGGTAAAACGAAATATTTCGAAAAATCAAGACCATTTCTATCACTTCAGTGTAAATATTCAAGTTTAAGTTCAAAAAATATAACTTTAATCATATAAGTTCATTCCCACTTTTGAAACAAATGACATTTAGATGAATGCAGCACATGCACCTGCTTTTCATTGGCTACCTATAGATACCAATGGGAGACCCTCATCGGGTAGGAGTAACCATGGACACTGACTATGACGTGGCCGACAGTGACATGGACGATGAAGAAACCAAGACCAGAGAGGATCTTCTTATTGCCAAATCTGATGAATATGTTGTTAAGAGTGGTGAACATCCGTACGTGGTCAGCTTCTTAACTAAAGAGTCTGGCAGCCTGGAAACTTTGCCCAAGATGTGTTTAGGAACACTCATAGGTAACTTTGCACTTGACTGAAATGATGAGAAAGAATAGTTTGAAAATTGTAGTGCATCACATCTTGTAAGTAGTCTAGTCATAAGATGAGACAGAAAGAGAGGAAAATGTACTCATGGTTTCAGTCCTGAGGCAGTCACTTATACAATACATGCAATAGTTTTATGCTAAAATATGAAATAACAGTAATTTTCTTTCCAAGTTGTCTTTTGTTCAAGTGTAGTATGTCGTGAAAAGATGGCGTAGAAAGCCTCTTGTTATTGCTTTGTGATTTACTTGCAATTGGCCTCACTATAATTATAACAAAAAATTATTAAAAAGATTACAAAAAAAGATTAGTGAAACAAATAAGGGTTTAGTGATAGAATTGTGTAAATTCTACCACAAGTTCAGAAAAAATAATGATAATTCGTTAATTGAACAGCTTTGAATATACATGTTTACAATACTAATACGGTTAATATGAGTAGATTATATATGCTGTCAATATCCGGTGGTTGAGTTTCTCCAATAAAATATACCAAGATGAATACAGTTTATAATAAATATTTTTCAATTAATCAATTATTAATCAATTAATCGATATTTGCAACTTGAATATTTGTTTGCAAGATGTCTATTTTGATATATTATATTCTATTATAAAATTATTGTATGTACCGGCACTGTACTTGTGAAGTGTGTGAGAAATTGTATATCATGTATCAATGTAAAAAACGGCAGATCTTGCTAATAATAAACAACTACTACTAGAATACTAGTAGAGTACAATAATTCAGAGTATATTCAAGTTGAACCTAAATACAAAAATACTACAGTACACTTTTGAGTTCTACTCTAAAATGGTAATGCATCCACTCTATGATACCTCTTCCAACCATAGAATTGAGACCTTTTTTTCTATAGTTATCTCTTGTAATCTTATGCTTATGATTCTTTCTTCAAATATAATTTTCTTTTTAAAGTCTCTTATTTATTTCTCCTCAAGCTAGTTTGTCTATATACCTCTTAAATATATTTGTCAGTCTAGCTAGCAGCCACCTTTGCTACGGAATTCCCATTTCATACCTTCAATTATCTTTGTCATGCTACTACGGAGGACGGCAAAGTTTCAAACCATTTGGGAGTGATGGGGGTTGAAATTTGTGGGGGTGGGGGAGGGGGGGGCATAGTTGATTTTTTTTAGTGGCATAATAGCTCAGCAAATTCACATATTATATTTGTTCAGATTTTACTAGGCCTAGCTAGAAATGTATTGTAAAAAATAATTTCTGATCCCAAAAACATATTAGCTATACCGGAAAATGACCAATTGATTGCATGACCTTTGACTTTTTATCATAAACTATAAACTATTGGACTATGAATAAGTGACCAAATGAGTTACTAATTATTAAAATAGTTTGCACTTTAATGAATTACGATTACTCCAATGTTATGTTTTCCAGACCCAGCGTGGGTTCTCACTGCGTCGCACTGCATAGACCAAAAGTTGCTCCCTACCAAGTACAGAATATTTGGGGGTCTCGTAGACTCCAACAAGAGAACAAACGTCAACGAGAATTCGAGTACGCATATATTATAAACCAGATGCTACATCAAAACAAAAATAACGAGAAACTCATAACTCATGTCATTTTTACATATATATATATATATATATATATATATATATATATATATATATATATATATATATATATATATATATTTATATATATATATAATATGTATATATATATATATATATATATATATATATATATATATATATATATATATATATATATATATATATATATATATATATATATATATATCTATATATATAAATAAAAAAAAAATAATATACATATTTTTGTTTTGTTTTTGTTTGTTTTGTTTGTAAGGTGTTCAAAAGGGTGGACAATTGACAAACAACAATTGACAATTGATATAAATATATATATATTTATATATATATATATATATATAAATATATATATATATATATATATATACATATATATATATATATATATATATATATATATATATATATATATATATATATATATATATATATATATATATATATATATACATATATATATATATATATATATATATATATATATATATATATATATATATATATATATATATATATATATATGTATATTAAATATATATATACATATATATATATATATATATATATATATATATACATATATATATATATATATATATATATATATATATATAAATATATAAATATATATATATATAAATATATATATATATATATATATATATATATATATATATATATATATATATATATATATATATATATACTGTATATATATATATATATATATATATATATATATATATATATATATATATATATATATATATATATATATATATATATATAAATATATATGAATATATATATATATATATATATATATATATATATATATATATATATATATATATATCAATTGTCAATTGTTGTTTGTTATAATCAATTGTCAACCCTTTTGAACATCTTACAAACAAAACAAACAAAAACAAAACAAAAAAAACAAAAAATATATATATTTTTTTGTTTGTTTTGTTTGTGAGATGTTCAAAAGGGCTGACAGTTGATTTATTTGGGTGTCTCGGTGCATCAGCAGAGCTACAGTCCACCAGCATATATACACAACCTAGTTTAAGCAAACTATAATGGTACAGGCATAGACAAAAGATATATCTACTAATACTACTATATCTACAATCCAGGGGCCGAATTCACAAAAGGTCATAACTTTAATCCGGCTCAAAGTTACGACAATTTCTAGAGATAATACCATATTTGATCTATTATTTTCGATTTTTCAATTTTAATAAACAATAGATTGATGTTCATAATGGATTTGATAAAAAATTAAAATTACAAAATCAAAAATCAAAAATCAAATATGGTATTATCTTTGGAAATTGTCGTAACTTTGAGCCGGATCAAAGTAACTTTCAATCCAGATATAGATAAACTATATAGATGATGAGATACACATAAAACTTTTTTTATCCGTGGTTCCATATTGCTGTGATAAGTGTATACCAATGTCCCCCACATCACTTTGTCCCTTATATTGTCTTTACCAAGCACAATTCCTTGGTCTCAGTTTTTTCTTCCCTCCCCTCTCCCACCTTTTCCTGTTCTAGTTGCTATGGTAACCTCTCAAACAAAATCAATGTTTTTCTTTCAGATGACGATGTTAACATGAATCCCCAATCTCGTATCGTGGACAAAATAATCTTTCACCCTCAAGCTGAGCGTATTTCCGTCTTATTAGATAAGGCATCGGAAGTATTTCACTATAACGTTGCTTTGCTTCACTTGCGTGAACCGTTCGAGGTCTACCATGGTTCTGTGGTCAACGTGGTACGCATGGCGGCTATTGATCCGGATGATACCACACTCAGGTATGCACCTTGAGAGATCCACGACTTGAAATCCGCCGTAAATTCCAGACTTACCACCAAATTGATTACATTTCGTCTTTTGCCAACTTGACGTCACCAAATGCAACATCAAATCACGCGGGCTTCTCGTAGGGGGGATTTTAGAAATCGATAATCACGGTGTCTAAAGTTGCATAGATCTAGGTGACCGAGTACACATCATTGACTGATTTCCAAAAGTTGACTAAACGAACTAGGTTTCACGAACCATAGTTACTATGGTAACAGAAGATACAAACAATGCCCCAGTAACTGAGACTGCGATATAACACATCAAATTTTGTATGGCACACCTATAAGCAGAGCTAGAATTTTGTACACAACAATGGGTATACAGTAGTGTCAAAAGTTCCAAATGACTGACAATTGTCTCTTTCACAGTTGTATCTATTCTATAATATTGATGGCTGGGAGTTTCAATATGGATCACTTGATTATATTGAAATGCATGTGTAGAAAACATAGATTTGTTGGAAAATATTACCAAATCAAAGCAGTACCTTACACAGAGCCATACCAATATAGAAATTTGGTTGTTGCGGTGAGCATAATGAAGGCCGAGGAATTATATTTAAACTTTAAATTAAATCCATTTGGGGCATATTGACTATTTGATTGGGTTATATTTTATATTGATCAGATTGTTCAGGTTGGATTGATCAACCCATTTTGATTTAGATTGATTTGATAGTGTTTATGCAAGAACAACAAAAACAACGTAGTCCGTAAAAAATGCCATCCGTAGGACAATTCATCATTATTATTATTATTATTCATTATTATCATTATTATTATTCAATCTTTATCGATCATCCGATGAATA
The DNA here is from genome assembly GCA_964007535.1 of Brachyptera risi. Lineage (NCBI taxonomy): Eukaryota > Metazoa > Arthropoda > Insecta > Plecoptera > Taeniopterygidae > Brachyptera > Brachyptera risi. The sequence goes on along the minus strand of OZ023331.1, from coordinate 35,070,992 downwards.
ATCTTTTTGTTTGCTTATATACTTGTTTTCATATACAGGAAGTGCATGATCTTTGGTTGGGGGGAGAAGCTGAATGATAATGGTCCAGTGATTTCCTCAGAGAATATACTTCGTTACAAGGAAGTTGACGCGTTACCACACTTGACCTGCACTCCCAAAGCAGACTACAGCATATTGGCGGTATGAATTTACATTAGAATGAGAAATTAAACATTATCTACTGGTATACTTGTACCCACGAAAGTAGAAAGTCAGGGTTGTCTAACAACTGAATCATTGTAAATACTTTGGTAATCAATAATGTCGCTGCAACTGTATTGATTTAATGATGTTGGAAGGTGAAGCTGTGTTTTTTTTTCATTGTAAATCTCTTCCTGAAAAATCATAACAACCTGGAAACACCACAACTATACTAATTGTAACGGTGAATTTTTTGTTTCCTTATATGATACAGCCAAGACCAGGATCTTCTTTTATGGATACAGCTATACTCAGCATCTATACTCATATTCATGTAAAGTAAAGACAGCATTTATGAAAGCACAGCCTTAGGCCACTAACTGAACGCACCGTAACGTATTTATTACGAACTGCCACCAAGCGCTATATCAAATGAGAACTAACACTAATGCTAACAGCTCTATTGCTAAGATTAAGAGTTGAGAGATGAAACCAATGCTAGCTCTCACAATACAATGCATGACCTTGGAAAGTTGACAAACTCTCAACTCTCAGCTCTACGCTAAGAACTCTCAGCTTGACCAATCAGATGGCTTCATTTGACATATGACATCCATAAACCAATGGTGATATCCTTTAATAGTAGCTAAGATTAACCTCTATTGTGAGTACATCATTTGTTAGTGTTGATCTTAGTTTTAGTAATAATTTTAATTGTCAATCTTAGTTTTCATTGTGAGGCCTCACTCCGTTCTGTAATTAAATGCAGTTATCGTTTGATGTCAGTTAGTGAACATTAGTGTGAATGGGGTAGGTGCTAGTAATAAATACACTGCACCTATTTCATTGTTTAGGTTTGTCCTGGAAAGAACGTTCCACATCTGAAGACTACTGACAGAAATACCACAGCGAATGAAACTGCTGATTGGTCACCGTGCAGCGGTGACGACGGAGGTCCTCTTGTGTGCAAGGTCGTCAGGGCAAATACTCACGTGAAACTGATGGGCATTTCTATTTGGAATGGCGATGCGTTGTTTTGTTCGTCCAAGTCTGGCTACATTTTACTCACTGCTACTCTCGCAGAGTGGATCGAGACAGAGATGATTGGAGTGAATAGATTACGAAATAATATAGAACGTTTCGGACCTATCAAAAATAATAGGTCTACGTTCTTCCTGTCTAGTTCTAATATAATTTTTCATGATGGAATTTATTTGTACCTGCTGATTTGTCTAATTATTACAATTCTGAATTTTCCACAGCAAGCCTAAATTTATTGGAAGTTGTAAACATCCCATTACCCACGAATTGCTCAATAAATTTTTATTAGAAACTTATACGTGCCTAATTTACATGTGTTTTATTATACTTACATAATATGATCATACTATTCTAGTAAGGACCGGTATCTTAAAGCACAGCCATAAACCATTGTCCATTGATTACTATAATATTATGGCCGGGTATAATATCTATGACACAAATAAATGTTCATTTTATTCATCGAATACCATTATTGTTTTTGTTAATTTTCTTCTTCTTTTCACATGAAAAACCTCTCCAGAGCTAGGAACCGTGTGGATGAATTGTAGGAACCTTAGTATTGCCTATGACTATCAATAACGTAACGGGATAAGCAACACGGCATAAGTCCTATCCTCTTAACATTAGGCCGTTTTCACCATGATGGAATCAGCGCGCTTTCGTGTACATTTGCGAGATTCACAATTTCAAATCAAATTGTACGTATTAGGCTCGTATTTCAATATATAGTTCATAGTTGTACAATTGCATTGATTTTAATCTTTCTCTAAGATGATGAGTAATTATCCAGTTATCAAATGGTAAATATAGCAGTAGGGCTCTTGACTAGGGGACTAAATGCTTTTACAGACGTATTTTAAATTTAGATTGGCTAATTCAAATGAAATTTATCCCAATATTGTTTAATGCAGTTGGAAAGAGCTGCATTCACAGATTGCATTACATCTATTACTTGTATAGATCAACATACAACAATACCAGCAAATCATCATAACATTTGTGAGGCGGCATCCCTTTGATGTACGCATGGTGTGAAAGGAAACCGCCATGTTGCTTATCCCGTTACGTTATTGATAGTCATAGGTATTGCGTGGTGAATCAAGTTCAAATTATACTGTGAACAGAATTATCGTGATCTTTGACATTTTGTGATCTTTGAAGTGTACTGTTTTCTCCGTTACATGCCAGATAATAATTATGTACTACAAAGAAGATTTCATTAGATGACCGTAGCAAATATTTCCATTTCGTATACCCCAAATAATGGGCTTTTCCTTTCTTGTAATTTTCTGAGCGGTATTCCTATAGATCAGGAAAAAAATAAATCGACTCGAAACTCTTTCTGAATATTGGTGTCACACCAGAATAGGTTAGGATCATGTTTCAGGAAAGTCAGTTGAACCGTTTTTCCGAAGAAAAATGGGAACATTTGTAAAATCCCCTAAGAATAACACGGAGGAAAAATATTAGAAGACATTTTTTTCAATAGCTCTAAAAATTTTAATGAATATTAAAAAAACTATTAAATACATTTTCAGTCTTTTTTTTAACAATCGGATGAGACACCGACTCTAGGTAAGTGATTTTATTGAAACGATTGAGAAAATCCAGAAATTTAAAAAATCCAATAGATATATGCCTACTGTAAGCTTAGGCTGACATGTGAGTATATTAGGTCGGTGGCTCAGTATCTAATCAGACAATGCATTTAGTATAAATATCATTACATTTGAAGCTTGCTTAGCAGTAAAAATATGATTCCGATTATTTAAAAAACATAATAATTCACCTGATCGAAATTCATTCAGCAGTGAATTAATGCGATTATACAATTACTGACACGATACAGAACATCTGCAAAAGAAGATTCACTAGTCTATAGGTCAAATATGAAATAAATAGTGTTGGTTCTTACTTCAATATCTTCCTATTTAACTGAATGATATTTAATCACCATTCATTTAGAAAAATCTTTTTGAACCCCTGACACTATTATTGGGAAATGAGTTCTTTTTGAGTATCAACCAATGATTTTTTGCACTGTTTGCCACTATTTGTGTTGCTATTGACAATTATTCCAGCAAATTCATCAAGGAGCAGGCCTACACCAACTTTGTGTCCGATTTTAGGCCATTTGGTAATTAAGAATCTACGTAGATATTAAATCAAATGGATATAAATTTAAAATTGTTATTATTCATTAAATATCAAAATACTGTATTGGTATTTCTACATCACTAATAATATGGTATCATACCAAATTTCATCTGAAAGACTTCCTACAATATATAAGTTTATAGGCCTACAATAATGAACTAAGATCACTTGGAAATCCTAAAATACGAGAGTACCGTACCGTATACCTCAATCACGAAACCATTGATTATGAAGTTTTAGGTTATTATAATGAATCATAATTGTGTAATTGTATTCAACAGGTTTTATCGAGAATCAATTTTAAAAGAAGGGTATAGCGTTCCTAGGTAGGCAATGGTTATTGAGGCACTCACTGTTTCTAAAATATCAAAACAAGATATCTTTCCCTCAAAAAAAACCATGCTCAGAATATCCGCGTCTCCAAACGTGAACACCTTGACTACTTAATCCAGTCCTCCAACAACAAATCCAAAACTGCCTGGAATATCATCAAGTCCCACTCTACTCCTCCTTCGCCACGTTCTGACCTATCACTCTCCCTCGACGGTCAAACTATTTCCGATCCGGTTACTCTCTCCGAAAAGTTCAATTCCTTTTTCATCAGCTCTGGCAACACTGCTCCTACCCTGAATTTCTCTCAGTCCCAAACTAGTCCTATTCTCCCCACGACCCGTCCTAACAGACCTTCTATCTTTCTTTATCCCACCACTCCCGGAGAAATCATCCAAATTGCCCGCTCTTTTAGTAGCAAGCACTCCAGTGGTTTCGATGAAATCCCCGCCTCACTCCTTTCTAAATGTATTACCTACTTGGCCTGCCCACTCTCAATTATATTCAACAACTCTCTCTCTTCTGGAGTATTCCCCTCTAAACTAAAAATTGCCCTCATCATTCCCATCCATAAAAAGGGCAGTAAATCCGAAATTAATAACTATCGTCCGATTTCTCTCCTATCCTCTTTCTCCAAACTCCTCGAAAAAATTATGTTGATTCGCCTTTCTCATTTCCTTCATCAGCATAACCTATTGTCACACTGCCAACACGGTTTTCAAAAAAATAAATCCACCATCACTGCCATTTTTGATTTCCTCTCTCCCCTTTACTCATCTATTGACAGAGGCGACCACGCAGTCGGTCTTTTCTATGACCTAAGCAAGGCCTTTGACACCATCGACCACAAACTTCTTCTTTCCAAACTCTACGATCTTGGCATACGTGGCACTGCCCAAAATTGGATCTCTTCTTTTCTATCGGATCGCACCCAAATCGTCAAGATCCATTCCAATAACCCTAAATTCCCAACCTCCACTCTCTCGAGTCCCCGCTCCGTCTGCTGCGGCGTTCCCCAGGGATCAGTTCTCGGACCCCTTCTCTTCCTACTGTATATAAATGACCTCCCTCCTCTTCTTAACACAGGTACCCTCTCTCTCTATGCTGATGACACCAGCCATCTGATCACTTCACCCCAAAACGACCTTTCCTCCCTAATCACCACGGCCAACCTTCAAACTTCTCACATGTCCTCATATTGTGTCAAAAATCGCCTCGCTCTTCAATCTACTAAGACCACCTTTATTCACTTTCACTCCCGCTCCAAACCACCCTCAATCACTCCCCTCATCAGACTTGATAACAAAATCATTCCTACGACTCCCTCTACCAAGTTCCTAGGCATCACTCTCACTCCTTCTCTCGACTGGGCTCTCCACGTCCACACTATCTCTGTCAAGATCCTCAGAAGTTGCTACCTTCTAAGACGACTCAAACACATCGTCAGCCTTCACACCCTCAAACTCACTTACTTTGCTCACCTTCACTCTCATCTCTCTTACGGCATCCTCTTCTGGGGCGCTTCTCCCCCTGCTAACCGTGTCTTTATACTTCAAAAAAGAGCTCTACGCACAATAGTTGGTATCTCCCGACCCACTTCCTGTCGCCAGCACTTCATAGACCAAAAAATTCTCACTCTCTCATCCAAGCTCATTCAAGATGCTAGCTCCTTCGTCCGCACCTATCCCGATCTCTTCCCTCTCAACTCCTCAATCCATCCTTACCAGACCAGAAACAAAAACTCCATTCACATCACATCTCACAATCTGTCCTTCTTCACCAACAGCCCTTTTCACCTATGCTCTATCTTATACAATCACTTGCCCTCCCACGTAATCCAGTCCTGCTCACTCAAGTCTTTTCTTTCCAACCTCAAAAGTTTTCTTATTTTAAATCCTTTCTATAATCTAAATGAGTATTTTTCGAACAACTTTCCCTGATTTGCCCTCTAGCCTACTTCACTTTTTGAACACCCCCACTTGTACCACTCACCGTTATGAGTAGCGTTATCTATATACATATATACATAGTATATATGTAAATTATTTATATGATATCAAGTTAATCTGAGAATAGATTTAATACATTGTTTCCTGTATTATTGTTAGAAATATCAGCATCCCTCCATGATTATTTTACTGTTAAAAGTAGTGTTCATGTACATAACTATGTTCTTACTACTAACTTAATTGTCCCAATTCAATCTCTATAAGCTATTTCTATCTTAGCATGTAGTTTACGATAATTTTTTACACTAATACGTTACGTTAATCCTACATCATATCCTAATGAATAATTATTTATTTTCTTGTCTTTCGTATTATTTAATAATTATAAAGGTTAGGTGGAAGAACGGTCATGTGATCGAACCTCGCCCTTTTTGATTGTATGACGTTTGTATGTACATGATAAATAAAGACATTCTATTCTCTCATTTTAAAATTTGAAAAATGCAAATTGTGACCAGATTTTTCATCAACAAGCTTGTGAAAACTTGATTAATTCATCTCAAACAATCATGAGTAAATTACGAAGGTACCTAAGTGTGATCATAGAGAAGTATGGTGTGATCAATATAAAAAATAACTGTACATTTCTTATGTACAGAATAAAATGGTTTTTGAGTTTGAAAGAAAATTGAATTGTAAAATATCGAAAGATCTATAGATATTCGAGGTATTCGACTCTGACACATCGAGTGAAAACCATTGTTTTCTTTTGCTGAGAACTGTCAATGTACGTCATTCTTAATGAAGTAGAATTGAGTTGACGTGTTGAGTTGTATTTGCCATTTATAAGTTACAAACAAAATGCCGAAAGAAGATCGTGGCAATAATGAACGTCGCCGACCTCACACGCGTCAGTATAATAAACATAACTCCGTGCTGAGGTAGGTTTAGGCACTGTAATTATTTGGTTCTAGGCCTAGGCCTATAACCTTACTTTGCTACTTGTCATGTATTAAAAATACTATTGGCGTAGTAAAATTCCACTTGTGAGTTTATTTGTCTATGAACTCTACCAATCGCCCTAATAAATTAAGTTGTTGTAGGACTAGCTATGACCGAACCTTCAGAAATGACTCGGAAAGTCCTGGGCGTTTCCGTAATAAAACCTAAGCACTATCATTGAGTAAATAAATATCCTTACGGTATAAAGAGATCTCATATAAGAGAATCTCAATACCTAGGCCTATACGCCGTCATTGAGGGCGCCATGTAGACCTAGCCTATTATAGACTGTATAGCCTTCGGTTTGTTAGGCTTGCCCTACCATTGAATTTGTAGTCTACCATTGATAGCCCTACTATCTGTATTATTTTGTATCATCACCAGCTGGTCAACCCCTGGCAGACATAAAATATATCCTTTCAATTTAGAGGCCTGATTACACTTCACAAGTGAAGTCATATGTTTTCATATTTAATCATTAACCCGTCCAGAAACACTTTAATCAAGTCCAATAAAGTATGGTATGTTGAGTATGATTTCCATGTTTTTCTCCTGTAGGGCCAAGCTGGAAGTAATGCGCCGAGCGTTGGCTTCGAAATGTCGTTTCTGCATGAAAGAAGGAAACCTTGGTATTTACGATGACGTTCCGACTACTCCAGGAGAGGCTGGGCTGGTAGAGAAGATCAAGTGTGTTTTGAACTTGGATGTGAGTTGGTCCAACTTGCTTTAAACAGTAGCAGTTATGTATTGTTGCATACTAACACAGTTTGTGGGTTATATTTATAACTTGAAAATCAACTATTATGAAATGCTACACGTAAACGACCTGATGTGAATTTCCAGGGAGGTTGACAGATCAGTTCAGGGCGTTAGGTGCTTTTCGCCACCTTGGTTCTTGACCAGTCTCGTAATGGAGTATTTTAGGTTTATCACTACAGTACATACAGAATTAGGTTAAATTATCATTTTTGCTCATCGCTAGAAGCGTATTCATAATAGGCCTACAGTTTTAAACGCTACAATTTCAGTGTTTATTCGAGGGAAATGTCAAAGCAGTTCTAAGGTAATAAAGTTAGCCTTTATTGAATAATTCAAATTACTGATACTTTTAGGCCTACTAGACTTGTAGATTACATAAACATTATGCATGTATTATTATATATTATAGATTTCAGTACATTCTGGGGAGTGGTGGCTTTGTGATTAGTCTTAGATCCTGTTGAAGAAACCATCATTTACGATGATAGAGCTTATTTGAGAACGTTGCCCTAATTGCGACAGGTCACTTAAATTTTTTATTTGCTGGCAGAGAGTGCTGAACAGTTTCACATTTGTTCTCTGTACTTCACGGACAGGTGTTGGCTAATCGCACGGAAACGACACCGGATAAGATCTGCTCCAACTGCATGAACATGATAACAACGTTGTACGAGTTCAAACTGCGCGCACACAACGTTCAAAACATCCTCAAACGACAGTTGAACGGTAAAAACTGCCGGCCTGGCTAGAGCCGTAGCTCACGTGTTGAAACATCTCGACTCCGAACAAACATCACTACAACCGCCTTCAAAATGTCAAGTTTACGGCTATTTCGCATTCTCGCGAAGAAAAAAGTTCTCCAATTTCCTTTTCCCAATCAAAGGAGCCACACATAATTAATGATATGATAATGGATTTACTGCTGAATGAACGTACTTGGGCTACATTTTTGTGATTTTTTTCATTCTGATCAGTTGCAGAGACATTACCAATACATTTGTATGTTGAAAGAACCTTAAATATACCTAATATGTATTTTGTTTCAACCTGCATCTTATTTACTCACTGTAAACGAAACACTCCATTGTATTTGATTGTCATTATCGTGATTTCAATCTACTATAATTAAAGGTCGATCAATCTTTTGCTTAATCATTCTCAAGTATAGCCGATATTTCACTGGCTCGGCTTGCAAGTTGGAACCAGACTTCTATTATAATTAGTTGCAATTTTTTTTCACAATAAATAAGCATAGCCTACCATGTAAAAACATACCGTACGTCTATTCTGGAATATGCTCTAGATTATTCTACAATCATTGTCAAGTTATTTATTTATTGTGCTGAATCGAGTTTGTAAGCACTACATCAATCACTTGAGCCTACATGATCAATGCGCAGTTCTATATGATACCAATCAATCTCAATGGCTCGTAATGGAATAAACAAGTCGAGTGTTGCAAAGAACACGTTTCACATATTAGAGGAGTATCAGCAATGTGTTCCTTTTGGGTATCCTCAATGTGACAACCACTTGAAATAATGTCTTAATTCACTGTAGCTCAAAGGGACCGGTAGTTCATCGATGGAAAGCTATTTTTTTTTTTTTGAAAGAGCTGGTTACTATGCCGACATACAATAATCACAATGTTACGGTCTCAGTTCTGTATACACTATACAGTAATATTTCATCATATTTCACGTATCACCTATTTTTTTTTCGACCAACAACAATATAAATATAGAATGGTAAGACCTGCCCATCGCCGTTGTTGACCAGAGGATACTGGACCAAGAGCCAGTTGTACCAACTAATAATTAGAGTATTGAGCAATAATTAGTGAATCAACTTGTCATCACGCTTGGTTAGGAAATGCCATTTTCGTATCTCAACTAATTGGATGAGCGTAGCGAAGACTCAATTACACTGTACTTGAAAAATCGCGCTCTACAGGTCAAACAGAGATTCAGATCATGATGAAACTTGGCACACACATGAACCCCTATCTGACTTGATGCTGTATAGTTTTGAGGCAAAATCGGTTCAACAATTCTTGAGATAAATCATTTTAAAGTTTTCAAAAAACCCATATGAATAAGCCAGGCGGAAAAAATGACAAAGTGAATATTCTCCGAAATTTTTCAAATTTTCACAGAACTCGAACAACATAATAATACACATTATTCCGAACTTTTACTTAAATCGGATCGGCCGTTTTGATGTAAAAAAATATATAATGTTATTTGTGTCAATTATTCAAAGCTATTAAGATACCTATTAAATCAAAGCAACAAGTGTCACCACTTGATTGTAAACGATTAAAACAAAGCCTTCTTTATTATCATATAAATTATTAAAGGAAAATAAGATGGCAGTGATGTAATGGTTTGGATCTCAAGGTGTGTATATATATATATATATAATAACCAATCCAAAGATAAGTTGATATGTTCCAGCTCATCCATCAACGCGGAAACACATAACGCGTTTGCCTAGTAATTAACTAATTGATACTCGATTATACCTGACTCTAAACGATGGGACTTCATTTCAAGTGGTTGTTGTAACAGAGATTCCAATGATCAACTATGAACTATTATCTATCTATGCTAGTATTATTTGAAATGAAGTGAAATATCACTTTGATAACTAGCTTGAGTCTACATAAAAATATGCATCAAATACAACACTTTTATATTGACACCAAAACTTCACCAAGTCATTGTTCCCAGGCTAAGGTAGGGTCACGAAGATTGGCAAGATAGGATCGTTTAAATGGGGCACCAGAAGGATGATCTCTCCAACCCCCAAAAATAATTAGAATAGGCTAATGTAATTTGTTGAACAAATAGTAAAAATTATGTTTTCAAGTGTACTATGCAACTACATACATACTTCCACCACTATTGAAAAGTAAATACGTATACAAAATGATATTTTCATTTTTCATTCATCTCTCTATTTACATTATGCAGTAAATAGCATTTTTCTGATGACTACATTAGGACTGATAGAAAGATGGGAAACATGAGGCACCAAAATAATGATCAAATATTGAAGGGAAAACATAGAAACTTTTCATTTATTAACAGACTTCTCGGAAGACGCAATATAATTATTTCACTAATACTTTGTCCTATTTTTGATACTCCCGATAGTTTTATATATAATATACGTACGTATTTATATACTCAACTTAGCCACCCCAAAAAACTGAAGAAATACAGATATTTCTCAGTAATCATCTTCACATACACTGGTTTTCAAGCCGATCAAAACGTAATCGCACGATTGGTCGAAATTACTTTGTGCGCACAATGTTGCGCTCTCTGCATTGGCAACGTAACACATTAAGACAAAACTTAATCACAACTAATTAGTTAGAGTTATTACAGTAATTACTTAAGTCTACATTATCGTACAATCTAATTACATTAATTTGCGTGGGAATAATAAAATAATTGTACATTGAGACCAGTTTTTGTTCGGTTGGTAACAACTTGTAACAGTTGTTCTCGTTTGTACAGTGAAACCTCTCTATCGTTTTTTAAGGGACAGAAAAATAAACCACTTATGCAGGAAAACGATCCATCCAGAAAAATTCAACATTGGTCAAATGGGAGTAGGGTGGGACAAAATGAATGAGATAGGCAGGAAAACGATGCACAGAGGTTTCACTGTATATTGTTTGTAGTGCTCGCACAGTAGGGCTTACATGCTTGCACATACTTTATAGTTCATAAAGTGAAACTGATTCAGTACACCAAATCGCAGAGCCAATGTCACACCAGAGAAAGCCACTGATCTCTATCAACTTACGTGGATAGTTTGCATGTAGGCCTACGCGAATGATGCCACCTAAGTGAGTCTATGGATTCAACGAGTGGAGCACCCTGTCGGCCATCTTGCACCACCAGCTATTACGTCACCAGTAAACCAACCAAAGAGCTAATGACTACTACTGTGCCAGTAGTCCTAGTACCTGAACATGGCAGACCCAGTGCAGAAATGTGAGGCCCAGGCTCTCTCTCAACTGACTTCACTTTTCTCCTACTGCATACACTATCCACATAAGCTACTAGAGTATAGTGGAGAAAGCCGAATCGTTTTATTTCCACATTCGTTGCTCATATCATGAATCTCTATAACTCGAGTTTCACTCGACAAATTTTCTATTAGAATATTTCTTCTATTAGTCCCAAGTTATTATTTAATACCCGACGTAGCATCGTTAGTCTAGAGCCTTATAAATCCGATAGATCTCAGTCATCATTACAGTGCGTCGTTAAAAAACCCAATCGAGTAAATGATGGGAAAACAATAAAATGCACCATCATTATTGATTGAAATAATTCAATTTGGGTAAAACAATCCCGTTCTTAGAAACCAAACACTGGTAATATTTATACCACTCACTGTTTTGCGATATTCTTGGTCCTCTTGAAAATAATGAGTGTTACAATTGATCACGAGTCAACACGTATTGTGAAACTATCGAACTAGCAGCCTTCGATAAGAACCAAAATGCCAGCTAATAGCATTGAACCAGCCACAGAGTGTATAAATACAATATAAACTAGAAGCTCTCAGTGGAGAGAGAGTAGAAGAGCAGCAGAAGAATGGCAAGCATTGATGCCATTCGTTTTGGAAGCATGCATGCAACGCTTGAACAGAGTTAAAAAATGTATACCGCATAATCGAGTGAATAATTGATTGATTTCAATAGATTACCAGCTAATGCTGATGGATTAGTGATCCAAAGTTGAACGATCGTTGATCATTCCCTATTCGGCGACATTCCTACTTCAAACTCATGAATGTCAACTGCATTAGTTTCTCAGTAGCTATCTCCAGTGTGGCATGGGAAGTCTGAAGAACGTACGAGTTAAAATCTGGGAACTAAGTCTAAATTATTAATAATCCACGTACATTCAAAGTAAGCTGAATAACTAACGTCAGGATGTCGACCAGCCATCGCTATGCAAAGCAGTGTAGCAGACGCATATCTGAACTACGTTTGAACTACACGGCCAACCAAACTACATAACATGGCTACTGCTCTGGTAACACTGAGGTAAACGCATTCAATGCATGAATAACACCTAGGCTGGACTCAAAAATACAAAGCATTTTCTTTAAGTAGAATAGGCCTACATTTTTTCATTTATGAAAAAAATTCTACATATTTTACGTAATTTTATACAATAGTTATTCCGCTAACGGCATAAACCGTACTGAGACCTTCTTTTTGGGAAGCATACATTCGTTTTGGTTTAATAGATTGGGTTGGCTGCACTGTGAATTTTTTCATGTCCAACAGAATGTAGAAAGTACGTTTGGACATCATGCGGTTGGCGCAACAGGTTCCACGACAGAGCGACTCGTCTGGCCAATCTCTTCAATTCAAAAATGGATGGTTCAAATTACTATACCATGCTGCATGTCAACAGCATGTAATACCAATTGAAAAAAATTGACCAAAAATTCAAACATTCAATTGATTTGAAAGTAATTAGTTTTAGGTCGGTGTGGATTCAAGAGATGAAAAATCAATCCAGACTTGGGTCCTTACACAAAGTTGTTTACACATAAACCTGTTGTACAGTAATGCAAACTTGTAATGCAAACTAATACCTACTACAATGTCAATAAAAGAAGTTCTAAGATAACTGGATGAAACAGCATCTGAACTCTTCTACATGGTGAAGACATTGTCTCGAGAATTGTAGCTCACATCTGCTTGCGTTTTAACATTCTAACTCGAGGAGGAGGGGAGGCTGGTGGACATCCTTGACTAACATAGCCTGCCAGGACTAGCAATGGAAGCAAACAATTGATAACTTGACACAGCTGATGCCGCGACAGGCTGGCTGTTCCACGCGCCAACGATATGACGATCATGTCGCTATCAAGATGCCATAATTTGGGTAGATTCGTGCGACAGAATAGAATTACTTATTGTAAAAAATTGACTTTAAATGTACACCTTCATCACGATAATTGACTTTGATGAAAGACTCTATACGGAGACCGAAATGAAAGTTCTATCGATTAAACGATTTACGTTGTGATGTGACTAGGCCCTTGTACCTAAAAAAAGTCACGGCAGAGTTGGCGTGTGAAACTATCCAGCCTGTTCACTTCAGAAAAGAACGCAACACGTGTTTGATAACAACATACACTGTTGCATTTGTTGACAATTACATCTAGCACTCTAATCATCAAATAATTCATCAATAACAAACATAGCAATGTTAAAACAAGATGGGATTTGATCGGTGTATAAAATACATGGTAGAATGTAGACCCTTTCGTGAGATCAATACCGGTACAGGAACAATGTTTGCGAGCAATGTCAACTGCGTGCTCATTTCTAGCATCGATTAAAAAGTGACTCAACTTTGAGTGTTGAAACCTATAGACTGAATTTAATTTGAAATATTTCTTATTCATCTATTCAGAATGTTGTAGACCCCCAATTAGTATTATATTAACACTACTGTTAATAGTAAAATTCATTGAATCATCAATTTTATGCATTCCCTAGATAGTTCTTATGTGAGATTTATATGTAGACTTTGGTATATATCAATGGTTATTCAAAACATATAATGTGATAATTCCAATTAACTTGACACTTGCGACTATTTGGTGATGATGGATCCTAGCAGAAACATTAGAACGTGATAAGAAATATTCTGAGCCACCGAAGAAATCAGGTACGAACAACTCAAAAAACAAAACGACCCAATAAATATCTCGAGTGTTAGCGTAGTGTGTCATTCACAATTGCGTACAAATGCAACAAGTGTATGCTGATAACTCCTCGAATGAATTGTATTACTTTCAGAACACGATTCCAGGTTTAAAACTCATTTCTCCGCGTATCATAAACCCCACAGTAGACTATTACCAACTGACCGCGCATAATAGTGAACTCCACACGTAACTGTGGGCTTCACCGCGTGTAGTAAACTCTGTAGTAGAGGGTCTTGGATCTCCACAAGCTGTACGAGTTGTCGAACTTGAGCAGATAGACTCCCTGTCCTGGATAAATGTGGCTTCCGGCGTACACCTCTTCCTGGCAGTCCCGACGGTACACGGGGACGATGACCGAGGTGGGCGGACGCAGGGTCAGGTCGATTACCTTGGGGGTGGCGCCGCTGTGCACCCCATGTTCGGGGTCGTCGGCCGACAGTTCTGCGGGCAGAAGCACAAGACGGTAAGTAGTTGCCCCATCGTGTCGCAGTAGGTCGAGTTTATACTACTAGCTTATAGGTCAAATTACATTCTATTATAAATATTCCATTACCATCTTATAATCTTGGGCACTACAAAGCAAAATTAAAATTCACCGTTGAATAATTAGTACATTAGGCCTAGAGCAATAGAATACAATGAACTACTAAGTTGATTAGACATATAATTTCATGAAATAAAATGTAATAATATGGTTGGTAAGCTAAAACTGTAGCTGTAAACATTGGATCAGATTTTAAAAGCAATAGTGAAATGAAACTACTGAAAATGAACTACTAAGTTGATTAGACATATAATTTCATGAAACAAAATGTAATAATATGGTTGGTAAGCTAAAACTGTAGCTGTAAACATTGAATTAGATTTTAAAAGCAATAGTCGTCACCATCATACCTTCGTCTTCATCCTCCTCCTCCTCTTCCTCCTCGTCCTCACTCTCGGATATGTGCACCGACACCTGACTGGTCTCGGGCTTGGTCCACTCAAAGTACACGCCGAAGCCTATGTCGTAGCTGTCTGTCGCAAACTCCCAGAACAGGCATGTCCCGTCTTCGTGCGTCGGAACTCGCACCGTAACAGTCTCGCCGTGACCAACCTTGATGATGGCATCGCCTCCTTCTCTGCGTATAGACTCCTTAAACTCCTTGATGTCCTTACGAGTCCACATAGACGCTGTAATCAATGGTTGAAGTGGAATATTTCTCATGGAGGGATCCAACTTAAGAGGGGGGGGGACTAGTCTTACAGAAAGAATTACACTGTACGTATAAATAACTTGTGTGAGCAAATTCTATAGGTCTATTACATTCATTGTGATTCATTAACCAAAATGTTAATTTTGTTAAAAAAAAGAGTTTGACAGTTGAACCAGCCATCAGTAATACTCGGGAGTAAACTGACTACTCAGAGTGATACCACAGAATACTCACATGATGTCACATCTCATTTAATTATTCATACTAGTTCAACTGGACATTCTATTAGTATTGCCAAATGGAAAGATGAGGTGAAAGATTAATTTCTTTGGGCATTTTGGATAGTGGGCAGAAAATGGTCAGGTTCTGTTCTCAAGGAATCTTCTCTCTGACGACTAAGCGAAACCTCGAAAATTCTACGTCGGAATGGTCAACCACGGCTGGAATCAAACGCCGGAGTCCTAAATGACGGTTCAGCACACTAGCAAATTGATCTACCTGTCTCAGAACAACAACACTACAGTAATCTGACACGGAAGGGTATCTCGCTAATCTGACACGGAAGGGACCCCAAAACAATTGATTCAAAAAATCACTTTTCACAAAATCCCTACTTTTCCAGATTAGAATTCAGTGAATTTTCGCGAGGGAAAGCACAGACCGAAACTACCAGTAGAGATCTGTAGAGGGGCCTCACTGATCGTGTGTACTCGGCTAGCTGTCGACGCGCGATCGTCAGGCGGCCACAACACTACTCACGACAATTGACAGCAGTTATGACCACAAGCTACGACCAAGCTCATTCACGTCTACATGTCTTTCTCACGTACCTTGGGAAGCCTCCTCGTCAGACTCCTCCCCCTCGGTGACCAGGGTCCCATTGGAAAGCAGTTCCGTCTGTTCGGTTGGCGCCTCTAACCCGGTGGTGGCCTGCTGGTGACACAGCTGCTGCATGTATTGGTGGTAGTGGTGCTCCTGTAACTGTCGGATCAGCACCGCTTGCTGCTCAGGGTTGCCGGGAAATTGTTGCTCCGAGTAGGACTTGAATTGTAAGTACGTTTGCTGGTTCAGCGCGTCTTGGATCTGACGTCTGACACAGAGAACAAGCGGTCAGATAATTGTTTGTGCAGAAAACATTACGTATATTGTATACTGTGTCGCGTTTTATAGACAAATCTTTGTTATGTGCCTACAATTTATTACTGTAACAATATATTCAAAACTTGATAACCACCTACCGGCTGCTATTTAATTTATATGTACCGAAACTAACTTTGTAATACATGTAGGCCTATGCCTGTTCACCACAATGAATAATCAGAAATCAAATTAGTTAATTACAACTTTGGGCCCCCTATATTATTTTATGGAGGTTAGAATATGGCTAGCAAATATTATAAAACATAATAAAATTATAGAAAAAAATAAAATATTACATATTCAAAATAATTTTCAAAATAGGCTTACAACATTTGGAACATACTCAAATTAAATGTCCAACTTCGATACCAGTAGGCCTACAATATAAATGTAAAATTTGCTACTTTTCAACTGGGAGGAGCAGTAGGCCCCCTAATGACTGCAAAATTTATAACGCCATTTTTTTTTTCAATTTTTTTCAATTTTTTCTTCACTTTTATTAAAGTATATAAGCTCCGTTCCGCCTGCCGGCGGTATACGCGAGGTTTATACACTAACCTGACCCTAACCTAACTACTACTGTCCACCTTTGTCGTCTTAGTCAGATCACAAAGCATCAACTTCAAGTGAGTAAAAACCATATTAAAACAAACAAAACACAAAAAGTCCAAACACCACATCATACATACAAACAAGATCTATCAGAAAACACCTCAAACAAGAATATCGGACAAAAATTAGCGATGGTACGTTGAACGATAAGATTACCCAATAAAATCATAGGGTGTACAGGCAGTCAATAGTTAGACTAGTCAAACTATTTTGTAGGCCTACTTCCAAGTTCTAAGAAAATATCATTTAGAATTTAGAATACAGTGTAGGCTTAGTATTGTATGTACAGTATTATACCTTGTTGACAGAAGCTATGGTCTATAATTTTTTACAGAGAGTTAACAGTTCAAACACCTGAACAGTTTAACCAGAATGCCACCTCTACATTCTGTTTCTACCACTGATTACAGTATTTAAGCCAAGGTCTTTAAGTGACTGCCACCATGAGTTAATTGACCAATAAGATATCCATTAACCTTGCTGTTTATGGGCATGTAATGTAAGCTTTGATTACAAAGTACCTTTGTGCTTCCTGTTTAACTTGGTCCTCTTCCTCTTTCCGTTTGTTTTCCTCTTCAATGCGAATTCGTTCGTTTTCTATCTTCTGTTTAGCTTCCTCTTCTCGGCTAGATGCAGAACATTAGGCCCTTTTGATTATATTATTAAAACTAGAAAAACAGCATTCATGTCTTGTAAGATAAGCAATACATTTATATTGAAATGGAGGTCTACTCGAAAGCTACTAGCTTCGTACACACCTTGATTTTGAAACTACCAAGTCAAATCACTCACTGCCTACATAATGCGGCTCAAATTGACATTCCAGTTGGATATTTTAATTGTAATGCAGCTCTATTTGGATTTGTCAGTTGATTTTTCGATCGAAGGTTCAATTGATGAATAGAAAAAATATATTTCAATTCTTTTCTTCACAACATAGCTAATCCGATTTAGCCTAGATAAAACTTCACAATAAAGTGTGAAACGTTGTTTATATTCCGTAAAAATTTATTTGAAGGAAATGCTTTCACGAAAGTTTCCTGCTCTGGGTTATTCATACATGGGGATTTTCCAAATTTTGAAGCGATGGCTCATAGAAGTGGTTCAACTGATTGCACCCCAACACTATACAATTTCAAGGCAAATTGACATATGCGCAGGTGTTCCATTACAATAAAGGGCCTATCATTTTGTTTGACAAAAAAAAAGTTCTTTCCAAGTAGGGCCTACGGTAAAATTGAGTTCTCGCTTTCGCTCATCCTATAATAAACTATAATGCTTGGATTTTTTTACAAGTTTGAATTTGTAAAGTTAAACAGTGCTTCGTGCGAGTTGACTTTAGTGACATGCTGCACAGGTTCAACGAATGATTTTATACCACAAAATAAAATAGGCATACCAACACAATAGAAATTTGTAATTAACATTAGCCTAACTATGCTATGGCTAAGTGGTACCGCTACACTAATCCTGGCCAAGACGAGGGCTATGAACACAAAGAATATTCAAGATAGGCCTAAAATCAACGTAAAATTTGATTTCATATCAAAAGTAGGCCTATTGATTTATGAAAAGTATTTTCATGGCATATTGATAAACAATACATCTGCTGTTGAAGGAGGGTTAGGGCAAAGGGACTTGGTTAAAAAGTTGAAGACATCAACATTCGTGTGTTTAGTTCACTCTCGATACCAATGTTGGTAATGTCAGGATATATCACAAAAAGTTAGAAACAGTTCATAGGTCTACTTATAATGTGTTCCAGACTTTTTTGGAAACTGAAAAACTTTTATCTGCAGCAACGAAGTAAGCCTATGGTCACAGACAATGCAGTCCTGGTGTCAAAGTCGATAATTTTAAATTAAAATAGAACTTGAGCCAATTGTTTATATTTGGTGACAGGACCATTAGTTTAAGCCACTGAAAATCCATACTTACGCAATTCTATATCGTTCTTCTATATCACGCTTATTAGCTTCAATGCTTGGTTTGAACAAAGGACAAGATTTGTCTAATAGTTCAACAAAGCCAATCATCGATTCTTCTTTTGATAAGTTCCCAAGGGTCTGCCATGCTAACCTTCGATCCCGACCAATTACATCCAAGACGCCTAGCGGTGATAAACTATCCTGATTATCTGCATAATTGCCATGGCTCACTTGACATTTGTAAGCCACTAGCTTCAACTTTTCTTGGTACGATAAATGGATAGCTTTGCCTTCCTTTTCTGTAAGAAAATAGTAGGAAAAAACACTTAGTTGTATTCATGGCTATAAAGCTCCAGAATTGATGTAGAGTAGAGACAGAATGAAGATTCCAAAGGACTCTTTTTTTTTATCTCTTTTGCTGTTGTGTTTATCCTTCAACATTGATGATTCGGTGAAGGCACAGGCCTAGGCCTATTGCTTTGAACTTCTTGAAAAAAACCAAATGTAGGCCCAGATTTCAAGTCAATGCCTAGGCCTACTAGTCTAGCATCACCATTGAGTATGGCATCACTACCTAGGCCTAGTCAAACTCAGGATTCATTCCTAAGGGAATCTGTCACAATGTTTGACAGTTCGACACCGTGGCCTGCCTCAGCGTCTCGACTGCTTCCTGATTTAGACATAGGGCTTACATATTGGCCAAGGCCTTGTGTCAAACTGGTGGCTAATCCAATTGCAGAATATTATAATAGGTCACTTGCCTATTGAATTCAAATTGTCAGTGAAGAAGCTGCTCTCTGACTAGGCCCCTAGGAAGACAAACACTTTTGGGTGCAACCATGGACGCTCCACATCATCGCATCAAATATAACATTTTATCCTTCTCTTTTAAATGCGTGACAGCATCAACTACTGCTCAACTCAAGTTAAACGTTATACACTTATGATAGGCCCCAAGTAACTAGGTGGGGTCCTACATCAAAATAAAGACATCGATATTGGGGGTGAATGATTAGGCCTAGGCCTACGCGAATGTGGGGGGCGAGCCGGGAGTTCTTACCTTTATAAAATCTAATTGCCAGCCGATAGAGATCTTTCAGTGTAAAACCCCATTCGTCTACTAGTTCTTCTTCTTCCTTGCTCACATCCGATCTAATAATACTGTCCTCAGACGCAATACTTAATCGATCAAATTGATTTTCAAGTAAAGGTTCCACGTCAGTCGCCATATTTGCTATTAATGACAACACATTCCGAACCTCCTTCGGTAGAGGTCGGAAATGATCGTGAAACTTGAACACGGTGCGAATAAGGATATACAGAGCCGTCAGAGTGCTTAAAAAGATAATTGAATTTTTACATTGTTGCCAACGTTGACATCCAAAGACTTTGGGAACCAGGAGCCTCATTCGTGTACTGACTTCGGTTACTGTCAAAAGTAGAGATGACGTGTCCCATTTCATCAATTCGTCCCGTTTTTGGACATCTTGTGCCGGTGTCCCAACAATAGTCAGTCGGGATGCATTTTGTCCCTTTTATAGTACAAAAATTTGTTTTCTTCGTAATTGATTTCACACATGTGAAAAACTCTAAATCATTAAAGGGCCTACCACAAAAAACACCAACAAAATAACCATAAATGAACAAAGCCAGCTATTAGTCAGAATATATGATGATAAATGATATTCCAAATAATAATAATAATAAATATTATCATTATCACAGATAATAGGCTAATCGTGTGATTTACATCTAGTTCTTGAAAA
This sequence comes from Brachyptera risi, assembly GCA_964007535.1. Taxonomy (NCBI): domain Eukaryota; kingdom Metazoa; phylum Arthropoda; class Insecta; order Plecoptera; family Taeniopterygidae; genus Brachyptera; species Brachyptera risi. Next base: position 35,050,170 of record OZ023331.1, on the reverse strand, counting down.
AAAGGATTTATAGTTGATATTATTGAAGTAAACAAAAGGTGCCAGGGCACTCACAATCAGTAGGCCTATACCAGAAAGGCAGCAATAATTGTTTTGTCAGAAAACAAGAAGAAAAAAGTAGAGAGAAAAAAGGTGGAAGAAGAATTGGTAAGGTAAGCTACACCTATAATATCTGTAGAAAAGGTAGGCCTATAGGCATACCCGGCACATCCCTGTAGCCGGTACAGGCCTGAATGCTCCACTTGTGATTACAAACAAATTACACAAATTTCGAATGAAAAACGATGTTTCTTAAAACACAGTGTAATGTATTTGCGGGAAATAATGAATACATTTCGCAGACACACATTTTCTGACATGCTTAGAATTGTATATTAACATATTATAACGCTCATCATTCAAGATATGCTTCATGATATTATCAGATGATAGGGCTTAATATAAATAAAATTATAGAATGAAGAGCCCTGAGTGTTTAAATATGGTCCAGTCATTATATCATAAGTATATATATATATATATTTCTTAATAACATCGAAACTTGATACAAAATCATTGTTCCCCAATTGAGGCTATGGATGAAAGATAATATTATATACACACAAATAAGTTATGTTATTCATAAACGATTTATCGTTGGCATGAGATTGATTGTCGTATCTCGCATTTTATTTGTATGTTTCCTGTACATTCACTAACTCTCGTTCATTGGCCCCGAAAAAACTGACAAGCAATTATGTTTAAAGTCGCGCGACTAGGCCATTTTGTTCAATGGGCCTAATCATGTCTAGACAAAATTAACAACATCCAATTACATTGATTGTTATCATAACAAATTCAACAAACTCAACAACGAATGAATAAATGTAGTTCAACAAATGAACTTACTATATGGCCAAATAATTCTAGTCTTTTTTATTGTGTATTTCTGTTGTTAGATTATCCTAGCACAGCTTATGAGGGGAGGGAAGGGGGGGGGGGAGACACGAAATATGATTGATTAGTGCAATCTAAGAAGCTATGAGTTTGCTTTTATATTATGTTGCCATGGTAGATGGCTCGATCAGTGAATATTAACTGTAGCACGTTATATTTCAAGTGGTTTATCAAGTATAAGGATTTTGAGCACTTGATTGAATGAGGTTGCCTAATTTGGACCACTTCAGATGTATCATTTTTCTAGGAGCTGAAATTGGAAGTTTATGGGTCCCACAAAAATAGGGGGATAGGTACATTCACCACAAACACTGGTTATAGGCCTACATATTTTTGGAAAAAATTAATGTTCAACAATTTTATGACGATATATAGATGAAGTAGTACAACTGGTTCAAATTGGAATACTATAGTTGCCTGAATTGAACCAGTGGTTCTCTTATTTGAACCAATTCTTCTAATAGCCCTACAGTGACATAATTCATCTGTTAATCAGATATTTAGGCCTATACATAATATGTGACAAAATTATATTAAACACGATAATTATAAAAAAAAAGCATGTGATTATTCTCACAGAAGTGCTTTTTCACATTTTTCAACAGTTCTCGCAATATAACGATTTTTGGGTGGCCTTCACTCCAGTACACCTAGCATTCACCCAGCACTTTAACAAGTCAAGCATGGATCATACTAATAAGTTTTACGGCTCCATCGCCAATTCTATCGTGAATCGCAAATTTAGGACTAAATTTACTCGTTTGGACATCATTAACGATACAAAAATTAGCTTCTAGTACATTCGATCTGAGGTTATGTTCTGTTTCGAAAGCATGGTGAAGTGGTCCAATTTGAGCAACAGGTACTTTTTGTCTCTGAGATGATTAGACTATAATCAATTACTGTTCATAGGTAGTATGTGGAAAACAATAATTGCTATATGAGTCGATGCACAATGAAATAAGGTTTATTTCAAGATCAACATTATCATGATGTTACTGATCATTTATTTATAAAACTCTTACGAATGTTCGTCAAAAAGTAGATCAAAACATGTCAGAATGACAAAAGCTCTGTTTTTTTTCCCCAAAAAAATTAGTGACTGACCTCAACATTGTTATATATATGCCGTGATATTTTCTAGTGAAGTTCCATAATAGATTACTATGGATCACACATAATTGAAATATACAAAAAAAAAAATTACAGTGCTGATCCAAATTGGGCGCCGATTTAAATTAGGCAACTTCACCATTATATCAACTCCTATACTGTCTTGAATGCAATTTTTCCAACTGTCATGTGACATTACATTGCTGTCATAACAACTAAATGTAGAACAAATAGAAAACAATTGATTTAAATGCGCCATCTCTATCAGTTAAATTCCGTTACGTCTCTCCTGGCGTTCTTAACCAACAAGCATATCGATAGTTGAAATATAACAAATTTATCTGCACCTTTTATTCACGGAATTGACAGAATAACGAGCATCATATTCGAGACCATTGTCGTGAACGAGGTGTGTGGAAAGTATAGCGAGACGGAATTTGAACACCGTTTTTTTACTCCTGTTCTACGAACTCTTGTAGTCAAGTTTTGATTAGTCATTATATTGTTAGTTAGAAGGAACGAAATAACATACGTAGGCCTAATCAAGGATGATAACAAGGTAATCATCTAAATATCGTTTTATCCACTAGTTAGTAAAGACGGACTTCAGAGTTATGAGTGTTGGGTCTATACGTAACGACGAAGTAGGCTTCGTTCAAATAACACATCGTTGCCGTATAGAAATTTATGATTGTGATAGTTTGATGTTCACTGAGCGTCATTGTTGTCTGTCTCTTCCAACAACTATCAGTTGAGAGAAATTATAGCGCTGTCCGTTTGGCTCAGACTGTTGATGTACTGCTTTGACAGATTAGGAGAGACGAGCGTGGGTTTGAGTTCAGCTATGTATATAAGGTATGGGTTTTAAAACGCCATTTTGCTCTTATCACTTCATCGTTTCATTATCACTCACTCATCCGTACATCTGTATGACCTGATTGTTGGTGGGGTCGTTTTCAGTACAAAACAGATTATTAATGATTCACCATCACTATTGTTGATTGATTTTTCTGATAAAAGAAAGTTATAATCACTTATTAAGGTACGTTCATACTACTACGGCAAACGTTTTTGCCGTCACGGCTGGTCACGTGAACCAATCAGAAACTTGCCGTACCAGGCGATACGGCACTGCCGTCCAAGTTGAATTAACTTTAACTTTCTGCCGTACGGCCAGCTCGCCGTGATGCGGTTTGTGACGTAGTCGACCTAATCACGGCCCTGTGCATGCTCAGACCGCTTTTCCTACGCACGGTGGGTGTAGAACCAACTGTTCAGCGGTCGACTCTTTTTGGCGCGTCAACTCTTTTGATTGTTCTCGTCCTCTAACCTCATTTGTGGTATGAGATTGTGATATTTACCAAATCTTTCTCGGTTTTGAAAGATTGGACGAGTATCCCATCTTCTAGATCTTCTTTTCCTTCTTTTCCTACTCCGTAAATGTGCAGCTGCAGCTAATAATAGTGTTTTCAGTTCTCACTGTTGTCGTCCATTTTGACACATAGCAGACCGTACTCACTTGCCGTCTGACGTTTACCGTAGTACTCTGAACAAAAGAATAAAAACTTGTGTTTACCGCAACAGAAAAACCGTACATGCGGCAGGTTGCCGTAGTAGTATGAACGTACCTTTATACTCTCTGCATCTTCTTGTATCATTTACTATAGATGCAATGCGTATAATTAGAGTTATCACGAGGTATCGTGTCTGCTTCGTGGTACTTTAGTCGGCGGTGGAGGCGCCGAGCCCTCAGCATCGTTATACGGTCCTATCTTGAACCGAGGCCTAAGCGGTGCTTGCTTGGAGAACTGATGTCGACCCGAGCTCCCCGGCGAGCCAGTGGGTTTGAGCGACGAGCGCCGGGGTGGTCCACCTCCCAAGGAGGACGGCGGAGTGTAGCTGGGAGGTGGTGTCGCGTGGCGCAACGAGAAGCGACGTCCTTGGCTTGGTGGCGGGGTGAAAGAGTCGGACGTTGGGGGTGGGGTGGGGGTGGTCGTGGATCGCAGGGAGGGGCGACGGTTACCTCCGGGTAAGGCCGTGATTGGCGAAGAGACGCGACGTAGTGAGAACCTGTGGGAAGAAAATATCGTACATGAAACCACTAATCCACTGTGGGTTATGTATGAGGTCTTTGCACTGATCTATGGAGGGGCCCACTGAAAAACGCAACAATAAAGCAAAAATATTCTGGCTGCTCGTGGTGTAGGCTATGCATAACTTATGAACTTTTAGCTTTTTTCCACCTTTGTGAATTTTTATGCCGTTGGATACTAAAGTATAAGGTGGGCTCTAGGTAAGGTGTACTAAAGTACAGAAGATTGTATGGTCTTATATCTATCTAATCCCAACCTAAATTTCAAATCGACCGGTCTTAAGATTATCGAGTTTTATGGGTGGTACCGGGTCTTGGATTTAATATGCCACAATTGGTGCTGCAAATTAGTACATTTCAAGAGGTTGAATTGAACACAGCCCATCGTATCTTAAAATGAGATATCTTTTATTCAGCATCGTGTGAAATGAGTATAGTTTAGTTCCACTCGAATATCGATCAAAAGACATATTTTCATAACCCGGCTCCTCCACCTATATATGAAAACAGTCACGGCCGCCTGTATTACGCTGTACTCGCCTGCGGTTGGTCTGCACGGCTCCAGGGAGCGGTGAGAACAGGTTGAGTAGAGACGGAAGCGCCGCCGTGCGGGATGTCGGCGAGATTGAATGCGAGTCTAATGCGCCTGCGCCGACACGAGAGTGTAATGACGTCAGAGCACGGAGGAACTCTGCGATGGAGGTTTCTTCGAGCATGGAGTCCACGTCGCCAGTGTCGATGATTGAAGGCATCGTCGGTCGAACGCCAGTTGTGTGAGTCTTGTAGTTCTAGAGCACATGGGGAATCCACATGGTTAATGACAATTATTTATATCTTTGTGCATGGATTTATGTCAATTGTGACTCAATTAGAGAAATATCAGATTTTTGGTGCAACTTTAAGCCGGTATGAGACATTACAATGCTATTACTACAGAAGTATAGATGCTTATCTGCAATGTCTTCAAAATAATATGCATTCTAGAATTATAAACGTTAGAGCCAGATTCTTTCCCAGGTAAACGAAATAAGTAGAATAGTTCTTAGTTCTTACGTAGCTATAGCTTCTCCAAGGCAATATATGTAGTCACAATATAGAGGATATATCAATAAGGCGCTAAACTAACCATACTACCAGTCACAAAAAAGCACCTCAGTTTTAGATTAGAATAATGTTATACGATATAGAAATCTCTCAGAATAATTGTCAATGTACGAACAACAAAATTTGAAAACCGAAATGATTGAATCAAGCATGCATAATATATTTGTATCAATAATGTGAAGTGATTCAGATGGTGTAGTTGTTTTGCGTTGACAAATATTAATTTTTCGTTTGTATCATAGAATAATAAAAGAAAAATAGTCTCTTTTCTCTTTGCGTCAGTGATTGTATTATAATGAAGCAAATTGATTTGCTAGTCTGAGTATACCTGTTGTGTGTACACAGGTGGTGGACCTGCAGGTTGTAATGAACCACTGCGTTGGCGATTCAAGAACAACGATCCCAGAGACTTTGCTTTATGACGCTGCTTGCTTGCATGCCATCGTTCTAGAAGGCTCTGACTCTTCGTGCTTTTCGTATCGTCTTCATTGAACGTGGTATTGCGTCTGAAACAGAAAAACAAATGAATATATTCACAAAAGTGGACTGATTTGATTGTTGTTAATTGTTCAATTGATCCACGATGTAGTGATACCAACCTATTCTATCATAACATAAAGAAGGTGATCCAACTCGGGTCTTGAAAGTGAAATATTTCCGGGGTCAGAATCTGAGTCCATCGTCCCGATTGCCTGTAGCGCAACTCTCGATTTTATATCGAACTTTTTAGAACAACAATGCTCAACAATGCTATACACGGCCCAGTAAATTACGAGAATTATAGATTTTATTAGTTCAACAATGCCACTGATACCGTAGCCACTCTTATCTATACATCTAACTTAGTTCACAAGGGGATCCGCTAAATCGCGACAGGCAATCGGGACGATTGGCTCTGAACTGACCGCAAGAAACCACAAATGCCTTTCATGTTATCAGTATGGAAGTTGGGTCAACTTCTTTATATTATGATAAAATAGGTTTACATCGTGATTGATCGCACTAATCACTGAAATTATTACCTCAAGATATGTTGATTGTTAAGAGTTATATTATTATTATTATTGATTATTTTGGGGGGTTATTCTTTGAGAGAGAATCGTGAAACAGAGTGAAGGACGAAGAGTGGTGCGAAGATAGGGAAATATGGAGGATGCTTGTGAAGAGAAAGGAACTATGCGATGGCGAAGGGGTGATGTGTCTAACGAGGCACAACACATCGAGAATGATTTGCTCAACAGGTTTGGTGACAAACACTTCCTAACCGAACTATTGTTGGAATAAGAAAACGATTTTATCATTATTCATTGGGATGTTAAGATCGCTCTTGTGATAATTGGGGAACAATTAATGATTTGATCCTCTCTCTCTTGAGGCCCTCTATCATATCTGAGTCACCCAGATATTTTTGTACGATCCGAGCATCGGTCGCTAATGGATTGAAATAGGTATCACCAAAAACATCCTACAAATACAACCCAATGGACAACATCGATATACTCTCACATCTCTCACAGATATATCTGATATATATACAATGCGATAAATATTTGTATTCAACATAATTACAATACTCAACTAACAATTAAAAAAACTTCCATGCCTATTTCCTTCTCATATGATCGAGCTATTACTATTGTTCATCATTAGTATCAATTAATATAAAGAAAAAAGTGTAATTTTTCATTTCAAATTGGCAGATCTGATTATTACTAGATGATTGTGTTATCAAATGGATAAACAGTGTGATTGTGTTTTTTTTACAGACCTACATTGAATTCCAGATATGCATAGGCTATATATTTTTTATGCAGGCCCTACTTCGAAATCTTCATATAGATGAAGCTATATTGTTCCCCTATGAAAGCAAAAGATAAAAGTTCAGAATCATTTGAACGGGGCACCACAAGAGCGATTTTACCATCCCAAAGGAATAGTTAGATATATGAATATTCTATATTCTATTCCTAGTTAGATATTCTTGTTAGGCGTATATATATATATATATATATATATATATATATATATATATATATATATATATATATATATATATATATATATATATATATATATATATATATATATATATATATATATATATATATATATATAACAGTTCGTTGCAACGCTCGCTGGAACTTGCTAGCTATACTCTATCTCATCTCACCTCTTCTGCCTAGCCCTCATCAACTCGTGTATATGCCTAGACGTCGGCACGCCACTCCACGTCCATTGAGCGTCGCCAGGCGTCTCTATGCTGACGTCGTCCATCGGTATGCGCACCTCGCTAGCTGCCCGCGCACGTTGAGACCCATCGTCTTGGATACTACTCCAACCTGTGAAAGATTTCCACACAACATAATTATTCTGATTAGATAATACAGATATGAGGATACGTTGTTTTAGTACATTTTCTTATTCAAACCTAGTCAAATTATATTCATTTTGTTATTCTCTAAAATGTTGTTATCGATAATTTTTTTTTATATTTGAATTAATTGATTTTTATTCTGTGGTTTTGCAATCTTATAATGTAAGACAGAGTCTTGAATAAATATACATATATATATATATATATATATATATATATATATATATATATATATATATATATATATATATATATATATATATATATATATATATGTGTTGGTATTAATGTGATCATGAATCAAAGTTTGAGTCAATATATTTTAGGTTTCGGTTTCTCTTTATTTCTTCAATTTTCCCAACTGTTCGCCTCATTCTAAGAATATGAGTATATCATCAATATATCTAACCCATACCAACCATACAATATAGTTAGTAGATTTGATCATATGGGGAATAATATATTTATGTGTATACTTTCTTCCGGAAAATTCGAGAAATAATATCGGAATTTTGTTTCCACTTCTATTTTGTACGAATTTAAGATTGCCATTGTACATGTACCATGTGACCATTCAAATTTGATGTTGACCTTTGTCGTGCCTCAACAATTATTCATTGCACACGCACAGATTACAATCCTTATAAAATCCATGTCAAGTGAATGAATGAATATTAGGGATTTAAGGTGCATTGACAGCGAGGTCATTTAGCGCCAATTATATTATATTATTATCAACTTCATAACATTATGCTGTATACACACAATAGCATCTTTTGGCACCTTGAGTATTTTCATACCTTCACTAGCAAGTATATCTTCGTCGCTAAACCCGTCAATTCCACCATCGTCCTCATTAATATAACCATTCGAGCCCAACGCCTCGACCACATGTACAAGCAGGTCGACAGGTTCGATGAGAGACGCCGTCCTGAAAGTGGCGTCTTTGTCGATACGTTGCAGGTCGTTCTCAGACATGATGCGCGGTATAGATATGTGGAGCGCCTCGGAGTTGGCGCGGCGTCGCCACACGCCGTATGTGCGCTCCTCGTCCTCGTTGATCGAGATCGAGAGGTCGGGACAGCTGCTACTGCGCTTGCGTGGGTCGAACGTTGCACGGATTTCGTCCTCGTCTCGGTAAACCGGCTGGAAGCACAGAATTATTAGTGGTACGGTAGTATAGTATGTTTGATCTAATATAACTTACTTTTCACGTAATTAATTAACTAATTTATTTCAACCGTTGATCCTCATTCGAGCAAATTGGTACATCAGATGGCTCTTGGCCCTAAACTCACTCCTAATTTCAGTATGTACATTGTATCCATTGACATATTAGAACAAATAACATAAAAGTTTTGTAATAATAATATTCGCATATTCAACACTACAATGCCGCGATACGCGATGGATGCGCGATGGATGTTTGTAATGAGATGAGTGGATCGGTACTTCCACCGAACCTTCTTTCGGGAAGGTTACCGGTTCTTACCGGGGTTCGATTCCGGCCATGGTCGGCTGTCCTGGAGAAAGTTTTTCCTCGTTTCCCTCTGTCGTTCAAGTGAATACTAGGATAGTTCCCCAACAATAGGTCATGACCGTTTCCATCCCATTATTCAAAACACATTGAAATAACCTTTAATCTCATCCTCCCACAACCTCATCCCCTCACCATTAGATCTTGGTCATAGCTGTACAATAAACTCACTGAAAATAAACTGAATCTTTGAATGTGAACATTAAAATCAGAAGATTCAGCGCTGTAAGTCTGGCACTGCAATGCCCATTTCGAACAGATTTTCAATGGAGATCTCTCAAAGAACCGTACCTTGAGTCTCTGTAGATAGACCTCGTTGAGTACTCTCCTGAGGTAGCCGATGTCTCTAGTGACTCCTTGCCAGACTCTCGATTGTGTCTCTTTGAGATTCTTGGCTAGTTTGTGTTCGAGCTGTAACAGCTTCTTGGATCGCAGACCGCGTGTCAAGTAAGCGAGTATCATGAAGTAGTAGCCAAGACCGAAGATGATCCAGAAGATGAGAAAAACGCGATAGACAGTGAACCAAGCTTCTCCGTGACCGAGCTCCGGCTGCTGGGCTGTGTGTTCAGTGAGAGAGAAAGAAAGGGTTATTATTTTTATTAGTCTCTGACGACTTCGACCCCACTAACAGTCAATATTTGAGAGAATGAAGTGAAAGATGGCATTTTTTTTAATGGCCCTTAACGTCCCCAAAAACAGAGATAGGTTATATAGGAGAGAGAAAGAGTTGCACAATTACAACCGATTTTTTTTTGCATAATTATCGGTCACACTAATTCAACCATGATATTTTGGGGGACGGAAAATAAGCTGGTGATAGATGAATAATGTTCACAAAATCTCATGCATTATTCGGAACTCGAACTCACATCCTACCTGAGTCAAGTGCATACGTTCACAACTAAATGTTATTTATTTCATTGTAGTTAATAGACAGTGTAGGCCTCATAGTGCGAGTGAATATAGGGTTCAGTCATTTTTCGTCCGGTGGAATGGCGAGTAGAAGATCATGGCAGTATTACCATCATGTTGCCACGTCATGAAAACATCCCGTTAATTACCTTAACGACAGGGAAACTACGAAAAACCTCTGTCAGAATGGTTGACCATAGCGTGGAAATTGAACCCCAGTCTTCTGGATAACGGTTCAGCGGTTCAATCCGAATGTGCTTCATAAAAATAAATAATGATTTTTCTGTTTCATTGTGTCAATATTTTTGTGAAGAATGCAATGAAAATGAAATATTGTTAAAACCAAACATTGAATATAGAGATCTACACATTTTCTCAAGACTTGAAACAAAATGTTTTCGGTTTTGGGTTTGACTATCAATCATGTTGTTTGGTATAGTTATACATTTTGGTAATTACAATTTCGAATACAAAAAATGCCCAATGAAAACGACTCCAAAAATAACGCACTGTTGCTTTCAATTTAAATACCATAAGAATGTAGGTCTATGTAGGTGTATTTTTCTTCAAATATGTACTATAGTTGAACTTTGATAATTGTTTTAAAAGATAAAAGATGTCGAAACTACGCTTAAACTGACATTCTCATCTTATATAATTTTTCATTAGGTTTATCCTTGGTGCTCGTCTAGCCGAAAGGAAGTGTTCAATTTAACCACGGTGTTATATGTACTGTACCTATACGATTTAACGGTCAATGTAAGTCTATAATTAGAGTATGGCATCGTTGAGGTAGGATATGTATGACCATGAAGTATGTAAAACATTGTTGAAAGTTCAACTAGCGGAGAGATCGCGAACGAGATTGTGTACCGTACTTCCGATTTACCTCAAATGACAGGTATTATTTTTTTCAGCAGAAATATCTCAAATTTCCCTTGTTTTGATCATGTCAATTTGGGCCGAACGCGCAGAATCTTTATTAGTAAAGATTATAAGATTTAGTAGTAAAGCAGTCTCTATAATGATATACTGGAAATGATCTCATCTCATACATTTTCTATGATTTTTAATTTGAAGAATAGTGAAAAAGGGAAACAAAATGAAAATGTAAATGAAAATCTCATCTCACATCATCCATCTCACATTCTAACATCTCACATTCTAATAATTTCCGAGAATAAGATGCGGATGCACGGTCTACTAGATAACATACATGTACGACCATGAACCACGAGCTCTCCTGAAGGCCATGAACTAACCGGTGTTATAACAAACAAGGGCCGCGTTCATTGTTGATGTCTAATTGTTATAATATGAGGTGGCAAGGGCATAGCGATGTTTAAAAAACACCCTAATTTACATGTCGTTTGGAACCAATAGTAGTAACAACGGAGTATAATCAGATAGCATGTTCATCAGGTTACCATAGGAAAGAGAGAAGTTGAGAACCGACAAACTAATACCGAAGTTGTGATTGCAGAATCTGGTTTGAGGGACATTGTTGCTCACATATTACAACAATATGTGACAAACTTGAAAGTTGAAAGAAGTATTATTGATTAATAGGTATCGCATGATATTAGTGTTGTTGCGTGCTTCGAATGAGCAATTGATGTAAATGGTATATCATTTTTCACTATGTCCACTGAACTATGGATATAATGTAGGTAGGTCCCAAGGAATACAAGCGCATTGAAAAGAAATATGTCCGAGTAGATGAATACAAATGATTAACAATAAGACATGGGTATCAAAATATTGTATTGATAAAGTGTTCAGTTTCTAATGCATAGTTGAATAAATTAATCTGAAATGTTTTCACATTGATAGCTATAGGATGCAACAGAAATGTGAAAGGGGTGTGTAGGGGGAGGTCATTGAGATCTATAAATACGTTGAAGACCTTCATCCGTGATAATTGCAATGTCATGCGAGGTTATTGCGAATATTTGGCCATTGTTTCAACTGCCGAGCCCCCCCTAATTTACATGCAGAACGCGTTGGGGCGTAACTGTGCCCTAAAAACACGAACAGTATTTGCACCAGTATTTGGCAATAATGCGATCTCTCCTAACCTTTTTCACACCTTGTACAGTTGACATTTTTAAGAATATGCATGATGGTATGAATTATAAACAACATAACAAAGTAAGGATTCTGCATTTGTATATCAAAATATTATTTTCATGGATTTTTAGCCGCTCTACTCAATTTTTTTTTGATTATTTGTTCAGTTGTGAATATTAACTGAATCTCAACTAGCCAAAACCCTAAACATCACGTCCATGAAGTTGGCCCCTCACATACAGTACTAAGTAGTACTAACGAAGCACTAACGCTGGCCGTTGACGTTTTCAAGATTGGAGATACTTGAGGGTCTAGCGTGAAGTCAGCCCTTCACACGGACAACGTGTTATAACGACGACACCTGGGTATTCATGGCACTAACGGGTAATAACGAAGCACCAAAATGGTAAAATACTATATTCATATTCTCTTATGTGAGGGGCCAACTTCACGGACGTTAAAATACCTGATACAATTACCTGTCATCTAATCTTCTCACTGTCTCATTCGTCGCTCACTGACGCCATTAGATATTGATAGCCAATAAAATGTTTCATGAATTTGATATAAATATAACTAAATACATACACTTATGTGTGATCAAACCGTGAATAATAAAATGAATAAAATACATTTGACTAATTCGTGGATCGCCAACCTTCACTTCACTTCTGACAAATGATCAGATTGCTATCTATAATTACTGTTCGGTCAACGACTCCCATGGACCAACAGCTAGGTTATTTGGGGGCAGATGGATATTGTTGACATACCCGCAACGTAGTCTCCGAAGCCGACGGTGGAAACGGTGACGAAGGCGTAGTAGATGGCGAGCCCCCAACTCCACTGTTCCATGTAGACAAACGCGCACGCCGGTAGGAAGATGAACGCAAAAATGCCCATCAAGATGTACATGGCTATATCTCCTATCAATCCCAGTCGCGTTTCGATACGTTCACGTTTGTAACGATCTTTGATACGCAGGATCTAGAATGAAGAGAGCGTTAAGGATCTCTAAATTTTGATTGGGTTAGACCGGTCAGGCTTTGAGGGATTCTTGCCTTATTCTCACATGTATTAAAATCAATAGAATTTGATACGGTTGTGGGTATTCACATTCCACGCCTTAGGATTGAGAAAATCATTGGTGTATCTGGAAAAGTTTTAGAGATACCATGATAATACTGTGTTTCATCTACTTTAAAATTGAAGGTTTTATTTTTTTCATGGGATAGAATTCATATTTCAATTCGTCAACAATGAATGCAAATCTCAAGTTGAAACAACATAACGATGGTGCGTTTTTATGAGTTATTATTTAGAATATAGAGAGGAAAGACAATTATTTTGAGCTAAAAAGTGATTCAAATGAGAAATTCATCATTTTTTTCATTCATAAAATATATCTACTTCTGAAATCACTCAAATGATTCATGTGAGTCATTTAGTTATTTCACAAGGTCTCACATACAATCGTTCCAAATGCAGTCGTTTTCAGAATTGTTCTCCTACAATTATTTATAATAATTTACAATTATTTATGGGGTGGTAAGATCGCACTTTTGGTGCCCCGTCCAAACGATCCTATCTTTCATCCTTAGCTTCAATTGGGGTTTTGTATCAAGTTTAGATGTTATTAGAGAAAAAAAACAATCATTCGAGTGAAGTAGTTCAATAAGAGGAGCCTATTTGAATGAGATGCATTTCGTTTTCACATATTTTAAATGTCTCTGAGGAAGGAAGGATGCACAAGTCCATTGTGAATGTATCATGCAGACTTTGAAAGGTGCAGTCGAGGCCTGATATGGTAACTTTTACAGTATTGATCTAGACGACCGAGGGAAACACGAAGAACCTCAGTCAGGAGGGGTAACCGTTTGGAATTTACCCCCAGTCTCTTGAATTACGGTTTAGAGCCTACTGATATGTATCAGTCAATTTAGCCAATTTAGTTTACCTGTAAGAACCACAATGACTGTATGAGTCACAACAATATATATATATATATATATATATATATATATATATATATATATATATATATATATATATATATATATATATATCATACATAAACAATTACAAATAAGGTTGGCAAGGCCGGCTTGCAATGCATGAAGTTAATATTTCTATATCATTACTTTTGTGTGTAAGACTAAGATTTTTTCGATGGAGCCAAGACAATAAATTATAAAATACGCCACCACTCTCCCAGCTGAGTACTTCATCATTACCACAATGCTGAAGAACTCGCCAAGTGTAGCCAGGAGTATTCCCGTAGCGGGTATCCCGATCAGCGCGTAGAGGATCATCCACATTCTTCCCGCGTCTGACGTCGGCGCGAGATTCCCGTACCCGACGGTTGTTGTCACGGTGATGGCGAACAAGAAGGAGTTGAAATAGTTCCACTTGTACGGTCCGTCGCTCGCGTCGTCCTCCAACGACGTGTTGGTGACAGGACGGCCGCAGTACTCCTCCAGACGTCCCATGATGAAGTCACCGTCGCCAGGATCTATCGTCGTGTAATGCTGGTGGAGGAGGTCTAGAGGAAGACAGAGTGTTGATAATGTATTTTTGTTTACAAAAAGTGTTGCAGAGATGTGTTGGAAAAACTGTGGATAAGTTGCTAGTGAGCTATAAAGGAGGCCAGGAGGCTTATTCTGAAAATATCCGTCGATTTCTATGCAATCGACTCCGTTTCTATCTCACTACATTATATATATATATATATATATATATATATATATATATATATATATATATATATATATATATATATATCCGTCTATAAATCCGATTTCGCTATATATCCATGATGACCGAAACGGATTCGATGACTATGTGCCGGAAAAAAATACCATTCATAATACGAATACAGCCAAATCGCTTTCAAAGCGGTCGCTTTCATTTCCATATGATCGAAATCCAGTTCCAGAATGAGCCTCCAGGAGGCCGGGATTCGACCACTTTGATAGCGTTTTTCGTATTTTCGCCCAGTTGTTAAGTGGGTATTGGGACGGTTCCTTAACATTGGGCCGCAACGTTCTTTAGCTCATCATTACAACAAATTAAAGAAGGTTATTTATTACCTGACCAGATTAGTCCTACCTTACCGGCTGAAAGCGAAGTAATAGAATAATACAGAAATGCAAAAGTTCTACAGGTAATGGGATTGGTGGATGAGTGAATCAGTCACGTTTGGAACTTTGGTTCGATTCCCGTCATAATTCTAATTGAGGTTTTTCATGGATTACTTCTATTGCCAAGCATCTGTCGAGCCCCTCTACAGCAAAAATCTTCAGACCAAAACTAATATATCCATCTCAAATAAAATTGTCCGACTGCCTTGATTCTTTTGATTTATAGTAATTAGTAAATTGGACTCTTCATAAATACGAAATTGTTATGGTAACTTAACTAAGAGAATTTCAACACGCCCTCTTCCATTCATCAATGCGAAAATGATGGCATTTTCATAGCTCGATATAAATCGTCCAGCAGGGGTTCGTCCTTATACTTTTTACATTCAGCATTATTAGAACTTGATAGTTTTCAGAGTCAAGAGTTTTTATACAAGCAAATAATATCACAGATATGAAACGAGAAGTTTTTGAGTAAAATTTGATGATGATGGTCAACATCGATGAGAGCCAGCAACATTGCAGTTGACCTGTCATGAACTAGCTTTTCAAATCATTAACAAATACGTTTCATAGAATAAATGATTCTGTAAATTACGTGCAAGATATATCGACAAATCTTTTCAAGTGGTGATATTCAAAGAGATGATAAGTCAACAAAAGGATAATTGAGTTAATTGCAGTGATTATAGAACTCAGCAGTGATTATAGAACTCAATATTGAAATAGAATATGCTAATCTCTGCACCTGATATTATTTGATAACTACTATCAAGTGTTATACTTAATTGAACTGAAATCAATATTTCATATTTTTTTTTACCATATGACAATTATCAATTAATCATTAGCCTTCATCGTCTTGATATTGAAGGATGGATGAAGGATCAAAGAAAATTTTCCAAGATAAAATCCTATGGTATTAGCAAGATAGTCTAATAACAATGAACAAATTAAACATTGAAAACCTGTGAAATGAGGCGTATTTTTCACCTTAACAACAGATCACGACAAAATCAACAGCAGATTGGGAATTATCAACAATTGACCGTTCGGCGGAGAGATCACCTATAGATGACATCGAAGTCTACAAATTTCAGTGCCATTGTGACTTGTGATATATTTTCAGCAATCATAAAGATCAAAATAACAAGACAAATATGAAAGTAATAGTAGGCCTGGATTACACCGCAGTAGTGGCAGAACATGCTTATGGGCCACACTAAAATGATACGAACTATTTTAGTTAGATTCATTCAATTAATTTATTAATTTCATTCGATTTATTAAAAAGACTTTTCAGCGAATCAATACTTATTTACGAAAACCTAGATATTTTTAATAGTGAAGGTGAATGATCTTTGGGTGAGAGAGGCATACCGAAAGTTTCAAGTAACATAACCGATTAATCCAACATAGTTCATCAGCTGTGAACAGATGTGGAACAAAAACCGTGGAGGTGCCAGCAACCTCGTGGAGGAGCCTGAAATAGCAGATCCTATCAGAATTTAAGAATTATGAAAAATTGTAATTTTGTTTGTTTTTGTTTGTCTGTTTGATTTTGTGTATATTTTATCCCTAAATCTTGTATTTTGTCTACCTGTTATAGTCCAAGGTGACGTGATGTACATCCAAACGATAAATAAATAAATACATGAACTAATATAATATTCACATACGTTTTATAATTGTTCAAGAATGTGAAGAACCTGATTTCGAATTCTTCTTCTTTCAATCGTAATAGATAGAGCCCTTTTTCGTGATCGAAAAGAATTGAATATCTCCTCATAAATTGCACTGTCACCTAGAGAAAATTAAATACGTTTCTGTAAATTAGAATTGGAGCTAAAATCCTCTTCATTCTCGAAATGTTTCTACAATATTTCTAAATGAATAGAAATCCATTTATTTGGCTGCTGAATATGCACTCATGAGTGACCACAGGGATCCAGCTTGCTGATCAATACAAATATACGATAGTAAAAGAAGAAAAAATCGAAAATTGAAATAATAAAACGAAATTAACAATATGAAATGAAAATAAAAGAAATGAAGTTGATGATTAAAAAAATACAAATAATGTTAAACTAATTTATATTATTATACAGATGATCATAGACGATTGATGATGAGTCTCAAAATAGAAATAATAATGTTGTCTAAAAGTGAAGATGAAATGGCGAATGCTGAGTGAAACAGACTTGATATCTATGGTGAATTGTTGATGCTGACTTGATTGACTTGACTTGATTGTGATTCAGTTTACCAGCATCATCCTTTCAATTTGACGTATTCTACAACAATGTTTATAATTGTTATATATGATTCAATGAATATCATCATTATCATTATTTGTGTATATTGACAATGATATGACGATCTCCAGCCTAGTAAAGAGCTCCTCAGTACGTATACAATTGAGACGAGGAATATGGAGAAGCTAATGCGCGGGTACAGTTAACTTGGATTATTTGTTAGTCTGAAATACAGCAAGTTCATTCATGCGATAGAAAAAGCGTACGTTCGTATACAGTATCTTGGAAAAGTATCCACGATGAAATAATCAACTTGATCGTAGAAGTTTCTAGACCGTATTTTCTGTGTTGAGGTAAGATTTCGAAGTGCCCTGAAGCATATTTCAACTCTGTTCTCAGATATCCTGAAGATCTTACTGAAAGAATAGATTATAATATGAGTTGAATTAATTTGTTTCTCACACTAAAAAAAAAAAATACTTGGCCCAAAATTGAGATGAGTGTGAATAGAACATTTCAATATTAAAATATATGTATACCATATACCAATATGCACACAATACCAATAATTGTCAACTTTAATATTCGATTGAGATCAATAATATCTCCAGATACTGAAAATAAAATATTTGATTATCATTAATATAATTTAATCCCAAATATAATCAATTATGTATTGCCTCAAAGTCAACAAATTTTGCTAGACACATTGATATCATGATTTTTCTGCTTCTCAACTTGGTAGAGTAACTATAACGATCGACGTATTCACATAAATATTAAATTTACAATACAATACATATCAAAATAATGTGAATGTTATCTCTGACATATTGCGAAGAAAAATGGGTGGAACTTGCATATTTGCTATTCTGAAGTGACCTATTATTTCCGACAATACTAATAATAGTGGAATCCGCTAGAAAAAGTTCAGCCTCTGCTCACTTCAATTTTCAGATTATAAATTCTAGTACTAGGAAAACGCGGGATGCGCGTTGTTAGACGAGCTTAGGGGTATAGAAATCTAGAATGAAAAATAATTTGTCAACCCAATCTACATCTACAGACCTTGGATCACTCCAAACGTTCAAAAACCTTACGAGAATCAGTTATGTCACGGCCTTCCTCTTCATTCATTTCAATCGTTTTGAATTAATTGGTGACACTTGTTGCTATAGATTTAATTGGTTCCCGTAATAGCCTAAATTGATGGGAAAATGCTTTATAAATGCGTTTTCTTCGTTATTTCTCATCCGATTGATGCGAAAAATCTCTCAAAATGTGCTTAATAGTTTCCTTTATATTCGGCAAAAATTTGAGAGGTCTTGAAAAATTTTGATTTTTCAAGTATTTTCCTCCGGGTTATTCTAATAGGGATTTTTGAAATTTCTAAAATTCATAAAAAAAAAAGTTACCACCCGATAATGCCACAAAACTATACAGATCTAAGTTAGATGAGGAACCATGACGAAAAAAAGTTTGAAGTTGATAGCTGTAGCCGTTTGACCTGTGGAGAACCGACAAAAAAACATAAAAAAAAAAAAAAAAAAAACATAAAAACGAACACCATTTTTTTTCAGTATGTCAAATTGAATCCTCGCTAAAGCTCGTCTAACTATCTCATGACACCTATACAACGACTTTGACGTCTCACACATTTCTCTTAGTTTACTTCTGACACTTTATTAAAATTATTTCTTATCGCATTGAGTTATCTCACTTCTTCATGAATGTAATCAATACACTATAACTACTGTACGAGCGGATAGCAATTAACAAACACTTGATTACGATCATCTGATAGAAAAAGTCCACTGTATTGAGATTGATCTGTCGCTCGTCAAGAAGATATCAGTTTACACTATGGCTCAGTTGATAACAATGAAGAAGAAAAGTCTAAGGAAATAGAAGGAGAAAAAAGTTATCGTTATTAATGTAGGTCGTAATGAATGATCTATAGTCAACCATGTAGCAACTCTTGATTGGAGTGGAAAGAATATTTAGTCCTTGTATTTCATGTAAATATAAAGGTATGAAAACGCTATGTGTAACACGTTGTATAGTACTATGCGATAGAGAATACCTGTACCGGTATCCAAGTCTATAAGGCGATGTATAACTAATTTGTTTTGACCAAAGCCAGTGTGAAATAACAAACACCAACCTCCTTGGATCTAATGAGTGTCAGAGATAATTATGGGAAAGAACTTCTATCTGCATCTGAACCTGCTCATACATATTTTCAATTTTCTCAGGGTAACGCCTAAACTTTTCTCTCAAAGAAAATGCAAATTTCAATAATATCTGCAATTGAATGTTTATTGTTTGTTTTGTCTGATTTGTTTGATTCAGCTTGACCGTGGCTACCTTCTGGACAAGTCAGGATGGTAAACATAAATGTCAGAAATGAAGACGCTCAAAACAAATTTAAATAACTCATTTTCTCGATTTGAAATTTTTGTATATGGTTGAAGCAAGTTTACAAAGCCACACAATTGGTAACAATGTTTGTTGTGTGTGACGTAATGGAGGTTCTCAAAACGTCATGATTATATCCATAAACTTCTCCCAACTTCTGACACGATAGAGTTGTCATTATCAGGAAGAAATTTTGTATAAAACCACAGAAAAATAATACATGGTGAAATTTTTTGAGACCTAGTATAATATTGATTTGAATTCTTCCGAAATTCAATTATATGCAAATATTGCAAATATTGAAGGGATTCAACAGTCCTGGATCATATCACAATGTCACTTGATATGTTTTCCCATTGAATAGTTTCATTAGATACGATAAAAACAAACCTGGGTTCTAAGTTGATGCATATAGCAAATCAAACAACTCTTTCAACATCATTTTCTAACTATCAAAAATACCAACTACCAATTCACCCAGGGATATTTTTCCCATGCATTTTCACATGCTCTGATAAATGTGGTTCAGCTTGAACTAGTCATACGATGACCACCAGCCCATGGCTGTGATCTGTGGTTCTATATCGATATATTTATGACAACAGGTGTCAAACGTTATATCTACGAAATATATATTGAATTTAATGGGATGAAGAACACAAATAGGCCTTCTGCTTTTAATGTAGTCTGAAAATTATCAAGAGATGTGCTGAAGTTTTCTCTCCGTATCATGATAAATGTTCCTATTGGTTATAGTATGAATTATACCATTGATGATAAATGTTCCTATTGGTTATATTTGGTATATTTGATAATTTTATAACTTCATGATGTATACAAACATACTAGAACTGATATGGTTGGTACTAACTTATACTATATGCAGTTGGAATATATCAAGACTGGTTTCTGATTACGATTACAGTTGATGCGATCATTAAAAAAAATAATGATAATAATGAGAATGTAATGATGTATTTGGCAAACTGAAGAAATCCTACTGTCTCTCTGCGTAAACAAGTGTGTTAAACGTGTTTTGAAATGACTGCCATATGTTGTAGGCCTATATTACTTACTTCACTTTACAGTGGGCCTACTAACAGTTATATCACAGTACTTCACAGTACTTTATTTTGTAATATACAAGTTTTTAGATACATAAATACATAATTCATATGTGTGTGCACTGTATATGAATATATATATATATATATATATATATATATATATATATATATATATATATATATATATATATATATATATATATATACATATACATATATGTGATAATTAAACTTCTTGGATACGATCCAAGAATATATATATATATATACATATAGAATGGCAGTATCTATTTTTATATTTTTGTATAGTGACAAACTCGGACTCGGCGGTGGTGGCTGAAAGCAGAAGACTTGCACAATGTCAACACAAAGTGCAACACTGTTACCATGGATCAGGCTTAATAATATTGACTCTCCATAAGGTTTGACTTACTGAATATTTCAATTCTCTCTCGGCGATAATTGAGTCTTTTTTCTCGCTCCAGATTTGACTCTGACACGTAGTAAAACACGGCCCCTATGAACAGGTACAGGGTGTAGAATATCATGCCTGTGAACCACTGCTTCTTGGACATCATCTTGACACAGTTCAGGAGATACACTCGTCACTACACAAGAGGTACCAACACTCAACGACGGAATGATTGACGATTTTTTTTTGTATTTGTATACACTTATTTAATTATGGTTATTTCAAAGTATAAATTCTTCGATTGTTGGAATACCGCACTATTATGACGAAAAAACAAAAATGCGTTGATTTTGTGATTTTCAAGTTCTCAAGTTTGGTAATAGATTATAAAAGTCAAATTGTGCTGAAATCTTCAGAGTTTCTGTAATTCAGCTTATCGATTCAAGTTGTTTATACCTTGGATAAGTAAATGAGAATAATGTTGAGATTCTATACAGCTTCACTGCTTGCACTTTCTTTATAAATACGCTTTACGATGCTTAAAAACAATCAATTCTCCGTTCTAACAAGTATTTGTCCAGAATCCATTGTCTCGTGAACCAAACACTTGCGACTGACGAAGGCGGTGATGATCTTCATTTCACACCGTTAAAACTCGCGCATATAAACATACTCTTAACACTCGTAATAGCAATACAGTTCGAGGGAACAATTGCCTTTTTTTCTAATTGTGATTATATTTGACAAAAAAAAACTACACTGAAAAGGGGGCACGCCAGTGGTACAACTTATTGGTCAATGAGATATACTCAATTAAGCAGATGAATAATATGAAACTTTTTATTCATTGTTTTAATGTTACATTGTCGATGAGCTTTTCAAAATCAAAAATATTTTACAATATTAATAAAGTATGTTTATTATGTTCACATATTAATATATTTCACACGGTTGAATAGCAACTGAAGAATCATATGAGATTTTTATGAACAGTATTCATGCAGTCTTGTCTGATAAAATGTGAACTTCCGATTCTTTTCACTCACTTGCTAGCTTCTATACTTTCGTTCCATAAATATAGCTTGAAATAATATCCAACGACTTTTTATGTTGGATACCCGTTTATATAACCTATCACGTAAAATCGCGATTGTAGCAAGAAGTAGGTCCAAAGCTAACAATATGCTAAAAGATTAGCGTACAACTCACGAACATTGTAAAAAAAATGAGATCTCAACTTTGTTTCTTTTATAGATAAGCGGAGATTCGTCAGAGCAATATGAAGTATGATACGACTATATCTATATCTGTTTTGATGAGTGCAAACGAACGCATTCTGGTATAGAAGAGTGATGCTATATCGTGGATGCTAATTTTTGTCATTAGTTATTGACAGAAATAGATCTGTTAAACAACTGGAACACGTGGTTGTTGCATTGTTGTCAATGATGTCACAATAGGGCCGCCATCTTGTTTGCGAAAGAACAGCTGGAAGAAGAATAGTTCAGTTAGTCATTGTTGTAATAATGAATGATTGTATTGCTTCTAGATAACAATATTGACGGCATATGTATACACTTTGGATGTCATGTATCCGTTTGTTAGACTTGTGCATGGAATTGATGAGACTGAGAAATTATTAAACAATACAAATAATATTGGATGTGATAACTTTTATGATAGACCTGAAATGAGGTTGAAAAATATTCAATGTTATCCACAAAAGAAGAAGATCGTTTTACAATGGAATAATTGTGGAAATTATGAATATATTTAGGTCGGGAAGAAACTCACGGCAGCTTTAAAGTAACATTATATACTTCTGTCCCATAATAAATGACACACTAGTTATCATGGCAATAAGGCGAACCGGCGAATTATCAAAGATTGTGAATGGTTAATTCTAATTGGTGGCCATTGTCTGCCACTTGCAACAATGAGTGACGTCACTTGACAGAAGCCTATATGTTCAACGTTTTTGAAAGGTGTCGTTTCTAATCCTCATTTTTGTTCTGAAAATGTATTGAACCTGAAACTACCACAGCTATACAATGAAGTATGGCAGTAAAATTTGTGTCAAGTTAGGAAACGACCTTCTTTCGTAGATTCAAGTTTTTCAGGAAAACATCATGAGAGTCGTATAGTCGTGTGAGTATAATGACAGATTTTGTGTTTTTAAATGTCTCATTGAAGTGTTTCAAAAGAACTGGCTTTTTAAAAAATAATAATTCCATTCAACGTTCTGAAAATTGAATGTGAATATCCGGACTTTGAATTCACAAAACAATATAAGTAAAACTGAAACTAAAAAACTTGAAATGGTCAAGAGATCAACATTGTTAATTGTGTGTTGTTTTTATACTGACAAACCACAAATATTCCTTATAACTTATTAATAATAACGTTTGAGTATTAATCGAAGTTGAATGAAATCAGAATTTAATGTCGAAATGAAAACAAATATTGCAATATACAGATCTGTCATAATTTATTTTCTTCTTTCTTTTCTTTTTTTTCTTCTTTATGAGATTTGTGAGTCCAATTAGCTTATTGAAATTCGAACTGAAAAACCGCTGATCTGGACTGTGGTTGTGTCCATTACACACTATACACGAGTATGACAGTATTTGTTGACATACTTGTAAATAAAAACTTACATAATAGATAAGAACACAAAAATATTATTATATAGGCTTCTTCCAGGTGATTTTACAAATTGTTGTAAAAAGTGCATAACAATGACCCCCAAATTAATCATCCAATCCTAACTTCATTATTGGTTCGTTTGCTACCTTAGTTGCTATGGTAACTTAACGAACATCCTCTATCTCTATTGTAGAGTGGGAAAGGTCTTCTTGATATTTTTCATCAAATTGTAAACAATTATTTATATTTATCGTCAATAAAGATTTATTACACAACAACCCAGATACGGTAGTTATATACAATTTTCAGATAATGCGGCATGAAAGATAACGATTTCTTCATATTGGATACCGCAATCATGTCCGATTGTATATCTTCATATAAAGTTCATTGACAAACTATCGATATACGAGAGAATTTTTCATCAAAACATTTCTGTCATTAAAATCAGTATGACCATTTTTCTCGCAATTAAATTATTTATACTTAATGATCGACTGTTTTTGTTTTTCACTGATGTCTTGTT
Source organism: Brachyptera risi (assembly GCA_964007535.1). Lineage (NCBI taxonomy): Eukaryota > Metazoa > Arthropoda > Insecta > Plecoptera > Taeniopterygidae > Brachyptera > Brachyptera risi. The sequence continues at coordinate 35,025,568 of OZ023331.1, read as the reverse complement.
ATCTGTTTGACCCACGACCGAATATTATACTTATTACTATCATCGGAATAACTTGAGCAAAATACAGCAGACGAATATTGGAACTTGGGATCTAAAATTGTGTCGTTGCACGCAGTTTAATGTGTAATGAAAGGAAGTCATTATTTGACGGCTGTCCGCAAAGTGGGATACCAAATAGTACACAATTTATATTCACCCATTTTTTTCACAATTTATTCATTCCATATAATCATACATGAAACATTCATTCATTGTGAATACATTCACAAAAGTGTGTTTAGAAAAATAGATTACAGACAAATTCTGAAATGATATTGAACGAATATAGTTATTTATATATGACAAAACTAGGGAAATTAAAAGAATAGTTCAAAATTGGAGTGAGAATGAAAGCAACCACCTTTGATGAAATCCTCTGAATCTTGATCCGGTTGATACATTTTAGAGTGAATCAGGATGAAATTAAACCAAACCTTATCTCTCTCCAATTGATCAATCATAATTATTCCAACATATTATTTACTCTTGGGAAAAATATCTCATTCGTGAGGAAAAAGAATCAAGTCTGAGTGAGTGATATATGATGGGCCTACAAAAATTTTCAGTGGTTCAATTAAAGAAATTTCATTTCCATAATATTCTCAAATGGGTGAAAATTATCCACACATTTATGAAATATCACACGAAACCTGATTAGTATTTTATTTCAAGGTAGGAAAACATAATTTCAATAGATGGCTTTATAGCTCACTCATTCAAGAACACGTTTATATTGTATTGCTTTTCTAGATTATTACGTTACTTTTAACTGTCCCGACATTTTATCTCAATGAACTGACGAGGAGTTGTTTAATAAGCGGTTAGCTAATCCAACGCCAACAATTGGTTCCACTGCAACTTGCTCAAAAGCCTTATATCCTGCTGCTACATTGTATCAGATCATATAGGCCATGCAACCGTTCAATGTAACCAATCTAATGTGATAAAAACAGTCATTAGCGACCTCCGGTATTACCAACATGTAATGAGTTAGACAAATAATCAATCAATTCCTTGATTAGCATCGAACGACTTTATGAAGAAATATAGTGTCAAATCTGTGCAGGTACGGTTGAGGGTTTCTATCATATATTAGCATTGACGATTGGATGTAACGATCCATCTACACTGCTAGATTCAAGTTAAGGTTGTTGGTCATCTTATATTTGTAGATAATATATATATATAGCTATGCATAATATAAACGGATAACGGTTCAGTTTGGTGTGAACTAACCTTCACATGGAACAATTTGAACTATTTCCAAAATGAAGGCAAATTATCGTACCTACTCTGTATTGATATTTTCAAATTGAATCTATATATTATATATAAGTACGAAGTTAATTATTTGTGTTTTTATTGTCGAATGAACTCAGCTAGCAACTCAACTTCATCAGGAAAAATATTCAAACTTGATCATCCTTTTGTTTTATTGGATAAAACGAATCGAAATGAAAGTGATTCCGACAATTTGGAAATCATAATCTCGTATGAATAGAAGAGAAATCAAAATTGAAAAATTTAAATAGCAAATGAATGATCATGAAAAATGAAATTGAATGACAAAAAATTGAAAAAGATGTTCAATAATGAAATGCAACAATGAAACGTAATCGAAACCGAAAATTGAGACAAATACCGAATATTGAATAGAATAATGGACTTGAAAGTGAATGGAAAAATGATTGGGATTCATTTTGAATTTGGGATGATTGGGAGAGAGAAAAGACAAAGATAAGTTGAAGAAAAATAAATGACAGATAAAAGAAGTTCGACTATATTTCTCCTCCTCAATTCAGTGTTGGGTAAGTTCCTCAAATGAAGGAACTAGTTCCAATTTCCGTGACTCGATCCAGAAAAAAACTGGTTACGGTTACAATTCTTCAGAAAAAAAGAACTTGAAAGTTCCCCTAAAAATTGAGTTCCTTTAAAGTTCCTTTGAAAGTTACTCAAAAAGAGTATTTCGTTTGAATTTCATGGGTTTTAAGATGTTACTATGCATAAGACTTCCACGTTTCAGTATCAAATATTTCAATTCTGTATTTCAATCGAATACCAGAGGAAAGAAATTGTTTTTGAAATTACGTATTATACCATTTCTAGTTTCTATCAAAATGTGCAAGTGTTCGAATTTCCCATGTACTATTTACATTACAAGCATTTACAAATTCTTATATAAGCAGTTGGACTTTATGAGCAATATTCATTTTATATTTTGTGTAGAAATTGTGTCAATTTCTCGTATACACATTACAACATATTTCGTCTTGCACCTGAGTCTACTTGTGAACAGACAAAACTATTTCCTGTAGGCCTTGTTTAGTGAATAATTAATATATCATGTTCAATTGAGATCAATATAATATATTTTCAGAATAAGACTCGACATAAAATTTGTGAATCGACGATGCTTTGACATTTTTTTAGAAATGGTCCAATATTCATTTTCACAATATATATATATATATATATATATATATATATATATATATATACATATATATATATATATTTATATATATATATATATATTTTTATATATATATATATATATATATATATATATATATATATATATATATATATACACTTTTATCATTATGTAATCTTATGGACGTTATCGATATTTCAATAGTAATTTTTTCCTACTTCTAATTAGAATGCTCTACAATTCACTATAAAAATAGTATATTGGAATATTGGAATGTAGCAAGAGGAATTTCTGGATATCGCTAACTGACTAACTATAACATCACAATCAAAGGCAAAGCGTTTTCGTAAACATGTATAGTTAAGTAGTTATCGAGTATCCTCTCAAATAAAATTCCATTGTAGAACGAGTGATAGATAAGAATGGTTAACGATTAATATTAATCAATTATTAAAATCTGTAGTTCCTCAGTTAGCTGTAGTGCCATGGTTACAATTGTAAAGTTACCATTAAAGTTGTAACTTGAAAGAAGCCCATCAATACAATTGCAATCCATTAATTCTATCACATTCCAATACTTGAAAGTTCAACTTTCGTTGTCATTTTATTTCACACATCAAGTTGAATACACTCACCAAGGTAGATCAGGATTGAATACCAAGCAAAATCTGACACTTGTTCTGCGTTAAATTGAAATATTTACGTTTGACATCGTTTTGTAATGAAAACCACTTCGCACTGGAACACGATTCGATGCTCGTTTAGTCAAGTCTTTTACACCGACTTGTTCGTTTGAATGTTTAAACCACCCGCTCCGTGCAACAGGTGTGCACCACCGCACTCAATTCACACGTCTGTCAAGGAGGCTACAGTGTGACTGATAGGCGGGAGTACTGGACCAAATATCACGCATCTTATTACTCTGGTGGAACCGGGGAGTGGGAGGGGGGTCTTTTTGGTACTGACCTCTGTCTCTCTGTCTCTCTCTCTGTCTCTCTCTCTCTCTCTCTGTCTCTCTCTCTCTCTCTCTCTCTCTCTCTCTCTCTCTCTCTAACAGATCACATAACATCACGGTGATGGTGTAATAATTGTAACAATGAGTTTGTGATGTTTCTAGTCGTCCAATATAACAAATATAGAGTGATAGCATAGAACATAGAATATAGAATATAGACTATGAAGCGAATTATAAGAATTTTCAGTGTTTCTTTTCTTATCAACGTTTGGGCAGTTCAGTTATTTGTAAGGTTTTGTATAACATTTTGAAACGGGATATAATAACAAATGAATTCAATATATCGACATCCTAACTGCAAAACCTCGTATCTGAAGTTTTCATAATTGTGCAGTGGACACTATCAACTGTTATATATAAACTTTTTCGAGATGAAAGTAGATACGACGATTTTAGAAGGCCGTGAAAATAGACATTTTCTTTGGCCAAGCAGATACGAGGTTTTGCAGTACAAGTGTACAACGGAATGAATTATTTTAAAATTTAAGCGGCAATTATGTAATTTTTGTAAAATTTGTAGATACGAGGTTTTGCAGTTAGGGTATAGATATATAAAATGAAGGCACATATCAAATTTTTTTTAATTCAAATAAAATTAATAACAATTAAATACTTACCATGCATTGTTCAGCTAAAACGAGGGTGATGTTTTGTCGGGTGATATTTGTAAGGGTAGGGGGGGGGGGAGTAGGGGGGGGGAAGAGGACTTGAATTTTCTTAGTCTTCATTCGGCTCTTCTTTTCACTGTATTTGAGCATTCATTAATATGTCATTATACACATTATGTATGTAAAATGTGTATAATATACTAATATATTATAATATATTCTTACGAATAGCAGTATACGATCAAAGAGCACATACCTTATACATTACAACTTTACACCAGGTCTTGACTAACAATCGTTACCAGCAAACTGCTGAACAGACATATAAATATGTAATATGTAAATATCATAAAGATATTCAAAATGAAAATAGAGAGTATCAAGTATGGAAAAAACATCGAGTAAACATGAAAATTCATAAAAATATCAAATAAAGGACATTTGTCTACCTAATTTGAAAATGAGTGTCATCAGGTTGATACAGACATTTTGGGAGATTAAATTCTACTATATATTCATACATTCATTCAATTTTTATTAAATATCAGTTTTTTTCTCCCAAAATAATTTTTCGAATCTAATCGTTCTATGAAACCAACAGATCTGAAAATAAAATTGATACGATTTGTAATTTAATTCATCTAACCCCCTACATATTTGTACAATTTGTGGCACTAGTAGGTCCATCTCATAAGAGATGAAAATTCATAATGGTCATTTTCTTGATACGTCTCAGAAACTGAAATACATCAGTCCTCATTCTATATTTTATTCTATTTCATTACCAAACTCTCCCATTCTGCACTTTGGGAAATAATCTTAAATTTATGTTGGGTCAGTTATTTTCTACCATTATTTGCTTCGTCTTCGGACCAAAATTAATAAAATGAGCTTCCATTTGAAAAAGCAATCAGAGAAGACATTTTATTCATGTGAATTTGTAATATTTGTTGAACTCAAGTGTCTAGTTGACAATCAAATATTCAAATACCTGTAAAATTTCCAAGAGATATATAATCAATAGATACAACACCACCAAAAATTAACTAAATACGAATTCACTAAATTGCTACTTGAATTGAAAACGGTGTTGTCTTGACAAAAATACAAACATAGGTTTATGTGTACAAAACCAATCATTGCATGGAAAAGTCACTTGAAGTAAAAATGTTTTTCCTGTAAGTGATCTGATTGTGATAAAAATAATAATGATAAAATCAATTCAAAAAATGCAAAAATGCAATTTATCAAATATCATTCAAAATAAAATAGTAATGGTTCAATGGTCCCGCAACATTGGCGCTCCGTGATTGGCTGACATTCAAACAACATAATACTTCAGTATTCATACCAAAGTACAGGGTATGTCTTAGCGCATCGAGCCTTTGACTATTGTACAGTTGTGACTTCGTCTCGTTCACATGTTTACCTTTAAGTTCCTAATAAAGTAGATGACGTGACATCATATAGTTAGGACTGCGCAAACTGAACGAGTTTTCGTACAAGGGAATGCCATATCTTAAAATAACTTCATCCAACACCGTCATTACATTATTTGAAATCAAATTGAAAGTTGGAACATTGCCACGAATACATTTACATGTGTATGTAGATTCTTCTACTTCACTAATTGCATCTCTGAACATTGCTTTGCACTAGTTTCTTTTTTATTTGACCGCCTTATTATAAGCATCTTCCTTCCTTGTCAGACTGTCACGTGACGTCATCATTGAACGCGGATTTGTGAGTGTTTACGTCTGCTGGAGATGTCAACTACAATTCACGCCAACCTCTCCATACTTACTTTATTTCAGTGAAACTTTTTCTGTAACCGTATTGGGCTTAATGACACACTGTAACGATAACTTAAATCTATTGGCGTTGATAAATGAGATAAAGGGTGGAAGAGATGTCAGAAAATATTTTTGTTTGTATCGTACAATGGTAAGGACAGTGTATAGTGGTTTTCTCTCTAGGAATCATTAAGGACGGTCCTTTTTCGTTAGGAACTGCGTTAATTATTCATAAAGGTGATATTTCGATATCTGATCTGGCAGTAGCTCGTGTCTGTGCATGAATGACACCGTGGCTGCTGGTATAGTTGCATGTTGTACGTACTGTAAGTGAGGCAGCAAGGTGTTAATTACACCGTATATAATTGATCTTATTAGCATGTCAACAGCCAACAAGTGAGTGACGTCACGACACAGATACACTGCCAGGTGACTTGACTGTAGTATTCGTCGCTTTACCCCATCTTGCGTCGACGCTTCGGCGTGATGTTAGCAATCGTGGCCGTCGTTTTCCGACATTTTGTTCGTCATGACACCCCGTGATGTGAGGTATAATTTGGCGTCGCATTCCACCATCTTGTTTGGACATTGTATAAGTGGTAAATGGCCGTCGTCAACAGACACTGTTCTAGAGCGTCGCTTCCAGCCATCTCGCATGTCTCATACGTCGTTATATGAGCAACAAATTATTGACGTCGCTTTTCGACATTTTGCTTTTGTGACAGCTATGAACGCTTGGAGATAGTGATTGGAAAATCATACATGTTTCCATTTTGTGCAGGAAATAGTTTAAATAGATCCATACTTGTTGAGACATATTTCACTTCTGAATTATTTATGCAAACAATATAGAAGAGTTTTCGGTGTCTATTTATAAGTCGTTTTAGAACAAATAACGTCACATATACAACACAAGCAACAAATATGGGATGTATTATCAAAATTACATCATCAAAACTTCAAATACCTACTCATAATAATTGGACACGTATAGGCATACCTTAAAAAAGTTTCAGTTTCGGATACTAGAAAAAATTGTTCATGTGATGGGTTTCAGAATCTGTCCTTGGAATAAAAACTCAAACCAACTTGGACCAAGATTAGTTCGATACCAAAATATCAACTGTGACTTGAAGCTAAAACGAATCAATAAATTGTGGATAATAATAATATATTCGTGACAATTTGTGTGTTTTTAATTTGAAAAACATCCAGAATAATCCACTTATGGACGAAAGAAAAAAAAACTATAATATCTTTCAGTTTTCACTGACTTCAAGAATACATTGGTTCATACTTTCATTAATTTTCAACTTCTCTTTCCATCAACTCATCAGTTTTCAAGACTTTCCTGTATTTTTTTTCTCATCTTTCAACGATACTGATGCGTTTTTATCGTATATAAAGTCGAAACCTCAATCGCAGGATAATAATCTCTACTGACATGTTTGCAATAACTGTACTTCTTGCTAGACTGGAAGACTTGCTATATAAGGAAGACCTTCGTGTACCAACTGGATAATAGTAAAAACCTGACCATTTCTTAATTCCTCACTAGCACTGAAACTATCAGAAATTAACGCTTTTGAAAGACACGGTTGCGTTTTTTATTGCCAACCTGATGCCGGAAAAAATCATAACACTCTCAAAATATCACAGCTTCAACCATTATATTTCTGTTTGTTACGTTGGTATACGATATTCTTTTGTGGATATATAAGTGTAAAGACCGAAGAGTAAAACATTATCAGCTCGTGACTATTAATAATATCTTCTGATACATCTTCACGACACGGCCAATTCATAAGGACGTGACATTGTAATTAATACAAGAAGCATGCATCATTATAGAAACTACATAATTCTGGATCAACATGCACTAATTAGATGAGCGTATAAGAGAAGTAATAGTCGTTTAAGTTTATCACGGAATAAATTCACACATCATACAAAATTGTTCATCTGTCGGTCTTAATTTAAAATACAATCTTTCTTGTAACTTTGTTTCTTGTAATCTTTCTTGTACAATCTTTCTATTTTTGGTGCTTTACGAGGGTAGTTGGGAATATTATTGAGTGGTGTATTTAACTATACACTCCATTCGCGTCGGTTGATGATGATTGATATGGTGGGAAGATCTCATTTGAAAGTTTCAATTTGATCACAATTTTCCGTAGGAAACTATACGATAAATTTGTATAATGGTAGTGATGTTCGTTGACATTGATATTATTGAGGAACACGAACGAAAGATCTGTAGTCAGAATAGTCAATGTGGCAGTGTTTGACTCCTGTTCTACTGAATGACTGTTCAACGTGCGTATATAAATAATCTTTATTGGTTCGTGGCTTATCCAAAAGTTTAAAGGATAATAATCAATATGAAATGAAATTGTTAATATTAATACATATATATATATATATATATATATATATATATATATATATATATATATATATATATATATATATATATATATATATATATATATATATATATATATATATAAATGGAATAAAGTTGAATAAGTGAAAAAATTGAGTGATTAATTTAAAGTTGAAATAAATAATAATAGCAGTATGCTTAGAAAATTGAACTAATTAAAAAAATTGAGAATATAACTGAGGAAAATTAAAGAAAATGAAAATATTTTAGGTTCTTACAGAAAATGAAAATATGACGACTAATCAGCACATGTATGCTTCAATTCAAACCTCATTTATTGCGGTTTCAAAGAAAAACATGTATTGTTATCCTATGTTGGATTGAGCTCTTGTAATATCTCCATCTTGCTTGCTCACCCAACAACGATGTTCAAACTGTTTCCTTTATAGATTTATCACTTTATTGCACAATGTGTCAGATGAATTTGTGAGTGGGAAAACGCAGCAAATGATATGTAAGACGAGCTAAGACTGGAAAGCTATACGTCACATAATCCTTGAATTCGAATCTATCAACACCCTGCTTACCTAATTCACCTATTGATAATTTCACTCGTTTCACGATATAATTTGTTTTATCTTTTGATAATCTTTTAATTTCTTTCCTAATAGCTTCAATTGATGTAAAAATAAGTACCTAATAAGTGCTTGATAATTTTTATCTCTAAAAAGACTTATCCGATTTGAATGTAAGATTCTGGGTTTCTATACTCAACTTCCGTATCAATATTAATCTAGTCGGAGAACATATTTCATTCGTTCAATATGAAATTCTCACAAAGTGTTGATACTGTTATAGACATTTTTCCATGAAATTTTTTAAATTTTGGACTCATCGTTCCTGAGGAAATGAATTAAATCATCTTCTTTTGAAATAATGACTCGAATTGATAGAAAAACCTTGAATTTCATGAGTTCAGCTCAGATTCAATTTGTTTCTTAATAGCTTTTTGATTGATCTGAAAAAATTACACATGAATGCATTTTCTTCATTCTTTCTCACTAGATTGTTGTATAAATCAACGAGAATATGTATGATGTAGGCCTATGGTAATTACCACAATAAAAAAAAATTGAGAGCTTCTGAAGAATTTTAGTCTCAAGTATTTTCCCTCCGGGTTATATACTCACGGGTATTTTCTAAACTTTCCGATTTTTATTCGGAAAAAGCGTACGGCGCAACTAATTTTTTTCTGAAAAACAATCTCACCTATTTTGATGTGAAGTTTGAATTGATTTTCATTTTTCTTATACACACATGCACACACACACACACACACACACACACACACACACACACACACACACACACACACAAACGAAGCTAATTTTTTTCGGTGTAAGTTGAATGGAAGTCTCCTCTACGCTCATCTAATTAATTATCCGTTGATTTCTTCAACATTTGCTGAATGATTTGTCGTTGGATTATCACGAAATTTCATGCAATTTTGAATAAATCTGTAGTAATAGAAGTCCGACTTGTGAAAATTATAATTGTCATCGAACATGGCTGATAAAACAAACACAAACTATGGTACAAGTATAAGGAATTATTTGAAATTATTCTTATGGAATTCCTTCTCGCCCTGAGCGTTTCTAATTATTGTGTCGGTACATGGAAGATACAGGACCAAATTGTTCGATTTTATTTTAATTTCATCATCATTAGATCGATCCATAAATATATGATATAGTCATAATATTCCATCATTATCATTTGTATTCATCATCATTTACTGAGACGGGTAGATCAGTTGCTAGCGCACTGACCCGTCATTCAGGAGACTGGGGTTCGATTCCCACCGGCTCGCCCATTCTGTCCGAGGTTTTCACGGTTTTCCTCTTACGTAAATTTGAATACAGGAACAGTTCCTTCATAGCTGGCCATGAACGATTCCTATTCTACCTCTTCACGATAAGAAACACACAGATCATTGTGAAACCCATGAGGTAAAAAAAATTATATTATCATTATTTTATTATATCCATTATGATGTAATTTATCAGAAGTGCTTTTTTGATGAACAGTCCTAAAATAAAGGCGTATTTATTTTCTTCGTTCTCGTAGAGTCTCTTCTTGTTTGGATGATAAACCCAGTGAAGCATTGTTGCCTACGTCATGAATATACCAGCTCTAATTGCATAATTGTTTTATAACAAAATATACGATACACATGCCAAGTGCCTATACTATCTCTTCCTCCTCACTCGACAAATTAACCGTATCTTCTTTCTTCCGTGGATTCCCACAGCAATTAGATAACGCGCGGCAAATAGGGGTGACCACATACGAGGCGTTGTCATGAGCGAACCAGTTGTGACCTCTTTTATATGGCTTTTACATGGTTAAATGTACCTCTTCTTTACATTAAAATGGCTCAATCTATTGGTTTGAGATTTTTCAAAGATATTTTTGCGATAGATTCAGTATTCACATATATATATATATATATATATATATATATATATATATATATATATATATATATATATATATACATATATATTTATATATATATATATATATATATATATATATATATATATATAGGCCTTTATGTATATATATATATATATATATATATATATATATATATATATATATATATATATATATATATATATATATATATATATATATATATATATATGTTTGTTGTTTTAAATCTCATTTCAATAATCTAATGTTGCTTAACAACATCACCAACAGCTAGATTATATGGGGGTAATCATGTTATTGTTATAACTTGAAAAAACCCACACAGAGTTTTTTTCTAGAGTCAGAACGAGTCTTTTACGTTCATAAAAATAAATTAGTGTTGTAGTTGCTGTCACTTTTATTGATGAAAGATTAGTGGAGGTTCCATTTCAACTCTCAAGGAATCAACCTCTACATGCTTTTGTTTCATTGTATTACATTTCGTGCAGCAGGTAAGAAAAATGAACTATGTCCAGATAGCCATTTTTGCTATAATTTAAAAAGAGATTAATTGATGAGGATAAGAGTGATATCAATAGCATTAACCTACCAAATCTTAGATAAACCTGGTACATCTCACTGACGGTACTTTTATTTCTCAATATTTCACTGTTTATTGGTGATTACCTGGTAGATACAGATTGAACCATTTCATATACACTTGTAAATCCACGAAAGTACAAGGCTCCGATCGGACGCCCCTCTGCTATTCTACTTCAAGAGCAACACGGGTGGTTCGATTCTTTATCTTTCGACTATACAAGTGTATATAACAACACCCTGTACAATAAGGAAATGGTGAAGATGGTATGGATAGTTCATCTTTCGGTAGTTGTTGATTATGGGAAAATGCCATAGAGAATTGAGTCGAGATGTGAAAATGATCAAAACTATCGTTGATGACTGTGGCACAGTATGTATGTAGTACATTGAAATGTAAGACATACAAAACCAATTATAGATCCTCAGTGTACGCATTCTGTCATTTCTGTAAAAAAAATCCGTGCGAACAGAAACAATTTTTCTCTCTCGTTGATTATAAAGTATTCGAATATAACTCATTCTTCAAAACTCATCATAAAAATTGATAAGACCACAGATTAAAAAACTATGTCTTTAAGGTACGTGAGTGACTAAGGAGAGAACTAGTATGAAAGCATTGACTTATTACTTATTAGAGACTTGTAAGTCATATAAAGTAATCATCTATTTGGCAAGTCATAGATATACATGAGAAAGGAAGAATGGGTAGACCTATAGGGTGAGGTGGCCGGTATGTTCCATTGGGGGATTTCATCAGTAGTCAGTTATGTAATCGGGTGTAGCTTGTCGAAAGGGAAAGTTTGTTTTCCTTGAATTCTATACAAAATCACAAAAATGCCACTTGTTGAATTCTATGCAAAATCACACTATTGACTGATTTAGATAGGTAGAAAAGAGACTTGTACTTCTGGTTCGAGCTGTACTTTCGTCATTTGTGAGCATAAAATAAAATCAGCATCCTCATCTTGACGAGAAAAAAATGAAAAATATATCAATCGAACGAAGTACAAAGTATAATTACGTAGGCTTATTTGACGTTTCGGCACAATTGTACCGTCATTGTACATTGTACATTGTATAGTGTACATTGTACCTGTCCTGTGTCATAACCGAATTTGTATCCCAAATACAACTAGACTTAACATTGTTGTCTTTATCAACAAACTTTTAAGTTTGTTAACTTCTGATCGCACCTAAATAGATAATATATGTTATATAATATTAAATTATCTGATATTAACGACGCTTACACCGAAAAAATGTTACTCATTTATTGAGGAAAAGGTTTGGAAACTCGAGGTTTCATGATCAGCCCTCATAATGTTGTAATATACGTCATTAAAAGAAGAGGTGTTTAAGATTAAGGAGATACATTTATATATATTCATGATATAGGCCTGGTAGTGTATATTTGATAGTATATATATATATATATATATATATATATATATATATATATATATATATATATATATATATATATATATATATAATATATATATATATATATATATATATATATATATATATATATATATAAATATATATATATATATATATATATATATATATATATATGTGTAAATATATAAATATTCAAATATGTGATGGTGTATGCGTACTGTACTACAAACAAGTTGATATTTTTGTCTTACATTTTTAGTTATCAGTCTGTATTGAACGTCAATTCATTCCACGGTAGTTGGTTATATTCTTAAAGGATCTGAAGGGGTGAGATATCTGAAGATATCTCCAGATGTGGGATGAAGTGTATACTCATTATTGTACACTTGAATAACTTATTTACAAAAATAAGTGGATACATTTGCCTAATTGTTGCTGTCGAACTTTTTCAAAACATTCAATACATCAATACTAAATCGATGGAGATTTCTATTCTGAAACAATGATATCGAATCATTTTACAAGCATCGTTCAACATTTGAAGCAAAGGATACATCATCGATACCATTCAAAAGCGGTACCTCTTGATGGTTCCAATTGACTTCAATGTGAACTTGTGTACCATATGTTCTTTCTGTGAACACTTCTTCGCAGCAGAACTTCAGTTTACAAAAAGTCCGACAGATATGTAATGTATGAAAATATATATACAAATATAAATTACGTAGATGTAATTCAAGTTATTTGTTTTAATTTTTGTCATATCCAAACTCTTTGAATTTGAAAAGTGTTTGGAATATCTTTAATCATAGTCATGAGAACATATTAAACTTAATTCAAACCTATAATATATTGAGCTTCTTCGATTTCTTTTCGACGTCTACATTCTTCATAGTTTCTAAAAATTTGAGGTTTGTTCAATTTCGTTGAATACATGTTCAATTAAAAATTGCATTTGCTGCAACGGAGGCCGAAATTGAATTGGCAAACTCAACAAATTCAATATCAAGGTGTGTGCATAGATTTCGATTATCTTTCATACAAATGTCTCTCTCATCTTAAGTGGTAGTGGTGGTAAATATCTTTACTAGCATTTCTTTGCTATTCACATGGTCAATTACACTCCAATATTTTTTGTATATTTTTGTATAGTTACATTTCACAGTTGAACTATTAATAATATTAAATAATAGTAATATTAAAACTACAACACATTAGGAATTATAACTTACATGAAATTATTAGAAGACACAATTTACTATTCTAAATGAAAAATGTTGATTATAGTTGATTAATATACATTTGGATCATCCCAATGATTGGCACTTATTATAGGAATCAACTTCTTATCTTTAATACTTTTACATCACTCTCTTCTTAATTGACTGAACGTTTTCGCCTCTTTCTCGTTATTTTCTAATCTATTATAAATTCTAATTACCTTACAAAGCATGCACTGCGTTTATACCTATTAGTTTATACCATTTATCAAATGCAACCACTGGATTGAGATGATTGTTAGGTATCGCGACCCAGACTGGGTGTGAACACGGGATGCAGCCGGGTACAGAAAAGGCACGATTACAAGTTGAACTGAACTGATTCTAATCAGCTATCAGATGACATTCATTGAGTCACAACAATAGCTGTATAAACTGCAGCGTGCATATCCCCTAAACACGGCCAGTGGCGTCATCAGTATACGATTCTGTCAAGTGACGTCACTCATTGTTAACAGCGAGAGACAGTAATGCCCACCAGGGGCCGAATTCACAAAAGGTCATAACTTTGATCCAGCTCAAAGTTACGACAATTTCTAGAAATAATATCATATTTGATCCATTATTTTTTATTTTTCATTTCAATAAATGATAGATTGATGATAATAATGGATTCGATCAAAAATTAAGATTAACAAATCGAAAATAATGGATCAAATATGGTATTACCTCTAGAAACTTTGAGCATGTTATGACCTTTTGAGAATCTGGGCCCAGGTCATATGATAAGATCTCAATATTTGTTAGTTTATCAGTCATTGTAGCCTATTGCTGTGTAAAAGATTGTTCACAATTTTGTAGTTGACGGAGGTATATATAATCATCGTTTCATATTAATTATTTCTGGGTTCAACTCTTTTACTACTGTGAACGCATTTGTAAATGTGTCCAGAGTAAGTCTGGTGTAGACTTATCAATAAATCCAATCAATTAATCAACAATCCATTCATAGATGTTATTGACGATATAACAATATCCTCAATCTGAGATTTAATAGTTATAAGAATATAGGAACTAGTAATTAGTTATCGTCCACGATAACATC
Source organism: Brachyptera risi (assembly GCA_964007535.1). Taxonomy (NCBI): domain Eukaryota; kingdom Metazoa; phylum Arthropoda; class Insecta; order Plecoptera; family Taeniopterygidae; genus Brachyptera; species Brachyptera risi. The sequence goes on along the minus strand of OZ023331.1, from coordinate 35,010,483 downwards.
AGTATATTATCGTCTGAAATCAACTTCAAACTTGTTCAATTTATCGGCGTCAATAATGATCAATTTGAAAAGTCTGTAACTAATAATTCTGTATTATTTTTTAATTTTATCTGTGATTGCTATCCATTCTCAATTTAATCTAACATCACCTAATTTGTATTCTGATCCATCATGCAATCCACTATTGCTTCATGAAGGACTTTCATTCGTCCACTGTTCAGTCTTATACTAATAAAACTCAATTAAAATTATTATATTTAATAGTACAATATAGAAAAAAGTGTGGTGTCATAAATATACAGCTGAATAAAATGCATCAGAGTCATGCACTACAAGTATATAGGCTCCAATTAAATTCGTGACATTGAAATGGGTTACTTCTTCTCAATGATCAATTATAAAGAATGTCCATTAAGAATGTATCCAATATGCCTTGAACGCAGTTGTAGATTCTACGACAAAAATATTACTATAATCTTCCTACATTCTTGTTATATTTAAAATAAAATTCCACTTTATGAACACTTCTTCTCCACCTCCATAGTCAAGATTTTTTCTGAAGATGGATTGTCTGTTCGATACATTCCGCTTAGGCTTTTTGACTTAGAACTTGAAGACTATGGTTTTGTATTTAATCAAAAGACATAATGCAAATATGGAGTGAATATGATTATGAATATGTGTTCTGTCATTTTAGCTAGGTATTGAATTGATTGAAATTCAAAATACATGATATACACAACAGAAACAATAATTTCTGTGAATGGCGTAGGCCTACACATTTTGTCCTGTGAGAAGATTGTATTGGTGGCTCCTCCAGTATCAGTTGAAGTCCAATTCACTAGGAGACACACGTACTTTACCTCACCTTTCAAAGTATAGATTGTTGTTAATGTGATTTTGTCGGTGACATATACATGGGAGGATATGGAAGTATTATGTTGAAAAGTAGGCTCAAACCTTGCACACAGTTCAAACAGTTCAACTACTTTTGCTTGTGATGTTATTGAAAACTGAACTTTCAAACATGGCCCCTGATGGCGGATCACCTTTTTTATTATCTTGGAGCGTCACAACGACATATTTTTTCATCAATGATGGCATTTTTCTGGTCACCATCTGGTGTGACATAATTGATTGATGGTGGAACAGTTCTAAGTATTTTTTAATCTCATCAGAATCTTATCATCATTATATAGTTATCATATATATTATCATATTATGATCATTATAATCATCATATATATCATATATTATTGATGAGCGTAGCGAAGTCTCCATCCCACTCTTATAGGGCTTTGTCTGTGTGTTTTTTTTTTTGTTTGTTTGTAAGCACTCCACAGGTCGCAAGGGTTGACTGATCAACATGAAACTTTTTTTGTACACTCAAACTCATCCAACTTAGAACTGTATAGTTTTTGGGATGAATCGGTCACACCGATTTTGAGAATCATCATCTCAAAGTTTCTAAAAACCCCATAAGATTTGGCTGGGCCGAAAATGTTGAGAAATGAAATCTCTCCAAATGGAATGAAATTTTCTCTAAATGTGTATACATAGATTTTACACATTATCACGATTTTGTAAGCAATTCTGATCAGTCGTTTTGAAGAAACAAAAAATAAAATGACTGATAATATTCATAAAATATATAATAAAAATTGTGACAGAATTAAGTTGTCGAGATTCACTGCTTTCTAGAATCAAGAGTTGACCAACAATGAAGTATTTTTTATATGCGTCAAGGTGTGTAGAATACCAGAGTCAATGAAGTGGCAAGAGTAGAACTACTTTAACGACTTTTATAGCTTATTCAGATATCAAGGTGTGTAGAATACCAGAGTCGATAAAGTAGCAAGGGTAGAACTACTTCAAGGACTTTTATACCTTATTCAGATATCTCGCTCATCTTACAACGCATATTTCGCGTTTGACTAGTTATTAATATTATCACATCCCCTCAATTAATTCAGTGTTCAGTTTTATATGTTTCTCATTCATGATAGTTTACATGAATCATGTCACAATTTTCAGATGTTTCACAAGTAATTATAAATTGAATGAGATTAATTGCGTGCAAAAATAGATCGATTTTCACTTTGGTGCATTTTGCATTAAACAAACTACGAAAACATGCGTGCAGGCGTTGTTGTTTTGTTTTTGTGCATGTACACATGCAGACTATTATAATGACCTCAATTAACGGCCAACCTATAATCTGACTAACCTAAACTAATTTGATCTAACCACAACTAATTTGATCCAACCTAAATACATTTCTTACCTAGACTAATATAATGCTACCCAAAGTGATTTGATGATTCAATTTTGTTCAAACTAATTCAATTCAAACTAAAACAATCAGTTATGCCATATAACAAGCCCCTTCAATATAAATGTTTGGGTAGCGAAAGTTGCAGTACGCCACTTTAATCACGGCAAGGACGCGATAGCCCTGCCGATAAAGCAAGGTGTTGCTTTACCCTCACACTGTCACACATCCGTTTACCGACCTTTATGCCATTCATGAGCGACACGATAACAACATGAATAATTGAACGTATTTTCAGTCACAAATAACAGGTTTAAAAATCATTTAAATTTGTATTTAAATTTTCAATGGCCAAATGACATCCAATGGCAATGACATGGCGCTCTAACGTATTTTCACATGTAGGACTACTCTATATAAATTACAAGAAATAGGCCTGCTAATAATAGTAATTATAAAAAAGAGAAGCCATTGTTGAATATTTATTTATTCATTTATTCATACATCAGCTTTGGACCATCGGTCCGGTGGCAGTTGATTCTAAATACTAGTCCTTATTTTAATAATTTCTAGAATAAAATGTGTGAAACGAAAATAAAAAACAAGTATTATCAAACACAAGTTGATAATGATAATAGTGATATGATGATTGATGATAACGATGATAAGATGATAGCGATTAATTAAAAAAAATTATATTAATGAGGAGAATGAAAAAAAACTCATATATGTATTGTTATATTGACACATTATACCATCATTGGAACTCGTATGATTCACAAAACTAAATACGCTATTACTATACCTGTAATTATTTTCTATCAGTTATGTTTTTTATGTGTTATAATTATAATGCAAACCACAGATAAGCCTGTTTACAGGCTTTGTGGAATATTGTGAACTTTTCTGTATAATCTTGAATTGACAAATAAAAAATCTTGAAAAAAAAAACTGGGAAAACGCTCTGGGAAACGCGTTAATATGCGAGCACGTGCATTATGTGATAGAGATGAGCAAAGTATATAGTATAAAGTGGACAGCAATGTCCCTCCAATGATAATAATGATAATAATGATGAGTTTTTATTTCTCTCAAACACAACACAGCTATACATTTGGCTACATAGTTTGCATTTGAAAGAAAATTGGCCACGTTCGGTGGGATGCCGCTCTTCCAACTAACCATGATTAATAATAGTGAGAATAATTTTAAGATATATGATAATAGAATTAGTGGTGATAAGAGAACACTAAGAATAAACTGAAATGAGAATATATATATATATATATATATATATATATATATATATATATATATATATGTTCATAGTTTATCTTGACCACATTTTAATTTCACCTTCTTCAATTAAGATTTCTTATTTGTTGAAATCATTTCATTTTCTCAATCCATTATTCTATTCAGTAATAAGAACTATTTTAGACTGATTTTTTCGTCTCGTTCATGGCAGTTATTACTTAGTTGTGTTGTGGAAATTTGAATGAAGATATATAATGAGCGTAACAATATACAAATTGAAAATAATGAGATGCAATTCTCCTTCTTGTATGTATAGGGACTCTAAGTGATACGTTTTTCGATCTCAATGTGATTCCCACTTTCGACTTTATTATAATTAAATCAATGATAAATTAATAATTAATAATAGTTCATAATTGATAATTTTTTTTAAATCTTGCTTGAATATTTCAGGCTTATAAATTAACTTCATCTTTAAAATTGTATTTTTATGTTCCTATTATCATTTCTGAATTTTAATTTGTGTGTTATTCTGTGTCGATAGGCAACCCGATGTACATGGGCAGATATCAATAAAAATTTATATATACAATTTCGATTTCGATTCGATTTTATAAAAAATCCACTAATTTTGAGTCCAATCTCTAAAATCAACAATTTCGATTTCGATCCTAATTTGTATCGTGATAACTTTGATCTCAATTTTTTGTTTGATTACTCTTGGAATTTGTATTGCGTTTAACCCTCAGAACACTACATCAAGCCATTGAGTTTATAGTGACTGTAAACTCAATGATCAAGCATTTGTACATATTGATGAATGAACCACAACTGTTGTTCGCTCAGAAGTTTTTTTTTTAATAACATCGCAACAAAATCATTGTTTCCCAATTAAAGCTGCGGATGAAAGATAGGATCAGAACTAATATAAATAATACATTTACCTGGATTTAATCTGTGGTTGTGATCGAGTAGGCCTTATACTAATCCTTCCCTCCTTCTCTATATGGGTCATGACAATTTCTATTTTTTGAAGAAATTTCAAATATCATTGAAAAAAAGCAGTACGCGTGGCATGTATTGATTTAGTATTTTACGGCATCAGATATACAGGCTGTAAAGTCGATAGTTGAAATTATTTTTCTAAGAAAGGTAATCTCTCCGTTATGAAACGTGTAGATTAAAAACGATTTACAACAATATTTCAAATCATTAATAATGAAGCAATTTGAGAAAAGTTTTATTCGTTTTATAGGGTGGAATCAAAACTCTAGAATCTTGTGAGGTTTACGCTGATAGCTGTTTTCCTTGTTGGAATCTATAATATCGATGAAGGTGAACAACAATGAATAACGAATTGAAAGATAATTGTTTTATATATAATCACGTTTTCTTCCGTGGGTCTACTCTCGTAATCCGAGAGTTAGTTCAGAAACACTTTGGTGGAAACTCAAGTTCATGATTATATACGAATATCCGGTAAGATATCAACTTCAAATCAGCACTGCAGTCTTTAATAACTCAACTGTACAGTTGAGATATTGAATTTTCATAATTCTGTGATGAAGATTCATCTTCGACATACGCGTTGAATAATCAATCAATCAATATATTCGTATGCTCTTAGTTTCAGTTTGTTCTGATCATGAATGTCCGACAGGGCAGAAAGATCTTGTCTTTTTAATGTAAACCAAGACAGAAAAATTATACCTATTGAGCTATAAGAAAAAACAGTCCGCCTCCTTCATACATGCCATTATTCTCAAAAATACCATATTGAATCTTCCTACCCTCCGCAGTAATCAAATCCACTCATACAATACTCGAAACGCCTATGTCACATGGACACTATCATCTCCCCCAAAAATGGGTTGAACAATATCAAACACTATGGATTTAAGCCGTACAATTACATACCGGATGAAATGAAAGAACTTGGTCCAGTCAGCTTTGTAAAAGAAATAAGAAGATACTTTCTTGAAGTCGACCTGGCCACAGTCACTTTCAATTGAGAAAACATTCATACCACTAGCTACTACTACTACTACTAGTAGTACTACAACTACTACAAACTTACTAGCTACTACTATAGTGTGCACTGAAACACTTTGAACACTAAGCAATGTGTATCACAATCTAGATATTACTAGCAATCAACACCATGTATGGGGACAATATTCATTTCCATTATCTCATTATTTCAAATTCCTAAATACCAGTTCATTCTATTTTGTCATAACCATCCGAATATATATCAGCCATTTGCAAATCTGTGATGAGTCTCAAAGTGCCTCGATGCTAATATTGCAATAAATGAACAAAAACAAGAAAAAATGCACCAATATATAGACCTATAGAGATAGGGATAGGGGATAGGGGAAAAGATGGGGGAAAAGTGAGATACGTGAAAATAGAATGAGAATTGAAGAGGAAGGCACCCGAAATGAAATGTTTGATATAGCTGACATTTTGTTCCACGTTTTAGTGTATTTTTGAATCTACATTACTTTTCTGGAATATGGATTCTTTTGTGTGATAAGGAGAATAGTCTTGGCTAAATGACTGTGTCAAGTAATAACATTTCGTCAGTAAAAAAAGTTGAAAATAAAGCACGATGGGTCTATGTACACGTGACTCTTTGCAGTGACACAATAATGATGATAATAATATGAGTGTATTACATGATCCATTAGATTTGGATATTTAGTTGAATCGAAAATATATACAAAAGGGCGTCGATGGCGCCCACTTGAATTTGGCACCCCGAGCAATCGTTAGCCATGATGTCCGATGGTTTGTCGGTGTTGCAGGCTTAGAGGTGTGATTCAATGAAGGTGGTTCTTGTAAACCTGCAACAATGTATAATAATCATCAAGACGATGTCATTGTAATACAACAAAAGAGAGTAAGTTGTCGACTAAACAAAAAGGTCATCTAAAATGACGAAATAGGTCTTCCAATTGGAATAAAAACAGAAAGTACCCTCTTGATGGGAACTGATGATCCATATTACCAAATCTCGAAGTGAATTTGTATTTCAATTATTTCCATTATTTCGTATTTTCAATAGGTTTGGTAGCTTACAGGCCACATCTTCCCATTTTTAGGCAACTGACTTCATTATGAGCTCGATGATTAGGTGTACTAGTCAATGGAATTCTACGAATAAGGAAAGATAAAGATAGGCACCGTATCCATAGAAATGCCTTATATATGTGTGGTATGAATCTAAGAAATATATATAGTAGATATTAAAGAATTGAAGAATATTGTTTAAAGAATATTTGCCCACCATTATACAAGATAGAACTAATATTGAATTCGATTATTAAATGAGTAGATTATCCACATTTTGATATGAACAATCTCAAGATTATTAAAAAAGGTCTCTTTTTCAGAGATGGTGGGTTACAATTTCACCATACTTGGGCTACTGACAATTCTGACCGTCCCCTTCCAATATTTTCAACTTACATTATGGAGTTATATTTATTGTATCCAGAGACTGCAGAAACTGCTGGACTCAAGTTTCAAGGTAGTCTTGACCGACTGACCCAGACGGGCGATAAGTTTGGTAGAATATCCCAAACCAGCAGCTTACCTCGTCTATTTGCCTGACCGCCAATATCTGTATAATAGCCTCGAGAGATGTCTCACTGGTCTCATGATCAGGTGTGAAATTCCATTGCAGTGTGTTGTGATCCATCAGTATTAGTATATATAGTATAATTCAATCATTCAAAGTGATATTCGATTTAATCTATTTTATAACATTTATAAAAAGTACACTGTATACAATGAATAAACCATGGCAAAATAATAGTGAACTATCGCAGTTTAAAATACGACAATTCTAATGATTGGAATTGAAGTCAACAATGCTTTGAAATAATAGAAAACTGCAATGGAATTCAATTCAATAGTAAACATACAGATCTAATATAAGTTTATTCATCAAAAGTTATAGAACAATTGTTGAATGTTTTTAACAATAACAAAACATTTCTCGATTTGGTTAGTGTCTCTTTCACTGATAATGTAATCACTTGGTGCAGTACATTTCCGGTAACTGTCACGTCAATGTATTAAGATCAATCATGTCACAAAGCTTGTGGCATCGAAAGTTAATCTGAACCTGACACTTGTAGACGTTTCGTATCGACCTTGCTGTGACCATTGGTAGATCCATTTGTTTTACATCCCGTCAATATCAAGTCAAAAAATGTCAACTATTTTTTCACGAACTGAAATAGTATTGATTCAAGTCGCTCTTACTGACTTTTGCTGAGGACAATGAGTTCAAAGTGTTGGGCATGCTGATCCATCAGGTATCGTAAGTTAGATAGCAAGTAGAAGCTAGGCACATCAGACTTGAACTCAGTTCAAATTTTTAGCTCGTTGAATATGGAAACAAATTATTAATGCCATTCATCGAATTAGATCCCGAACTAAAAAGAGTAGATTATCTCGAAATAGATGAAATTGTGTGCTACGCATGGGTAATATATCTCTAGGTACACATCTTGATTTCAAACCTTGAAGTTGATATCAAATTAAAATTCCTTGAATATTATACTGTATCTACACCGATAATCTGCAAGCTACGCAACTTCATACAAATTCAATAAATGCACCAACACATATGATGCACACAGCACTTTGGAGGTATTGTTCTCAGCCAAAGTCAGTAAAAGGACGCTCGGACGTACTAACATGTATACAACGCCTCTGGGAGTGGTATTTCTGTTGTAACCAATACAGAAGGAAATATAAGTGAGGCATTCATTAAAGAGTAACTCGAAAGTTCTTCTGAGGAAGATTTATAATTATAAACAAATGCTTCAAAATGTTAATCTAGCTAAAGCACTAGATAACGTACCACTTGAAAGTCGCAGAAAACCAGTCACACTTGGCAATTATTACAATTACAATTATTTTTGTAAATTGAAACATTTTACTATCATTTTACTGTTCAACGAACAGAACGTTACTCACGAATACATGACGAGGTTTCACTCTGATAAGGTTTTGATTTCGATCCTTAAGCAATATCATTAAAAACCAAATAGTGAGGGTTCATCCTCTATGACACTGGTTTTTGACCTGGAAGGTCCTGATTACACGTATTGAGGTGGGTATGTTGACCTGGACTCATTCAGTTCCTCACTCCTTCTCACTCTGTTTCTCACTATTCATCATCTCTTACTCTCTCACTTTCACACTCTATTCTGAGTATTCTCTACCCTTTTTACTCACATACTTCTTTTGTTACTTGTCTCGCTATCTGCACTCTCACCTCTTTTTTCTCTCCCCTTTCCTCATCTTTCCCCCCTTTCTCACTCTCTTGTCTCTCCCTCTCTTTTGCATCATCTTCCTACTTCATCAGCCTCTCATCAGCCCCTCTTTGTCTCGCACGCTGTTACTTGGACATATATCTACGGCTATCATTTATTCATGTCGCAGGTTAACGTCAGCTGGCATTACTCTCCACTTGGAGTGCTACCGGAGGTCACGTGTTATCGGTTTGTTCTTCTTCCGAGGCATCCGTGATGATGGTAGTTACTTGAGGTGAAGGTAGGTGACTCTGTTCGGCTAACAGGTCGCTGAAGATGCCAATCAGATTGTTGATGCCAATAAAGTAGCCATCTTCGTGATTACCGACGATCCACTTCGAGTCGTGGTCGATGGCCACGCCAGAGGGTAGTACCAGTGTCTTGGCAAAGTCGATAAGCCAAACGTTGGTGTTGGAGTCATCGTGAACGAAAAGCAAGGAACTACCGATCACCTGAAATTCAAACCTCAATTATTGACGTGGTAAGCTGCTGGTTTCATAAATTGATTATTAATATGGTTTACTTCACAACCCCACCAACCATTGGGTTATTTGGGGTTACGAATGAGCACGTGATGATGATCTATGATTTGGGGATAAGTTAAAGAACGTTCACAAAAACCCATACCTCATAAAGGACTCGAACCCATGCTCCAAGGTGATGTCAGTTTATAAAACTGTGTTTTAAGTGACGGAGTTAAGGAGGGGGGCTTTCAAAAACTTGTTGATGACTTGAACAATAATCAAATGAGCTGATAGCAGATGAATGATTGAATATTCACAGAAAATGTACTAGTGGACCACCAGACACTGCTGTTTAAAACAGTGCCCTCTTCTGTTCTGTCAATCCCCAAGAAGTGTACTGTATACTGAATACTAGAACCCAAAACGCACCTCCAGACAGTATGCTTGATTCAACATTCAACAACATTTTCATTGTTCGATAATAATTATCAATAGTGTAAGTTATACCAAATTTTCAAGATAGTACAATTCGCACGACTTTAATCCTTCCTCCGATATCTTAAAAGTGACTTTTGAACTGAATATATATCAAGTTCACTTTGCTTCACAAGACCATGATAACAAATATAAGTTTACATTTGTGTATCAATTTTAATGAGAGAATTTCACAAACGAGTGTTATGTTGGCTCCCAACAATATTTGTTGCTTCTCAGTGGCTGAGTACGTTTTATTATTGACTATTTTGCAGTGGAGTTCAGACAAAGCACTGCTTTTGCTAGAAACAGAACTATTCCATACATTTGTAGAGTGTTACAAATGGAATCAATTTTTAAATGAACATCTTATACTCCGAGAAAGAATCAAGAAGGATTAAATATATGCAAATATTCAAAAAAAGGTTACATTAGATTTGAAACCAGGGCTCACCATCGGCCTATGTATTTAGTTTTTTTGTTGATGCCCGAAGTATTGGTATACAAGGTTCGACAATTACAAAGTTGGGCATATCTCACTTTCAAATTGTTATAAAAAAGCTTAGTCTTTCGATGTAACCCTCACCTCATGTGAAGAGAAGAAATTAGAGACTTCTAAGGTTGCTTTGATGGCTTTTAACCTCTGGATGTATTTCGGCTGAAATGTCAAAAAAACATATTGTGAATATGAAAAATATCGTAAATGAAATAGTATAGTGTATGACACTTTCGGTATAAAGCTGAACACGAGGGAGGAATACTGGAGACTGGAAGGAGAGAGGAAAAGGAAAGGTGTGAATGAAAAATGTGAGGTAGGAGAATCAATGTGGATAAGAGTTGGATATTGACAAGGTGAATTTGAGTTGTATTTGGTGGGTCTTAGAGGGGAACAACCTCTCAGTGAAAGAGAGTGACAGACAGAGAATAGGGTGAGAACAAAAAGAAAAGATGTATAAATGGAAATTGAGGCAAGCGAGTAAATGTGAAACAGAGTTAGAGAATGAAGATGAGATTATACGCAGTGTATCAGCTGGGGCTCAGAACCAGGGAAGAGAGTGACGGACGGAGAATAGGGTGAGAAAGCAAAATGAAAGATGTGGATATAGAGAGTGAAGATAGGGTGATACATGTGAAACAGATTCAAAGACTGGAGAAAGGATTATACAGAGTGAATTTGCTGGGGGTTCAAGCTGAACTTGAGGGTAAGAGAACGATGGATGAGGAATAGGATAAAAAGGAAGAGGAAAGATGTGAAACAGATTTAAAGACTGGAGAAAGGATTATACAAAGTGTATTTGATGGAACCAGAGGTGAGAGAGTGATGACTAGAGGGAGAATTGAAGAGAAATGATGATCGAGAAAGTGAGGTAAGGAAAGACATGTCAAACAGAGTTAGAACTAGAGGAAGCAGTAAAAGTCCCAGGAAATACCCCTCTTAGGAGTTGTATTAGGAGTATTAGGAGTATTAGGAGTCTCTTAGGAGTCTCTAGGGGAAGAGAATTACAGATGGAAAATAGGCAGATGAGGGAAGAGGAATGGTGTGAATGCAGAAAGTAAGATGGGTAAATCGATGTGAACAGAGTTAGAGACTGCCGAAAGGAGTATAAAAAGTGTAATTTCTGAAGTGTATAGAGATGAACAAGCTATAGGAAAAGAAAGTGGCAGATGGGAAATAGGGTGGGAAAGGTGAAGGACCGAATGTGAAATAGGGGAAGTCTATGAAAAAAAAAACGGGAGAGGAGTTCCAATACACTGCTTGAATTTAGAACTGAGAAACAAGCGAAGCTACAGAAATACGAGTGATACTCACAATGGATTGAGGATATCCGGCAGTGAAGTCTTTAAACGCTTGTGAAATCTGACTTCGCGTCTTGGTGGTCTTGAAATCTTTACTCGATTTGCCGTCACTTTTTTTGATGCCTTCGATGCGGAAGCCGAGCGTGGCAGTGGAGGAGATTGTCTCGCGCCATACCATGTAGCGAGGTTTGGTCACACCCTTCAGCCGGTGTTCTTCTTCCGTCGGCGCATCCGTGTCGATCTGGATCATCTTCTCGTACATGTCCTGATAGCATACGAAGAAACGTAAATTACCTAACGAAATAATAGCAGAAACGTCGTAGAAATGAAGACAGAGATAGCACTTTTGTTGGATGAGTCTCAGTTTGCAAAGTGGCAAAGACTCAGTTTAGCGGAATTCGAAAAACAAAGTTTAGTTCCGTGCTCCATAGGTCAGTGGGAGTAAACATTTTGTTGAAACTTGGCATATACATGTGTCATCATCCAACTCGATACTGTATAGTTTTTAGAAGCGATCTATTCCACCACCTTTGAGAAAAAATATTTCGAAATGTTTAAAAGCCCTATTATATTTTCTCAGATGAGAAAATTCAGAAACAATATTTTTTTCGAATAGATTCAAATGTTATTCAAAAGGCTGTTTCATTACAAATTCATTACATTTCATATAATATACCTATATCGCTCATCCAACAACGCATATGTTGCGTTTTCCTAGTTGAGTAATAACATAATATGTAACATTAATTGTATTGAATTTGAATATAATAAATCTCATACAAACATTCCTAGCAAGAAACGTCCTGCTAACACAAAAGCAAACACGTTTAAGGTATATCTGATGAAGAATCAGGGTGAAAAACGTAACATTATTACTTTTAAATGACTTTCAATCAAAGTTAGACTTTTGCGTATGGAATAAATGAAACATTCATTCTTCTAAGTTGAACTTGATTTAGGAAAACTTCATAAACATGACCCAAATGTCGTGATGCCAAGAATGCGACCAAAATGTGAGTACCTATATTATGGATTATCTTGATAGCTCAGGGTTCTTATTCTATAATTATTTTTGAGCGATATAAAAACGGCCCACTTTTGTTTTATTTCGATGATACTGTATGTTTTGTTACAATAAATCATATCAGCTCTGACTTATTTTGTATCGATTTCATCTCATTCACAGTTAGAGATTAGGAACCCAGAATAACCACTATATTATAATCTCATCTACATAATATCTTCATCTGTAATAGAATCTCCACTTTAACGTGGTATGTTCAGATCTCTGCTCCATTAGTTGAGCCTATTTTTGGTCCCTACTTTTGTCATTTTAATTCGTATTTCACGATTCGTCAATACAAATTTTGTGTGACAATTTTATGCGAATCATGCACGATTCAGGGCCTCAGTTGGGAAACATTGTTGTCTCGACTCTGGATCATGCAAAAAATTTGCAACAAATGCAACTTTGTGATACTCTCTGCACTTTGGTCTGTCTCACCTTCCTCAGTTTGGGTTTCTCCTTGGCCTTGGCCAGTTCCTCCTCCAGATAGGTGCGCACGCCGATCTTACAGTCCATGACACAGGGGGAGGTGAAGTCCCCTAAGAGGTCCTGGAGCTGTAAGTAGGATGCTGGTAACTTGTCAAGGAAATACTGGTTATATACCATGGTGATTACAAATCATTCTATAGCTATATTATAAACGATAATATGATGTGAAACAAAAATATAGTGTTCCCATATGAGCGTGGAGCTATGAAATCATATCCAAAATTATAATTGTTTAAAATTCGAATTGGAGATTTATCTGAATTTTGATATGAAATGTAACTTATACAAGGAATCACTCATATTCTAACTTATATCTGTATAATTTTTGGTAACAATCGGACTAGTAGGGTTTGAGAAATTGACCATCGAAAATGTGAAAATAACTAAAATAAACATGACAAATCAAGAGTGAAAATGGTCACCCTCAAACATTCAAATCTTGACATTTATATATATATATATATATATATATATATATATATATATATATATATATATATAAATATATATATATATATATAAATATATATATATATATATATATATATATATATATTTATATAGATTATTTATATTTATATATATATATATATATATATATATATATATATATATATATATATATATATATATATATATATATATATACACACATACATATATCTTGATATAGTGAGGACAACAATGACGTACATGTTTGCCAAGTTTGATCAAAATCGGGTCAAGTCGGATACCAAAGCATACTTATGTAGATATCTATTACATTGCTATACACTAGCAGTCGATCAAGTCACATTAAAATGCATCATGAAGCAAATTACCAACATCATATGCACCGAGACGTAAATCAAGTGAAACAATATGGAACAATATGTCTAGATTTTGTTCAAAATTCAGTTTCAGCTGGGGGAAATAATTTCATGTGATCGCAAGTGTATACATATTTCATTTATTTCAAAACGCAAAAGATCAGTTTTCCTGGTGTAATCATGATATCATTCCTGAAATTATTCATTCAAGAAGAAATATACTTGTTCATATATATCTGTCTCATTCATGATCTGAATTATTTCCATGATTAACAGTTGGCATGATGAAAATTACTGACTAACTGATCATTTTCAGAGAAAAAAGCGTGCTACTTGAGTCTGCTGCTGCTGCCTATCGTAATACACGCGCATCACAAACCACTATTGTTAATACGTCATTGAATTTTATACACAACCAGTCAATGATTGAAACATGGCTGACTTTATGAACTTAATGACAGGTCGACACCCCTAACCGTCATCACTACCAGATCTACGAAACAGACGATCGGCACCAGCAATCTAGAATGAATGACGTTGATACGAATGACATTGAATAATAATCTGTAGGAAATCATGTATAAAAACTTGCTTTTTGACTCGAATAAGATTAAAATGTAAAAGAATTATCGGCTTCAGCAACAAGTTGAAAGTAGCCTGTTAGAAGGATTATTCAGTAAATGTAGAGAAGGAGCATTCTCACATTATATACATTAAATACTCCAGAACTCTTGCTATACCGATAGAGAACGACTTTTCACATTTAAAAACTTTGTCATTATCTCAATTCTATCGAAAAAAATTAATATAAAAAATCATCATTACAATTAAGTTAATATTTCTGTGAACTTAAGTTTTTTTTAAAAATGTTTCTCAAACTGCAATTATTTGAAAACAAACAAACAATATATGCACCTGTCTGGCTCAAGTAGTCATTCAGCTAATTGAATCTACCTTGAAAACTCTACTCAAGACGTACGTGGGTTCGAGTCGCGCATGAGGCATAGATATTTGTAAACATCATGATGTAAATATCATCCTCACATTGGCAATCCTCCGTATCTCGTTTGTATTTCATTCGTACCTTCGAATAACCAAGCTGTTGGTTAGGTCGACAATAATCATAATTGTAATACCTTAATCTATGATCAAACTAGATACGTTCATGAGACGTGAAAAACTTTGCTTCAATGAAATGTTTCATTTCTTCAAGAGCCGAGAGCTGAACAAAATGCACTGGTTATGTGTTGTAAAAATGTATTTTCAACTTAAAAGACATGTCAAGAGTTGTTATAAACTGAACGTCGTTGGTGAATATTGGTTTTCTCGTTCACATCACACCAACTTGATACCGGTACTATAATTGGAGTTGATTTGGAAAAATATAGGATTTACGGTGATAACTTTTGAACATGATGATATATCAACATTCTAGTACTTCAGGAATCTTTCAACAAAACTCTTTCGATATCAGAATGATGTGAAATAATATTATGAAGCTTAGTTTCTGATATTTTCTATATATTTCTAATAGTTCAGTAGTACACCATCTCTCAGGAATTACAAATATCTGTATTTCTCTATTATAAAAAATTGGATATATTATGCCTTTCAAAATTCATTACCAAATAACAGATTTTTCGTTAAACTACTCTCATGTGTTCGTAATTACAATTATTTGCATAGGATCCAAAAATGTGCACAGGCTTACAGCTGAAAATGATCTTTTCCAGTTGTATAACATTCAAAACGTGTACAATTACGAAGTGTAGCCTTTTGTGATAATAATTGGAAAATCTAAAAATATTTAACTACACAGTTCAATTATAAGTTTTTTTTATACGCTTAATTGATAGAAACCAGTATTGGAAACGTGCACAAATAAAATCTTCAACACTCTCAACGTTATTGGATTTTTGAGTTATGTTCAATTTTATCTGTGATATATATATATATATATATATATATATATATATATATATATATATATATATATATATATATATATATATATACATATATATATATATATATATATATATATATATATATATATGTATACATATATATATATATATATATATATATATATATATATATAAATATATATATATATATATATATATATATATATATATATATATATATATATATATATATATATATGTCCCTTTATTCAAGACTCTTTCTTACATTATAAGATTGCAAAAACACAGAATAAAATCAATTAATTAAATATTAGAAAATTATCGATAAAAACATTTCATAGAATAAGAAAATAAATATAATTTTACTGGGTTTAAATAAGAGAATGTATAAAAAAGAAATAATCAGATGATGATAACGAAATCATACAAAAATTAAAAAGGGGAAAAAATGAATGCAAAAAATAGTATGCAATGGAAACAAAATTGGAAATCAAAGCTGAAGACTATAAAGATGATGTGGTAAAATTTGTAATATAATATGATATTTGTATTATAATTACACTATTCACATAAAATTTTGAATCACGTCAGATTATTAATTACTGGTACCTTTTTGATTTTCATTAATATGAGTACATATCATATTGAGAGAGTGGATTTTGTAACATATATTGGATTGTTTGATTTGGTATTCTCCATTGTGCCTCTGATTCACACTCAAATATGTGATTTTATTTGAGTACCTCTGTATAGATTTGTTAATCATTTGTTAATTTGGAACAATTTACTTCAAGTTCAATAGGATTATTTCTGTTCTCGATGTTTGTTAAGGATACAGTCCTGATCGTTGGTCTTAAGATGTCCCTTGTATTCTGGAACATACGGTCTCAGCACATCCTTCATCAACACCTGAAAACAGAGTTCTTCCTTCGGGCACAGCTTCTTCAGGATCGTGCCTGGTTCAGTGCCCGCCTTGAAGTTGCCTGTTTGAGCAAACAACAGAGAACGAAATTAACAAAAACAAATCTTGGTAATAGATCAGTGTAGGGCTGGAGAGTAGTCTTGTTTACTATACTGGAATGATGGAAGTGAAACGACCGTGGTCTGATATTGAGGATTCATCCCAATCTCCACCTTGATGAGAAGAGGAAAAATATGAAAACCTCTGCAGGATGGTCGACAATAGCCGGAATCGAAACTCGGTCGTCTGAATGACGGTTCTGGGAGTTGGCCACACTCACGCCATTGTCCCAAAATCGCAGTCTTGGTGTCAAAGTTCGTTGTTTTCTATTGGTATGTATACATAATTGACATGGGGGGGGGGATAAGATCACCCTTGTGGTACCCCGAACGAACGATCCTACTTTCATCTTTGGCCTTAATCGATTGAGAAGCAATGACTTAGAATATCAAGTTTCGATGTTGATCAACAAAATTTACAAATACAGCCGAATAAACGTATATTAGGCAAATTGTGAGATTTTTTTTTGTTTTTACGACTTGCATGATTGATTCCAAAGTTCCTCTTTGAAATACCAATTTTTCTGGCATGAATTAGAAAATTATTGTACAAATCACTCAACTCGGACAGATTTTTTTTCACCAGTCAATTGTCCTTGCTATTCTGAGATCACCTATCAATTTCTTAAAAAAACAATAATATTCAATCCACTTGAAAATACATCAACTTTATTTTACTCTATTTTCCGGATGATAGATGTTTGAAAGTATTCAAATTCTTACTGAAAAATATATGAGAGGCTCGATAATGATAATACTGAGTACGTTTGAATCGGGAAGCAATGGTCACAATTTGTATGGACCATAATTTGTCTCCTAATAGCCGATATGAAAAACGAGGTGGACAGCACGACGCTGATCACTTTTCCTCCAATGAGGCTAAAGTAAGACACAACGTTGAGGATGAGTAGGGGTAAACACGAGAAGAATGAACCAATGAGTGAAATGGTATGAGACACATGAACATATATTACGCAACAAGTGACGCAAGGTGTTTGGTTGCAATGCGGAGTGTAATCATTATTCACTCTCCATACATAAGTCCACATACGTCACGAATCCTGGCCGGAGTATAAGTTTTTCCGATCGTTGCTGTCAGATGATGAAAACACAGTATAAGAGCCCATGGGAGTGGATTTGGACGAATATCAGTTTTTTGGTGATAACTTTCGAACTGTATGAGTCGACAAAATCGATTTTGAAGAAATTACAGTTATTTATAATACCTTCAAGATCGTATTCAATTTAACCGTATAACTCATTTAACATAATTGTCAAGCGTAGGCCTATACGGCTAAAACAAATTTCAGCTTTTATAATTGTGTAGTACCATTTATTCAAGTATATATTCATCACAGAGTTTCAAAATATTGGGTACATATTTTGTTCTCCTCACAGAAATTATCCTCAGTAATGTTTATACGCACCAGATTCCAATTTCATTTACATGATTATCATCATCATATTTCCTGTATCTAATGTATCAATTGATGATAATAATAATAATAATTTTTATTAGTACAAATTGATCAAATTACGTGATATTGTCATTATTGTATGTTTGTAACGAATTGATTTATACCAAGCAAATTGATATTGAATAAATACAAAATGAAAAATGATACGCTCAACAGTTATGGGATATGAGTTGAATAGTTATAACGAATTATACCATCTTTAAGGTTTCAAAAGTATCTGTGTTTTCCTCGTTTTAAAATTTTGATATCTCATAACGCACAAAAGTTATCATCAGAAAACTGACATTTCACTGAATCGACTCACATGGACTCTTGATGCGACTAATAATAATAGCCTTCTAGGTACAAACTGGGATCACTATATATAAAATATGGTTTCAAAAGAATACTGAGAAAACTTCATTGGTTAGTATAGTTACTGAGCTGGCTCCTCTCATCTTCTTTCGTCCTATTATTTCAAACCCTTTTCCAAGCATCACTCTTCCACCAACATGGAACAGTATATTTTTCATATTGCATATTTTTCAATTTTGAAAGTACACAAGAATAACACGTCGAAAGAAGTGGAAAGTATTTATATTCGAAAAATGAATATTCTGTGATGTGATAAACATACAGTTTCATTACAATCCGATCAGCAATTTGAAAGAAAAAATATCATCAATTTACTGTTAAAATTACAGGCGAAAAATTATGGTCACAGACAGCGCAGTCCTGGTGTTGAAGACCATTAGTTTTAAATAATCAAAATGGGGTGGTAAGATCGCCCTTGTGGTGCCCCGTCCAAACGATCCTATCTCTCATCCATAGCCTTAATTGGGGAACAATGATTTTGTATCAAGTTTCGATGTTATTAAAAAAAAAAAAAAAGGTAAAATTACGATGTAATCTACGCTCTCGTAATTTATAATATTGTGTTTTGTTGATATCCTATCTCGTGCAAAGGACTATCATATACCGATGGATGGGCAACATCGATCACGGTCATTCCAGAGCTGTGCAACAAGAAATTAATCACGTGAAAAACGTGAAATTAATCTTCTGTTACCGTGATAAAAATTGAACAATTGTTTCTTCTAACACAATATACTGAATTATATTTTCGCAATTACTGTAAAATTAGATTCTTCCAGGCGCGGCTCGTGAATGTTTCAACAACTGAGGCCCAAAAATTAAAAACAGCATATAAAGCCCACAATCGCAAGGTGGCCTGGGAGTTTCGTTAGTTATCAAAGTTTTGTTAGTTATTTTGTAACAATACGTAACATCAGCGTCGGCTTGCCGGCTTGGAGGCTCAGATGATACTACCCGGAAAAAGAAAATCAGAGCCTCTATTTAGGCCTAATACTTGAAAGTGAGACGGCGTGTACAGCCGCTCAGCGTCACAAGGATGAAATGCGTGTGTGTGTGTGTGTGTGTGTGTGTGTGTGTGTGTGTGTGTGTGTCTGTGAAGGCCTATATTGGGTTCTCACTAGAAGAACTCAACATATGCGTTGTAAGATGAGTGTGATATACTAGATTGTATTTACGAAGGAAGCAAGCCGTCTACCAAACATAATGTAACACTATAATAACACCACTGTATTTCTATAGGCTGGCTGAGGTATTCTTAGGGCGTCATATTTTTTTTTCATGGCGAGGTTTGCGACAAGGAATGCAACTCCTAAAAGCGTTGAATCGAGAAATGTAATTACCAGAGATTTTACAATTAGTTTTTGGTAGGTGACCTACTTTTGTATAAGTATAATTATTAATATTGAATATATTCAAAGCTTCATGTACATCCCTATTTTGAAACTATCAAGTCCACTCACTGCGATCTTTATACAACCCACCTACGGTACTGGTCATCCCCAACAGAAGTAAAAAATAATAATCCTATATAATTTGTATTTTAAAAACGACCGAACCAAATTTCTCTTTAGGCCTACTTCGCTCGTGATTGTTTTGGGAAAATTATAGTTGTCTGTGAAAATTGCATTGCAATCGGATTTAATTTAAACATCGAGATTTTACCAAATGCTACTTTCCCGGGGATTCGCCTATCTTTCAACCTTGCTTCTCCCAAAAAGTGTGGGACCAATTTTTCTGAACCAACAATATAATTGGACAGGGGTTTATTTTGGTGTGGCATCAATGTCTGGAAAAACTGTCGATATGATCGGTTACTTTGTCCGACTTCTACCCTGGGATTGCTACGCTAAAAAAAATGATGAAAAACGAATCTCGATTTTGTGAAATATCAAGTGAAATAGAAGTCTTTGCACTTGAAGATTCCCTTGCAAACAAGATTTTATTTCAATATAAGATCTTTTTGATAAAATATTCAATTTTATTGAAAAAAAAAATAAAAATAAAATAAAATTGAAAAACGGACGTAATTAATTTTTGATGAACTTTTTGGCACAATATTATTCCGATCAATTGGACCTTTATGAATCCAAAAATGTTTACCTCGAAGAGATCCGATCAAAACTCTGGAAGGTATGGGTAAAAAACTGGGACCATGTCGTATTGCCATAAGGCATTATGTTAAATCTCGACTATCAAGTCTTCCTCTAGTTGGTGTTGCCGGGATTCCCCGGTATCCTTGTGGGCCAGTCGGTCGTCGGACCCCTACAAAGGCCTGCAATCCCTGCATAAAATGAAATTAAATAACGCGCAATAACTCACGGCTAAAAGTCGTGTGTAGACGGAAAGCCGACAATAATATCAATCACCGCCACAACGCCACACCGGCACCGCGTAATAATGCATCGTTGTTAAAAGTTCTGCGAATGTTTATTACTCAAAAGCCTTACTAATAAAATATAATATTGAAGTCAGAATCAGATGAAAACTTCAGATTGATAAGACATTGTATTGTCTTATTTATTTATATTGGATTTAACGACGCACTGTACTGATGACTACGATCTATTTGCGTCGGAGAATGATTATGAGATGGTGGGATAATGATATGAAAGGTTATTTTATCAGGTGTTTTTGGATAGAGAGAAGGAGTCGGTCGTGGCCTGTTGTTAAGGAACCATCCCAGTATTGACCTGAACGACAGAGGGAATTACCACGATGCACCCCTGTCAGGATGGTCGACTACGGCGGGAATCGAACCCCGGTCTCCTGAATGACGGTTCAGTGTATTACCACTCGGCCACACGTCTCAGTTTGTATTGTCTTTTATCTGTGTTCGTAACAATGTGTTTCGTGAGCTATACACCTGTAATAAAGCCAAAATGATGTATACTCATTAATTAATCATTCATTTCAATTTTCACATACCACCCGCGTCGCGGCTTTTCCATCTTTATCGAAAAGCAGGTGGGCTTCATCCAGCTCGAGTGTAACTGTTAGCTGCATCATTGTTGTTCCACTCTAAGATTTGATACTAAAACTATCTCAACGCGTCAGGAACTGAAGCCAGGTCAGCCGTGGGGTCGCCGTTCGAGTCCCGCTTAAGGCATGGGTTTTTGTAAACGTCTTTTCACCTCATCACTTCATCGATACATTATCACCCGCTCATGAGTTCGTACCCCCGTATAACCAGGCTGTTGATGGCGTCGTTAAGCAGCATTAAAATAAAAAACACGGAGACGGACGCTGTCATAGATGTTTATTTTTTATAAATGAGATCAATTCTCCGGTCTTTCTTGTTGACGAAACGCTGAATGACGTCGTCATACCAAGAATCTCGACGCTCCAGTTGGATGAGGAGGTGAGATTCTATTGACAATGTGGACAAAGCCGTGAGTCGCTCTTGAGTCATGGTACTTCTGATGTAGGATTTAATACGTTTCAAACAGGAAAAACTCCTCTCGGTTGATGCACTTGTTGGGGGTATAGTTACGATGAGTTTAAATAATTTCAGCGCTTGAGGAAGAATTGTTTCACATTCACTTTCTATGATGAGTTTGATGCACTGTGTAACGGAGACGTCAAGAAATCGACTGTCGCCGTAGATTACTTCCAGTTCTGTTTTCAAACGGGTAAAATCAAATCTCTTTGGGTAGTATTTTTTGAGAGAGGTTAAAGCACTTCCTGGAAAACTTGTTTCACTGTAAGACTCGAATTTGGTAGTGTCGGCAAGTTGAAGAAACTCAAGGGCTTTTATATCACTAAATCGAGTCCGTATCTGTGTGCAAATGTTATCGATTATTTCGAAGTACATGGTTCGATACTTGTCTCTGAAATTAGTCGCGGTTTTCCGACCAGAGGGGGGACCGGTCAAACGTAAAGTCTCCTCCGTAATGAACGTAGCCGTTGCATCATTTCTAGTCTCGGAAATCTTCTTGAGTGCGAAAGATACCTGCGAGAAACAATAATTGACGTCGAGGATTTTAGTCTGCAATATGTTGAATAATGTTGATGTTGTTTGAAATATTTGGCAGAAAACGGAGAGCAGGAACATGAAATGAAAATCCATCAGCATACCCAAATAGCCGTGAGCTCTATTTCGTGACTCGTTCGAAGTGTCTCTTGCCGCCGTAATATCTTCGAATACTAGTATCAAGTTGTCACGTTCTTTAATAATAAACGACAGCAAGCTTGAGTTCGAGCTCCAGCGAACGTCTGTGTGGGTGGGAATACGTTTTCCCAAAATCTCTTTCAATACTTCACTTCGTTTCGAGGATTGATGGAAAAATGAGGGAAAACTCTGTACTGTCGAGAAAAATACTCTTGTTTCTGCAAGGCAGCTTGCACCTTGTTGAAGGACTAGGTTTAGACGATGAGCCGTGCAATGAATAAATAAAGCTTCAGGTGCTACTTGACGTACCTTGGCTTGTAGTCCGCCTAATGCACCAGCCATGACACTAGCCCCGTCATAACATTGCGCTACGAGCTTTGTCGGGTAGGAATATTCAGTCAAAACCGAGTGCAATACACTGTATAAACCAGAGGCTGATGTATCGTGGCTGACGTCATGGAAACCAAGAAAGCGCTCTTGAGTATCCCCAGATTTGTCGACATATCTAATAATAATAGATGACTGAGCCTTCTGTGATATGTCGGTAGTATCATCGACTTGGATAGAAAAAAAATCAGCTTCTTTTATTTCATTTCGGATAAACTGTGTAATTTCTTCATTCAGGCACTCAATTAATTCATTCTGAATAGTCTTCGAGAGTCCCGTAAAAACACTTCCAAGTTTTTCGCAGTGACTTTTTAGTTCTTCCTCATGACGAATCAAGTAAAAATACACTTCTTTAAAATTACCTCTGTTGTCTGAATTATCCGACTCATCGTGGCCGCGAAATGCAAGCTCCTGTTTGCATAGGAGAACAGTTATGTCTATCAAACGTTTTAAAAGTTCACGATTTTTTCTTACATTTTCATTGTAGTTCGATTTGCACTGCCGTGCATGTTCTGAGAGTAGCTCGTTTATGGGTATTTTTTCTGTTTCCAATCTTTTTAAGCCAAGGTGGCATTGAATGTGCTCCTTTGAATTTGCGTGTGTGGCTAGTCCACGAGATAAATTTTTTAGGTCAAAAAATCCTTCAGAGCTCCACACATTTTTTTTGGTTGAAATTAATAGGCACGGCCAACAAAATAACTTATTCAACTCGCTCGACCCAGATAGCCAATCAAAAGTGTCGTACCACGAAGTCTTGAATGACCTAAGAGACGGCACCCCTTTGCGCCTGTCGGTTTTAAGATGGGCAATGTCATGAATTTGTCTGCCGCACTTAATTAGCTCATGTTTCTCTGACGCACTTCTCTGGGAAAACGGTCTATTGATAATGTTCTTGATTAAGCACTCACTTTCATTGGATGCCATTGTAATAATTCAAGTACCGGTACCAAACTACCGATCTGATTCTATCACAACGCACACGTCTTACCCGGCGGGAAACAGAGAGACAACTAATTAGTTACACAATGCCGAATTATGGAAACACGTGGGTGACTGGGTGGTTGAGTCGGTAATGCAGTTGACCGCGTCGCGGTCGGTCTTTTGGTATCAGTTATTGTTCAAATTTACCGGCATTTTATTTTCACGTTGTCCACTTGCGCACATGGTTCACGCACTCATCTTCTGGCCTCTAGCTATGTTGCCGGAATCGCGTTTTCGCTGACAATTTGTTAGCGAGAAACGGGGAAACCAAGCTATGCGGTAGCATTGAGGCTTCACAAGGCGAGGAAAGTTCCGTGATGGCCTCGTTTTTCTTTTCGTCTCTTTTCGTACACGATACACAACCAAGCTGAAAACATTTTCTTGAACTACGTACGAAAAACATTGACCCTCAAATGAAAATGGACCTCAAGGTTTTGAATGTGGTAAGGTCTTCAGATATTACGGATAATGCATTAATAATAAAAATAATAAAAATGATTTTTTTTTTTTTTTTCTGTCATTGACTCAGACTCAGGACTGAGGCTACTGAGGCCTGGCCTCATTGGCCTCACCTGACCAGCCGCGCCTGGATTCTTCATGAATTTTCTTGCATAAAAACAGACAGGCAGAACACATTTTCATCAATTCATTTCATTTTCCTTCAGAATTTTCATACTGTTATACTGAAGAACTTATCCAGCATGAATTTTAAAAAAAGTACGCCAGTCGACCAACTATACAAGTGGATGCACACGTACACAAATCCTATTCACAATTCTAGTTTGAGACTCAATCACTATATGTGAAAATGAAAGATCTGACAATTCACCCTCATGTTTTTTTGCTCTGAAGAGAGTTCGCATCTGAATGAGCACGAGTAACCTTTCCATCGGTTTGATAGCTATAATCTGGGACATAATCTATACACTATTCTGACCATCAGCTTACCTTGATGACCTGCTAGCTGTACCCAGGGGTAGCGCTGTTTCTTGTAGGTTTGGAAGAACGGCGTCCATTGGACGATATTACGAAGTTTCCGCCAACCGGAGGGCTGCAAACAAACAACACAAGAACAGACTGGTTAGAACACGTGTCACATCGTTACATTATACATTTAGTATTATCTTATAGGCCTCCATTACAATAATAACAGCATGACTACTTTCGTATGCTAACGAAACTATAACTACTATAACTATAACGAAACTATAACTACTTGCGTAATCTTTGGAACTTCTTCCTCTGAAAAGTATGGGTCATAGACATCAAATACCGTTCAATATTCAGTCATCCGCAGTCGACTCAGAGACTAGACAATACAGTGAAATAATATGCAACCATCTTACATCATCTTCTCAAAAGACTTCAAGTCTGAATTCAATGAATTAGATGATTCATGTTGCTACTTGTAATTTTTAGTTGTTTCCCATGTATTCATTCAATATCATTCATCAAAAGTTGAGTGAGATATCAGAAATCATCAGCGAAATATATAATAGTAAATATTTCCGATTGAATGTTAACTATAATTGTGTACGCGAAAATATAGGAGTTGGCCAAACTTGATGAATGTGAAAACTTCGATATGACGATATGAAGTGAAACTCACTGCAACTTCAACAACAATTACCTCTTTTGAAAGATGTAGTTGGTGCTTCTTAACGTGAAACTCGTCATGATAAGTAATTGACCGACAAAAAAAAATACAACTGTAAATTGATTATTGATGTGACGATACTAATTGTATTGTTATGTTGATAGTTAATTTTCTAACATGGCATAAGTTACAAGTGTCTGAACTCTTGATGCAACTGCATTCATAATGGAAATAGATTTTGTTACTTTTATACAGCCATCAGATGATGATGACTGAATGTTTAATGTGCATAAAATATTCATTTCATATTGTGTGAATAGTTTTTCAATCTGTCACCACGTGTAGAAAAACGAGGAGCAGGCATACTATATATAATGAATGAGATGAAGGAAAGTCAAGATGAATTTGTATTATCTCAAGATTTTTTTTAGATAGATAGATGTTCATTATTTCATAGTGATACATACATGATACATACACTCACCCTTAAGTATACAAGATGTGTTGTTACGGGTATAAGAAATTGGTCAGTAAAAAAAAAAAAAATAATAATAATGAAACGAAAATAAACATATCAAATATTGTGAATAGGAGATTAATTATAATTAGGTAATTGAACAAAAGGTACATTGACAATACTTGGCATCACAGAATTCGTCGATAATATAAAAGGCATGTACAATTAAAAAGTCTTTGATCCTATTTTTGAACATTTGTCTTGAGACAGTCAGGGTTTTGAGTTTCTCTTTCAGGCTGTTGAAAAGTTTGATCTCAATATGTGTACGGTCACGGTCAGAAATTAAGAGTCTACTATGCACCTTGTGGAGATCGTTGCCATGCCTTGTGTTATGGTTATGATTTGCAGTATATGCTTTGAATAATCCGGATTGGACTTTACAAATAATAAAACTTCCAAGATATAAATACATGGAAGTGTGATAATTTCCATATTGATGTACATTTTTCTGCAAGGTGCTCTGAAGCCTGATCTACCACTCTTTTTTGCAATTTAAAAATTATCATCGCATCAGTTGATATGCCCCATATTAATACACCGTAGCTTAAGTGTGTTTGGATAGTGGGAAGGAGTCGTTCGTGGCCTGTTGACAAGGAACCATCTTAGAATGAATCTTAACGACCGAGAGAAAACACGAAAAACCTCTGTCAGGATGGTTGAGCATGACGGATATAAAACCTTAACCTCCTACTTCAATTCTGGACGTAAGTATGCATCCTAGAGATAATTTTTCAGTTCTTCATAAGTTGCATAGTTCGGTTTCTTTCGCTGACACCGATTGGTAATTATATTTGAAATAAGGATAAAAGTCTCGAACAACAATGAGTGGAAGATAATAATAACAATAATCAGCTGAGAAGATGAATGACATCACTTTCCTGGTATTGGTATACACGCCTGTTCCTTCGAATACTATGCTGAACTTGCATTTTGCAATGGCGGTAAAATATCACAACGGTGGCAATTCACGCTTGCTTCACGTGGCCCGAGAGGTGAGAGTTGATCGGGCCTTGGTTCTATCCCCGTCACCGTATAGGTACTGACAGTTTTTTTTTATCAAAGTTTCCCATTGTAATCTGAGCTGATGCAGAGATTGTTTTTACAATAATGGACGCAGACTGCTTCTTTCTCATTATTTCATCAGCTCAATGATCATTCAGCCAGCACCAGTTTATCAAATATCACCAAAGTGCGTTGTTCAAACTCAATGTATATATATATATATATATATATATATATATATATATATATATATATATATATATATATATATATATATATATATATACTCATTACCATGCTGACCATCATCAAGAGTGTATATGGGATTCGATTTAGTGAAATATCAGATTTTGGTGATAACTTTCGAACGGTATGAGATATCAAAATTCTCTAACAGAGTAAACAGCTATTTTCAATACCTTCAAGATGGTATAAGTATAACCCTATAACTCATGTTGCGTAAGTGTCAAGAAAATGTAGCTAAAAATAGTGTTCTTTCAGCTGTATACGCTTGACAATTAAGCGATATGAATCGAATAATTATAACTTATACCATCTCAAAGGTATTTATTTATGTTTTACTTTTTTTATTGGTCACACATTAAATACATTATTACATAAACACTCATCATGAAATCCTACGAAGCCAAAAATGCTGGCTTGACTGAAGTTTGGATATATCAAGTTTTAAGTATTGAAAATAAACATGTTTCTGTATTAGAATTTTCATATCTCATACCGTTCGGTAGCTATCATAAAAACCTGATATTTCACTAAATCGACTCTTAAGATTGATATCTGTCTAATGCAATGAGTATACTCGTATTTACGAACGAAGACATTTTCTATCGACCGTCCTTATTATCGCACGGATGGATCGTCCCCTCATATCGTCGATAAAAGTAGACCTATAGCACTGTACTCACGCACTTTTAACTGCCGTCCAACACGCCTTGCGTACACCACAAGATAATGCCGATCTATGATAATATGATAATGTGATCATGTATTGATGACAATAAGCGATGTACGTAAGTCTAGACGAGCTACACAATGGTGGAACCGATCGAGGGTCTTCTCTATCGTCGATCGGCTGTGTCCATATATACCTATACCTACGTCAATGAAGCCATTCATGTTATGATCATCTTGAGTGAGTATATCATTTGTTATGTTCTCATCCCCGCTGTCTTGAAATGAATGATATAATGTATCAAGTATGCCGTTGTTATGATTGTTGTAAGTGTTGGTGAAATGACGGTATGCCCTGCCCACAACAATCGTCATTTGTACTGTTCATTCAACAATAGACACACGGCATTGACATTGACAGGAGCACAATCGGAGAGTGACGTCTCTTCAAACAAGTTATGGTATTGGATCTTTGAAAATATTCTGCTGAGATGGTGGATCAGTCGCCATAGCGTACCGTGCTTTCATTCAGAATGCCGGAGTTCGATTCCCACCATGGTCGACCATTCATGATTATTGGTCATTTGAAGTTGATTACGCGAGGTGATAACAACTCTTGAAATCTGGTGTACATACACTTGTCATGAAATCTACATGAAATCCCTAAGAATCTTCTTAAAATTCTGTGAAATCTCCCTAAAATTCGTTGAAATCCAAAATCAGGTGTACACCAAATTTACTAGTTGCTTACCCCTCGTAATTACGTACTCTCCTTATGAAGTGAAACTTTAGATATGGCAGGTAATCCTTCGACAGTTTGACAATCCATTTTTTTTTCTTTTCATATTATATGTACAGAAACCAAACGAAATGAAACCAAACAAATAATGTAGTTGGTCTCTTGATATTCACTTTTCGATGTATTAAAAAATGACATATCCCTTTACCTTCAATGTTGTTCAGATCTTTATCTGCTTCATTCAGTCATAAATGAACCAATTTCTTCAACCCAAAATCCAATCTTTTTCATAACCCCATACTCGCGACAATATTTGAATATTAGATATAGTTTTTTGTTTATATCTCTAATCTAAGCATGCATAGTGATTTTCGCAGGTGAAAGTAATAATAGATTGAGCTCTTCTAATGAAATGTGGCCGGAAAAATCAAAATCAACAATGGTACATTTTCAATAAACCTCATTGTTACAATTTGCGCGCCTTTTTCTACTTCATTTCGAACGTGCTTCAGTTTTACACCCTCAGCGTAATCTATTTACTGGCGATTAGTTGTTTGTTACAATACACTCGAGAGTCGAGACCCATTACGTTTTGAGTTTCGACTCTTCTTTACACTTTACCTGCCCGTTTCTTCTCACAAGCGCAGCTCTTGCCCACGGTCTATTGGTGCGACGCAGAGACTTGAAGCACAGTCGTACAAGCGAAGGCTTGCTACGGTCACGAGCAGTCTGCACGCGAAGACTGAGTCTAGGTCTGAGCGAAGGCTTTCGCCATACCATGTAGAACATTAGAAATATTTCAACGCCCATGCCCCACGACTAACAACTTGATTATGAACAACCGAAAATTCACTGAACTTGACGTTTCGATAAATGTTTGTGAAGTCAGATTTTTTAGAAAACAGTCAAATATAGGAACAACAATCATATAATAAATTAGAAGAGTAAGTCAGTTGCTATACAATGCAACTGTTCCATTCGACGAACCCATTAATTACTGAAAATAAAATAGTTTTTCATCCACAGTTCACCATGCACTTTATATCATTCCACTTAATATCGTTCTCATAAACAATTTCAAACACAAAAACTGTTTTTTTCACACACGAAAGTATATGCCTGATCGAAATAAAAACACAAAATGATTTTTTCGACTACAATTTTGATAAACGCACACGATTCTTCAGTGATTACATGAACGCCAAATTTAAAGATCACTCCCAAGAATGCAGCGAGTAAAACGATTGAAGTGATATAATTACGAAGTTTAAACGTTGCGTTTGGTTGAAGAAAGCAAGATAACCGAGTACAAATTGCGAAGACTTCTAGGAGAAGAATAACCTCGTTTTTCTTGTAATTAGTCTGATCAGAATACATCACGCATGCGCGTTTCTATGTTCCTTATTTGCACACAAGCGATCCCTCAATGACGTCATTTCATGGAACCTGTTGCTCGTTATATGCATTTGGTGCACAACAAGTAGTAAATCAGGTACAAACCCTCTGTAAACACAATCAACTGTAAGCCCTATGCACGCAGTAGCAACCTAATGCGATTCTAAAGGCAGTTTGGCCGAGGAATGGTTTCAAAAAACAGCCAACAATGCTATATATTCATTGTTGTTATTGAAATACGTGAATTTTATTTCTTAGCTTTCCAAGTTCCTCTATTCACAAAGAACAGTATACCCGTTTTTTTTAGTTTTTCACGAAATCAGATAAAAATGGTGAAAATAATTGTGATAGTTGTTGAAATATCACAAATTGTTGTAATGAGTCAACAACAATCCCCATCAAATTGTGATCTCCGCAATCACCACTTCAGTATCAGTTTGTTTGACTCCAACTTTTCTAGTTTCTGGGGTAATCCGACAAGTGACAAACCTAATGTTTTCCCTGATATAAGAAAAAAGCCATTCGACATGAAAAAAGTGAAAATTGAGATTATAAGCATCAAAGTATCAACCGACACAATAAAGATATGGTCACCGTTCGTTTGGCTCAAAGAGTTGAGGGACAAGTTTCAAATCTGAAGCCAGAAGGCGTCGGGTTCGAATCCCGCTGTAGACATGGGTTCATAGTCATGAAAGCAACGTCGTTTCACTACCCCGATCCGCTCATTCGTACCCCAATACATCCTATCTGTTGGTGGAGTCGTAAGGCGTCTTTAAAAAATAGATAATACCATTAATTACGATTGTTCTCTACATTGGTGGTACATTGGTGACTGTTGAGTTACCGAAAGAAAAATCAACTTTTCACACACCTTCGTTTAACAATGAGTAGACTTCACCAATTTTGTCTTATCAAGTAAATTGTCGTAACACAGATAGATCAGATATCGTCATAGGCTTGACTGTGATTACACTGAAATTATACAGAAGAGAGCTAACATTTATAGCCAATCATTCAAATTTTCAATTCAACCATGCACAAACTTCTCGACATGCCGTTTTCACCAGCGATTAGGAAAGGGCTTTGTATATGAAGTTATTTGCCTCCATCAATTTTTTTACAAGTACGTTGAAACGATTCTGTTGTAGTTGATTAAAGTTCATGGAATACTTATATATCACTGTTTTTTTGACACGTATCGAATACGTATACGAGCAATTAGTCTTATCTTTGTTTGATTGAGAACCGATTTAATACATTTCGTTGTGTATCGCCTGTATATCAGAAATCATATCTTATCCCCATTCATATGATTGCAAACTATATGGTATATGCATCCATGCTTAACACTATTACTAGAACAACTGATATTATTCGATGAATACGATATATAATGAAACAAAAATGAACAAATATTTTTTTTTGTATTATTGACAGCTGATGTTCTTTTCGTGCATTCTGAATTTCCAAATAAGTCACTGTCACCTCGATGTCATCAAGTAGGCACTCCACAACTGACTGAAGGTAGAAACCGAAGGGTCGCGTTATCAAAACAAGCGGTACCGTTCAGTCTATTATTCCGCACGATATACGAATACGATAAAACGTTCATATGTAAAACATTGATCTATTTGTACACTACCAACTCATTTCAAGTTTCTCAGAAATATTCAACATCCATTAACCCCTCCCCTTTCCCCTCCCTCACGAACACAAAAAGGATGGGTAATGTACTTAAAATAATCAAAGAAACTAAATTGTTCATTTCCTGAAATGTTTAAGCATGCATGGTTCTATAGGCTAGCTGTGATTTCACCGTAGATGAAAGAAACTCCACGCTCAAAACAAAGCTGAAAACTCAATGCACACTTCCAATCCTCTCGCCCATGCCTTCAATAAATATCCGCCAGAAAAAGTTGCGGTTAAACGCTGTCAGTGTTAAAAAGTGGAAATAGAGAAAAGTCACAGAATAATTAAAGCGCGCGCATATTTTCAACAGCAAAGATATAGGTCTAGATTGGAATATTACATTGTTGACTGAACTTTCGTAACCATTCGTCTGCCATATTGAGATTTAGAAGCGGATACTTTTTATGTTTAATCTATCCCACAGTTAAACACTTTTGGGTTTTTGTGGATTTATGTCCAGTGTCAATTATATTGTGTTATCTAATATAGCCTTTAAAAAAGAAGTTCATCTATTTATTTATAATTTTCATTCATAGTGTATACTTACAAAAGAAATGTATCTGGACAAAAGCTGTGAATGTACGAACTATCACAGAATATACGGATGGCAAAAGTTCTAAAAGTAATGTACGGCAGGCCTACATATCAAGGCGGATGGCAGTGGGTTACATGAGAGAATACGAGATTGATGGCGGGGACGGAAGAATACATTAAAATACTGTAACAATGTAACTGATCTCGTATATAGTGTTAGTAGGCCTATTAACCAGTGTCATAGACAGTGTTAGCCATGCATGCAGGCGCATCCTGGAGATGGTTTACACACACAAGAACCATCCTGTCTTCCCGCATATCATGTTACTTCACAGTTGTTACGTCACAGATCGTGTATACCAGGATCGTATTCATCCAGGCGGTTACGTCACCATGTTCTGCGCTTATTAATCTTTCATAGCTTCGACAAAGAGATAGATCGTGGGCATGTTAATTATACGTGATGTTATAATGTCAAAACCAACTCATATCAAGCATGAAAAACGTAATAATGTCGGCCAGTAATGAAAAATAATATATATCTATGAGTTGTATTTTGATTTGAAAACTAGACAAACACAGCATATACTTGAGCAAGATGAGAGATACATTTGTGTGATATCTACTCGAAAATTACACGTCATCGTTTAGAAACTTACTCAATTTTCGTGCATTGATCGTTCTGAATATGTCCTTCCGTGTTGCCTTATACAACAGATAACTATATGTAACTTTAAAGATATTTGTTTTTCACTTTCTTACACTTTTCGGCCTTCTCATGGAGATTCTCATAATGTTAATCATAAATGTCTCAAAATCTAGCTGACTGATTGTTACCCAAAACTAGACAGTTTCAGTTCAAAGATGAGTAATATGACTTTATAGATAGAACAATTTCATGTGGATCGGTTGATTGCTTGAGACGTGTGGAGATCGCACAAAAATAAACAAACAGAGAAAGAATTTTTAGAAAAGAATTAAAGTATTGTCTCACGCTCATTCAGCAACCCGAAAATAAGACACTATAATCGGGCCTCTTTTTGCTCACAATACAGGCAGCCTTCAAGATAAATGGAAAATGAATAGTGGCGATCTAGTCGAGTAGAAGTATGTGTATAAAGTGTGTGAAAGATTGAAGAAGAAAGTGATAACGTTGAAGACGACGAAGAAGATGATGCGAAATGAATGAGTTACGGGACTGGTCATCTAACATCGAATATAATATTATGAGAGGTCTTGGATCACGATGGTCTACTGGACACCCCGGTTAGTCTTGTTGATTATACGTGCGAATCAGTCTTATAAACTATATATTTCGATACATCCTCATTATTATCAGATGTTTTCTATAGTGATAGGAGCGACGACGAGTCTGAGCATGGAACATTTCGGGGACCAACTAAGACCGACTCGGAGTGCACGAGAGCGAGAGTCGATTGAGCGAAATATTAGTTTTCTGGTGATAACTTCAGAACGGTATGAGATATCGAAATGCTAATACTGGAGAAACATAGATAATTTTAATAACTTCAGAGTAATGTAGAATAAAATTAGTGCTCACACTGTCACAGTTCACAGGTATACATCTGAAAATGTATTTTTTCAGTTATATATATATATATATATATATATATATATATATATATATATATATATATATATATATATATATATATATATATATATATATACATGAGCAAACTATGAGCTGAATGTTAAAATAGTTTCTTCTTTTGTTCCTTCTGTATCATAATTTTGATATCTCATACCGTTCAGAAAAAATCATCAACAAAACTGATGTTTCGCTGAATCGACTCCCATGTATACTCTTGATAACACAAGTCATCTAATTAACCCTCAATGCATCTTGCCCACGGCAAAGAGTACATTATGAGAGGAAGGAATCAGTCGCAACCTGTTGTTCAGAAATGAACAAAATGAATTCACTGAAAAAAACTGAGGAAATCCTCAAGACATCTTCAGACATAACTTATGACGGGAATTGAACCACGACTTCCAAAACAGTACAGTGTTCGCACGTCGTTATAACCGCCCCCCATATCAAGTGTTCCCTCGGGATTATATTCAACCCGGCATAACAGTCCCAAGTAATGTGTACCCTAGGGATCTTGTTCGGCCCACGTCACATGCAACAGGCTGTCATACGTCACGGTGGTAATACGAACCAACTGTTGTACAACAAGAACAATGAAGCTGGGCTCGTCTTTTAGTTGCATGACGTCATTGGAACTACTTGGTCGCAAGGCCGATACCTCACCTACGTCCCACACCAACACATGCAGCCTAGCAACGCACAGACACATGTATGTGGATAACGACTATTGTGAAGTGTTTTTTACTTTGTGAAAGAAATCAACAAAATAAGGGAGGTTATTATTTTCGTGCACTTTAATACGTGGCTGGAAGTGTATTTCTTTCATTTTTTTTTATTTCGATGCTGCTTTACGACCCTACCAACAGCTAGGTTCTACGGAGGTACGAATGAAATGATAATGAACCGATAATGATAATATCATTAATGAACGATAATAAAACGGTGATAATGAAATGATGAAGTGATGATAGGTGACAAGACGTTTACAAAAACTCAAGCCTTATGTTATCATGACTTGAACCCACGCCTGACCCGACTTCAGTTTCAACCCCTCGATAGCACAGATTATCTGTAGCGATAGTTGAGTGAGCCACGAGGGTGGCGGGATGCGTATTATCATATTCCAGGTTCACTTGGCAACAAGAATTTATTTAAGATCTTTTGTAATCATCCCACCAGCTTCTTTGGTAGACATAGGTTAGGTTAGGTATTGTAATACATAAGCAGAAGAAATGTTTGTTCTTGTTCTTCTAGAAAAAATTGTTCAGAAGGATAATTATTGTTTCAACGACCCCAACAACAGCTAACTCATTGGGGAGTACAAACGAGCACGTGAGAGTGAAATGAGAGGAGTGACGATAAGTGAAAAAACGTTTATTCAAAAACATATGCCTTATGCGGGATTCGGACCCATACTCAAACGGTGGCTTCAGTTTCTGAAGCGGTGCCTTAGTTGACTGAGCTACGGCGGAGGGTCGAGCATTTTTTTTCGTAGAGTTAATTCAGGTTTTTGTAGATGAATAATTTGTTAATTCCAATATATTATCTTTCCTCGATCTGTTAAGAAAAAACAACATTTTTCCGACAATTATAAAAAAAAGTACTTTCAACCTAGCTACACTGAAAGAGCCAGTGATAAACAAAAGATGCAGGTAAACCCAAGTTATGGATGTTGAATTATTCTGAAATACGCCGATTGCATGCCAAGTGCATGAAGCATTGGCCTACAACTTTTCCCTTTTTGCACTTTTACTGTTGTCTTACAGCATTCATGTTTCAGACGAACCACTTCATCCCATTTTTCGTAGAAAAATTAAAATTTACATCAAGGCTTTCACCTAGTGAAATGAGCAATTTCTATTGAAGCAAATGGAAAAATGAAAAAATTCTGTCCAGAATGTTACATCTTTTCGAAATTAGTGCCTCAATAGTTCGCAACTGTGACCGCTGAAAACACGCTCTCACGCCGTGAATTATCACGACAATAATTCTTAAAATGTCATATTGATTTATATTTCATTTTATATTACTGAATAAAAAAATGAGCTTCAAGTCATCACAGATTGTTGATTAAATTGAAAATACAAATACTGTAATTGGACGGTGCTATTTGAGTTCGTATCAAACCCGCCTGCTGACCCCTTTATATATACTTCAATATCATGAAGAGTTCCACAGAGAAACCCTCAATCTTCAATATCAAAGTATTTGCGATTGGGAGTTTCAATGTTGAACTCTTAAAGCGATTGAAGTGTATATCTGTTGGACTGTGTACGCAAGCTCACACAAATGCATAACCCTGCCATTATTACCACCGCATACTACAAGAGTAAATGGGCACTCAGTTTCTTGAGTGTTTGCGAAGAGACACTGCCGACTCTCCGAACACATGATCAGCTTATGACATGATGACCAAGTCATGGAGCATTACAAGCACTTGAGTAAAAGACATCAAGTTCATGACCCCTTTGCTTCCGTGTGCGATACCATGCAGGAACACTCTGAACAACCGACCGATAAATTTACAACTCACTACGAACAAATGTTCCGGTCTGATCAATGTTGTCATATACACATTTCATACAAGTCATTTTACAAGTTTTTTTGATACCAAACCGGATTTTGTTGAAACACACTGAAAAAAAGTATATTTTTAATATTAATATGGTGAAATGTTTTGGTTAAATTCAGTTTAATAAAGGTATGCTGACATTGTATTTATGACATAGGTGTAAGATTCGGTTGAGAAGGTCGATTCCGTCATGGTCTGCCATCCTGAATGACATTTCTCGTGTTTCTCCCTCATAGTTAGGATTGATAGGATGGGTTCGTCAAATTGGGCCAAAACCGTGTCCCATACCGATCATTGAAAAATGTCAATATTAAACAAGATTGACCTGAACTGGTCTGGTTCATATATACACTACAGTAAATTAAGTACAAATTGATACAAATCCATCATGGTTTGTTGTTATTTTCTCAATTTGAGGTTTATGATTTTAATGATTTGGTTACTATTTGATGTCAAATCACGTTCATGATAGTCTCAGATCATATTTTTCATATTCAAAATAGACAATACGTAATGTGATGGTGGCCATAATGTTTGTCCACGTCCAAGGTACTGTTGGTTATCGTTTCTCAGTCAGTGCAATTGAATATTATTCCCAACCGAGCTCACCGAGAAATGTTTGTGGAGAAAAAAACAACAATGCAAAGCTACAATGGTATCCATCACAGGAAGGTGCTGTCGTTGACTACAATAGTTTGAATTATGAATACATAAAAATATTGGATCAAGACCAACTCCCACTTCATGTTAATTCGACACTATAACGGTAACAACAGAATGTGCTTCAGAATGCAATGTGGCCGATGACAAAGTCAACAAAACAAACAAAGTCAACAATGTTACATTGAATAAATGTCATTGCTGAAATACGCGTGCGTTTTTTTTGTAACGTTCACAAGTTACACTGTTTACCATCAACAGTGCACCCGCCCAACCGATGGATAAACAACTAGTAAATTTGGTGTACACACCTGATTTCAGATTTTAAGAAATTTCAGGGAGATTCCATTTCAAGACGATTTCAAGGGATTTAAAGAAAATTTCAAGGGATTTCAGGAAGATTTCATGACAAGTGTACACCAGATTTCAGGAGTTGTTATCCCCTCGCGCGCAACTGGGGAACTAAAGAACTTGATGGAAACGAACGCGAATTGATTGTATAAGCCTTGATTAATATTTCGGGTCATCACTTCTATTATGCTCATCACTTACATTGAATATATGAATTTAAAAACACAAATTGTTGAAGTTTTTAATTGAACTTTGAAGTGTCATCATGAAGAGAGATATAATGAGGAAGATGAGCAAAGGCCGCGAAACACGAGAAAGTTAATTTGGAGTCAATGAGTCTAGGTCGTCTCTCATTGACTTCACTGGCTAATAAATTAATTGCTTCGTTTAAACCACATATTACTTGCGTGACTACTGGTTCAGAAGTTGAGCTAAATACAACATTTCTATACTAGTATTGTAAAGCTCTATCAAGCGAAAATCTCTCAGTTCAGTCAGTTTTATTATGATGAAGACAAACAAAGCAATTGCCGAATTTGATAATTACCAGTGAGTACGATAGCACGCTTCACATATAAATTTGACTTCTTATATATCTATTTTTTCTTAGGCCCAGTATTACCAAGTCCAGTTAGTATTTATCTGAGAGTTGGTGAAAACAAATACCACAGGTAAACATGGTGATAACAAGTTTGAACTGTTAGATAAAGGCTAACTAGACTTGGTAATACCGGGCCTTAATCAAATTAGGCAAGCAATTTTCAAAAACAAACATTAATTCATGCATATGTCGGGATACATGAAAGCAGGTTGAAGAAATGATTTGAAGAAGTGATGAAGAATAGCAAGAGAACTCGGACCGAACATTCAGGGTCAAGGTGATGAGAACAATCATCTGTCAGATGACGATCTAAGACAGCAGAATGCAAATGATCAAGTATTACACAAGATCTCTTATCGAACATTCAGAGTGATGGTGACATCATGCAATTAATGAAACAACTCACATTTGGGATACGTTATAACAATAAACCACAAGGTGCGGTTTCACCGTTTCAGTCGATAAAAGAGTTCATACGACTAGACACCACCCGTGGCGATTGTTGATGGTACTTGATTACTTCTTCGCCTGCTAGAAGACTTCACTTCACTTAATTTAACTTAACTAGAGCTTCCGGCAGGATAATCTATAGACTTCGATACAAACATGTGTACAACAATGCAACGAACATCTGACTTGATTGTATGTACACTTGTGTCCACGAAAGATGAGGGTGATTTGTGATCAATAATCTTCCCTCACACGGACAATCATACACTGGCACGAGGGTTTTAGTGCTTTTATCCTTCGTGGGTACAAGTGCATCATGGGAACTACTGAGTACCATCTGACCTGTGAATTTCCAAAAAGGTGAAACAGAAAAAAGTACCTTAAAAGTTCAATCGGAATGCTCGCACAAAAAATAAATTACTTTCAACAATTCAACTCAATTCACATGCAGCCAACTGACTCCACAAATCAATATTTTGCATTGGGTTCAATCACGCTCTGTTATAACGACCAAGATATACTGGCGTCGCGGTGAATGATGATTGATGAATGTGCTGATTGGAAGAAGAGACGAAATATTATTTTGTTCGGTGTTCTGGACAGTGGATAGTAAACGACCCTGGCATGTTAGTAAGTATAATCATCTCAATATTTGATAACACGCCATGGCCGTTTAGTCTCCACTGTCCAGAATACCGAACAACATGACCTTTCTTGAACTACAGAGGAAAACCGTGGCAAACTCTCCAGTAAGAATGGTCGACCATGGCGGGAATCGAACCTCCGGTCTCCTAAATGACGATTAAGCGCGCCACTGACTAATCTACCCGCATCAGTACACAAAGGTAAATTAAGTAGTACATTGTGCGGGTTCTTTTTTTTACAAAGAAAGTAGCCCTATAACTCTGTTTTTCGCGCGCCATCATCAAGTACTACCAACACCAACAGGTGTATAAAACGAAACATTTACGAAGGTCGAATATTGCTATTAGACCATCTTTTCGGTGAGCTATGACGACAACATATACGTGCGACAATATAGCGTCTCTACCTCAAACATGACGTCTTTGTTCGACCTTCTTGATCGATCGGAACGACCGGTCGCCACGAGCTCGATACATCGAAACGTATGTTCGTTGTTGAATTGATTAGCATGGCTCACTCTCCAGCCACATAAAAAACAAATAGAAATAGCGTATATTATGAATATAAATATATTTGGGGAGTTTTAAAATATGTATTGATACATAATTGATATTCAATAACAAAATGGGATACATTCACTTGAACAAATCGTCCATTTGACTCATTCAGTTAAATATCTGACTGAAAATTGAAGTCAATCTGGGTTCGGGTTCGAGTCCAGCACAAAGCATGATACTGTTCAGACATGATTCATCCATCATCAACCTTATCATCTCTATATTTGGTTCAACGAAGCAATACAATGATAGCTAAGATCTATTAGGCTTCGGTAAATGAAGACGCATGCGAATTCGAAATGAAAGGTTGGGCAAAATGAAATGAAATATAATGAAAGGCATGAGTGATGTTAAGGATCGTGGGGAGGAGAGACGGATCGTAGCCTACTGTTAACGAAAAATCTCTGTGAGGATGGCGGATGCGCGGTCGAATATGGAGGGAATCAAACCCCGGTCTTCTGAATGACGTTTTAGTGTGCTGCCACTGATCCACCCATATCAGTCGAACAGTTTCTCTAAATGTTGCTCGAAAGTACATGATCATTTTCAGATGAGCGTATATGCACAGAGTAAAGATTCAGTTTTATAATTTTATCAAAAACGAAGTTCCGAATTTTTTTCTACATTATTCTCTTTCGAATTCAAGGATATTATTGGTGCTATAAAAACCATGTATGGCCGTAAGATCGAGCATGATTAATTCAACTCTCTCTCTCTCTCTCTCTCTCTCTCTCTCTCTCTCTCTCTCTCTAGCGGAGTTGTCAAATGTTTGATGTATAGAAAGGTCATATGAGGGTTAACTTGATTATGCACGCAGCCTTTTCACTCGGCTTGATCGCATTAGATTTGTCAACTTGTCAAACAGGTCAAATGAATTGTATTATCTCATTCGATTGGTGGTTGTACTTCGTGACAGGTTGAAACTACCGACCTACTCTGCTAATGGATGGGGTAAACGACTGATCGAACCAGCCGGTTAGTCCCTCTCTCGATACACTGGATCAACTATACAAACACTTCCAACCAAATTATAAAACGTTTAAATCTAGTGCTAAATTACAAAACCAAATCTGATCAATTTTTTGAAAGTAATTAATATCTCAGCAATATATTTTCTTCCTAGAAAGTAGAGTTGTCACTCACCAGTGAAAATATATATCCAAGTATTTTAATATAGAGAATTCCATCGGAATATATCGGAGTGCTCAATTTTGAATCTGATCGAAAAAAAAATACTAATCTGGTGAGGAATAGAATGGCACAAGGCTATAAGATATTGGTGCGTAGCTATGCATGTGCATACAGAGACGGGCACTGTCCTGTGTAATTCGACCTATGAATATAAGAAATTCCCGTTACAGAAACACATTTTTTCACGATTTTTTAATTGGTACCGATCACAGTTTTGAATTCGATTCATCGAATATTGAATATTCCAATAGTCATATGGTCCAATATTTGATTTACATGCAATATTCAATAGTCCTTGAATAGTCCTAAGAAATATCGAATCAATTGAAAATATCGATATACGAACGGCAACCCCAATGTATAACTCGATACTCCTTAATACTTCAAACTTGACTTCAAGTATACGATTGCCGGCATATTTATGACGAATCATCTTGAGAACAATGACCATGCCTTAATGACCCAATGTTTCAGTTAATTGTTAGCTTTCTAACGACCTCACGAACAGCTGGAGTATTTAGGAAATGAAATCAATACCTTATGCAGGACTCGAACCCACGCACGACTTGACTATTTTCTGCAGCATAACATTGACTGACTGAGCCACAGACCAGCTGTTTCTTTCTTTCTTCATATTGGGTTCAACAACGCACTGTGCTGATGACTGCGATCTATTGGCGTCGATGAATGATATATGAGATGATGGGATGATGACATTAAAGGTTATTTTATTATACGTGTTTTGGATAGTGGGAAGGAGTTGATTGTGGCCTTGTTAAGGAACTATCCCAGTATTGACCTGATTGACAGAGAGAAAACCACAAGAAACCCCTGTCAGGATGGTCGATCACGGCGGAAATCGAACCCCGTTTTCTAAAATGTACTCGAACACTGGTCTTAGTATACATATCAACATGTCAGAATCACGTAACAGTTGGTACGAGTGTGCTGTTAGTACTGGTTGATAGCTACACGCGACTTTTGTACATTATTAAACTAGTCTGAAACACACAATACCAACCTGAGCTATCAATTGTTACAGAAAACCAGATAAAACAAGACGACAAAACACAATAATTCCGGATAACAAGTTCCGACGTTCCTATACTTGGCGGCTGGCTACGATATAGGTAGTCTCGCCTATTCATCAGCTGGAACGATCGGATGTGTCGGACTGTCACGTGGCATGAAGTAG
The DNA here is from genome assembly GCA_964007535.1 of Brachyptera risi. Classification (NCBI taxonomy): domain Eukaryota; kingdom Metazoa; phylum Arthropoda; class Insecta; order Plecoptera; family Taeniopterygidae; genus Brachyptera; species Brachyptera risi. The sequence continues at coordinate 34,968,044 of OZ023331.1, read as the reverse complement.
GAGAATATATATAGCATTTTGTGTTAAACGTCTTTTAAAAGCATCTAATGAAGTGGAAACGAGCAGGTTAAATGGTCATTAAATGTAAGTACTCGAGAAGTACAAGGAGAAACTGGTAGGAGATGACGAAGATGACGGAGATGACGTAGAATACAATATGATTATTGAAAGTGTCATTGCGATTTGATACGTAGAGATATGGAATTTTGATAGATACACGATATATCACATTTTGAAAACGAAAATTCACGTTTTGATTTACAAGCGTTTTCAAAATACAGCCCGCGCCTCGCTTAAATAAAATGTCCTCATATGAACTTGAACGCGCTAAATGAGCTATAAGAAAAATAATTTCCATGTGTAAATTACAGCTGAAATATATTAAGTTAGTAATATAAACTATACTAGACATATATGATGCTGTATCATGTTCTGAACCAATTCAATTTCGATCGGTATAGAAGAGTGAACATATCGGTGATTTTTACTCTAATTATGATTTTCAATATCTATGAAATGAACGTCCAAAAGTTTCCATTCAAAACCATAGCACTATTCTTGCCCTGAATATTTAAGAATACATGGAAATGAAAAGGTCACAGAAAAGGAAGTGTCAATTTGTAGCGCACATTCATTCAAATAGAACAATAAATGAAAAATTATTTCCATCACCTGATTATTTCCTCTTGAAAAAGTGACGAATCAAAATGCATGCAGATTTATACTTGCAGGCCTACACGTGAAAAAAATATGTCGTCTACCAACAGTACAAAATGTATATTCAAATGTATATCTGAAAATTCATTATAATATATTTATGAAAATATATATTCAATATGAAATATAAGAACAATGATATGAAAAAATATTAAAATAATTGAAATAATGATAGGAAAATATATCCGTAAATTTATGTTGATATTTTTTTTCTACAAATTTATATTATGTTTGTATAACTGCATGAAGATATAAAACTTTACGGGACTTGATTTGTGGTGAAAATCACACTATCTGTCAAAATCGTCAAATGTTCGAGGCTGCAGCGAACTTGTCTTCAATCACCGGATTTTTCTACATCATTCAGTCGGTCAACATCTTTCGTGGACGCAAGTATAACAAATATCTTCCGGGTTTCAGCAAGATTAAAACTCATCGAAATAGCATCAGTTACAGTGAGTCATTGAAAAATGATCAAAATCATTGACGTATTTTACAATCGAGATTATCATTGGTTTACATTACATTGCGATAAGCCGGCCGATAAGCGCAGTGAAGATGGCCTACATTTAACTTGTACTCATTATTTGTCTTTCACAATGAATCAGGGTCGCTACAGCGAAAATATCTGTTTTATGGTGATAACTATGGAACGATAGAATATATCAGAATTCCAATCCATAGATCTTTTTATAAATATACATTCTTAATTGTGCCCAACGACTTCTATAACAGTGATGCGATATAATAAATATATATAGAATATATAAAATATAAATAATGAATTGATGATTAGTGAGAGGACGATTGCAGAGCCCATGCCTGTCTGGCTTCAGATTTAGGAGCCGTCCATCTAATAACTGTTTGTTATATTGCGATATTTTAATGTTCAACGTTTTAACAAATTGATACAACTATGAAAATCACTATGTCACATTTTAACTATACATCCACGAAACTGATCGCATCCGTTTTAATTAATTCAAATGCATGAAAAATTCAACATCTGTACGTTTTTCTATGCGGTATACTGAATTTTGATGACTCTCGAAAGTCATTACCAAAAATATAATATTTCGCAAGATCCCGTCGGAGTTGACTTGATGATTACTTTTCAATGATAATGGAAAATCATTCAATTTAATGCGCAAGACAATGACACAAGTCAACACGTCCACAAGAAACTAGAAAAAGTTGGAATTCATACAATAGAAAATTACGTGAAATGAGTAGTTATGAACTTGTAATGAATTCAGTATTGCAGGTGTGTATCCACGAAAGAAGAAAGTATATAATCTAGCATTAGAAACAACACAAACATCAAAGTTATATTTGTATAGCTATGGTATTTTTTCAAAGAAATGATTTTTCAGGACAAAGTTTACGATAAGAAACGAAATTGTACTGTTCGAAAGCGTTAAATTCTAAGGTACAGTTAGATCGAGTAATTAGCCAAGTTTCCAAAACTTTATTTGTTGGTATACGACAGTACTTCCTTCTTTTTGTATAGAAGTATACGGAACCGACATGTATTTCTACCGAATTTTTCGAACTCAAACCGAATTTCTATCTACTATTCGCATTAATTAGGTTATCAATTATCAACCATCGAAACTAAACAAATATTCAAAAATTCGTCTCTCATGCATGAGGTCGTAAAAAATCATTTATAGGACATGGCCAATGTTTGTAGATCGAGACAAGATTTCATATGTCAATGAATTCATTCAAGTATACAGCTATTTATGTGTGGTCGTTCATTCATCGTTTTATCATCGACATCTTTAGTAGTCGGCCGAATTAGCCTGCGGAATGTGTAGGGCGCGAGTTCGAATCCTGCACTTTTACGTTTCTGATTCGTTGTAGACGACTGAGTATTGCTGTGTGCAAGCTCATAGAATTGCATTGTACTGTTCGCAATTATTGGTTTATAAGAAAATGTCAAGTTTCGTTAAGCGAAAAAGTTGGTTATAATTTTTTTTTTTTAATGTCATATTGTATCGAATATCTCTTCTGGATGGTGAGATTGTCCTTGTGGTACCCCGTTCAAACGATCCTGTAAGCTGTATCACCCTCATCCTTAGTTGCAGATAATAAAATGGCTGAATCAATTTGTTGATGTTAAAAAATAATGAAGCAAGACTATTCTTGATTGCATTTTTTTTTTCATTATTGTTCATTACTATTCTATTACCTTATTGGTATTGGTTCTCTATTTACAATTGGTTCATCGAACTACATCATAATAATTCATTTTCTTGCGGTGCTAAGATCGTTCTTGTGTGCTCGGTCCGAACTGTACCGTTGTGAGACAGTGTAGTGTATTGGTGATCAGCTATTTAGCTAGGCCTAGGGCGTTATTTTCATTGGTTGTCGCTATCAGCGTCGAGGACCCTCCCGGCTCACGCGTCACTCAAACACTTGAAATCGTGTCCAATAGCCTTTAGTAACTAGTACTGTGATTGGTCAATGGTGACTGAAAGAGTCAGTCATAACTAGGAAAACGCAGTATATGCGTTGTGAGATAAGCTTAGATCAAAGTATGGAAATATAGAATGTTGAATATTCTGTCAGCTCAATCAACATCTACAATCCTTGTTTTACCTTGGACGTTTGAAAACCTTACCTGCAACTTGTTGATATTTATAGTGCAACCTGTTGCAGATGTACTTTGCAAATCCAATTGATCCCGATATTCGATCGAATCAAATGTCAAGTGCGTTTTCTTTGTCATTTCTCATCCGATTGTAGTGAAAATCACTGAAAGTATGTATGATTGTTCTGTTCATATACAGATTTGAGAATTCTAAAGCTTTCTAAAAATGTGCACTTTTCAATTTTTTTTCCTCTGGGTTATTCTCATGACGATTTTCCAAACTGACCGATATCTTTTTTTTTCAACAATCCCAATCTAATCTGAAGTGACACAAATATGCAGAAAAAGATTAAAACCGATTGCTTCTCCCTGACCAGTATGCCGCGCACAAAATTACAAAATTAAAAAAAAAAACGAAGCTCAATTTTTTTCGGTATATGGAATGGAAATCTTCTTTACGCTCAAATAACAATAGTATACGCCAACAAAGTCACGGCCACTTACACCATATAACATCTTGAACATCTCGAAAAGCAGGGCTAAGATTTTGTACCCATAATATCAAAAATACGATCAAGACAGACGTATATGTTGTCACAGTTAATAGCTCATCTAGTAAACATCCAATCAAAGTTCATTGAAACTAGCTAGACTCAGTACTTTTTTTCGAGTGACAGTCGAGGCGAGTGTATACGGGAAGTTTGATTTCATCTGCTCACCACGCGTCACTGCTCAATAGGCCTATGACGTCAAGAACGATCTATCGATGCACGCGCCTGTCAATAACTCGATGATGAAACAAAATGAAATAGAACACTTCATTGCTGGAAATATAATGTGATAAGTGCATCATTTATTTGATGAACAGAAGGCGTGAGTTCAATAACCACATGAACAATCACTTGCAATGAATCGAATATGATCTACAGTCATGAATTATATAAATACATTTATTAGCTGATTGAATAATATTTCTGAAGAGAGAAATAACTCGAAAATTCATCAAGATTTCCAATAGAATCTTATTGGATTATACAAATCTTTGTGATTTTGTGATTAAATTTGTGATAATTGAATTAAGAAATACAATAATGTCTTGAAGTACAATAAATATATAAGCTGAAAATGATTCAACTAATGTCTGATTACCATCGTTGTCTATTGTCGCAGAAATTCTATGGTAACCTAATATTCATGTTTCTTTTGATATTTCTAATAAATATACTCCCAAGAAACTTCTCAACTCCCATGCACGGCCGAAAGTGTTCTTAAACAATAGAATCACTCACAGATTATTTTAATGTCAAATATATCTGGTTCCACGTGAGCTGGCGGATCGATACACCCGACCGTTAATGTTAATGCATACATAGGAGACGGCCGATCGTCATCCCAACCAACACGAAGGAAGTATAAATTGTAAAATTGTAATAAGTTAGAAAACCTCCTACATTACGTTATGTAATTGTATTGATACAGATGAAGGCACTAACCACCCGTGCGCTAGTGATGAGGGATAGAGAAGACGGTCGATCGGAACATTCACGTTTCGTTCATGCCAGTATATAAAAGGTTTTGACGTAGGTGGCTTTTTAATGTAAAACAATTTTTACAATTTACTCCTCCATAATTCAAAGTGTGTATTGTTTTATTCCTGCATAATAATGAGTCTTCGACGCAATTCTTCTCTACAAGCACACAGCTAGCTTAGAGGTAAAACTAAAGTTGAATCAACTTCAGCCGCCTCCCAGTGGCTCATTCAGCTTCAGAAACTGAAATCAAGTCGGGTGTGGGTTCGAGTCTTGCGTAAAGAATGGATGTTTGAGAACATCTGCTCGTTTATTCCTATCGTTTATGTTTCGTTCTATTTAACTATTGATGTGTGGGAGGGGGGGGGGGAGGGGGGGTGGAGCATCAATGATCATCATCATTAGCTATGCGCTTAAAATGGTATTTTAATCGACTTCTCAGAAATTGATATGAGTAGAATAGTCCCCCAGTACCACTTCAATGTAAGTTGAAATGATACTCATCAGATTCTCGACAGAGCCTTTCTGGATGAATTTCTCAACAATGTTTCGCATTATAATAATTGTTGAATCATTATTGTGGAATTAACTGGAAAAGATGGAGTGCAAAAAGATGGAATCTTAATTGCTGACAATTGAATATTCAAATTGATATTTGTACTTGCGATTTTTTCGAAATGGAAGGCTATATAATAACCACTGTTTGAATCTAACATTTTTTACATTCCAGTCACATTTTCACAAGTATTTACTCCATGTATAGATTATTTATAGATTTGAATGTTGATTTACATGAATTATATCAACTTTTACTTCATGGCGATCCGATTTCAAAGAAGTTGGGTTGTGGATTTATCGATGAATACATATTTCAATAGCTTTTGCTCGATCGAACCGATGAATTAAACATGCAGAAGTAGACATCGAGAACTCTATTCTGAATTCTGATGAATGGTGAATGGTTGATGTGTGTGTGTGTGTGAGGGAGAGAGAAAAGAGAGAGATAGATAGAGAGAGAGAGAGAGAGAGAGAGAGAGAGAGAGAGAGAGAGAGAGAGAGAGAGAGAGAGAGAGAGAGAAAGACTAAGGGAGAACGGGGTCCTCTTTGACGTCACAACACCGTTTTATAAATCTAGATATTTCCATATATAATTAATAATTTACATCAATCCAACATTTCATGATAATAACGTAATAGGAATGTGAAACCGCTCCCGGAGAATGGCACATGCAGAAATGTCACGGTCACCGATGTGACCAGACCTGGCTATTTAAGGGTGTGTGTCTGCCTGTTTCTAAGGAGGCCGTGTCATCCCTGTGGCTGCACATGCGCAATACGGTGGCGCAACAGGAATATTAACGCACGCGCAATGATTGATTACCCAGTAAGACTTGTTTCTAGTACTTATTAGACAGAAAACGAGAGTTAAATGGTTTTCAGCGAATTACGAGATATTCAACGCATCAATCTTTTATAATGGCAGTTTGTTTTTATGATCAACTTCTTTCAAGACATCTATGATATATTTTACTAGTTCTCGAAAGTTTGAGGAATGATGATATTCAAGTTATGACACTCATTGTTGCAAGATATATAGCGTTGACTTAAAGGACATCACAAACCTGAAATCAAATTTTGATGAATGATTACGATATTTAAACTTTTGATTGTAGAGAAAACTGAGATTCATCATTTCAATTTTCAGAAATAATCGTTCATTTTTTATCCTCCAGAGACCACGAGTCATGACGTAGACATTACCTATTCTATTCTGTATAGAAACATGAACAGAATCGAGTAATGTCTACGCCAAAAACACAGAAAAAGAGCCGGGTTCTGGAGGACAAATAAATTGTGCACATGCACAGTTTCTGAAATTGAGTTGTATGATTTCTAGTTTTTACCAAAAAAGGGGAAATACATATCGTCATTATTCGTTAAAATCTAGTTTGTTATGAATCTAGGGTTGTTACGTCCTTTAACCAATCATAATTGTTGTTATGGACTTCTGCATAGTGACTTGCGGCGGATATCTTTATTCAGACTCTGTCTTACATTAAAAGATTGCAAAAACACAGAATAAAAATCAATTAATTAAAATATAGAACAAATTATCAATAACAACATTTTAGAGAATAACAAAATATATATAATTTGACTAGGTTTGAATAAGAAAATGTAGAAAAAAGAAATAATTAAATGATGATAACGAAATCATACAAAAATTAAAAAAGGGGAAAAAAAGAAAAATAGTATGCAATGAAAACAAAAATTGGAAATCAAAGCTGAAGACTATAAAGATGATGTCGTAAAATTTGTAGGGATCCTCGAAGAGGATTATTGACAAACATTATTATTGACAACAATGTTCACCAAACACATTCAGCTCATTTCAATCGAAGTGGCTATTCGTCGCACTGGAAGTAAGTTCTGGGTTGGTTTCAGTTTGGATCGAATCAGTTTGGGATGTTTGATCGATTAGGTTAGTTGGTTGAGTTCAAATTGTAAGGTTAGGTTTATTAAATTAGTCGAATTTGGTAATTTGGGTTATTCTATATTGGATGCATCAACAGCAGCAACAACAACAACAACAACAACAACAACAACAACAACAACAACAACAACAACGACGACGACGTCGTGCACATGTGGTGACATAGACCGATGGTCCGACAAATGGTGGCTGCTAATTTCAATACGGACGGATACGGATGGGTGCTTCTTGTTATATTTATATGATGATTATGCTAATTTTATTAAACTCAAATTGTAAATGCAACGTGCATTTTTAACGCATCGAACGACATAATAACCCGCATCAAGTTGGCATGCACTCAGGCTTCGATCGGTCTTGCAGTGAACTCGGATCCGATACAATAGGCCTATAATGACGTCAGACAATCATTTAGGGGAGAGAGCAGATGAAGCGTATTCAATTTCTCATCTTTTCCAAGTGATGAGTATAAAATGACATGATCTTACTATAGTGTTGCCAGTGATGGCAAATCCCTTCATATAAAGTTTAACGACGTATGATAACTATATGGATATATTTGCGTCGGTGGATGATGAATGATAAGATGGAAAGACGAAATGAAATAAATGTTTATATATATATATATATATATATATATATATATATATATATATATATATATATATATATATAATTATATATATGCACCTGAACAATACTTCTGTCGGAAAGGTTGAAATCGGTTAACAACTCAAAAACTGATAGCTGTGAAATAGAACTCGCGATTGTGGTTTGGTTTACACCAGGGGCGCGTCTATACTGACCGAGACAGCACGCGGTTTCCCTCAGTCGTTCACGGGAATACTGAAAATAACTTCAGATAAGTCACGACCGCTTACTTCTTATACGCGTCATTGAGGAAAAAGCGCTACCGGTATAGAAATTGAATTCGACACTCTGTGATCACTCTATAGGCCAGGGTACACGTTGAACCATGCAATATCAAAATGTTGGGTTGAGCAATTTAAGAGCTGGCAATCGCATGATCAGATCTGGCATGCATTCACTAGCCAAATATGAGATTGAAGGAATGCATGGAGAGAAACTCTTGGTCTGGTGGAGTTAGCGAAAATTAGTGTTTCTGAGATAGCTTCTGAATGATATGAAATCATGTATCTTACGTTGTTATTATGTTATTAGGCTGTATACTAATTGCTGTAATAGTAATGTGGAATAGTACGATGAAGAATGAAGATTTTTTTTCGTTCGCTAGAAACGAAAGCATATAATTTCTTAGATGACACTTAAAGTCTAAGAGCCGTTTGGTCAGCAGAGTCAAAAAGTAATTTTGGAATAAATTCTACATTGGGGAAATTTGAGTAAAGCTTCATTTAAGATGTGTATTCTCGAATTGAAATTACATGAGAAATACTGTCATATTTTTTTGGAGCGCTTTAATTAAATGTTGAGTTGCTATTTCGACTTCATTTTGGTAAAAAATCAACTATTTTTCCTCTTAAAATGAGTGTGATTCATAAATGAGAACGGGTACCTAGATTCATCTTTGAATACTTCTATTCGTAACATCCTAATCTACAATAAAACAAGTTTTTTGATTGAATGTCATTCCTTTTAGTATATTTTAATCATCTGTTGAATACTAAAAACGCATTAAATTTGAAGGTTGCGTGTTGAATGATAGGGAAACATCCAGTATTTGAGGTGATATAACTCAAAATTTATCCCGGTTAGCCTATCATCTGTTTGGATATTATTATCGAGCACATCAAAACGAATTGACTGACAAAAAATCATAATTTTTTCATTACCATGAGGTAATGGAGGTTAGACCTTAAAATATTATATTTTGCGTTATCTGATTCCCACACTCTCTCTATAAGTACACTGCAGGAATATTAGATTTTGGAATATATCCATAGGATAGTCATGAAGGTATAAGTTTACCTTGGGTGGCGTCGGAGTATCCCCTGCGTCCGAGTCCCATTCAGAGCTCAGATCATCGCTGGATGCCTCGCCATAGTCCCCTGACCATGGCACTTCCAATAAGTCTCGCGTGTACTGGTCATACCCTGGCGACAAGAGGGTGCTGTTACGTCGACTAAGACGGGGAGAACGTCCCCGATAGGGAGAGGTACTCCCTGGGGAGTTCATGTGTGATCACCGGGGCGACTATCGCTTTAGGAATACGACGAACGGTGTCGTCCCATTACAGAAATAAACTTAAATCACCAATAACTTCACAGATTATTTCTGAATCTAGATATTGAAATAATGTTATATGAACATACTCTATTTTAATTTTTCAATCGACACAATTTATATGATTTACAAACTAGTATTATTTGTAAATTATAATTTGTACAACATACTGAGGTATTTGTCGCTATCGGTGCTGTTCGTTCAGAACACAGATGACTAATCGCACTTTGATAACAAATGGTATAAATATTTTTTCGTAAACACACTTTTATTCGCTCTTGATAGCCGAAAGTTTTCATAACAAATTTCAATACGATAAATCTTTTCGTTGTTTCAAAGTACCAGTACAGTAATAATATATTCCCGAATCGTATACCCCTAACCCGATTAGTTCACGTTCAACTCATGTTTCACTTCGAATCAACGTGTTCGCCTGTTCGGTGAACCTCGACTAATTGTCATGCTAGACGAAATAACTCACCAAACATAGGTTCCGTTCATATAATAACGCGTTGTTCTTCGTCTAAACGTAAACCACATAGCTGGAGGAAGCGGCCAGTCGTGGTTACACAACACACTTCCACAATGTCACATTATACTTCTCATAGTGTCATTATAAATAATAAGATGCGAGTTTTTCTCATACATATATATGATAATTTATTTAATAATAGCTTTGTATATGTATTTTCTCCGATACGTTTAATAATGATGTGAACTTCTGTACATGGTATTGTCGTGCATTTAGTACTCGTTCACACGTTGTATTCTTGCTTGCGTCAGACTTATTGTTGAATTAATATGTGTTAATGTAGTATGTGTGAAATGTACTTGTTAAATCTACCTGTCATGGGGGAACAGATATGTAGAGCTGAATATACACAGAATGTAAACGTTGAAACAGAGATGTGTTTGTTTTGTCTTATCGAGTAGGCAAAGGTCTTTCAGAGTATTTGGTTTACTTGTTGATAATATACGAACATTCTTCCAAAGTGTTCCATTCACGTCGTATCAATAGTATTGTAGTATTCATAATCATCACGATTATCAAACCATTTATTGTTGCTCTTTTCCTTCTTGACCACTTGTCTCTACAATAATTACGTATTCCGTTCGATCTACTCTTGGCCAAAATTTGAACCGCGACCACTGGTTGATTCTGTCACTGCTTCCACTTGTCATTCACGTCACTGTTCCCCTTCAACCACCTGATGATCTTCCTGTCTCATTCCTGTTCGGGCAAATCTCTGCAATCATACTTTAATTTCGAAGATTTGTTCCTCTATTTCAATCCCACCTACTTGCCACTCCTACGATTCCAACCTAGTGTCACTCCTTTTTATCATTCACAATTGTCAAGAACTTCTTGTTGTTCTCCCTACAAACTGTTGTTGTTGTTATTATCCCTACAACCTCTTCATAATTTCATACCTTCACAACCACATTTCACACTCAAATATATCCCTGGATTTACTCTTTCCTTCACTCTACTATCGCAGCAACACTGTTATTCTATCTTCACGCAGTGTGTCGGAATATTCGGCACATCACCCTCCTCCTTCACCACCACTACTCTGGCTGGCTCGCTGTTGTGTGGTACTGTTAGGCTGTTAGCTGTTGCATGGGCCACATGCTACTGCGGTGTACCAGCTATGTTGGCCTCCATGCTCGCCATGACACGCCTCGGGCTGTGACGTCACTTACCACGGGCGAGACGTCATCGTTGTATAGTGACGTCACACACGCTCTGGCCAACACGTGCTATCTGTATGCTTTGTATTCACGAAATAAAGTTTCGATTGACCGTTTCCTCCATATCCTATACAGCGTTAGGGCACGGGATGGGTCGCTCAATCATATTCGTGGGTAAAGGTACTGATGAAGAGTTTGAGGATATAAGATTTTTTTGAAAAACATTTGATGCGCAGTGGGGCAAGAGTAATCACAAGCAGGTAATGCAATTCACACCTGTCTCACCTTCCCGGTTCCCGTATGTCAAGAGGTCTGCCTTCTTTCATAATTTCCATGTGTTTCAAGTGACATTTTGTGAATATACATATTGCAGCTACATTTAATTTTTAGATAATTGTGCTATATGCTTCACACAAATTCCTGAAATTCCATCCATTCCAGATCTTCATCGAATTTTCACTAAATTTGTAATGATTGTGCCTCGAATTGACAAAAAAATGAACGTGATACTTACGTTTTCTAACTTGAGCTTTGTAAAAAGACACTTGTGGGATTTATGGGCTATCATGGTCAAGTTGTCAGACTTGTCTATAACCTATGGAGCGTCTTGGAACTAACACACAACGTCGTAAGAGTCACATTCTTGAATGCATGTAATGTGAATAATCCGGCACCTCTACCAACTTCTCAAGTCACTTCTGAACACGAATGGTCATCTATATTTGGTTAAGATCTCTTCACTGTTTTGTCATTTGTCAATTTGTCAACTTGACCATTTTGTCAATTTATTATCTGTACACGTCACGCGGTTGATATTATTTTTCTACATTCAATCATCTTCATTGGACAAAATTATTATTATGGAGTAATAATATTTCATTCGATGAGCGATAGCGAAAACTCCATCCCACTCTTATAGAGCTTTGTATGAGTGTGTTTTTGTTTTTTTGTTTGTTTGTTTGCAGGCACTGCACAGGTCGCAGGGTTTGACTGATTGTCATGACACTTTTTTTGTGTACAGGCAAACTCATCCAACTTAGAACTGTATAGTTTTTGGAATGAATCGGTTGGACCGATTTTGAGAAATATTATCTCGAAGTTTCTAAAAAACCCACAAGATTAGACTGGGCGAGAAAATTCGAAAAATAAATCATCCGAAAAATTCTCTGAATGTGTACACATGAATGACACACATTATCACGATTTTGCATGCAATTCGAACCAACCTTTTCGAAGAAAAAAATTCAACCAACTATTTTTATTCATCAAATGATTAGAGATAATGGCACAATTATGTTGTCAAGATTCACTGCTTTCTAGATTCGATATTTGCCCAAAAATGAAGTATTTTTTATATGCATCAAGGTGTGTACGATACCAGAGTCGATAAAGTAGCAAGGGTTTAACGACTACTTCAACGACTTTTATACCTTAAGCTGGATTTCCATGCACGCGATTCTCATATCGCGCGATACCATGTCGCGCGTCATGGCGGCGCGCTCGAATGTTGAACAAACCTCAACTTTCGTGAAGCGATTCGCGACTTGTCCCTGATTGGTCAGTGGTCTACCGCCTCGCGACTTTGAGCCGCCATGACGCGCGACTTGGTATCGCGCGATATGAGAATCGCGTGCGTGGAAATACAGCATTATTCAGACATTTCGCTCATCTGAAGCTGGAATTCCATGCGATTCTCATATCGTGCGATACCATGTCGCGCGTCATGGCTGCTCAAAGTCGCGAGGCAGCAGACATTTCCCTCCACTGACCAATCAGGGACAAGTCGCGAATCGCTTCACGAAAGTTGAGGTTTTTTCAACATTCGAGCGCGCCGCCATGACGCGCGACATGGTATCGCGCGATATGAGAATCGCGTGCATGGAAATCCAGCTTTACAACGCATTTGCTGCATTTGCCTATGGTACATTTTAAAAATAGATAATCGTGTATTTGGACGTGACTAATCAAGTGATAAGGTTCATGATTGTTGGATACAACTGTATGAGATTTCCTCTTCTTATGCATCGGATAAATGACACAATCCATCTTGAAAGGTAGTTGACATAATGACCTACATCGCCCTCCTGGCTGTTTTCATTATTGGCATTTGACGAAAAGGAGGATGATTTTTTAAAATAACATCGAAACTTGATACAAAATAATTGTTCCCCAATTAAGGGCAAAGGATGACAAATAGAATCGTTTGAACAGGGCACCACAAGGGCTTCTGCCTTCTTCAGAGATTTGAAATTTTTTGACTATTTCAGGTTTTCCACGTTTTCCTTGTCTATTTTTCACCAAATTCTGTGTCTGATGCGTTGAATAATTTCACGAAAAGTTTGTGAGATGAGACAGGTCAGGATTTTGAAAAAAAACTTCGAAAAGCTGTTTATTAAAAACTAATGTATACACTATTGAGGTGAGAGTGCCCTGTGCAGATGACCTCAAACTTGCATTCTTCGCCTTCATAGAGAAACAATGACTTTGTGTCAAGTTTTCGATGTTGATGAAAACGATTAATATGAGCCCATTTTTTCCTGACTTTTTTTTTCTATTATTCTAATGCCAAATTACTCAAGTTTCCCATAACTTTGTATAATCTTCCTTGCATTTCTTGACATTTCCAGGTTGGTGAGAACCTGAATTAGATCAAATAAATGACACATGTATTCAGAAAAAGTTGACGAAATTCCTAACTTGAGAAACAGAAATAGACAGATTTCTATCAAATTGTTGTAAACACTAATGTGTACGTATATTCATCAATGTCTAACATTGCGAGGTATTCGTTATCAGTCACACACGACTACATGCATGAATATGTTGACATAATATCTCTCGTATCTGTGATCATATGAGAGGTAATGCTGTGGCTAATGTACCATAAAGCCCACATACGTAACATGTAGTACACAAACATATATACGTACGTGTACGTACAGCCTCGTGATCCTAGAGGCAGTGAAACTAACTGCTTCCTGTTCACATTACCCACAAGGCCGTGACATTATTGCGCAATGACGTCAAACATAAGCCATGTGGAGCGTTGTACTTTAACAGTGGCGGCCGGTCTAGGGGTGGTATATTGCACTACAGTTCCGCTGGAGGGCATGGCATATAAGCATGTTATTATGGGGCAAATTATTATGAAAAATAGTAGGAGGGTAAGAGCGAAGCTCAAGACGGCAACATAATTGAAAGACATCCATTTTAATGTTATTCAAACTTATCTGCTCTATAAACTCAGATATGGCTAATCAAAAATCAAAAAAGTGCAAAAAGCCTGATTTTGGTCGCTTAATTAATCAATTGTGAACATTTTGAATGATAATTTCATATCGATTGTGATCAAAGCTACGCAGCAAAGTGGGAAATGAGAACGATTGTGATTGGCTGATGGTGAGAATCGTTGTCGTTCTCTACAAACAGTGACAACATTCGACAGTTTCCCATAACTCTCAGATGAATGTTCACACGCTGTATATAAATGTGTACAGTTTGAACGAAAATAATGTTTTTTTGTACACCTCCAGTCAGTTTTTTTGAACCAGTCAACCGTGTGGCATTGTATGGGATTCAACAGATATCAGATATCAGACGAACAGGAAGCGGACTTTTATATTTTGTTTAAGTTTGGTCCACACAGTTTGATTGACGAAAAGCAAATACAAATGTTTAATTTTGTGTTGGTATTGTAACAACTATAATTTATCCACAGTCTTTTTTATTCAGATGTCTTGACGTCACAAATCATACCGGCCAATCAACAGAGCTGTTAGAACTGTAGTGAAATTCAAATATTCACTCGGGGTATCTCAAATGACCACAAATGATTTAGATACAACTGGCCTACTGATAAAGCCACGCCCATTTCGAGTCGTCAATTCGCTACGTTTATTTCACGAATTATGATAACTCTCACTGCCAAATGTCTAGCACTATTGCACTAACAATGATATTTGTATAGTCATGCCCTCTTGATCGTCAATTAAATTATGAATTTAGTTTGTATTTGCACCTTTGAGATTTTATTTTGATACCATTGAACCACAAAGTTGAATATATATATATTTTTTCTTCTTAATAACATCGAAACTTGATACAGAATCATTGTTTCACAATTAAGGCTATAAGATAGGATCGTTTGGACGGGGCACCACAAGGGAGATCTCACCACTCCAAAATAATATGAATACAATGAAGATTTAACATAGAATATACCTTGTCGCATCATTGATTAACCATTGTTAATTGAGGGAAAATCTCAAAACTTGATTCCGACTTTCATACTGAAGCTACAATTGTTTTATGAAAATATGAGTAGATATTTATGAAAATAAGTTTTATAATTATATTGACACACAACTTGATACATTATATACATAATTATTGACCAAATGAATCAATCTCACGTTCTCAACCTTGAATTACTTCCAAATGGGAATATTGAAAAGTTGTTGATATTATTGTGATTCAACTTTTGATAATTATGAACGTTACGGACGTTCAAAACAAGTTTCATACCAAAAAGTCATGCAAAAATATAAGTCTAGGTGAATATGTTAAGGAAAAGGTAATTGGAGATGAGGTCAAGAATCAAGTCATGTTATTTCGAAGTTCTATGAAATATTTGAAATATTCAAGTCTTACCGAACTTGAAAGTTTGAAAATAAAGAATATATTAAAAATTGATATGAACCATGCAAAAGCAGATGAGTTTCAACATGAGCGAGATATTTGCATGTAATTTGAACTGAATCTACACATACTTGATTCCAAAACTAATCAGTCTATCTATTCACTGTCGTCGTTATGCAACTTTGGTTTTTAATTTTGGTTTTCCTTCAAATTGTTACTATAGTGGACATTTTCATGTGGGAAAAATCAATTTTGTCATTTTTTCTTCGAAACGATTGGTCAGATTATGCAAAGTATTGTAAAAATGTGTACCATTTCTGTCTTTAATTTCGATAAAAATCATTTTATTATAAGAGGGAATGTTTCTTCAAACTCATCCCTTGCCCTATGGGGATTTTAAAATTTTCGTATTGGTAATTTTTGAAGTGGCCTAAGCGAGAAAATTTTCGAGATAAACAAACAAACTGCGTGACATGTGCAGTGCATAGATAAAAATACAACATAATACACAAACTAAATATACAATAACACATCAAGGTATCTGCTAGAGCTCATCTGCTTATGTTTAATCTATTTACCTTTCATTTTCTTCTCGCTCATCTCACAACGACACCTAAGACGTTTTCTTAGTGAGGGCAATTAGGAGGGCATTGAAGTATTGCAATAAGCTCCGTATATGGTTCGTCCTACAATATATTTGGTTAAACGAACCTGCTCGATTTGGTAATGGCAATGAACCGACCAAGGTTGACTAAGGTGGCATTATATAACGCGTAGCCTATATATATAATGTGACACGTTTTCAGGGCTGTATATTTTATGTTACTTTATTAAAACGCAACATGCGTTGTGGGATGAGCGAGATTTTATAATTTCATATGAAATGTTTTGGAAAAATGGTGAAGGTGTACACATCCTGATTTCATTCAGATCTATCAACTCACTGCCTACTTGATTCACATATCGTTAATTTCAATCGTTTTAGTTTTACGATCTAATCGATTAAACTAATCGATCATTTTGAATAGTTTTCTTGATAGCTCTTCAATTGATTTGAATAAAATTATAAATAATTATTAAACCTCATCTTTGTGAGGACTCAACCGTATAACTTCGGAATAATGTGTTTCATTCGTATACTTGAATTTAGTGAGAACATGAATTCATTCGGAGTGAATTCTCCATTTTGTCCTCCGAGTTATTCTTATAAAGGATTCTCAAAATTTCTGAATTATTTTTCTAAAAAGTAGTTCGACCAATAATTGCGTCTTGAAAGAGTACGGTATCGAGCTAGGGAGATGATGGCCAATGTGTATACCAATTGAGTGTCGTCAAAATATCTATTCCGTTTGATTTGTTTGGCACGAACAAAACAATCAAAATTAAACAAGAAGAGAAAAAATTTGTTCTTGTCAAGATCGAAAAATTGAGACTTCATTTCGCTCATACAATCATACTTGGGCCGATATATAAGTGGTTATACCTTATGGTTTATTGGCACTGGATCGGTGCATATTCAGTAGTTGAACTACATGAATGGAAGATAATGAATGGAAGAGAGAATTGCGAGGGTATCCTTCCTACTTGAATGCGAAAACACAATAGTTTCGGATTTTTTTCAGTATATCAAAAATACATTCAATCATTTATCACAGTCATATGTTATACAAAGAAATAATTCATTTCGATTTTTTGAATACAAAAATAACTATCAAAATTGCATTCTATAAATGTTTTTTTTTAATCAATTTGTCTCTCAATTCATTTTGTTTCACTCGGTGATTCATTGAATTGCCTAAAATACTGAAACAAACCATTTTACTTCACGAAAATAAGCTATGTTCAACCTGATAAACGGAATTGAATAAATGCATTTATAAGAAAATAGTAGTTCTTACAAGCGAAGGCCCCACAAATGAAATTTTAGATTACAATATTGGTTATTACCACCCTACAAGATGAATACAAATATCAATACTGGACAATCTTTGGAATTGATTTTGGACTGCCATCAGTATTATATACCGTTAACGTACTAAAACGTTGGTTCAACGAATGGACCGACTGAGTCAATTTATACATGAAATAGGTCACCAATTCAACATCACATGGGCGACGTGCGGTCGGTAATGCAGTCCTAATTGTCGATAATAACACACATCAACATGTCTGTGTAAATATTAGACTTCGCACATGCGAGGATTAACAAGACGACGAAACCGGCACGGCCACGCGTGTTATCGAACACGGCACCTCCACCCGTGGTGATGAGATTTTTCATAGTTTACAACTGTTTTAACACGACCGATGTTGGGACAAGATAAAATATAGTATAACTATTCACATTTCAGTGAATATTCATGATTAAAGTATTCTAGTAATGACAGCCAATATGTTGCATTTTCACATTTGAATACTCATAAAAGATGTTAGATTTGTGAGTAATAAATTGAACCATACAATTTTGTACTATTATTGAATTTCCGATGATTTTCCTTTCAGTTCGGACACTTTGACATTCAGAGTTCAAGATAACTGTATCACATCCAGTAAAATAAGTAAACTCTTTGTATGGTAGGCCCACGGTGGATTTTTTTCATTTTATATGTCTACTTTTTCCACACCTAGACCTGCATGCCAGTATATAATGAGGTATATCTCATGCTCTCTCTCATCCTCGCCGTATTACTACATAAGCCTACCTTCTTTCTCTGTCTCGCTTCCTCCTCTGGTGTACACGAATGCAGATCAGCAATGCCCAATAAACAGTCATCACAGCGACAAACATCGGATGCCGTCGACGAGATGGAGCTCGTTGAGTCGACAGAGTCCGTCCTGACGAGTAACCTCGGCGGTGCTCCTTCCATTTTTGCAAGCAGCAGCTGCTCCATGAGAGGCCTCGGCCGGTCGAATGGCGACTTGGAACGAATGGGTACACCAGGGCTCGAACTGTGACCGCTAGTACTTCCAAATGAATCCAATCGTTCCATCGAGTGGGGCCGGTGGTGAAACACGGGATTCGAACTGTGACTGTAGCTACTTCCGAAGGAGTCTAAACGCTCCATCGGAGATTTACATCGAGGTGTTTCATGGTTCATTTTCATACCCAAGTTACTTCCAAATGAGTCTAAACGTTCCATTGGGGAATGCGGTCTATGGATTATCACATCTTGATTAGGTCTAAGAAACGGATCGTAATCTTGAGATAGTTCTAACGAATCAGAAGGTGTTTCAGGAAAATTACTGTTAAGACTGGCACTATTAAGTTGTTCCACTTCACTGTCCATCGATGAAAGCCTTCGGGGTATCACAGGGGTCGTGTTTGGACCTATATTATTCACTAATACTTCAAGTCTCGAAATGGAAGAATCATTTTTAAATATCACACGTGAATTGTCTTCATCTTTTGGGCTTAGAGGCGACGATTCTTCCGAGTCTTGGCAAACACTTTCAGGACAGCTCATTAACCATGCCTCTACGCATGATTTTCTGCGCAGGGGTTCCACAGGGTCTTGCGTTGTGAGTGCGTCTAGCTTGTTGACAAGCATGCGACGTTGACCAAGGGGTACCGGAGGATGAGCGTTTGTACCACTGCTAGTTGGAGCGTCCATCTGAGCGACTAATAATGTCTCCATGAACGATCTAGGGCGAAGTGAACTTGTAGTTGTGGAGCCGGTCGCGGGAGGCGGGGTTGGACTCCGCACGTCAGAGCTCATGATTATTCAGCACTTGCAACTTGTTCAGATAACAGTTTCCGTATTCATGATTTCATTTTCAGCGCGGAGCAATCTAAATAATTGTAAACCAAATTAGAACAAATGCTCAGAGGAAAAATCGAGGACACTTGATTTCGTAAAGTGAAAACGTACTGGATATGCATTCTCAGTTGATAAACAAATTGTTTGTTAAAACAAAATTGATCCAAGTGAAACAGAAACAAGTGATCTTCATCCCAAGAATTTATAATAATAGACAACAAATTAGCTAACCTGAATTAATTCATATCAATTCCGTGCATAAACATTTACGAGTAGATTATAGAATAATATATGAAGTCACCAGAGACACGTTCAAGGATGATTTGATATGCAGGTATTACTAATTGCTATTGCTATTCGTCCTGTTGAATCAAACTGACTTTGCTCATGAATAAGTTTCAAGATGATTAACAAAATCAATCAGCCAGATCGTTCGAAGTACCTAATAGATTATTAATTAATCAGTCGATGGAATTGAAAGCAGCGAGTGCACTCCATTCTTTTGAGTTGTACGTGAATTTAACATGAGTTATCAAATTGGAAAAAAGTATCTCTCAAAATCTAATTAACTTTTTAGTTTCATAATAGTATATAATACAAACAATGGTTTAAGGTTTCTTTTGAAATAGTTGCACATACATCAAAAGCCCCCGACAAATACCTGAATATCAGGATACAATACAGAAAGAAAAAATTAATTCAACTTTCATATACTAATTGGATGCAGGCAATTTAAAGTGGGAACTGAAAAGAAGAGAATCGTGAAAAACCAGAGTTGTTAAATGTAGTACGCCTGTCATGTTTGTATAGAGTACACCGCAACACAGCTATGTAAGAAAAGTTGCCTAGTGGTAAAGGGGCAACAAAAACTGGTATGCTTGTTTCTACGAATGAAGGCCGTCTAACAACGTAATTTAAACACAATCTCATCGTTATATGTGTACATAGTTGTATTTTGTCTGTAAATAATTTCGAAGGACGAACTTCAAGATTATAAACGAAACTACATCTTTCAAAAGCGTTAAATGTTCAAAGCAGCAGTGAGCTCTCTACATATTCACACTTATTTGATTGATACACGACATTATTTTCGTGTGATAACAGGAATGATAATCAGTCAATGAATACATTGGCGCCAACAACCGAGACAGATGCATCAGTCGCACGCCGCCTTAACTGTCATTCCGGGATTTGAGACGGTGGTTTGATTCTATTCCCGGTCGAACATCTCCTGGCTTATCCAGTAGTTCAAATGAACACTGGAATGTTGCCTCAATATCAGGTCACGGCTGTCTCCTCTCTTTTATCACCAATTGCCAACAAGCTGAACAGGGCTAATTACTAAACACATCAGCTTAGGATACTTGTCAATAAATTACGATAGAATAATAATAGCAGGCTATAGGTCTCAAAGAGATACGTTGAGAAGCTCAATCAACTGTCTTTTTTATGTATCAGCACTGACAGTCGAGTGTGTCAATCTGTCGTTTTCGCTAAATAATCATGGGCTGATCTACTGTGAGCAGGCTCACGTTCGGAAATTATGTCGTATTGTAATGTAAAAATGTATATATATATATATATATATATATATATATATATATATATATATATATATATATATATATATATATATATATTTATTTTTCTATTTTTTTATATAATATCATATATTTATATGTTCTTGGATGAAAGATTATTCTATTGTATTTTTGGACAGTGGGAAGGAATCGGTCGTGGCCTGTTGTTAAAGTACCATCCCAATATCAAACTGAACGACAGATGGAAACCACGAAAAAAAAACACTAACAAAACAAGAGGCAATGGACAACTATACTGCTCTCAATCCGATGTCCTTAGTTCGAATACCGGTGATATTATGACGTTGCACTAGATCATAAGCCTTCCCAATCACTGCATGCACGGTTAATCTGTCCAATTGGTCGTGCATTGTAATGAGGATGCATTCATCCACGGCTTCCTGGATGAGATGTGCACTTTGCAGGCTAGACCAATCAAATCACAGCACTCGCTTGTCTCGACCAATCAAATCAGAGTATTCGCTCGTGGCGAGGAAAACAGTATACTTGGTATGGTTGCTAGGTGAGTAATATATGAGAGGTTTTGTTTTAATAGTGGTAGGCCTATTTGAATTGAATATTGCCCTATGGTATTAATGAATACTGATAACGTATGTGTAGGTAAACATGACTGAGACTAGTGGCCGAGTGGTTAACACACTGAAACTTCACTCAGGAAACCGGGGTTCGATTCCTGCCATTGTCGACCATCCTGAAAGTGCTTTTTTGTGGTTTCTTTTTCGTTCAGATCGATACTGGGATGGTTCCTTCACAACACGCCACAACTGACTCCTTCCCACTATATCCAAAAGCACATAATACAAAAATAACCTTCCATATCATCATCCCACCATCTCATATATCATTCACTGACGCCAATAGATCGTATTCATCAGTATAGTTAATAGTTAAACCCAATATGAATAAATATATAAATAGGTGAACATGTAATAAGAGGAGGCCAGGGCAAAATTTCGAAATTCAGCAACGTCTACTTCTACCTGCTGAATGACGATTCATTAAATTGATTAACCAATTCATAGAAAAAATATAGATGGCAAGAATAAGAAAAGGTTCATTGTCAAGTTACATCATCATCAGACAAGACATAACTTGAAGATTTGATATGTAATGAAACATAACCCGAATGTATTCGAAAATGGTACGGTACTTTATGGTTGGTCTCAATATTAGTGAATTCTCATGTCAAAAAGTCCTGCTTGTCAGGAAACAAAACACAGGAGCAAATTTACACCAAGTCGTTTCCATTTCGTTCATCGATCTGTATTCCATTCTCTCCAACGTGATACAATACCATGAGTTGAAAAATTTAAAGTTTTTCCAACTGATATTTTCGTATGAATTGACTGGAAATAAATTTAAAAAACATGGTGTACTATCAATCCAGTGGTCTACTATCAGAATAGAACATAAATACATGATTGAATATATATATATATATATATATATATATATATATATATATATATATATATATATATATATATATATATATATATATATACAGTTTTCATCTACAAAATCATGAATTCATACAATAACTGGGAAAGTTCCGAAACATTTCATATATATGCCTAAATGTTTTGGAAAATACTGACATTCATGTATGTCATGTATTGTATTTATGGAATAAGTACACTTTTCACGTTTCCTATCATCCATGAATTAAATCGGCGCAAAATGACCTCATGTTGACGTGCCATAAAACTCACTAATAAAACAGATCAAACTAATGAAGAGTTCGTTAATAATAAATTATGAAATAACGTTTTGAATGAACTCGATGACGAAGTTTCATTCTGATCTCACATGAATAACTTGAGGCAAGAATCAAACTTGCAACTGTCAGGTCGAAGCCACGATTAATTGCGATATATATATATATATCGATTATTAATGAAGCTCGAGTGATTATTATTGGTTGGCCACCTGTAGCCGCCAACTGATGCGTATACTCTACTTCTTTCTGTCTGTATCAATCTATGTTCGAATCGTACAGAACCTAGTTTCGTAACACTCACTTTTTTATTCACCATCATAAAAAATATTTTAATAAACAAAATGTCTACACTTGCGGTCACTTGGAGTGATCAATCAAGCTTCATTAAAATTCATCCCACAGAAAATTTACTGACATCAGAGGCACTAAAATCAGTGGACAAAATGCAAATAAGCGAACTTCACTTATGTCTATATAATAGAACGCGTAGATTTTCACTTGAATATTCTACAATTTAAATTCCGCTAGAAACATTTCATGTGACCTCAAGCGACAATGGTCTTCTACATCCATGTGTAAATGTACACATGTGCATGTAATATAAATGTAAATGTATAATGTATGAAGCCAATATGCAACTGAGCTATAATGGACTAAAGAAATCAAATTGAATGAAAAATTGAGATTGATTCAAAATATCAAAATGATCGTTTATATATTTGTGTTGATTGATGATAGTATGTCCACCAATATAACAAGGTTGAATACGATATTGATGGCAGAATAATTGAATACTTGGCCAGTATTAAAATTATTCATCTTCGAGAAAGCCATCGCACTTATTCCATCTTGAATGCTAAATTTCATCATGAAAGAGCATATTATACAAACAACAATGTACTTGAAATATACGCAAAGTGGAATAACTTGACATCTATAGCTTCGTTCGAACTGGACAACACCTCGGCCTCATGTGCTGATGAAATGAGTTGTTTTTAATATCCATGCACCATATTAGACAATTTTGAAATGATTGTTATGTGTACATAGATTAGGTGGACATTTTTATTTGGATTGCAAGTAAGAAGTATCTATTCCCATGATCCGAGCCACGACCCAAGAAAGCACTATTCCCACGAGACGTTGTTCAAGTCGGAATAGCCGATCCACGCGGCAACTTCTATCATCACGAACCATCGTTCAGGTAAGTTCGGGTCTTGGCAATAGCCGACCCACGCGGCAACTTTCATTACCACGAACTAACGTTCGGGTAGCTTCGGGTAGGTTCGGGTCTTGGAATAGCCGACCCGCGTGGCCACGTCTAGTCCTACCATCCGTGGTTCTACAATCAAGCTCACGTAGCAAGTACAGCAAGTAGCAAGTAGCAAGTAGCAGTAGCAAGTACCGGTAGTTCATCTGATGGTTCAATGATTTTTGTGAATAGAGATTACGCGTCTTGTCGGCACGAACGGTTCGGGGGGAATAGTGATTCTGGTTGTTATATAGGGTCGGTCACGAAAATGTCAGACTCCTCAATAATGGTCAGAAAGTTCTTTCCACAACATTGCAAGCAGTGAGGAAAAGCTCAATCATTTTCTCCAGTGAACCTGAAAAGAAAAGTTTCACCATAATAGACTAGGTAGATAGTTTTATCGTGTTTGAAAGCCATATCTGAGGATGTTGATGTAACATACACCTTGTTCCACCGACTGAATCATGTCCATGTACGACTTGAACAATTACAATCAAGAGAAGGTAGCACGGTGATTCTATTCATCAAAACATGGTTTTCATGGTTAAATTAGCAATTAATGACTTCACAAGTCATATTGGCAACTATAAACTAATAATTAATGACCCCACATCATACCTTGTACGGTGCTGCTACCGACAAATAAAATATGCATGCTCATAAATATGGCTCTTAAGATGAATTGTTAACAATTCCTAAATAGACCACTTAAAAAATTAGTATTACGCCGTGCGTTTGCCTCTGACAGTTGAAGCACTAATTTGAAAGCTGAAGCTGAATAGGAGCGGGTTTTACTCTAGCTGTACGTATGAAGACTCTTCAAACATCCTTTCACCTTCACAATCACTCCGTTATCACCATTATTTTCTCATTTTTCATTATTTCATTGGATATTATTATCCATTATCATTATTTTCATTATCATACTAATTTACTGTAGGCCTACCCTTATATAATTCAGATGTAGGATGGGATCCTAAAAGTAATTAATGATGGAGAATAAAATAAGGAGAATATATATATATATATATATATATATATATATATATATATGTATATATATATATATATATATATATATATATATATATATATATATATATATATATATATATATATATATATATATATATATATATATATATATATATATATATATAGATAGGCCTACATATAATTTTCTGTGAATCACTTTCTGTTATTTTGGCATATTCATTAGTAAAACAATTTGGTTTGGAGTTTCACAAATAATATCCCAACGAACGAAGCGTATACACCGATGAAATATCACAATGAACAATCAAGAGATTGATAGTTTCCAGATTTTGTGACGATAGATTACAAGCTGTTCGGTGACTTAATTTATTCATATTGGGTTTAACGACACACTATAATGATAACTAAGATCTATTGGCTATTCTTCAAACCTGCCCAACTACAAATTCAATGATTTCAATACCATCATCAATCAATTCTAACACAAATCCATTAATATATTGTCATGAATTAGAATGGTCCATTTCTTCGATAAAAGCATATTACTGAAATAACTACTTTGTGAATTATTATATTAATACTAATGAGAGAAATCTATTTGACACTCTGAAAAGCTACTTTGAAAGAACCTGAAACTACATTGGAAACCAAAGTGATTGATTAAAAACACAAACACTCCTGTATAATATGACACGAAGTTGCCCGCTGGGTGATACTGACAAATCCCTGCTCGCCGTTAGATCTGTAATGCGCAAGCGCACATTACCATATCGTGCTAATTAATAACCTATAGACCATTGATCACCGTAGGCCATATACACAATATGGTAATATCTGCGCCAAAGAGGCGGCACAAATCAAAGCACTCCGGTACTTTTAATTAGTAATTCGGTACATCTTGTATTTCTTGTTATCTGACGTCTCATCTTGCATCGTTACATTCATTACGCTCGAGAGTTATTGTGAAGTTCAGTTCCCTTCGCTGCAACTCAATACATTGGTAAGTTGGTAAGCCTCGATGTAGAAACTGGACAAGATGATGGACGTATTGTTGAGTATTGATGTTTTAATTCTATCTAAGATATGAGAGATGGAGAGATTGATGAGATAGAGAAGGGGAAAAGAGAATAGTGAGCTGGGTAGAGAAATAAGATTGCTGAATAGAGCGAGAGCAAGTTGTACGAGACACACGAGTGAAAAAGAAAGAAATGATAGAGAGAGAGAGAGATAGAGAGAGAAAGAGAGAGAGAGATAGAGAGAAGAGAGAGAGAGAGAGAGAGAGAGAGAGAGAGAGAGAGAGAGAGAGAGAGAGAGATAGAGAGAGATAGAGAGAGAGAGAATCAGGGGAAAGAGAGGGAAATACAATGAATTAATTATATACTTGATTCCCATAGACTTTAGTTGATATAATTGAATTCATTGTCAGAACTTTTTCTAATCGATTACTATTTTTATAATAAGTTATTAGAAGTGGTCGGAGAACAAACTGAAGGCAGTTGTAATAATGTCACATCTGCAGAGTATGCTATCACCGAGTATGTCTCGCTCTTTCTAATAATAATGTCTTATTCAACTTCCAATTTGTATCTAGCAAACTTCAACAAAATGCCCTTTGAACACTATCATCCATGTATAATTCTCATTCATCCAACTTGACATAGAATAACGAAACCATTTTGTAACGTTATTGAATAATCTTGCTATGAATATTTATCTCATCCAATTCTTATGATTTCGATGTACACCAAATGAAATTCATGTCACATACATTTAAAAAAAAAACTATCTCTCTCTCTCTATTTTTATCTCTCAAATTTTTGCACGCATAACCGACATTGTTGAATATTTTTGATGTAATAACTATATTCAGCTAATCAATTATAAATATATGAATTGATGTTCGATAATTATTTATATGTATGAATATATACATATAAATTTATATTATGTTATTCAAGACGTTCATCATACTGTTTGTACAGTCTCCGACAGTCTAAAAATTATATATATATATTTAATGTATATATATATATATATATATATATATATATATATATATATATATATATATATATATATATATGTATAAATATATATATATATATATATATATATATATATACATATATATATATTAAATATATATTATATATATATATATATATATATATATATATATATTATATATATATATATATATATATATATATATAATATATATATATGATATACGTATTATCTCCTTTCGTGTGATGTCACACATCATTGCAATGAGTGTTCAACAATGTTCATGTATCCAAAATGTGGTTTTCCAATCACCACCAATATAAGTTTGATAGCTCCCAACTTCTTTGATTGCTAAAGTAACATGATAAGTATAACATTTTGCCTCTACTAATCTATGTGGAATACTGGAATGTACCACGTTACATGGCTCTCGACATCTTTCATCTCCTTCACAGGTAAAATTAATTTGAAAGTCAAGATTTAATTTCTTTCATCAATTACTCTACGTGCATGTGACTTTCATTGAAATATTCATATTTCAATGTTGTAGATTTTTTTTATAGAAACAATTTATATTAACAGACTCGGGTTTTTTACTGAGCTTGAAGTTCGTTGGCAAAACTAACAACCGCTGAAAAATTAAAAACTAATTACTGTACAGTTAATTGGCAATTAAGACGGAGTAGCTTGAAAATGGAATAGCCGGTATTTACAATGGTAACGTGTAAGTTTTTCACGATGCTGCTAATAAATAATAAGACGAGCTTCAGCGAAGACCTCCAAGCGACTTTGAGGTCACCTTCTCTGTTTTTTTTTTTTGTAGACGGATGCAGAGGTCGCAAAACTTCTTGAAACTTTTTCACATCAAGAACATCAAAACTTTTTGTGTCCAAGAACACCAGAAGTTGGATCTGCATAGCTTCTGAGGAAAATCGATTATTCCTCGTTTGCATGAGAAAACGACTATCACATTAAAAAAACTCATTAAATAATACAACAGGGAAAAATTTTAAAAAATGGAATATTTCAATTCGTATATACGGAGTACGAATACGAGGTTGATATATCTTCAAAGATTACTTATGGAATAGTATCATCCGTTCACAGATGAATGGGAGCACTTACTTAGAATCATATAAAAAAAGTCTGAATTTACAGTGAAATGATCAGCAGAAATGGAACTGTATGCGTTTCTAGAGTTGATAGTATCAAAAAAAAGGTGTGCAGGTTATGATTACATCTCGTACAAATATCTCTGGGTTCTACAACGTATGTTGTGTGTGAAAATGATATCAGTACAACGAAATGAATGAATAAATTGGGAATGGCAACATTGAAAAATATACGTATAAAGATAAAAATGTTGCTATACAGTTTCTCTACACAATTATGAAACACCAAATGAACATTGAAAGTACCTCTTATTGCAAACAACCCACCTATACACCTCGTTATTAAATTTGTTTTATGATGAACATAGTATACGATCTGAGTTATATGTAGTGCTTGAACCAAAAGTAAAAGTCTGATTTCTGTTTGTATGATCTCTATCGAATGCACTATAGCATAGTAGGGAAAAAACTTCAACTTTTGGTTCAAGCTATACTTTCTAACCTTTTCCAAAATAATTTCTATTTTTTTTTATTATTTCAAGAAAAAATCTTTTGCCCCTAACCCGTGGAGCACGTGACACATATTCAGTGGAAGTTCAGTGAGAGAGTTCATATTCAGGTTTCAGTTAAACCTTCTTGAAATAATTTGTTTCAAATAAACCATTTTCATACTGTTGAAATATTTTTTTCAATCTTTCAGTGAAATTGTTCACGATTTCATATAACTTTTAGTACCGTCTTATACTTTGTAATACATGTTTATTCATTTATACTTGTTTATTGCTTCGAAAAGAATTAAAAATTTTTATTTTTAGTCTTAAAACATGTCAATATGATTGCCTTATCAGTTTACCAAATGAGTTTCACGAGACCTGAAAGACTATTTGACAACAAGTTTTATGTATACGGTATCTCAAGTCATAAACTCGTACCGTAAATAAGTGCTTGACATAAGGTTTCCGCACACAAATAGAACATGATATTATGTGAATATTAGTTTGAACTAAAAACTATGATTAGTTGTTAACATCACCATGATGTAACGCATTGTTAACATATCTATTCCAGCTGTGACATGTGTTTCATGTTTCACGGAAGAGAAAAATATCTCAATTTCACATCTTGAGACTGCGAGGAAGTCGATTTACCGAAATAGAAGAGCTTTGGTGATGGCTTTTGATCGGTATAATCATTTTATATATTGAAATCCACAAAAATACGAATCACGTTAATTGATACTTGAAACTTTCACGCATTTAAATGATCAAACTTGGTTATAATGAAAGATATATAGCTAAAACATTATGTATTGCAAAAGTATAACTGTGAAAATTATATTATCATTTCGACAATTTGGATGTAAGCCATATTGTAGGTATTAAAATGATATGTATTTCTTCAGTACGCCATCAGAATATTGATATTTTTTTATCGTGTTTGTTGATTCTGTAAGCTGACACCAGAAAACTGATATTTTCATATCGATTCTTGAATAAGTCATCTTATTTTTGATTATTAGTTACGAGTGAATTTTTCTTTTGGGATCGCCCCTGTAGTGCCCCATCCAAACGATCCTCTGTCATCCATAGCATCAATTGGAAAACAATGATTCATGTATCAACTTTCGATGTTATTCGAAAAAAAAGATATTTTTTATGTTAACTTTCTATCAGATAAGATATACAAATTCTATATTGATCGATGATGAAGGAACACTGAGTAGAACTTGTAAGGTTGAAAAGTGATAAGCTATAGTTATTAAAAGGTTTTCAAAAGATATTGAATATAATTACAGAGTTATTGAAAGGTGAGAAACTGAGGTTTACAACAGGAATGCATGGCATTTTAAGTGAATATTCCAAAGTGTTATGCATTCACATTATCAAACTTAGTTTCCAACACTTTTTCACATATATATATATATAAGCCTATACAGCTAAAAAAACCATGTATTTTGACTATTTGTGAAAGTTATATGATATGAGTAAATTAATGTTCCCGTATCGATGTATATACTGACTTGTATTAGAGCAATCTGCATTCATATATGTATGTATATGTATATATATATATATATATATATATATATATATATATATATATATATATATATATATATATATATATATATATATATATATATAAATATATATATATATATATATATATATTTATATATATATATATATATTTATATATATACATATCACTCGAATTATATCTTTTCAAAATTATCGCCCAGGAAATGAATATTTCGCTAAATCGACTCTCATGAGCTCATTATAATCGAAATCATAAATCGACTATTGTGATCTTATTATAATGATATTATAATTGATATGAGAGAACCAAAACGATCAATGATAGCTTGTAAAATATAGGGTGTAGTAATTAAAAAGATTAAATTTGAATACATTACTGTGAATTACAATAACCACTGGATGGCACTAGAGTCACAACAATGGCTAATAGAATAATTGATGTCAACAAAGAAAGGTCAACACCAGGTGGAAGGCCGACATTCGAGCAGATAAAGTTTACACCATTTGAATATTATGAAATGACAATTACTGTATAGCGTAATTTAATCATGTAGTTGTCATTTAGAACTTAGTGACTTTAGCAGTCAGCTCTAAACATAAAGGAGCTTTGAGGAATAAAAAGAATGTACAGTCTTGCAATTACCCTAATAGTGGTAGATATAGATATTTCATCATTTTACAGTATGGCGGTTGAGATGACTAAAAAAATAGGGTGCTCTTATTGTGAGTGAGAGGAAATTAAATAATTGAGTGGAGAAATAGACAGTGAAATATGTGATTTCACTCATACCTCATTGAAAGTTTGTATCGAGTTTGAAAGACGAAAACTTTTACAATCTTTCATGTTGAATGATGAGGAATATGTATTTTATTCGAGTTCATTGTATCTTTGAAGAAAAACTGGATGGGCATTTTTTTACAATTATTTTCGTTCAATCACTCAACTTGGATATACAATATCCATCGAAATTCCTAATTGAAAGTTAGCCGATACATAAACATGATGTTTGGTTAATTCTACAGCACCTGATCAACAAAATTGGCCTACTTGGCACTCATTCTGTATGGTTTGACTTCAACGATACAGCAACTATCCTTATAATTCCGTTTTGCTAACTATTTCATCTTTGATTACAAAATACAATATTTATAAATGACGGTTTTATTAATGACACATGGATATGTTTAGTCTATCTAGAAATTTTATTACCCATACTCATGAACTGTTCTGAATACGTTCTATTTATTAGGACAGTTGAAAGTGCCGATCGGTTGTCTATCCTATTCATTACCTTCAACAAGCAGGTGTGTCGAACCGCGAACTCTCATCATGAAACTATCCCTCCAGTTTGTTCGATTACTAAAAACCGGTGCCAATTTGTTATCCATATGATTAAAAGTAGGATATATTAGATATTCCATACCGCGCCTGCAGGCTGATTGGTTGATTATCGTGGGTTACCATTGGAGACCACCTTGCAGCCATGGTTACCACACAGCAAGTGAGTTGACCACAGAACAATACAGCTATTGTCTTTCAAAGAGAAGCAATATATATTCAATAACACATGATCGATAGCATGTATGCTACATGCTTCACTTGGCTTCTGGATAAAAAAAACACTACCGATTCATTCATTTTGGTGGTTACGAACGAGAGTTTTTCCTATCTGTTAGTATTAGCGGTTGTGAGTTTCGAGCTGACTGTTGAATGGTTGTGGTTTCAGTGTATGATACATATGCGTTTGGACAATGAAATATGTAAGGTTCAGTGCTTTAGTTGAGAATACAATATCTATTTACTTTTTTTTCATTCACGAGAGATGAAGGTTCCGATCGACCGTCGCCCATATCTCACACCACTGGCGTACGGTTGACTAGCGCTTTCTACTGCACTTTCTTCTATCGTGGGTATAAATACAACTGAGAACAACGATTTTTGTTGCTTGTATTTCAAGTTTCTCGTTGAGTTTTGCAAGTTTCTTCCCAAGTTGACGCTAATGGTTCCACTTTTCATTGAAAGTTTCTCTATCAATTGCTTCCAACTGGGAGCAACAGCGCTCAAATATAGATTCTGATATCGATCAAGCTGATCAAAAGTTCAGCTTGAAAAGCTGAAAAGCT
Source organism: Brachyptera risi (assembly GCA_964007535.1). Classification (NCBI taxonomy): domain Eukaryota; kingdom Metazoa; phylum Arthropoda; class Insecta; order Plecoptera; family Taeniopterygidae; genus Brachyptera; species Brachyptera risi. The sequence continues at coordinate 34,935,564 of OZ023331.1, read as the reverse complement.
TAGTTAAGTTGGTTCTGATCAAGCCTGTTTTCTGATGGTTAGCATGGCCATACCGTCGAGCTTATTAGCACCTAAGCTCTATGATTCACTGCCATAGATATTCGTTGCGCTACCCGATAAATATCGAATTTGCATTTTTGTTTGGATCAAGCATAGCCTAGCCATCATTGGAATCCGATCTATTGTTCATATATTTTTTTCATTTTAAATACAACACACTCACATAAACTTATAACTTATGCGGGGCTCGAACCCAAGCGCAACTTGACCTCATGTTTCAAAGCAGTTTGAAGGTGACTCCAAATACAAATTCGGTCATTGTCGAGAAAATATAGCCACAGCTTCAGACAACATTCAAAGTCTTTCAAAGACAACATTCTTACGAAAGATGTAGATGGGTTTCTATTCGCAAATCTCGTTCTGAAAAATCATTGACACTCAAATGTTGTAACGGTAATAATATCTGTGTTTGTTAAATGTTCATGGGTGACCTCATTTTTTTCGTGGATACAAGTAGAACTATGGTAGACCAATGCGTAGTATATGAGTGATGGGGATGCCAGCTCGAATCAGGCGCTCGTCAATGCTATCACAAAGCCAGGAGACGTGCGTGACGTAGTTAATGACGTCATTACGTGCGTCATATGGGCGTGGTTTAACTGACAATGTTTGACAAGTGTCGGGTGTTATCAGACAGAGAGAGTGATAAGCAATATGCATATAGCCAGTTCTAGATATAATAAACAAGGAGCTTTTTGCCCCCAAACACTGCGTATAAGATATTCAACTGGTGGTTCATTGAATAAGAATATGAATAAAGCCATAATACACGGTAGTTGAGTGAACAAGTATTGTTGTCAATCGACGCAATATTTGCTCGATCTAAATATAAATGTTTTAATTGCGTTTAACGACCTTACCAGAAGCTAGGTTTTATGGCGTAACGGATGTGCGGGTAATAATGAAAAGATGAACTATGTTATGCGAGCTGGAACGTTCACACGAATCCATGTCTACATCGGTACTCGAACTCGCGCTGTCTTGCTTCAGAGTTCAATTCAATTCAATTCAAGGAACGTTTTATTTCTTTGGTAATTGAAAATACATGAATTAACAATTAACAATTACCCACTTATGTATATGGCTATAGGTCATACAAGTTTTGAAATACGTTTATAACTGAAACTAGAAGAAAACAAAATTACTATAAAATGAGACAATACATGATAAAAAAAGATTCGAGACATAATAGAAAATTAGAAGTACAATTTCAATGCAGTGTTGGAAGCGAACGGGTGTTCAAAGTAGAATGGTTAGGATCTCATTCTGAGAGTTAGTGAAAACGAATAGAATGGGAGACCATGGGTGATAACTCTCATTTGAGGTCATGCTGGTAGTTCAGATTCTAAATTGATGAAATATAAAAAAATACATGAATATTTGCTTAAAATTCCGAAGGTTCATTTTCGAAGGCTAAGATGAGAAAAATGGGGTATCATTATTTTCACAGAATAAACGCTCTCCCTATGAAAAACAAACTCAGTATCTAACTCTCATTTGACGCCAATATTTGTGTCTTATATATATATATATATATATATATATATATATATATATATATATATATATATATATATATATATACATATATATATATATATATATATATATATATATATATATATATATATACATATATATATATATATATATATATATATATATATATATATATATATATATATATATATATATATATATACATATATATATATATATATATAAATATATATATATATATATATATATATATATATACATATATATATATATATATATATATATATATATATATATATATATATATATATATATATATATATATATATTACTGGTTGCTCACACTCATATTATACTTATGCAGCCAGCTGAACACGATATAATTACGATGTCGGTAAAGGAGGTTTTCACTTTCCTGTAATAATATAGTGTGGCTCTCAACAGTGTATAATATTGTAATACTATCTCATTATGTCATGCACGCTAGCCGCTGGGGTTCGAACCCGAGCCACCTGTTTCTGACGTCACGCAGACACGTGGGTTCGAAGCCTGCACGATGCCGTCATATCGTATTAACAACACATGCAGGCGTGCAGAACAGACGCTAGAATTGTGACTTTTTGAGGAGATAAATGACGGTACAAATCATAACTGAGTATAGGGCCTATATCAGCACTTGTTTGACATTGCTATGCATCGTGCTTTTTGGCTTTTCATCGTGAAATATAGATTCAATATAGAACTACAAATCGAAGTGTTTGGATTGATTAAAATACTTATTGAACACGGTACACACAAGAGATTCTAGTCGTCTCAATTGCCAATTTATTTTGGCCAACTAAATCAGGTTGTCTATACGTGTGTATTATTTAGGCTCAGATGTTATCCACATCCAATGGCAATCGGTGAAAAATCGATACCGATAAATGTCAACTTCACGAGGTGTCAATAAAGCGCTCACCATAATGGGTATAAAATGTGGTCGAAAAAAATCAGAATTGATCACCTTATAATCGAAATTGATAATCGAAATCGATGAATATGATGAAAAATGAAAAATCGAATATATTCGATATGATAGATCGAAGATTAAAGTAAGTAGCAGACGACAGCTTTGACGTCACATATTTAGTGCATTTGCATTGGTCCGATCCGATTTCGATTGGTCCGCAGTCGGCCGATTACCTAACCCAACTCCAGTCAACAGCGATTGAGTTGGTGTAACGTTCACACGACCAATTCAGAACTAGTTGACTCAGCCAGTTGGCGATTGGAACAACTCACTGGAATTGTCCGTATGTGGCGTGCTTAATTAGAATGATATACAAAAATGAAATGTGAAGATATAGGCCTATTATTAAAAAATTCGGCCAAATTTCAATATGGAATGAATATTACACTGTACGGTCACTATAACTAATCGAATATTGTGAATATATTTTTGTTCAGAAATTGTATAAGAGTTTTTTTTTCTGTCGGAATGACTTGCACATACTCTGATCTGGACTGGCCTTTTATTTTCCTTCAATACCAATTTATAGTCGAACGTTAGAAAACATACTTACCAGTACTTTATGTTACTTTATTTTTCACATTGATGATTGTTGATGATTTTTATTGGGTTGCTGATGAATACATGATCGAAGGAGATGAAAGTTCAATGATGGATGAAAGCCAATAGATTGAAACAGATTAAGCTCCCCCACCATACATCCTAGCTGTTTTCGTTTTTGACGTTATGAGACGTACTTGGACATTTTTATCTATGAGAGATAATTCTGATGGAAATGTGTTCAACCATTTTAAAATTCAACTGAAAACCGATTGTTGAACTTTGTCAAAATAGAAATGATTCATTCAACACATTTTAAAAATGATTTATCAATTATTATACCACATCGTTGATTTGACTTGACCAACCTTATTCAACAGCCACATCGATTAAAAATTGACATTTACAACTATATTCATGGTAATAATTGATGATTGTTTTGAAGTTTCAATATTGTAACGTTTTATTCCTCCTGATATAATTAGCTTTGAACAATATCTGATACAATCAATTGTCAATTACACGAGGTTACCTGACGTCAACGATCGGGTGTCTCTCATACCCAAAGTATTTGCTTACGTTTGTTCCGACTGACAAAAAAAAGAAGATATTAATGAAGTTATTCTATCTAACACAAGGTGAATCAACGCTTGACGACCTGTTGAATCTGCTTGTTACTATTGAATTCAATGACAATTGTACGATAATTAAGTGAATGGAATATATGAACCCAGGTTCGAGACCCGTCTCTCAGTCTCTGTGTTGATCCCGGAATCACGGGGTCAAACAAGTTACGGTCAAAGCAAACAACATGGCCTTAATTAACATAAGTTGTCTGTTTTACAAGAAAAACACAAATTTTCACTTTATTTCATAGCTTTTTTCTTTTATTCGCGGTGACGAAATTAGAACGCATGGACCTAGATTAGTATGTGTTGTATGATTTTGAAATACAACAGATGATTGAGAAAACAGTTGTTGTGATATTTTCGTATCCAGGTGGCAGTGTATGACCATAAATTGTGTCTCAGTTTCAGAAGGCGTATCGAAATAAATCTGGACCAATACCACGCACAGTTGCATCCAAAAGGGATTGTACTTTGATTTGTTATCTATACTGAATGAGCTATAGTATAGTTGTCATGACTATGTGACAACATGTATAGTCTTTGTGTATTTCCATTGTTATCTGTTTGAAAACGTAGCCCTGCTTCAAAAGGTGGGTTGTGAAATATGTTGAGTGATTTTATTGTTCTGTATTGCCATTGTTAATAACTCTTTATTTCAATATTATTGAATCAAAGTGCTTTGGAACTGGTCAAACCTATAAGACTCAAAATGAGTGTCATCCCATGTACTCATTTGGCACAAATTCAACTATTTTACTTCTATATACTTACTTATACTCACTTAGTATATACTTACTTTTTACTTTATTTTTACTTTTATTTCAACTTATTTTTATTTCGTTTCGTTTCCTCATTTTTTTATGAATGACTTCATTTCTCTTACATTCATTTCCGTAAACCATTTGAGTTGCAATCGTGTATTTTATTGACTAGTCAGAAAATATACGGAACGCTTCTGCCTTGTCTATCGGTACCCAAAAGTCTAGCCTTCTAGCTTTCCAAGTCTATTTCACCCAGCCAAATATCATTGTTTTCCTTCGGTAAGTTTAATTGATTGTAGTCACGTATCACGTATTCGTTGGTAAGATTTAAAAAAATCATCCGGGCATTGTTATAGTGAATTTTTCTATACCGTACAAAAGTCGATAAAGCAGTTTTGCTACTTTCCATATTACTTTATTGACTCTGAACGTATACTCTACGATTCACATGCAGATTGTGAGCATCAAACATCACTCGCCAAGTAGTTATACACTTGTTACAGATGTTTTAAAAGTATAGATACTCTATGCTTGTATTACAATTCTCATGTCATACAAACCTAATCTTCTCCATGCTTTGATATATGTAAAAATGATTCAATTAGAAAAATATATACATATATATATATATATATATATATATATATATATATATATATATATATATATATATATATATATATATATGTGATAATTCAATACTGTAATTACGTGAACCTACAAAAAGTACCGTTACGTATGGAAAGTGAAACGAAGATATTTCAAAAGGATGAATGATAAAACTCATGAATTTAAAGTGCAGTACTAATAACACTGAATAATGTTGTGGGTTATTACACGTATTTACTATGAGTACAACATATCACTGTGTAGGTCCATTGCCAATTAAATATAAGTACACTCGGTATCATATAGATGTATGATTTTCACACAGCCACAATCTGTTCAAAATAGAGAAAAATGAGCTTAATATACTCTGAAATTGTGGGGAAAAACATGAATATAATTCAATGCATTCTTATTTAATTTTTACCACCAAAGTTTTCAGTGCAGCTCTAATTGTCTCATTTTCATCTTACGTGACCTCTGGTGTGAAAAAAGAATGCAAAAATGTACATCTCATATGTATAAATATTCCCAAACGATTATGTAGTAGATGCTCCTAAATTTTCAAGTTTGAGCTGAAATCATTCCACTCCTAAATCCAAACCTACTACTTACACATGCAACCAACGCGAGTTACCCTATTACCAACCTGATTAAAACAATCCGTTGATATTATTGACAATATTATATACAATTTTAACTGCAGATCTGGATTCTCGACTTCTGTTTCAGGTTCGATCCCCGCTTCTTGTAGAATCAATCATAACGCATGGCCAACAGCCAACAGGCTTGGTATGTGTGGCGAATATCGAGCACCGACTATTATTTAATTTGTATGTTCGAATTGCAAATATGTCTAAAACATCTCAAAACAAACACTGATGTGAAAACTTGCTAAAACACCACGATATGACTTCTGTATTAGGGACTAGTCATTCCGAAATGTCCTTTTACGTTGGTAATACTGCGTATTATGTATGTTGCACATCTTATATTCATTTTCAAGAGTTATTTATGAAATCACGAAGGCAGTGAACAGGTTTTTGGATTGTGTCACATAAGTTGTTGGCTTCAGAAGGCTGTGGCAAACACGCGATTCTCCGAGACACAACCAACTGGCAATAATAGAAAATAATGAAATAGAAATAGGCTATAAGAAATTACTACCACTTGTGAGTTGAGCGAAAACGAATGCGAGTATTAGAGTCAATTATATCACTATAGACTTGGAAGAAGTAATATACGTTTCAATTGACGAGCAAGATATTTATATGAAATGTGAAAGAAATCAAAACACCTTGGAAACTGTCCATACTTTATTCACACGAATCGTGTAAAATATGACTTTATTGTTGTATACATCATCTCAACATTTGAATGTTTGGGAACCAAATATTTCCACACTCTCGTTGTTATTCTTATGGATATTGACAAAAATTCAAACATTAATTTCTCAAAATCTTCTGGAACAATCGCTATAGGAAACAATTCAAATTTGAGTAATGATATTACATATTAGTTATACCCAAACAGAGATATGATCGGGTTCGATCTGAGACCTGTGCAGCGCATACAAAAATACCCGATTTGAACTTGGTTATCTTCGCTAACGCTCAACCAATTATTGAATTCAATGTAATTCACAAGGATTAGGAAACAAAAAACATTTTGCTCGTTAAATTCGGTGAAACATATACGTGCGTGACAGCTATTGTACATAATCTGCCAATAAACTCATTTTGATCGTAATATCCATGATACCGTTTGAAATTCAATTTGCTGCAAGTGTTTCACAATAATTTCCATCAGAATAACAGCTGAACCACTTCATGTGTCACGTACTTGGAGCTGACTTCAAACTTGAATGAAATTGAAATACTTTCGACCCTAGTTCTCAAGTGACAAAGTTGATACAATCATGATTATTTCCTCAACCTCCAAGTCAAAACAGTTATAAATCTCTTGTTGGATCAACCTACACACTACTATACATCACCCGTCTCTTCCCCATAATGTAACGAAAACGCTTAGGTGCGTCGACTCGTCAACCTACACACTTTTATCCAACGTCAGACATAATCTTTCCCTTCATTCTACGAGTTTCCGATCGACTCGAACACTGTTATATGGCAGACAGCTTTATAAACACTCTGCCCTGATTGGTCAAGATAAGCGTGGATTAATTGCACTGTCATTGTGCTGTATCGAACCCAGGATCGGTTGCTTGCTATGGTGTGAAACTACAAAACACTTTGTTAAGGCGGCAGGAATTGAGATCTAGTGTAGGAAACTGACACTAGAGAGTAGTTTGTTATGTTACGAATGAGATGTTGGCATACTGGGAAAACGCCATCAGTGTCGTTTAGAAATGAGTGAGAGAAAATGTCAAGAAAATATTCAAGAAAAAACACAAAGAACTGATGTGATTCTGCTCGACCAATTTTCTTGAATGGAATGTAAAATATCAATATCTTTGAATTCAGTGGAAATGAATACTATCAGTCAATGTGGGTTATTGGAAATGTCTCACTCATTTTCATCATTTTTTCTCAGTGGTTTCGAGTGATTTTGCCCCAAATTATACAGTTCTGTGCTGCTAGCCACAAAAATGTTAGGAGGACATAAGTTGATTTGTTTTTATACGTCTGAATTCACGAGTCTCCGAGCTCCAATTTTTATCGGTGAAAGAGTGGCCAGGTTCACGAGCCTGTTCTGATTGTGGGATGAATTCAGAAATGATGACATTGGGAGCCAAATGCACCCCGGTATCTATAGTTGGGAATCATAGCTAGTTGATACTTAATGTTCGCTATATTGGATGTATTCCTATGGTAACAGGTCACTGAGGTCAACTAAACTTTATGATTTTATATTTCTCAGGCTTCCTGATAAGTGACAAACTGCATAAAAACGGAATGAATAAATAATAGTACTTCATAATACAGGATCACTCGGGTCAACGATTTGTAGAATTTTGAAAGAGGAATTGCCAAAATGATCCCTTCATTACGATCCGACGGGCGACGAGATATTGGAGCTTGTCTTAAAATGTGCCAAAATGAAAGTTGACTGTTCAAGAGAAACTGTAAGACTCTGAATGGCAATTTTAATCAGGTATATTTTTCAAAACGTTATCATGAGTATAAACTTGAATTGTACATTGTCAAAGACTGGTCATTAGTCGATCAGAGAAACGATGGACACGAACGAAGAAGAAACGACAAGGAAACGATTGAGAGATAGAACGACTTCAAGACCAATCTTTAACGGAAGAAGAGAAATTCACAATAAGATGTAAACTAATTAAGAAATACCAGTCATTGTCTCACATCTCTATAGACCCTGCCTACTACTTGCAATAAAACGTGCTCACGCATTTAGTTATGAAACCGTCTCATAAATCAAACAATTATAAAATAAAATCCCTTGTATACTTGTTTTGAAAAAAGAATTGAAAAGAGAAAAAGTATGAAAATAAGAAATAATAATAATAAGAAATATCTGTGTAGTGGAGTTAATAAAATATGTGCATTGGTTGAACATGCAACTAGTGTTATTGACAAGTAGTTATAGGTGGTTGTTGGAGGCTCGACTCATCCGACCGTTGCTGCTAATTGATTGGGGAGACGGTCGATCGGAATAAACTATAGAAGAAGATTCAGCGTAAAAGATAATCAAACAACATAGTTTTGTGTGTCAACCACTTGACTCCTGTTCACCGACGTAATAGTCTTAGTCTTTGTCTTAGTCTCAGATTTCATATAGACATTGCGATGTGAGTGTTCGTCTTTTTGTACTAAAATAGCATTCGGATTTATATTTGCCGTTTGTAATAATATACGTAATTACAGACTCACAATACAATAATTGAAACTTCAACTGATCAATGTCATGTTATATTTCAGTTTATACGGATTTTGGTTAATATTTTTATAATTGTTCTGGTTGATCCGTGGGCAACAAATGAAAATACAATTAACAATCACACACGGGGGCCGAAAGAAGTGATTCTTTCAGTATGTCAAACACAATCCTCCCTATTATTTTTGAACTGAATAACGTTCTTTGAGAGCATTGCAATTTGAACTGTTGTTGACAAATTTTGTGGAGAACATTAAAACGCACGCTACCGCTAGTAATTGATGTGAGTAATCAATTGTAACACTTTTTGTCAAGTGTCGTATATCTCTGTAGGTTTGGGTGGGAGACTCTTGAAAAAAATCAAGGTGGGCAATTATACCTATATAAGTTCAACTGTGATTTTTTTAAACCTAAAAAATGTACCGAATGAAGGGAGAAAATGATTGTAGTAAAGAAATTTGTTACTAATGACCCCTATACGGGGCAATTGTAAAACACATATGGGTTGATTCACTTTTTTTTTTTTTTTAATAACATCGAAACTTGATACAAAATCATTGTTCCCCAATTAAGGCTATGGATGAAAGATAGGATCGTTTGGACGGGGCACCACAAGGGCGATCTTACCACCCCATCTTACCACATCTTACCGCCCTTAGTTGTAACAGCGTGATCACTTTACATTTTGTGAGAACATTTGGGCTATAACAACATATATAAGAATGAATGAATGTTGGGGTTTTGAGGCACGTCGACAACGAGGTCATTTTGCGCCTGAACAACATATATAAATTGTCTACATTCAATACGGTACAACAATACAAGGAACAGTATATAAATATGGTTTACACAAGAAGCAATGGAAGAGAAGCAACCGATTTTATCTCTTCTCTCGATGTCTTTAACCGCGGTTTGTAACGCGAATCTTCTCCGTTGCATGTTGTGAGGTTCAAGTTTGTAACAAATCGACCCCCCCATAAGCTAACCCATCGTGTTACAAGTCACAATTTCAATTCAATTTCAATATTTTTTTCAATTTCAAATATCATTCTATTCTTGTTTATGTAATCAAAGATCAACTGTCCTTACATCGTTTAATTTACTCGGTAATCATTAAACATAGAGAACTCGCCTATTTGAAGCGACACATTTATGATGTGTGTATTTCCTAATCATGGTGACACTATATTATCCAGAAGTGGTGGCACATTCTAATTTTAATGGCGTTTCTATGTTTTTTTCGTGATACGAAAATACGATTTTATTAAAATTTCTTCGTTTTAGCAGCCATTTCAGGTACATATGCTAGCGCCATTACTAACTGACTACCTCCATCATGGCTGAACAAGTATGCATATTTTCCATCGTCATCCACTTATAGTGAGTACAGGAATAGTGCCATGCAAAAATGTCAAAATATGTCTCCGTTTTAATTGTTACATCGAAATACACGACATTCCGGCATTTTCATCAGAATTGTCGTGTGAAAATGGGCGAGTTCTCTACAGTCAATATTTACCATTTCTTCAAGAGAACGAGAATATACTCATCACATATTGTTCACCAAAATATATAAAAGTGTATAGTATTACTCAACTATTCAATACTGTATCTATAGACCTACACATATTCAGCAAGATAATGAGATAAATGATAACATGTCAGATCGAAACGAATGTGGTTTCAAGATACTCGTCATGTATGAAAACATACATTTTTCTCTCTGAAACGTGGTATTTTCTGCACACCTAAAAACTACGTCAGACACACTGCCTTCTATAACAAAATTTTCGAAATATCTAGCGCGAGATTACGATTACAAATGTGAAGCTAAAAGCTATTGTCACAATCAACCTGAGTTTTTACTCAAATTCAACAGTATTAGTGTAAATGTCCAATTATAAGGCCATACAGGCCTAGATCATACTTTTCCATATGTATATTCAGAGATTCGAACTCCTTAATCTATTTTGTTTCACTCTCTTTCAACATCATTTTATGTTTTTGAAGTTCTCCCATTCTATATTTCCAAAGTCTGGTCACCATTTTAAGTATCCTACAACGAGTTTGTACAGTTATACAACATAATGTGTCCCGTATTTAAGTACACATAAAAAGCTACACATTTTCATTAACAAATAAGATAGCGTGAAATAATACCAACTAAATTATGCAAAATAACAGGATAATACCATATGTGATTGAAAAAATGAGACTTCGCGGGTAATTGCAGCTAAAAATGCAGTCCATCAAGTTTGCGCGATTCATCGGAACCGAATTGAACGTCTTAAAAAGTGGTCAACTATTTACCCTGCATTGACACGTAATTATATACCTGTACTTGTGCACATGTAGGCTATCGGTGAACTTGCCTACCACGATCGACCGTCTCTCCCATCTGTTGGCACCAACGGTCGGAGGTGTCGATTCGTACCGTGAATTGTGTGACTGCGTGAAATTAGTACCGAGGTGTCAACAACATATCGCCTCCAGTTCTAATGAGACATGTTAATAATTACCAATTAACGAGATTGAATGACCAGACAAAAGAGAGAAGAAACAGCTGAGAGATCAGTATTGGTGAGCGTGGGCATTGGGATATGTCAAAGGTCAGAAAATATTATTTTACAATTGGTGAGCTGATGCACACTGCCCTCTTGTCATTGTTGACAAAAAAAAAAAAAAAACGATGGATCTCAAATCAAAACCTAACTCCTCTCGTGGCACGTAGATCTTTGGACAAGCTCTGGACAATTTTTTGTCCAGCTTTTTTTTTTGGCAGTTTTTCGGTTCACCCCTATAGCATTAGTACCATCCATCGGAATGAAACAGGTATACTGTCTAGTTTTTATAAGTAGATGACACTCCATAAAATATGTTCCACTCATTAAAAAAAATCGACTTCATTATTTTGAAATATTGGAATTTTGATACTAGCCCATATTGATCCATATTTTGAAATTGATCAGTTGCATTCAGTCGACTGTTATTCGGAAACAAATGGCCCACTTGATATTTCCAAAGTTACACAAAATACTATACAAAACTGTTTTGATACAAAATCACTCATAACCGTAATTTGATGATTCTAGGAGAATGAATGAATGGACATTTAAAAAATTTGAATTCGTGCTCAAATTATGTGAAGTTATGTGAACTCAGTTATGTGTGTTCTAGTTCTAGTTGTGTTCTAGTTAACTCATTCTTCATTCTGTTATACGTCCGAGTGGCAAACATTTTGGCAGCAGTGTTGAATAAACATGCGTCTCTCTTCGTGTGAAGACTGTAATGATAAAACTATGAAATTGAGCATGTGGAAAGAATGTCTTATAACTCAAACATGACGTGAGATTGAATTAAATTGAAGTAAAAGTGGTACCATCTTGACGATTACCAATTGTGTAACTTCAATTTATGTAACACAAAAGTTCTTGGGTTCTACGTATACCTCACAACAACACTTGAGGGGTTCTTCCGTAATTATGTACAACACTTTGGAAAAACATAAGATTAAGAAGAATCATAAAAGTACGAAATATAAGAATGGAAGATTAATTTTCGTCAACACAGATGATCGAATTATTATTCATTCCTGAACTTATTTATTCACTAGTTAACCTTCTGGTTAATGAATACTATCAGAATTAATTTTTTTTTTTGAGTAATAAGATTGCCGTTACGATGCTCTGTTTGAAAGATTCTACCTTGTATTCACCCTCAATCGGGTAACAATGACTCTGTGTCAAGTTGTCGATGTTGATAAAAGAATAATGTCAAATGACGTGGGTAGCCTTACTCACGATCATGTTTAAGATCTGTGGTCGAGTCTCTAGAAGTTGTAAATTAGTGCATCAAGATTTGAACCTCAGGGGCTTGTTTATATACATATACACATGGTATACTGAGTCCACGATAGTAGAAAGTCGTCTACCAATATGACAAACACGAATATCGCCGTTTTATTGGTATTACTGTGGTATATTTAAGGTATCATGACTTTTCAGGACGAGATTCATAATAAAAGAAACATAACTGCATCTTTATAAGGCGTTAAATCCTCAAAGTTGCAGTACGATCAAATAAACTATGAGTTTTTGTGATTCTTTTGTTGGTAAACGATCTTCTTCTTTCGTGGATTTGAGTGTATATAATATATAAGACCATTAAAATGTCTTTTGGAGGTAATAAAGCAACAGGTTTCACGCCCAACAAGTATCTCAGTTGTTCGCACAGAAAATAAGAGACCGTGGTTATACACAGCCAGCACATATGATACGATTCACGGCCCATATGAGACAACCGCAACTCAGATGTGAAGCAACGATTATTTACAGTTTTAAAGCCCACATTATTGATAGATTATTGTTGTTTTAAGACCAGTTTAGGAACAGTTGATATAATATGTTAGGATAATGGCATGGACTGTCATTTTGCCGGATGAGCGAGCTAGGTGTGGAGAATTTTAATGAACATTGGCATTCATATTATTTGTTTTTCAAAATCTTTCCATTTCTGCGGAACCAGAATTGTTAGTATATTTTTTTTAGTGGATTGTGCTGATTTTTGAAGCTTTTGTTTGCTTTGAAGCTCTCTAACGTGATTAATTCTTGCTGATGAACTTGCTTGAACTACTTTTTATGCTTGACAAGATGAGTGAAATGCAAGTTCTGTAACAATAGTTTATCGATGTTCATATTGATGAAAATTAGGATTCAAAATTAGGCTGGCGATGATGAAAAATGTTTGACGAAATTTTTAGGTCATATTCACAGATGTTTGCCGTGAACCTTAATAAGTTCAACATAACGCAGTTGATGTAGTTTTTGAACATGCACAATTTCTCTCTATGTAGATCCAGGTCTGACTTGAGTCATCTAAATTTAATCACGTTCTATTTAGGTACCGGTATCATATACGTCCTGTTTACATCCTCATGAGATTTATATCTTGAAAAGTTCTGGTAACAATATATAAGTAATGAATTATGAAATGTGATTTTATAAGAGCTTGAATGATTACCACAATGCAGTTTCCATGGCAATGCAAACTTATCGTTGTGTGGATTCAGTTCGATGCGATTGTCGAATGTCCAATCCGAAAATTGAATTTGACAAATTTGACTTCTCAAACATTCAGATTCTCTCAAAATACCGCAGAATAGTCTGAATTTCGACAAAAACATGAGTGTAAAATGTATGCATTTGATCGGAACTACCATATGAGAGTATGAGCAGTTTTCCTAAATTTTCCACCACAATTTCTGTTTTCCGTTTGTATCTTAATTCCATAGGGACCTATACTGTAAGTAGAGTGACGTTTATATTTTAGGTTGAATCTAAAATGCATTATCAAAGTTTCATATCATTTCACTTGGAATGACTTGGAAATTCTGTACACATATATTTATGTATATATATAAATATATATATATATATATATATATATATATATATATATATATATATATATATATATATATATATATATCACATTCGACAATTGTTTTTCAAAATTGAAAATTTGACTTTCCTGACACCAAAAGTCTCATCAGTTCTGAACACTCGGAGAATTTAAAAGTATTGATTTCAACGAGCTTCCAATCATCGTTGTCAGTAAATCATCCAAACCTAATTTTCTAGTTAAAAACGTCATGGAGGAATAATTCCCGTCATTTAATTCTCCAACGGTTTTGTGCGATTATCATTGTAATTCCAGCTCATATGAATGGGTTGACGATAACATGGGTTATTGAAAACTTTCAATACCGGTACGTACGTGGATACAAACATGACAGCATCTCCCCCTCCCCTTTATCCTCACATTCTTGACATTAAAGGGGCTTATCTTCTACCTATTTTATCTAACTGTCACTTCATCAAGTCGGGTAAACGACCCGGGTTCGATCCCCGTCATCAAACCATCATCTCCAACTCAGTTCTAGTTTCTCTAGCCTTCCACGAGTGATACCTAACGGTCTCGATCGACCGTCTTCAATATCGACGAGCACCGACAGTCGGTGGTTTCTACCCGCCAATACTCGTGGACCGACCCGGCTGATTGGTGTTATTATATCTATCAAGTTGTTACATAATGAACAGTCATTACGGGTTGATAATTGATACCTTGTATGCGTGTCGTGTCTTCGTCAGATGCTGTGTTCACTCACTCACACTCATATATAGTATCTCACTCACGCAATCGCGTGGTGTGTTTACGCATTAATCATATTCAGCATGTGCGTAAACATACGCGTCGCAGGCACGAACTTCACTGTTGAGACTGTGGTGTTCAAGACACGAATACAGAATGAATGAATTCAGTTCGAGAATTTTCCAAGTCGAGATCAGATTTACCCAAGTTTTTCAAGTTATCTCGAGTAATCACAAAATATTTATTCACCAACAAATCTATTCGTAAAAATATAACATGAATTTACTTTCCTTCCTTTCAATATTAAATTATACACTAGGGTGAAAGATTATGATGTACTGAATTTACGTTGTTTTCAATTATTATTTCACAAGTTTCATACACAATAAAACACATTCAAAAATTTATAATTTCTGTAAAATCTATAATGAAAATATATGGCAAACACCTGAGGAACTACTCAAAAACGACTTGACCGCTCATCTAACACAGGACTAGGGATTACCACAAGGGTGTATTCTCGCACCCCTTCTATTCCCATCCCGCACCTCACCACCTGTTACACCTCACACGCACGCACACACACACTCGCACAGCAAAATAGTACACTTGCACTGCGCGTGACGTATCTCACAGTACTAAACCCGCTTGATCTGTCTCGGCTACTTCCACGGATTACCAGATCACCACCGTGCGCATGCGCATACCACAAGGCGTCCGTGATTCGCCATGCACTATCTGCTATTTCACGGCCACTTGGGTCCAGTCGATCAGGTTTTAGGTGACGAAGATATGGCAAACTGGAAGTATTGTATTTTGATTACGTGAAATATAATACACACACACACACACGTATTTATATATATATATATATATATATATATATATATATATATATATATATATATATATATATATATATATATATATATATATATATATATATATATATATATATATATATATATATATATATATATATATATATATATATATATATATATATATATATATATATGACCGCCGTGTTGCAAGTTATTTACGGTCCTTTAATTACCGGAGATCGGGTTTGGAATTGAAACAGTGGATTGATTGTGTGGATTCAGTTGACGTGCAATTTGCAAACGACCACTTTGGTTACTCGAAACAATCATTATAATACTAATTTATATCAAGCAATTTGATGTTTTATTTTCTCGTATGAGCGCTATTTATAGACTGCATTCGGACTTGTTCGGTAATGGTTCATTCGAGACATTTTGAATAACTTAATTCTCGAAATGATCAGAACAATACTCAAGTTTTCTCATAATTTCGTTCTGTATTCAGTAGTTTTGAACTTATATACTATCCACTTAAACACGACAAATGAAGACGCTGGGTATATCATCGTGTATGTTCATACGCGCACTATATTCTTCGTTTTATTCTCACAGATGATACACAGAAATATGTATGTATGTATAAACCATTATATGTTGTTGTAAGGTGGTTCATTCAAAACTTGATCAACTGTCTACTCAATTGTTATCTTCCTTGCCTGTTATTTTATCGACTACTCATGCCCGGTTTTTCAATAGTCCGTTGAAAGTTAATCATTTGTTAACCTGTTATATTTCCAGGTTGACTCGTGTATTTTATTGACTAATCATTCGATTAGTCTAACGGATTCTTCAACGATCCATCAAAATCCAGGGTCTAAAAACCTGGACTCACAAAAAAAAGAAATTTCATAATAAAATTTGACAGAATGAGCTTATAGCATTAACTGAAACATGCTGAAAAACAGCTGCAAGTTATGTCGTACATCCTATACTTTTGGAATCACTATTCACAAAAGGAAATGATACATATGAAAAAAATGTTTATTCACTATATATTTTTTTCAGTTCAGAATGTCAGTTATTCAAAATAAATCAACTTGAAAGTGCCAGAATTACTAACGTGTGAGTAGCCCTATCATCACTTTGATTACTCGTGTTATTTATTCTTCCAAACTTCTAGATAAAGGCTAATTGGACTTTGTCTTTGACTTTGACTTTGGTCTTACTTTATTCTAGCGTGAGAGTAGCTCTAACTGGCAGTTTGAAGTTGTTATGACCACGGCTACCTATGCTATTTGTTTTCACCAACTCTCTGATAAAGACTGAATTTTGGACTTCGTAATACTAGCTCTAACTCATTTGAAATCAATTGTATCTACTTGCACAGTAGGTCACTTGTTGTTATAATTTAATCAGTATCCATGCATAAAAGTGCAACGCTCCTGAACTGGAACTGACGGAATTGAAATCATTTTTCACAAAATATGGTGAGTTCTTATGGTTGACAACAATTAAAAATCACTATTTTGATCATGAGTTCTAAGATTGACTCCATTCGAAATGTGTCATTGTTGGCTTTCATCTTATATTCTCTTCGGCCATAATATATTTTGAAAAATGAATACACAAATCATATGATACCGTGAGGCATTAATACATTTACTGGTTAGTAGCTCTTGGTTCGATCACTCACTAGTGATGAAGATTCCACTTCTAGCTATAAGCTGATTGAAGTTATTGTTAGTCAGGAATCTTTAGAATACGAACATGAGATGAAGGAGTGTAAAGGGGCTAGATTCCAAATACTTTCACAACAAATTCCTACACTCCTTCTTATCAATTCAATCAATTAACCACCATAATATTGGGAGTCAACATCTATCTGACCATTTCTGAATGTTTTTCTCCTGCCAATGAATCCAGTTTTGACGAATGTTTTGTTACAATTGACAGTTCGATCTTCATCTTTCGATGTAGTCGAAGCCACTTTAATTGGACTTTCTCTACCAACCTGACAAAGCAACGATACCAACAACCTAAACAAACACTAAAAATTTATCTCAGCATGCCATCCATATCTTACTGGTCTTGACATACTCGCTCGTGATAATTCGTGATTTATTCGTGATAATTCGTGAGTATTCGTATATAGTCGCCAAGTCCGTGAGAGCGGTGAAAAAAAAAACTACACTGAATGAACACATAGTCAGAAAAACTTGTGACAAACTTGGATGCTGAATTATTCAGCGTCGATAGTGTCGTTTCAGCGAAATATCAGTTTTTTTGGTGTGACTTTCGAACTTTATGATATATCAAACATTCCATTACGGGGATAACAGGTATTTCTACCACCTTGAATATCAGATTAAATACCTCTTATACCAGGTATGTATAGTTCCAAAAAATTATTGTGCGTGTGCAATGCATCTTAGTCTGTTATTATGTGCAGTGTCATAACTGGAAAATGTGTAAGACCACTGAGATACAAATAGCTGTTCGTTCTTTCTCGTGAGAGGGAAAGACGGTGATTCTTGTTATTCCACATTGCCTTCAAGTGAAACAAATCTAGTTGTTAGTGAGAAGTGTACTGAATATCTAGAAGGCAGTGAATCCTAAAGTTTGGGTGAGCATTAGCTGAGTGATCGTGATGACCATCAGAAAACTAACATTTAGTCAACGTACAGTGTTATTAACTTCAGTTGCTAACTTTAGTTGAGGCAACTACATAATTCAAGCTGTTACCACGGCATTGATTGTTTCAGTGGTTTTTTACTTGACAGAAGTGTGGGCCTTGAGAGCATACTGGTCGACCACTTTTGAGGAAACAGGATAGATTATATTTAATTGATCGCAATATCAGCACCACTGATGAAGTAAATCAAAACTCGACATTGGTCGTTGATTCTGAACAATTCACTTGAAGGGTTTGATTACTTGAGCAAGTCAGTAATTGGGCGAATTCTCAGCATTATTAAATTGACATTGGTAATAATCGATTATTCATTAATGTCTCTCTTCCATGAATCAGATTATACCTGAGAGAGCTCTCTCAATCTATGAGACCGTGGCTCACAATGTCAAATGTTGTAAGAGAAGGCGGTGATGGGAACAGAATTTTACATATTATATCCAGGTGGCATGATTTTTAAGAAAACCGACAATGAACCATTTCCAAGAACTGTCAAATTACATTATTGCGAACAAAAAAACCGATACTTTTTTATCCGTACTTGAGTTGGCAACGTGTCAAAACAAACAATTACATCTAATAACTGTAATTTGTAAAGCAATTTAATTTGCTGCTTTATTTACGAGATAAAGTGATGTAAATTGGTTTCTGCTTCCAAGTCTATAATAAATATGAGAGATAAGATTTTTAAAAACTTAACGACACAATTAAAACTAGGCTATAATTATTCAGTTTCAAATCGCTTATATTGATCGAGTTTTGAAGTTGTTTAAGTTGGTAATAGTTAATCAACAGGTAGACTTATTGATTTATTCCAAGGTAAAGAAGTTATTAGGTAGTTTTAAGCTGGCAGATGGATGTAGTGGAATGTATGTTTATAGCTGTACGTGCTGATCTAAAGTCGACATCGTTAATATTTCTATTAATGAGTAATTCATAAAAACAATGAGCCCAAACATATTTCACGCTCACTTCATCACGTAATAAGGCTTATTTAGAATCGAATGTCATTTTTAAACTTTTCGTTTTTGAGCTCCAAGTAGACCTGAAAGTTATTCGGAATTACGTTATCAAGTTACGAAAAAATAATCGTTTACAAATAATTTTCCCTTGTTGAATTTATTTAGTTCACAGAGATCTACCATCTAAGCATCCACCGGATCACGCTGAATATTTCATGCAACAATCGAAATTGATAATCCAATTTCAATGATATTTATAATAATATGATATAAGAATAATAAAATATTGAAAAATGTTAAAGAACTAAGCATTTTAAAAATGTTAATATATTCTCAAGAATAATATGATATAAGTTTATGCCATCTTACATGATGCTCGATTTAAGTCTCAGTTAGAGATGTTTATACTCCTAGCTATGAACGTATTTGTGGGTTCATGGCATTCTTATGAGTAATCATGGTTAAAACGACGACCTGGAGTTAATGACCGATTTTAATAATTCAGTCACTGAAAATATGACGAAGCTAAAATAAATCAACATAAACATCTCAACATTTTGAGAACAGAGTTGAGAACAGTAATTGAGTCAAGAGTGAATTACTCTGATATTGTAGTGTCCACCTACAGCATGGGTGATTACAGTGATGGAATATTTTAATTTGAATGCAATTATGTGACGTTAGTTCGTACGTTTTTTTACACAATTGACTGAACCAGACGTTGGATACAAGAAAACAAACATCATAATTGGTTTGGATCGTGATGAAAATTTAAACGTTTTCCCATACGCTTATTTTGAGATTTTAGGAAAAGTTCCCAGACGAGACTCATGAAAGTTGTCCCGCTCAGAGATGAAAAAGTGTCCAAATTTGTTGTAAATATCCTAATTGATTATGCTACCAAGGTAGTCCGCACAGTCAAAGAGCTCGTCATATCTTGGCAATTTATGAAATAGGCCCATATTTTTTAATGACTTGAAAACAAACATTTGTTCCAGGGCTGACCAGTGTGATGTAATTAACACAACTTTCAATCTCTATACAGCTTATTTGAATTAAATGATATATTGTTGTAGAATTTGCCCCTGAATTGAACCTTTGTTTCACTATTTGACAGCATAAACTTCTGTTAATTATAAGATGATAGGGCTTGACTATTCAGGGACATCAGAAAATTGGGAAACTAGATTTTCCAGAATAGTCTGAGCAGTTAAAAGTTGGTCAAATCTTGATAATGGAGCAAATAATACACTTCGAACACTTGAACGGATTTCCTGAGAAAACTAGCTGTAAAACACTCGATTGCAAAAAGACTTGAATTATTGCAGGGTTTTTAATTGATTATTATCAAATATGCACTAACAGCCTACTTCCCTTGGTACAACAATGAAGTGATTTGCTGATGAATAATGAGCCTACTCTGTGACAGTGTTAAAATTACACATGAGGATATGTGACTGATGAAAACTAATGATCTAACATGAAGACTAGCTAGCTAACCGGGACTCAAACCCGTGCATAGACGACAGATTTCAGAGGGTCCATGACTTGATCACTTAAAATGAGAGCAGGATACAGAACATTTGTTTTCTAGAAACAATTGTCAAGATAATTATGTCTTTTTGATCAGACTCAATGAATCAAATATGAGGATTGGATGATATGGCAAAGCTCAATCGAAAAGTTGCTTCGTTTTTATGTATTTTTAGAATCTTTTTCATCGTGTTTACAGTTCAGATGAATAAACCAATAAACGTTCAGGAATTTTTAGAGGGGAAATTTTTCCCAGCATAGGCCTACTACTACATGCATCAGATTTTGGTCAATGTACTCAATAGTATTGTATGCCAGACTCACTATGGGTCTTAATGAATCTACATATAGTTCAAAGTTCATGAGAGTCGATCATCAAAAATTCCAGTTTTTCGTTGGTAAATTTACTTCTGTGAGACACAGAAGATCACAAAATAGCAAAATAGTGAGCATCATCACTCCAAAAGACGTATATTAACTCTGATTCTTAATATTTTTCCGGATGTATAATTAAAATAGATGTTTCTTAGTTTTGTATACAGATGAAGATAATTTGATTCAAGTTTCAAGGTTCAATTATCATCTGGAGGTACCTAAAAATTAACTGTTTTTATGCATCATATTTTCGAAAAGTTATGCCGTTTCAAAATGACCACCAAAAAGTTGAACGTTATTCGCCAACACCGATTATCATGCCAATGTGCACTTGTGAAAAAATAATTTGTAAGAAGCTGCTATAATCTGGCAATGATGTGGCGCAATCTCATTGCACTTAGCTCGATGTACTCGGAGTTTATTTACACTTCAGGAAATTAAATTCGACTCAACGTTTTGAAACAGCAGATTTGATAAACGACTCGTAATTCATTTCGAAAATGTTTATAGTATCATAGTGCAGTTTGTTGAAATAGCATTCACGAGCTGTGAGGGTTCAAGACACCCGATCGAATATGTTGATGAATAACGAAGACGATCAATCGTCGCGCTCAACTGTCACTTCTTCATTCGTGTGAATTTCTTGGCCAAGTAAACGTTGGCAATTTAGATCGATTTAGGCTGTCACAGACTGGCGTTGTCGGATACAGGTTGTTCAATAATCTCACAAAACCAATGTGAAGGATCTTTACGAGGTATACGTCACCACATTTTTCTTGAGAATAGCTGAAAATTTATTCAATTCACGTCAAATATAGTGAATGATACCTCTGAAATGATGAAAGGTTAATGATTCTGAAGAAATTTCTAATGTATATTGTCACTGTTTTATTATGATCGTATTATATACATTCTCCATATATCAATTTAAAGAAAATCAACAAATTCACCCCCAAAACTATACAACTCTATTGAGAAATTAGATGAGAGTTAATTATAACTAGGATCTATTGGATTATGATTGATGAGAAATGATTTCGCTGTCGATGCGCCTTGAATCCCTAATATTCATTCATTAACGAAATGGTGTGAAAATGATCTAGAAGGTCCATATGTGTTCTCAGTGGAAAGGAAGCGGTCATGGGCTGGTAACAAGGAGCCATCCTGTTTTCACTGTGAATACTGAGGGAAACCACGTAAAATGTGAGTCAAGCATGTTATCGATTGTGCCTGTTGAACACACTTATACGAATGATAATCATAAAAAAAACAATTCTTCATGCGGTGAGTATAATTGAATGAATTAGCTTCAGAGGCCTCTGTATATTCATGCTGCTTGTGTGCTTGACCGTAGTAATTATAGATGTTTGGAAAATTGAAATCTTCCAATCCACTCACAGTTTCCAGTATGATAATATTCAATGCTCAATATGTGATTCGGGCTTGTGAATAGATTAGGTCAGTATCCTTAGCCTTAATTGAGAAACAATGTTTTTGTATCAAGTTTAGATGTTATTGAAAAAAAAAGGTCAGTCATTGCCACTCGTTAAAAATAACTGTCAAAATATCATGTTTATTCTTTTGCGGCTTTTTTAATTCCAACGAATTTTAGAGAAAGTGAATAAATTATTCAGGAATCTCAAAAGAGGTTCGCATCACAGATAGAGTCAACTCATTGTTTCAGAATTGAATTGAATGTATTTCACCATTTCACCGCACGCAATTTCTTAAAGTTGAAGATTTTAAGTTATCTGATTCGGCGATTTTTGTTTGTTTCAGCCTTCCCATATATGTTAAAACACGAGGAATTCTATATTTTCATTTTGACTCAACCTTTCTCCATACGTTAATTCATCAGAAAATCTCCACAAAGCGAAATGTAAATTCATCAAGTCTATATCAACCTTGCTTCGAACATTCTATCAAATATCAGAATAAAAGACGAGTACTTCACGTCTAAGACCACTTATCCCTCGCTTGATTGACACATTGTCGGCCGGTAATTGGCTCATGAGATCATCCTTTATACCCTCTGACGTCATACGTGAGAGACAGCTTCATCAAGACATCAGTGACCACCATTGTGTTCGACGCTTGTTACGTCACGCCTATAACGTGGGCGCAATACACCACGCGCTCACTTTATAACAAGCCTCATCAGCACAATAGGTCGTAGCAAAACGCACGAGAGCTATCGGCGACGAGTTAAGCTGGCCTTACATGAACATTTTCGATGCGATATCGCAACCACATGCGGGAGCGATACCGCAGATTTACGGCCATCTTGAATTATTAGCCAATCAGCGACGACTGCGGGACGGTGCGGGATTTAGTCGCACAAGTTCAACTCTAGTCTACTTTTTCGTCGCATCGCTGAATATCGCGTGCGGAATGGCCGGATGTAGTTTGGGTTCAGGTAAAATCCACTTGAGGGTGCCGTCGTACTGCTTCCCCCAGAACAGTTGTGTCGATTTTAGCATGAATTGTTTCAAAATAATTCCACAATTATTGATCAATTTGCCCACGTGCATACGACTTCTTTCATGAGATTTTGTTTTTATGTAGTTATTATTATTATTGAGAAGACACCAGCGATGTCAACAAAATTACAACAAACAGTCAACGAACTTGAGTCATGCCACGAAAATCGCGGGACACTATAGACACGCCCATCTCTTTGACAAACTTGCTTGAATTGCTACTAGACAACAGCACTTTGGTTCAATCGCGTCGCACCGTACCGCAACCGCATGCGGGAGCGATATCGCATCAAAAATGTTCATGTAAGGCCAGCTTTATCGCTAACTATAGTGCGTTATGTGTGATAGGTTTCGAACGGCATCAGGAATAATAATTCTAATTTGGTTTACACACTGGATTCAATTTATAGATCTTCAATTTGGAGTTCAAGCTTTATTGATACGGTGAAGAATTTTCACTCACTGTCAAGTCCTAATAGATACATAGTGTTTTTAGTGCTGATTATTAATTTTATCCATCCGAAATTAATGTGGAATAACAACCACCACGGTTCTTATATTGAATGAATTGTCCTCTCATGATTTTTAAAACTTCAAATATGGTGATTGGTGGTTACTTTAGTAGTATTTAGAAGTCCGAGAGATATATGACGAATATAATATTATAATTGATCGATAATAATGTGAAATTGATGTGAAATATATGGAACTCATCTCGAGCATATTATACAACCTACATCGTTTTCCTGATTTCAACAACTTCTCCACATCTGAAATCATCGATCATTTTATCCGTCATGACAGTTCAACTAGCAAAATGTCAAATAGTGTTCAACTGCCGGTAGATTTATTAGTACAGTGTTCCGAGTGCTCGCCAGAGAGGGCTACGAACAGATAATGACAAATGATTTGTGAGTTCTTACGGGAACAAGGTGTGCTCGTATGCACTAGAAAACAACTAGACTTGTGTGTATAAGTGCAAGTCTATGAACAGATAAAATGAAATGTTTTACCAACATGATATATCTCATATCCATCGCAATTAATCCTGATGTCGATGCTATGACGTAAAACACAATAATGCGCAAGAAACAATTCTTTTTTTGTCGATCTAAGCTTTCATTTATGTTGAATAGTTGATTGAAATCGATTCATATGTCTAGTGGAAAGTATAAATAATTCTTCATGTTGAAAAAATACATCAATATTATATACGAGCCTAATTCTTTCAAGTTATGTCACACATTGTTGTAATAAGTGAACAACAATGTCCCCCAAATGGCGTTCTCTAATCACAGCTTCTGCTATTTGTTTGTTTTGTCCCTAACTTTTCCCACTTTCAACTTTTTCGATTTTAACTTTTAATACTCGCTTCGTGTGATCCGGGAGGTGGATGGAAATATCGGACCCGGTTTGATCCCCACCACCGTCCATCTGTTCAGGTTTTTTTCGTGGTTTCTCTCTGTAGTTTAAGCTAATGCCGGGATGGTTCCTACAATATAGGCCACGACCGCTTCCTTCCCACTATCCTTCCCAATACCTAAGAAATCTTCATATCACCATCCCGTCATCTTATCAATCATTCATTCAACACCAATAGATCTTAGTTATCATTATAGTGTCGTTAAAACCCAACATAGAAAAAAATGCTCTCTCCCTATATAGCCCATATATTATATATTTAGTGGATATGATGATTGCCGCTTTGTTTCAGTATCTGATTATTTGAAAGAGTGAAATTATTATTTCAAAGCAAATGAAGGAAACACAACTCTGAATTCTGAAAGAATACAATATATATCTCGCTCCGATAAGTTGCATTTGTACCGTTTTGCCTTCAAGAATGAGGAATATTCTCGATTATTCTCAATGGTAATTAATTATTTGGAGATGATTTCTATAACCCAACTCATTAACAGTTCTCAAAAATAGATGCGCATGAATTCATAATCCATTCTATTCAAGCATGAAACTGTTTCAAGAATTGAGCTTCTTGAAATCAATTGAATGTCAGTGTATACATTTGAAAGATTTTTTCACAATGACAATGATTAATAGTTGGGCGTAAAATAGCATTCAATTTGTTCGAACGAAAGTGAATAATATTAGAAATCAATTTCAAAGTGAGCCAAATGATCAAACGTCAAGAAGTCTTTCATTGTTAATTGGATTTTGAACGAAAATTAATTTCCTTCTTCTGAAAGAAAGGAGTGTCGGTATACGAATAAGAACCTCCATCTCTTTTCCACACCTCATACCCCCTGTGTGTACTCTTGTTGAAAAGAGAATATTAAATTAAAAAAAAACATCGTCGGCATCTGGAAATGCAAAGAATTGAAAAAAAAGTCCACTAAAATGTATATGGTATTCTTATCCATGTGAATAATTATACTCTCAACCATTCAATGATTTTTTTTATCGGAAATGAATGCCTGAATACGGATATTAAGAAAGCATTGGATTCGATTCAGAGATTTTTATTGTTCCGGTGATGATTTTTGAACGGTATAAGATATACAATTTCTGATGCAGGAGAAGCGCAGACAAATTAATTACCTTCAAAATGATGTGAAATATAATTATGTATGTCCGATTTAAGCACTCTCCGAGACATACAGCTGGAAAGTATGACTTTTCAGCTGTGTAAACATACATGTGATCAGTATGCGTTATATATTGGATAATTTCACTCATACGATATTGAGTTATTATAACTATCTGTTTCCCCCCGTAAGTATTGATTTCTGATTTTATACATGTACTGATCATGAGTTATCGTGAAATAATTATATTTCAGTTCTGATAACAGTTCTGATTTTTCCGAAAAATATCGAGTGAAAGAATGAAAAAATGAAAAAATAAGATGATAAAATAGATGAATGAATGAAAAAGAGGGATGAAACATGAATATTGAATGAATATTGAAAAACTGGATTCATAAAATTAAATGGTACAAAAATCGAAAGAAAAATTGGTGATATATAATGAATACGCACAGAAGGAATGGAGATAAGGAAATGTAGATAGAGAGGGATTGTAGAAGGAGGAGATTAAAATAATAAGATAATGGAAAATATTTCTTTTCTCTCCATCACGAATGTTCCAAATGTTCATTGTTCCTGAAATTTTTACCCCAAGATTTATTGATTGTTGAATTATTTATTTGAATTTCATTGATTATTTTTTGGGTGGTAAGATCGCCTTGACGGATGATCCGACCTTTCATCTTTGATCTTCATTGGGGAACATTTGGGGTACAGTTTCGATGTTGATAAAAAAAAACTTTCAAACAAGAGAATCATATCTCATGTCCAAGAGTGTACCTCATTTCTGATAGTCAATAATGCAACATTTAAATAGACTTTGATATCACTTGTTCCATTCGGAAATGGCAGTGAAATGACCCGAACTGAGCCGAGGTTATACGAATGACATGTCAATAAATGTCAGTGTTGCTAAGATTTGACACTCGAGGTTGATTATCATCGAACTACTTTTTCGAAAACTAAACTGAACTATAACCGTCTCAAATGTTCTCACTTGTTAACTAAAGAGCTACGCATTATAAAAAATGCGAATTGTTTTAAACGTGAAGTAAAACGTTACCAATTGAAGGAAAGGAACCATATCGTATACATGACTTTCATGTTGTAAAATAATATACATGACGAAACATAACATACCACATGTTGATTGTGAATAAATGAGTATTATCAATATTATTACAATTACCATTACTATATACCTATCACCAGAGTAAAAATATAATATATCATGCGCTTATTGAGTATATGTGATCAGGTATGACATTTTATCTTGAGGATGTACACAAGAATTCATTCATGCAATCACATCAAACACGTAATAAAACAGTTTAATAGCGAGCCACTAACTATTAACTCGTATGGGGAACAGAAAAATATATTTTTGTTCCCTAATTTGTTTAAGAAGATCTCTTTCGAATTTTTGAGCTTACAAAAAATGGTTCAAATAAAAACAGAATCAATGAAATATGTATATATATGATCCAACATTATTTTTGAAGAAGTTTAACATCATAGTTTGCTGTTGAGTTGATTCAATTTTCTGATCATATATATATATATATATATATATATATATATATATATATATATATATATATATATATATATATATATATATATATATATATATATATATATATATATATATATATATATATATATATATGTGTAATATGTGTGTTATATCTATATCATGTATTTTTGTATCATCCAGACGATTAAAGTGTATTTTTTCCATCATAAATGTAGATAGACTCGCAGACAAGTCAAAATTTTCGACTTTCCGTGTCTATAGAATTTGAGTATATTTATTTGTTCGATAATAAAAAACCTTTGAAAAAATGATATTTTTCATCATTATCATTTCTAGTATTCAACTCTCAATGATGTTCAGTACGATCGACCGTCTCTCCTCTGCATAATCCACGACGATCGGATGTCTCTATACTCTCCTAACAATGACAGTTGAATGATGTTACAAGTGATGCTAGTAAGAAAGATAAATTGCCTATGATAAGTTTGCTGTATAGATGATCAGTTTACGTGAGTTATTGATACCTCGGAGCATTTCTGGTCAGTTAAAGGCGAGTCAATTATGATTCGTACATTAGTGATACAAGCTTATTGTTTTCGTACGAATAATCGGACATTACGTTTCAATTCTGAGTTCCCTTCAACATATTCATATTTATTTTTGGGATGGTAAAATCGCCCTTGTGGTGCCCGGTCCAAACGATCCTACTTTTCATTCATAGTCTTAATTGGGAAACAATGATTTTGTATCAAGTTTTGATGTTATTAAAAAAAACAAAAAACATATTCATCCATACAGGAAAAACATTAATGTTTGTTTTGAGATGACAGCAGATGATCGAGTTATTATTGTGCTTAGAATATGACTATTCCTATACAATTTTATGATTATATGCAATGTACTTTCTAGTTTATCACCGAGGGTTGAACGACTCCTGAAATCCGGTGCACACAATTGCCATACAATCCCTTGAAATCTCTGAAATCACTTGAAATCCCTGGAATCTCTTGAAATCCCTGAAATCTCTCAAAATCACTTGGCATTTCTGAAATTACTTGAAATCCCTGAAATCAGTTGCAGTTTCTGAAAACACATCTCTGAAATCACAAGAAACTCCTGAAATTGCGAAAAATCCCTGAAATCGCAAGAAATCACGAGAAATCTCTGAAATCACAAGAAATCCCTGGAATCCCTGAAATACATTAAAATCACCGAAATCATTTGAAATCCCTTAAATCACTTGAAATCTCTGAAATCCATTGACTTCAAATCCCTTGAAATTCATGAAAGCACTCGACATCCCTTGAATCACTTGAAATCCCTGAAATCCCCTGGAATCTTGCAATCTGAAATCAGGTGTACACCAAATTTGCGAGTTGTCAGCCCCGCGTTTATTGCCTCACTTTTACCCCTTCTTTCTAGTTGTTATTGTAACTTTTACCAATAACATACACCCATACAAAAGCTTTTTTTCCCAGTCTAGAAGACAGAAAAGAACTCAAGACTCCCATGACAGAAAAAAGAAGAAAGTAGTGATTAGACATGTGGCTGAAATTCACGGCCCAGTTGATGATGTCAAAACAACAAGAACTGACGTCATAAGTAAGTCTGATTGCATCTTTTATCTTATCAAATTGACAAATTATAAAAGTAAGAAACATGTAAGCTGTTAAGCCATATAATATTGAATTAGCTTTTACATAAATTACTTCCTATATAAGCGAAACGTAGTCAAGTAATTGTTGACATCTGTGAATTCAGCCTACATTCAAGTGTTCGCAATATTATTATTATTAATTCACCCCGCCCATGATCTATCACGTATTGGTGGGCGGGTCGAAACATCCGACTGTTGAAGCTGATTCATAGGGAAGACGGTCGATCGACACCTACCACTTGCAATCGACAATCTCAATCATCACCACAATAAAACTTAATACTGTTATTTATCCATCAAATTGCATGTAAGAGTGTGTTCGCCTTGTAGGTTGGTAAAAGTGTTTCGAAAGAATGCAGTTGCAATTGCATTATTGCAGTCAGGATGTACATGCATGGGTGACCAACCAGAGAATCAACTAGCAACTAATTGGTTTAATTGGAAAATTTTCTTCACGAACAGTGATAGCTACTGAACAATTCCCTATCCTACAATCCTCTGTTTGGATGAAGTATAAGTCAATTTGATGATAAATTGATCATTTTGAAGGGATGTCACTCTTTTTCCAGCATTGTTCAGAATATTGGGGTGTATGGGTTCCAATCCCGCAATGGTCGATTCTTTCAACTTTTCGTTCCGGTTACCTTCTGACGTCAGAGTGTGATAACTTCCATCACAGAAAGCCACTATTGCATCCATCCCGCCATTTAACAAAACTGATGAAATTATATTTCTGTCTCATCATCCCATTATTTCATTCATCACTCACAGCGATGTCAATAAATATTACTTTTTCTCCATTACAGTGAGTCGTAAACTCAACAAAATTGAATTATGAAAAAGGAATTAGCTGTAATCTAAAAGACAAGTGTTTAGAATATCGCATATGATGAATTATTCAAGTATACCGCATAAAATAGTGAATACTCACAGAAATATATGAAATATGCCGTACAAAAATGACCATGTTCCTGGTAGTTATAAAAAATCACGAAAATTCACAAAGTCCAAATGATAGGTCTATAAGAGAACGTGCAAGTCGATTCGACAAAGAATCAGTTTTTCTACCATAACTTTGGAAAGGCATTATATATAAACAAACTGTATTGATACATGAAGAAATATTTTCAAATACTTTTGAATTGACTAAATCGGAATAATTCACTCCAGACCCCAGCTTTGGCCTACAGCTGTTTTTTCAGTTTTTAGTGTTTCCTTGCTTTTTTTCGTTGTAATTTTTTTTTCAGCTGTATACCTGAAGAAAATTCAAACGATACGACATAATGTAATGAGTTTTTCTTCCTCATCCACACAATTTTGAAAGTCCAGATAATATTGCTGTTCATGATGATTTTTTTTTTACATACTATTCGCAATTTGAAACCAAAAAGTTGGCAAATTCTCGTAATTTTCTTATAAAATCATCGATAACAGGATGAGTAGCTATATAATTTGGGCACCCCTGTCGCCTGTAATCACACTCGCACGCAAACTGCATCCACAGTGACACGAAGTGTATTCGCAACAATACACTCTTAGAATGCATTCAATTAAGTTCAGCCTTTGGCAAGCGAGATTAGATGTGTATACGTAACAAGCAGCAGAATATGTTGATAAGATAGAATCATGAATAAATTGTATTGTCTCTTTTCAATAAAAGTGTAATCTATGTAATTATTATATTGCCAGTTTGTGTAATGCATTTGAAATATGGTAAACTTGAATCAAGGTGTTGATTTATTCACAGTAATTGGCCTATCAGTGAAAGCCTGACTCGGGACAGCGAAGAAGGGGAGGTTCTGAAAAATAATATTCATATTATCAAGTAATAACGCTATAGTATAGATAATACAACGTACACCATAATACATGTTACATAATTTTATTTATTGATGAAAATGAAACGAGGACTTGGAAATGGTGGAAATGTGGATTGTAAATACACAATTATCCCCCACTGTTGCTTTTAATTTGTAATTCTATACTTGTATCGAGGAAAGAAAATAGTCGCCTACAAATTCTGAATAATTGTGAAATTCGGTGATACATGATCTTGCTGTGTCTTTGAGGTTATAACACTTTTGAAATGAGTATTTTTGTTTCGTATCATTAACTTTGCCCTGATAACTAATATTTTTCTCAACTATCTATACAAAAATGACCATGATTTTTGCTACTTCCATATTGATAGATACATTTCTTTTCACATGGATATACCACTAGGAAGTATCTGTTTCTTCAAGAATTCAGTTACAATCGTTATTGCAACAACATAAACTAGACCATGCACTGCCTTCCAGATGCAATGGCTCATGTAAAGTTACTGATTCTTGTAACGAACAAACGACAATGTCACCGAAATGCTATGAACCTATCACAATCTTGCTAGCTTCTCATTTCGTTGTTGCTCTAGTAACGATTGTATAGCTGATGATTTGTTACTTGTTAAAGTTAAGATTTCTACATATTATAAAAAATAGTGCGTACATGAAAGAGAAAGCATTGTTTGGCGTATTGGTGCATATTTGTTGCTATGCTTATCTGGCTTCTCAATATAGTATACTAGATTAATTATAAGATCTGAGATACGTACACAAATAGGCCTATGAATGTACCGTTCGCAATCTATGATCAAATGAATGGATTTTTTGTAACAATGTGAAAAAAATATTGTTGAGATACATGAAAGAATATAGTTGTGATGATGACCAGTACATTCGAAGAGTTTATATTCCCACGTGGGTACCAGAAGTTGTACTGAGATCTAAACTTTCCAATACGGACACTAGTGGCAGGTCAGTCGTTTTACCATCCTACATCTTGCCTTAACTATAATTGAAAGAAGTGTATGCGTGCATCATGTACATCGGGTCAGCTGAGAATCGATTAATCTTTTGCATGCTTTGACCTCGTAGACACGGGTTCGAGACCCAGCTTGTCTACCAAATCATCCAAGCTCATCAATAATCTTGTGCAAGATCATCAATAACATTAACACGTGTGCGCTACAACGTTGGTGGTACATGCGCGTATTGTATAAGTACATTGACGTGTGGCAATAAGGTTCGGTGGACATGAGTATGATCAGGTCAATCTCGATATAAACAATTGATTATATGAGGTACGAGCGACGTGAGACTATCTATACTTTGACTATATTCAATGTATTTACTTGTCTTGAATTGTTTATATCGATTTCAACTTTCGAGAAATATCTTGGATCTTAAATCGAAGATCAATAATTCTATCATATAAAGTGTTTCGTTGAACTTCAACATACATTTTTTAATTAAAAAAAAAAACATACATACATACATACATACATATATATATATATATATATATATATATATATATATATATATATATATATATATATATATATATATATATATATATATATATATATATATATATATAGTCAATTTGGTGTTGAGTCTTCTTCGGCGAGGTATGTTAATGGATCCCTAGCGAAACAATTACTGGTACAGTTTTACAATGTTTTCTTTTCCTAGACGATAAACTAAATTATGGTTATTTCACATCCCATTTATATGAGATAATGAATCCAATTGCGATCAAAACATCTGTAGTGTATCTCTACATATAGTGGGAAATTTATGTAAAATTTTTGTATTATTACTGTCATCAAAATAATTGCTCTCCGCCCATCATATTATTTTGAGCAAATCCCAATCACAGTACCAAGTGATGCTTTGTGTCTCATGATATTCATTGTATAATGAGAGTCAACAAACTGAGTATTCCGTTAGAAACTTGAATGTTGATATCAGAAGAACAATCTGATGATTGGAGGGTAATTGTCTTCAGTCTGGGAAAAGGTCGTGTAATCATGAGAAAAAGTCGTGTGGGTTCAACTCAGTTTCATTTTATTCGGTTTTATTCGGTTCTGGTTCAAATCAAACATAATTGAGCTGCCAGAAATATGTTTCAATGAAATTGATTGTCATCTCGTTCGTTTCTAGTGATGAAAGACTGACTATAATTGTCATAACAATAATGATGAGTAAAAATATGGAAAATGCTAAAATAAACTGTCATATACTTTCACAGATGTATTTAAGAGGTTGAGTTTGCTTCTATAGATGGTAATATTTTGTCTCTCTATTTTTTTTAACAATGTTTGTGAGTGACGAGTACGGTTGTCGACATTTAAAGTGACACTACTCATCTGCAATGTTGTTACCAATGCACGATATTTTCTTTTATCTCCCAATGGAATTTCAAGCCATTGTTGGTTGTTGCAATAAGGGCTGTACGCCTCATAGGCATGCAGTTTGGAGATTTAGAAGATTGATTTTTCAGTGATTTCTATTATATGTTCGTTATGCGGAATCATGAATAAAATCTAAACTATCAATATTTTTGAATTCTATCCATCCGTGGGTTGGTAAATTATATATTGGAGCAGAAATGAGTTATCATTTTCTCATAGAAAATTCACGCAATGTACAGACATATGTATTAAAAACAAGTTCAAATAAAAAACTGGAATCGAATTAATTCCAACTATCAAATCCAGCAATGTAAGCCTAGTACCTACAACAGCATCGTGAAGTGCTTGATATAAACGTCACCCCAAAAGAAACTTGTTACCAGTCCAGTACTGAAGCCGCTCCTAGATAAGTCATGACGTCACTTATTGCCCGTGCATTAGTGATTCAATGGATGGAAAATGTTTGATATATGAGAAAGAGGAAATGTTTAGAAACTATCATATCGAGACAATACAGACGACAATACGATTATACGTATCCATGAACCTTATGAAAATGAGGCTTTTTCCATCAGTTTTTTCTTCGAGGACTGAGAACTGAATGAAATTGAAATTTGGAATCTTTCAACGATAATAAACGATTAACTTGTTGTCGAGACTTGAGACTGTCTCAATTGCCATGGCGTATAACGTTGTTGAGTGTAGTTGTAACTGTTGTAACGTGTACACACGTTCTATAACCCGCTTTTCTATATATTGAAATTTCAAATTCAAAAATCATTTTTTTCTATACATAAGAAATTTCAGTTTTAAGAAATGATTTCAGTTTACAGATTTCATTTTTTACATTGGTCCCACTTGAATACATAGTTCACATTATCGAACACACATTCGCTGGATAGATTGAAGCTATATTTGAGTTGGAATCTGGAAGCTATATCCAGTTTCATTTTGGACCTATTTTTTGAAAAGATTTAAGCCCACGCCTACCCATTGTGATCAAAAATGTGTTACTTTTTCGTTCTGAATGGCTGGTTTGACTTATTTCGAAAGTTGTCATAATATATATGTAGAGCTATGTGTGTCCTCATGTTCATCAATTCTGTAGAATTCAAACGTTCACGGAAATTTCTCCAAAATGTCAATAGGTTCATACAAATTTGGTATTGACTCCCATTCTTGAAAGTGATCTAACCAAATTCATCGCAAAACCTACATACAGTACCAAGATGGTGAGTTGTGTCAGAAAAAGTTTCCTCGCCATCGAACGCATCATCCCATCTGTGCAACGAGTAAAAAACGAACAAACAATGAACAATGAGAAAGAGAGAGAGAGAGAGAGAGAGAGAGAGAGAGAGAGAGGGAGAGAGAGAGAGAGAGAGCTATATATATATAGGCCATAGGAGGTCCTTCTTATGGCATATCCAAACCAAACACACACACACAAATATATATATATATATATATATATATATATATATATATATATATATATATATATATATATATATATATATATATATATATATATGTATATATATATATATATATATATATATATATATATATATACATGTATATATATATATGTATATATATATATATATATATATATATATATATATATATATATATATATATATATGTATATATATATATATATATATAAAATAATATATATATATATATATATATATATATTTATATATATATATATATATACATATATTTATATATATAAATATATATAAATATATATATATATATATATATATATATATATATATATATATGTATATATATATATATATGATTATATATATATATATATATACATATATATATACATATATATATATATATATATATATATATATATATATATATATATATATATATATATATTTATATATATATATATATATAATTTTCATTTCTTGCCATGACTGTACCTTGGCTTTGTTTTATCAACTCATGCGGTTTTCACACTTCTTCCCACTGTTGAGAGAAAGAGAGAGAAAAGTAAACCAGCCCTGGTGGATCAATAAATAAGTACAGAAACAGAGATAAATTATAAAAGTTATTACTGCTATACATGTAGACCATTAATCCAATGTCGATAAATCAGACTGCAATCGACATGCATCTATTAATTACATGCAACAAATGCATCGGATGCACTCTCGGACAACGCTATAGATATAATTTGACCATTTGAGTGGACGAGAGGGTGCTGAACGAAAGTTGGATAATAATTTCACTGAAACAATGTTCAACATCTTCCAATATTATTGAATCATCATTTTTTGTTGATACACTACTTATTCACTCATCTCCCGAAAAATCACTAGAATGATGACATAATCAACTGAATTGTTCGTTTTTGTATACACATTAAAATAATTCCATTCCTGATTTGTATATAAAGATGTTTCTTAGATGGAAATTATAAGAATACACACATGTACACAAATACCATATATGGCAGACAAATGATCGACAAATTATATGGACCATAGATTTCTGAGATATGAATGAATCTCTCAACAAACCAAAGCTTATGGATGATGGAACTGAAACACGGCATACACGATCAACATTACCTGTCAACATGTTGATATCAACATATTGATGAGATAATAGAGCATGTTCAATTCCCGGCAATATGTTGACGGCAGCCATCAACATATTGCCATCGTGTATAGGCAAGTTCAGAAATACTGGTTGAACTAGCTGTCAATATGTTGATATCAACATGTTGACGGGTAAATGTTGATCGAGTATGCCGTGTTTAAGACAATGGTGCCTTTAAAAAATT
The DNA here is from genome assembly GCA_964007535.1 of Brachyptera risi. NCBI lineage: Eukaryota > Metazoa > Arthropoda > Insecta > Plecoptera > Taeniopterygidae > Brachyptera > Brachyptera risi. Next base: position 34,898,790 of record OZ023331.1, on the reverse strand, counting down.
GTAGACGAAGTATAGTTAGACTAACACATTTCTATACAGTAAGAACAACAAGCCAATGTTATAGGTGTTGGATCCAAAGCTATATAATACAACCATGACAATTCAATTATAATTCAGATGTAACTATAATATTTTTATATATGAACAATTCATTTCAAATACTTGGCTCGTTGTAATCACTCCATTGTGTAAGGATAATTCGCTCCTGTGGCAGTAGTTAACGCTCTAGTTAACTGCACAGAGTTGTGTGCAATGAAGCAATGAGGAGTGTATAATAATATGAGATATATTCTTTACAATTCTGGTCTGGTTGTAACAAAATCCCCTCCAATAGCTAGGCTATATGGGGTTCGAATGTGCAGTTGATGAATAAACGCTGAAATCATATGATAGATGAATGGGCAATTACAATGACCCGGGTTTATGGTGGGACTCGAACCCGCGCCTAACATAACTTCAGATTTCAAGACAGTGCTATTATAAGAGTGCATAAGAGCCGATTTAGAGAAATATCAGTTCTTTGGGGCCAACCTTTGAAGAGTAAAATGTGTCAAAATTTCAATACGAGAGAAACACAGATCTTTCCAACACCTTCAAACTGATGTCAAACGAAATTATAACAGATATATCTGACATCTTTATAGGTTTCAGTCAGATTTGTTTTCGAGCTGTTTGACTGTGAAAATTATGCAATACGATTTTAATAGTTTTACTTACACCAATCTGAAAGTATATGGCGATTCATAGATATCTGTGCTCCAATTCTAATCTACTCACTGTACCAGCAGTATATATCTACCACAAAATTTTATTCGCCACCAATAACTGCCATAGTCTTCTTTCAACCCCCAGCTACAACACCAGAAGTGGGAATTATTTTTATAAGCCCAACCATAATTTGAAGCTATATGAAAAAAGCCCAATCTACTCAGGAACAGTCTTATATAATAATTTAACACCAACAATGAAATCTAAACCTGGAACCAATTGCTTTACAAATGAACTCAAGAAATACCTTGTTAAATTATGTCCTTATACAGTGTGAGAGTACCTATCAATCAATAACACACTATAATTCGTTGCCATCGCAATTGAATGCAATTTTAGTTTGTTATTTTAAATATGTAATTTTATATATGTAATGATATATTGACTAATTTCATAGCATGTACTTTTAATACAAAGTGTGAGATGTTACTGCTCAAGAAATGAATAAATGAATTGAATTGAATTTTTCTTCATTTTGTAAAATACTTGTACTAAGGAAGTGAAATAATTTATAGTATATAAGTACGAAAAAGGCGATATTCAATATTTTTATGACAGGACTGGGTCACTGCCCTATTGATCTTCCATAGAAACATGAGTTGATCAGAGAAAACTTTGATGTCTCATACTATTCCAAAGTTTTCATCAAAAGACTGAAATTATGCTAAATCGCCCCCATACACTCGCAGAACAGTCTGAGCCAAACGGAAGGTCTCTATCCATTTCTATACTCGAGCATTTTACATCTGAATTAATATTCTTACATTGCGTAACTGCTTCCATTGGTTCCCGAGTCAATACCTCGCCTATATCTCTGCTTCTATTGGTTCCTATTCAAACTAAACCATAATACCGAGTGAGTGATGAAGTACGTATCAGATTATCTCACGTACTCGATTTATCAGCGTTGTATACGAGCTTTTGTCCAGATACAATTTCGTATGCAAAACCATATTTGGTGTGGTCTTCAAAAAACCTGTGCTATTGAATAATGAATAATAATTTATCAACAAACATTTGAATTGATTTCCTATCAGATTAGCTCCGTTGACAAGGTACAAGTAAGATGATTGTTGGCGGATCGACACGCCCGACGGGAAGTGTTGGCGGATAGGGGGAACGGTCGATCGAATGGTTCAAGTGAGAGAAAGGAGGTAGCAGAAAGTATGCTGGAGAGAATGGAAAAGTGTGTAAAAATGGAGACGAGAGAAGAAAGGAAATTTCCAAAGTTTGAGGAACTTGGTTGAATGTGGTTGTTAGATTACAAAACGATGGATATTTCGTTCGCGTTCAGGTTTGAGAGAGAATTAAAAAATAATCATCAATCAGTTATTAATTGATATGAATTAAATATGATGATAAATTGAAATAACTTCAACGTGTTGAATAATTGAATAGTGAGCAAAGACTAGTAAAATAGTTTCGTGTTTCATAAATATTCGAGCTAGTTCTACAGGTCGAACGCGGAAAACGATACCAGATAATTTTTTACAATGTTTCTACGCAGGGATATTCTCAGCTTTTTCAAAATGTAGAAAAGTTTTTTTTTCAAACAGTTGATGGACCAATTTTTCTCCAAACTATCAGTTATATTTCAAGAAAAGAATTCATATTATGGTGTAGCTGATTTATAATTTCATTGATTATTTGAACATTGCAAACTAACGAAGCAATTTTTCAATAATCAGAGATGGAATCTTCAGTATCGCTCATCTGACTACATACGCCTACTAGAAAAAACGCAGCATATAGATGTGATTTATGAAGCAGTGCTTCTAGTTTTTCCATCGAATTAGTTGTTGGCCCGATTATGCAATAATTAGAGGAGTGAGTATAGGAAACTTTGGGCCACCGTATACTTGAAGTGTTTTTTTTCGCGCTCCACAGGTAAAACGAAAGTACAAATTTGGGCGAAATTCAGCAGGCATATAACTTATGTTTTCATACAATTCGCTACTATATAGGTTTGTGGCACAGTCAGTTGGACCTCTTCTGAGTAAAAAAAACATCTCGAAACTTCGAAAACATTCATAAGAATAGCCAGGTGAAAAAAAAGAGGAAAAATATTTTCTTCGAATGTATTCAAATTTTCACGAAATCAGAGGACAATAATGGCATACATTAATCCGGAGTCTTACATGAATTAGATCAATTGTTAAGAAAAAAATATATCGCAATGCTTTTCAACATCAATTGATGGCTTTTAAAGCTATTAAGAACAACAAGTAGAACCAATTAGATCATGAAACGATTAGAATGAGCAAAAGATAAAACAGAAAGGCGGTGACATGATTTTCCAAAAAACCAAGGTGAGCTTATAGCTTGCCATTTCATTTTATTTGAATATGTCCACATCGCTCATCTCACACCGCAAATATTGTGTTTTCCCAGTTATGCATTATCAACAATAGAACATGAATCCACATGAAGGAAGAATCTTTCTCTGATAATTTCCCACTTTGGTTATTTCCATCGTATTTTAAAATTTGGGAATGAGTCTTCTCAAAAGCTGTCCAGTCAATTTTGTCTCAAGACTGAACACAATCCTATTCTAGAAAAAAAAATGATGTGGTATAATTTTGACGTTGATTGGATTTCTGTCTGACCTATGGTTATCTTAAGCCAGCTTGATGAAGGTTCTTGACTCTCTCTCTCTCTCTCTCTCTCTCTCTTTTTCTCTCTCTCTCTTTCTTTCTCTCTCTCTGTCTACACAAAGTCCAAGTAATGTAATGATAACGTTTATTGTGTCGGTCGGTACCGCATTAAGAAGAGAACGAGTACTAAAGACTTGTGCTGATCAGAGTTATGATGTTGTCTGTCCACTTGGCTTGGACATGCACGGCATGTTGGATCTCAAATACACGGTCTTCTTATAAATCAACACGTCATTGCCGTATCATAACATGCGAAGAGGCTATATTCATCGGACCGGAAGGATTGGTTTAGTTCAGATTGAATTGGTTTGGGATGTTTGTCCAATTGGTTGGTCAGTTTAGTCAGTTTAGGTCAGTTTTAAGGGGCACAGTTGGAGGTATTGCACTCGAGATTGAACAATCTGGCCCTCAAATTTTGATATCCACTCTCATCAATTTACATCATTTTTATTCAGAGATATTTTAAAACCTTGACTGGAAATTAACGGACATGATGAATTCATTGTGAAGTGATCAGTCCCGATAACTGAAATATAACCTATAACCACATTGTTAATTATCAGTTACTGAAAGCTAGGTTGAGTTGACCAGGGTTGAGTTGTACAGCGGTCAATTTTTTATGGTGAAAAGTTTGCACCGACTATGAATTTATAGTTCAATACGAAATTTAATACCAGTGTTGCCCCTGTTGGTTGAAAAGCAACGTGTTTTGATGATATAACACTGTTCCATTTCAAAAAATGTTATGATTCCAATATTTTTTCTGAGCGATTGAAAAAAACGAACACCGTATACCTTCAATGTCTCTTGAATTCTGGAAACGAAGAAAGCAAAAGATTTTATTTTGTGGACTATATCGAACACTGTTGTGAAAGGTTTCATATCGTATTGAATCTCAATTTGATGGTTCAAAAATGATCATGGCCTACAGAAATATGTCATTTTTTTAACTTTTCTGTAATATTGAAGCAGGAGTTCTCAAATGAAAAATGAATACAGAATGAGATAAGTATAAGTGTATCATCCATCAACACTTCTCTTATGTGTATGAAAGCAATGCTAGACTTTTCATTCTAGAAAATGTAAGTTCAATTTGTTATTGGTGTAGACAATATCAATGGTGGCGAGTGTACATTACATTTCTCCCTCCAGATAAAATCTCTGTACGACAGTTTCTTCTCTTTTCACTTCGAACTCGAGTGGCGTTTTTATTCCGCACACGTTCTACGATAGGCTCTTAGATAGTAGAGGCGATTAATTCTCCTGTCTTTTATCTTGTTACAATTATTACGACTTCGAGTTGGAGACTCGTTTTTCTTGACGATCCCAGTTGTGCGCTTGCTGATCACGATGCCGTGACTTGAGCTCTAGCTAGCATGCCTGTTTATACTTCTAACATGCAGTAGAGTCATCTACCAGGCAGTGACTTGGATGGACATGACGTTCAGATGAATCTAGATGGCTGCGCTGTTTGTATATTTGATTTTAGAACGATTGTTCCTTACGGCTGACGTCCCATATATTTTTGATACATATCCTCAAGACGATCGAGGTGTCCACAAATGAAAATTGGAATCTGTGTGCTTGTAGCTTTATAGATTATAAATGACAATCTTCATCATAGCAATGTAGAGCGAATTGGGAAACTGACAAGGATTGTGGTTGGTTGACAACAATTTCTTGACGTTGTACGTCTTTTTCAACAATGAGTGACGTTGTACGTCTTTTTCAACACTGAGTGACGTTGTACGTCTTTTTCAACAAGAAGTGACGTTGTACTAGACTGAAGCCTATAAAATAATACAGTTCCTTTACTGACGCCTCTTTCTTTGTTCAGTGAAGGATATTAGTTTGATAATTATTTTCAATCTGAAGAAATTTTTTTTTAGGATGGAATCAAACCAAACAAACACCTATCTTCCTCATTTTTGATGAATTCATATAAAATTGCACTACAATAACAATGAGGATCGACATACTATCACCACAAATTTCAGGCATTCGTTATTCAATATTCTATATTGGAATACTCTATATTTGTATTGACTGAACGAATCCCTAAATCGTTAGTGCTGGTCGTATGACTGTTATTGGTGGACGGTGGTTCAGAACTTCTTGCATACTGAATCTATGGGAGGCGTTTAAAATACCACAACATATCGTTATTTGATTCAAATGACGTAAATAAAAAATTGGATTAGAATGTCATCTTTCGCTCAGATGAAAGATGATGAAAATAAATTATGTCTGAATGAATAAACTTTCATATCTACAATCAAGTGAACGACATATGGAAGGGAGGGGGGGGGAGGGGGAATTTTTACATTGAGAAAAACGAGTCAAAATTCAAATACAATATTTGTCATATATTATATGTTATATCTCATATTGGCCAACACTTTCAACTTTGAAAGGAAAATTACACAAAACAATCAAATTAATTTGTAAAGGACAGTTTCGACCAAAAATCCATTCAAGATGGACCTACCATTTCAGTTTTCGATTTCCAAACAAAAAGAAATATTTTGAAACGCAATCCAATTTTTCACAGTTCAAATCTCAAATTAAATTGACGATAATTGAACCAGCTCCAACTCAATGAATTAAACTCAGATTGATATTGAAAGAAATTAACAAACATATCCTTTTTGAAAAAAAGTTTCTTCACATACACTGCACTGATATCACAGCAGTAAGGCACTTGCTCCATAGAGTTGTATGTATACAATATATCTCCATGCTTTCACGATAAGACTGAAAGCTGAGGGTAGAGATCGAGCCTGGATACGATCCCCGTCACTTTCCATCTAAACAGAGTTTTTCCAGATTTCGCTTTGCTGCCAAGCTGAATACCGGAATGGTTTGTACAAAAAAATTACTTCCTAAATACCGCTTCCTCACTACTATCCTTTCCATCACCTATACGAAACTACTATCTCGTTAAACTATCAATTCATTAACCATTCATCCGACACTTATAGATCTTTCCATTAGAATGCGTCGTTAAACTCGAATAATATAAACACAATTTCTCGTGCTTGAAATAAGGCGGTCATTTAATCTGAACAATGAGTATGTACTTATAGCAGGTACAAAGTGAAGCGTGGCAAGTATTGTAAACAACGTATGGATGGTTGGATGAAATCTGTCGTATACACTTATTGTATGATATTGGACAGCTTGAGTGTTTTATCAACACGGTAAACCATTTGTTCAAGTATAATAATATCATCATCGTATCGTGAACAGACCTAACCTCATTATTAGTTAGACAACGATATTACAAACAAAACAGGTATAAAACGAAAAATGGAATAAAATATATATAAATATATTAAAACTACCTGATTTATTGGACAGTAATTGTAGTAATGAGGATACGCATTCCTGTAGTCTAGTAGAAATTATGCGATAGTAGTAAATGTGTATACGTATGAATATGAGGAAAAAACGTGAAACAAGATAAATAGGATAAACAGAAAGTCACGCGCGGTAACACGGATAGAAACGGTGGTAAGAAGACATGGATTGATTGTTGAGACCAAGGTGTGTAAAAAGCTTTGTGAAGGCAACAATGCTCGTATAGTTGGTGATTTCTCATCAACAATAGAGATTTGTTGATGAGCGTAGCGAAGTCTCCATCCCACTCTTATAGGGGTTTGTCTATGTGTTTTTTTTTTTGTTTGTTTGTAAGCACTCCACAGGTCGCAAGGGTTGACTGATCAACATGAAACTTTTTTTGTACACTCAAACTCATCCAACTTAGAACTGTATAGTTTTTGGGATGAATCGGTCGGACCGATTTTGAGAATCATCATCTCAAAGTTTCTAAAAACCCCATAAGATTTGGCTGGGCGGAAAATGTTGAAAAATGAAATATCTCCAAATGGAATGAAATTCTCTCTAAATGTGTATACATGGATTTTAAACATTATTACGATTTTTTAAGCAATTCTGATCAGTCGTTTTGAAGAAAAAAAATAAAATGACTGATAATATTCATAAAATATATCATAAAAATTGTGACAGAATTAAGTTGTCGAGATTCACTGCTTTCTAGATTCAAGAGTTGACCAAGAATGAAGTATTTTTTATATGCGTCAAGGTGTGTAGAATACCAGAGTCAATGAAGTGGCAAGAGTAGAACTACTTTAACGACTTTTATAGCTTATTCAGATATCAAGGTGTGTAGAATACCAGAGTCGATAAAGTAGCAAGGGTAGAACTACTTCAAGGACTTTTATACCTTATTCAAATATCTCGCTCATCTTACAACGCATATTTTGCGTTTGACTAGTAGTATCAATTCAGCTGCGCAAGAGAAGGTTGGATATCGTTGTGTTATGGATATTGTATATTGCTGAATAGAGTGGACGCTTTAACGCTTCGTCTTGTAAGACCTAGTTCACAATTGAAATGGATTGATAGTGTATGAACGAAATGGATGATGGCGTTTCCATGTAACCGTCCTCAATAAGAAACTGTGTTATAGTGATTAAGTTAATTGGTATAAGAAATGAAATGAATAAATTTATGATAATTTTCTCATTTATAACCTTCATGACAAGCCAAATTCTGACCAGTCAGATGAAGTTACTACTTTAGTCAAGTCAGTGACTACCGTTTATATGTATTTCGTGTATTTTAATTCTCAAGATAGTCAAATCAGACACTCTCGAGGAAAAAATGTCAAAATTGCTTTTGAGAGTTGTTGTTGCCACTGCCACTGAAACTCGAACTGTTCAATGGCAAAATAATGATTAAGGTCGACGGTGAACCGGATCTTCCGGTGAACTATTTGAGGACCTACAGTTGAAATGAGAGGCTTTTGGGCCCACCTATCACCATAACACTATGAGACAATCACTATTTCATAATTACTACTTCATATTTCAATTGTGAACCAGGCTTACTTTTGAATATCTAATGATATCTATGGTTCATGGTTCCACATACCGTTCACCACGAATACGGTACCTGCAATCAAGTAAATTGTCACTATTTTATACGTACGTATATATATATATATATCATATATATATATATATATATATATATATATATATATATATATATATATATATATATATATATATATATATATATATATATATATATATATAATGAATAGAAAATCGAAGATACGGCAGTTAGGTTAGGTGATTACTTACGACATAACGTCATAACGTATAGCGATGAGACCCCAAATCTCAGTAGCAAATCTTGGGGGAAGATATAACGATGTCAGTTGTATTACTATTACTGTAAATTGCATCAGAAGGCACACCATGCTTGGAGAGTTTATAATAATCATCTGGTAAAACTCTTCTATTTAATAACCAACTGATTGTAAAAAGAAGTACAATTATTCTTCTTGCAACAACTTGTTCAGATCGTATTTCTCGTCTCACGGTTGGCAATTACCTAGTTACGTACGTTATCATTATCTATCGCTTGGACGATCCCACTTACAGCCAACCTAACAATAATAGAATATACTTCAGCACGACACGCCGTGTATATACATCGTGGTGTTGTTGTTGTCTTTTTTCTTTGAGGCAATTGATTCAACACCTTCTCAGAAAAATAATTAAGTAATTTTCGTCTGAGACTAATGGCCTAATCTGAGGTGAATGAGGTGCACACAAAAAGATGCTGATGTGATAACGCCTCCCTCCCATTCCCCTCACTCTTCGGCTGATCAAGCGGTGGAAAATTACAAAACAAACACACCTTAAACTAGTTCCAAAAAAATTGAAGAAAAAAAAGCAATTCATTTGATATGTCTGCGAAATTGTTAGCCGAATTGAAATCACTGGAGTAATAATGAAAAATGCACGTGTGACCTTATTTCATATTTGATTAATTATTCAGAAAGATTCTTCCGAATTGCGACACTGATTGAATTGTAATACGTGAACATTAAAGAATATAACTCAACTTGCGTACTCCAATCACAACGTCAGTCTTAGTTTATTTGTTGATTACTTTTCCAGTTGCAGTGCAGTTTGTTCTTACAAGCAATTTATGTTCTTTTTCAGCGAAATGTATGCCAAACGATAAACAAAATTACAGGAAGCTACGTATTTATCAGGTAACCAGAAAAATCGATACTATTTGTATATGGAGAGAACAATTTTGATGTGATTGTTGTAGAAATATTACAACAATATGTGACGTAACTTGAAAGTAGTATCACTTGTTTCCTTTTTTCTGTGAACGTTCAGCAGATCAAAGGATAAATCAATTTTGTGTGAACGTTCTAAGACATAGGGCCTACGTCATTAATTTTGGGTATAACAACGACAGTAATGAATCATATCTATTGGCGTCGGTGAATGATGTGAATGACTTTTTGTCAATACAATTTATTGGAGAAAAACCTATTTTTTTCGAAGAGCCCCCAACTCCTTGGAAAATCGTAATCAGTGGGAAAAAAGACTTATTCTTCTCAGTTCAAGTATTGTTTTATTGGCTCTGACCAGGCTGATGCAAAGTCATAACAGATCAATAATACACTTTTTTAATTCCATATTCTTTTTCTAATTTATATTACAACAATTTTGGGCAACAATCGGTCTGATAAACTTCGAAAATTTTATGATGTAAATACTGAAAATTCACCCAATAGAAGAAAAAATTTCGAAAAACAAATTTCAAAATATTTGTATACGAGAAGAATCAAAGAGGTACTATGAGGACAACAATGACGGGCATGTTTGACAAATTTGGCAACCATTTCATGACGATAACAAACTCACTGGCTTAAATCATTATCATACTTGTTTATATTGATTATAAATAAATTATTCAAGTTGTATCGCCTTGAAAATTGTATAAGAAATGTATAAGTTATTACATTTAATAAGTTATTTATATTTGTATGAGTTGAAATGATTCCAATATGAAAAATATAGCTTCGGAATATATATATATATATATATATATATATATATATATATATATATATATATATATATATATATATATATATATATATATATATATATATATCTGTGTTGAGGCAGTGTAGAATTTTGATATCTTATGAAGCTTCAAAGTGATAATCAAATAACTGATAATTCGCCAAATTGACCGCAGCGTGATCCTAAATATGAAGTTGCTTTGATCAGGTTGAATTTAGGTATCATCCTATAAAGGTCCATGCCGTCAAGTAGTTCGTGCAATGTACGAACGCCCTTCAGCCATCAAATCGACTACGGTACTGCAAGTGTTGAAAAGCGCACAACACCAAATTATGACGCAGGAAAGGGGGGTACATTTCATCCGAGACGGTTGGTTGCGGACGAGCAAGGGTGTTTAATGTGACAGTCACGGCATGGGTGATTGCTTTATTCAACGCCTTCTGGATACTCGTTAGCACCTTGGATTCCACGCACACACACATATACACACACATACACACATACACCGCCTTCTGTATAGTTAGCACCTTGTATAGTCGACTGCACGAATATATTCGAACACATGCGATCTTGGGTGCGTGACCCTTTGTATCTCGATCCTCACGCTAACTTGCTGTATATAGTAACTTGTCACTCGACAAAAATAGAGATGTGAAAATGATTAACTATCGAACACACTGGGAGCACATTTATATATTCACATTTTATTGGTGATTGATATATTAAATTTTTTTACCCACCAACAACTGGATTATTCAGGGATAAAAATATAACTATATGAAGTTTCAAAAAATGTTAAAAAAATGAAATGAAAAATTATGAAGTTAAAAAACTATATGGATTGATAATAAGCGAAATGGCGTTCACAAAACGCCATGCCCTATGGAAGACTCGAACCCAAAACCAAAGTGACTTTAATTCTCATAGCGGTGTCTTGGTTGACCGATCTACGGAGATCAGATGTGCCTTACACTTTTGGTAGATAGTTTTACCCTTCTCGGTGTTGCCCATTTTTCATTTCTGAATTGACCATCGTAGATGGGCGTGACTTATACAAAGAGAGAAAATTTTAGATACCTTGATTGGTTATTTTCCTATTTTCCCCTGCTTCACTGTCCACTTGATTGGTTTTTATATTTTGTGACATCACGAGGGCGGACGATCTACAATGGTCAATTAGCGAAAGCGAAGATTATGTATATCTATCGCGGATGCTACAACGCACATGCTTCATTTCCTGAATGGGAAGATGGTTTGTTTTCACATATGCCTATAAGATTTGGTGGGAAATATTTATATGGATGTTTCGAATCCATTTCCAATCGAACCTTATTGACAAAGCATAAGGATCACCCCAACCACTTCTGTATTTTACTTTTTATGTGTTTTTTTTTTTTTGTTCTTCCACGTGACCAAGATGATATGGGGATCTCACTATGAACTTCTTCTAATCTTTATTTTCAGTTCTGGTAATTTGAAAATACAAGAAATGAGAGAATACACATTCGTCCAAATACGAAAACAAATGGATGAAGATCTCGTATTCCTTGCGACACAGATCTGCCACATGCGACACACATATGGAATATCATGCATGTAACACCGGAATGCTGTAAATAATAAGCCTAAAAGAGAAAGTTCAAGTATTTTTGTGTGTGTGACAAGATGGATGACATCAAAATCGACCGTCTCCCTTATCCACAATCACAATCGATCTGTTGTTTCGAACCACCAGCTTACATTGAATACATTCTAATAAAATGTCACCCATTATTCCACCATCTAGACTAATACTAGTTATTTGTCTCCCTGCTGATTACAGTGATTGGCAAGTTGCTAAACGACTGTGTATAGTGTTCATTGCTGACACTTGAGGCGCGTCGGTCGGGAACAGCTGTGCTCAATGGCACGAAAACTTATACGCATTGCGTATAATTTGTTAGATTTAATGAGTAATGTTGCCCGAAGTCTAAGAAAAATGTTAAATATTGTGCTTAGTGAGTAGAATGTTTGTTCAACGATTTCAAATATGAAGTTTTGTTAATACAGTATGCACGTCATGTATCTCGGAGGCTTCGGCTAATCTTTGAAGAAATTACGTCACTAATTGACGACTCGAAATAGGCGTGGCTTAACCAGTACGCCAGTTGGATCTATATCATTTGTGGTCATTTCAAGATACCCCGATTGGATATTTTAATTTTACTACAGTTCAAACAGCCCTGTTGATTGGACGGTATGATTTGTGACGTCAAGGGGACGGAGAATGCGAGTCGTTAATTGACAGATTGTTACTTGAAAGCACAGCCTTCTTGATTGGAAATGACCGTCTCTTATAACTTGGGGCCCATATCTTCAGAACTGAAAGACATGAATAAAGCAGGTAGTGTTTAAAACTTTAAAAGCCTTAAAATACTTGAAATACCTAAAATGAAGCCAGCCGACTTCAAGGGACTCGACCCAAATTGGGTAATGTTTAATAAACAAGATAGTTGTCTGAAAAAGGAATGAATAATATAATATCAAAAGTCATGGACACTTGAATCACAATAAATCTACACTGAATCTACACTGAATCTTTCGTATATCGATCACCTCATGGTCGCTAGGATTTAATGCCAATATTATTGAAAATACACGGATAAACTGGATATCTTGTCACAGTATCCAGCTCTTTCAGTGAACATTAACCAAACAAAGTCCTCAAAGTACATTGGAGCTAGATGGTTAAAGGACGTTATTTCAACTTGTAGTTGCGATAACGGTACAGCATTCTCCAGGATGCAATATTGAGTCTTCGTTCAACATTTAATGAAGTATGTATAGCATTTTCCCAGTTCAGAACCCATCCAAACTCTTTTCCCGGATACAGTTTAATGTTTTGTAATGCCGCCATTTGATAACTTTCAGCTACTGTATCGTTATAAAGAAGATCTAACAGTATTCACAGTGTCTTAGCCCAAACCTGAAGACAGATGGTTATCACATATTTAATTGCCTACTTCAGGTAATATTTTCAGACAAGAGATTTAATTGACGCCATACTTGTCCAGTACACCTTCCGGATCGACACTCCGGATCGCCCTCACTGTTACTACAGTCAAAGACGGTCGATCGGTCTTCATCTGTGACATGTGGTGACACTCCCGCTCGACCACACTGTTCGTATAGCCGGAGACGGTCGAGCATGTGGTCCATATGCAATAGGATAAATAGCTGACTGACTTTCGGCTTGATTTAATTGACTTCACTTCGTTGAATCAACTGACCATTAGGACGATTGGTGGTTCGAGGTTGTGTGTTAATGTTGACGATTGGTAGTTTCGTGAGGTCACGTGGGGGTAAATGGAGGCCAAATGATCGATGGGGTAATTTAAAGTAAGATAGAAAAACTTTATAGAACTGTTGTAATCTATCAGTCACCGATATCCTGTAATAATTCAAACGTATTACTGTATTTATTTAATATGTAGCCAATACTCTGCTTTGAGAGCGTCAATGAAGATTACTGGTTGCGCTTCGGGGATTGATTTGAGTAGTTTTATGCATGGTGTTGAGGTCCGTGAACCCAGTAATCTTGCCACATCCGAGCACTAATTGTGATATATGTCGCACTATTTAGTACCTCGTTAATGCTACTGAATGATATCCATGTTCGTGAATGAAAATTCTACTTTATTTGAAGAGTTGATTGTTCAATAATGAACGTAGATAATGTTTTGGAATTCCCTCAAAAATGTTGAATAATTTTAGTATAGTTTGTTTCCTGAATGAGAAACTTCAAAATTGAGAAAAAATTAGTGTGGCGAATTTTTCCATTCATATATAGAATGTATTCTCTTTTATCTGGTGGATGTGAACTATCAACCATCATATATATATATATATATATATATATATATATATATATATATATATATATATATATATATATATATGTGTGTGTGTGTGCAGGTTTTTGTGTCAATTTCTTGATCATACAGGTACTTTGAGCATAATTTCAATGAACATGCATGTGTGCTTACTGTTAATCCATTATTCGTGTGAAAAATCGAGCACATATTGCAATCTTCGTGTATTCTGGTGTCTGTTTCAATTGTATACAATTAGATGTGTGTATGAACGCCTGAGCGCCAGGGGTAATAAACCTAGCAAGTGTGCAATCAACACTTAACGGTACGGTTAAACTTATTATAGCAATATCTCCCATAAAAAGGCATTGAAACCATAGCTCTTTCAATCTTCAGTCAATACAACTCCAGATATGGTCTTGCAGCAGTACCAACAATACGTTACTCTATACTTTTACATTATTATAGTGTTGGCTCATTTGGTGAAACTGTTTTCACCACAAAGTACAAGGACAAGGATGGATCTGGTTTCTATTGAATCATTTTCACCAAGATTAGTTTTCTTGCATTACTTCATCTGCATTATATTGCTGTAGAGTCCACACTGATCTGTCGAAGAGGTCTTGGAAGTTATTACCAATTGGCATAGTGATGATTGAGCGTAGTAGCACTGAATAAAGGGTTGAAGTATGGGCAACATATGTGGAGCATAATTTGGCTTAGTTTCAACCCACATCAAACGAACTGTTTCCAACCGATTCGATGAAATGGCAGTAGAAAGAAGATTTTGAAAATTCAAACTGAAAATGAGATGACACTGAAGATGAACTGGACTGAGATGACACTGAAAATATTTGAATAATTGAAAACATGTTGATTCGATTAAAACGTCTGCTTTGCTGTGACATGTTATAGATTACCGTAGTAACAATAATAAATATATACAAAACTATTGAACTATATCAAACTATAATATAGTTATTATTACACTCTGGAATGGATTCTTTTTCATTAATAACGACTGTTCGATGATCCATTCGATTTTTCAGCAGGCTCATGTCTATCAGTATGTGTTTTCATTCAGAACCGATATAATGTTGAAATACAGTATTCTTTCCATAAAATGGAATGAATGTTGAAAAATGATGAAGAATGATGTTGACGATTCAGATCACTTTTAAGCAAAAAATCGACATTTACACTCATAGCTCATAAGAACATTCATACACTGTTAACTTTTCAACTTCTGTTTGTATTCAATGAAAGTAATCATCACCCAAAAATTCAATTATTGACGTTTGAGAGTATCAATTTTTTGAAAAATGTCAACTCATAAAAAAGTCACACATCTAATTCAAAGAGGAAAAAACTCTGAATCTCCCATTATAAGACGCTATTTATATATTTTCGAACTTTGAGCCTGAACATCTTGAATATTAGTTCAGGGACCTGATTTTTTCGACATTATGACTCGGAAACTAGAATAAGAATATATATATATATATATATATATATATATATATATATATATATATATATATATATATATATATATATATATATATATATATATTTATATATCCACCAAGAATTCCATTCATTTGAAATTATCTGAGGGTGAGATAAGAACCATCTTACTTACAATAAACATATATATGTTCACTTCACAATCAATTCTCAAGAAAAATCGAGGACATATTGCAGTCATCATTATTTGGTGTATCGAAGTGTCCGCTACTTCAGCAGTTGCCACAAGTGCCACAGGGATAAACGGATCAAATGTGCGAGTGTATCTGTTTGATTCTTTGAATCCGGTTAATCAAAAACTGAGCATCCAAATGTGACCACTATAGAAGTTCAAGTCGGTAAATTCGGAAACTTTAGAACCGAGGGATAAACAACTAATATATTTGGTGAGATTTCACGGTATTTCAAAAAGATTTCATGATAAGTGTACACCAGATTTCAGAAGTTGCCCCCCGTTCAGAACTATCTAAGTGTATGATACTTGCTCATACCTACTTAAACAGTTATACTTTACCATAAATATATTTATCCTTGGAATAAGTATACTCTATACACAATCTATACATAGAACATCTAATCATGAAGAAATTGTACAACATTTTGGTAATGCGTAGCGGTTTGCGGCTAGATTCAGTTTGTAATTATTCGAAAACCGCCTATCGTTAATTACGTCATGTATTGTTGGCAACATGCAAAACCTCCGTGCGGCATCTGTTCATATATAATATATAATATATAGACGAAAATATATAGATAATATATGATAATATATAGACGAAACGGGCGTATATATATCTGTGCAATTTTTGAATCAAATGATTCACTTGTAACTTACTATAATTTTCAACGTTCGGAAATACCAAGCATTTCTCTGTTTCGCAACAACATACATGAGTATCATAATGCCTAAATGTGAACGTATACATGTGAGTGTGAGGGATATAAATCGTGAGCCACACTGATTGTTCACGTCTCAGGATGTGACGAGATCATTTATTTGTATGGACAAAATATGTATACCGAATAATGAACAATGAATACCAAAAAGAAGAAGGAGGAAATATTTGGAGAGGAGAGGATCGAAACAAAAATCGAAGAATAAGAAGGAGATGAATTTAAAAAGAGGTTGAAAGATCTTCCTTGAACGTATAAGTATAATTTTCACAATTTATCATACAATTATTTCTCTGTTGTGATAAGATAGCCACTGTAGTGCCCCTTTCAAACGATTTTACGTTCCCATACTCTAGCTTTTGATGTTGTTGAAAAATAAAAGACACGAAGGGAAAATAATTATAAGAAAAATAGTGATTTTTTGTTAGTTACACAAGTATACATCTCGAGTTCACATTTGATCATCCTTACTCTCAGATCAGTTTCAACCATCTTTATCGAAACAATGCGCATCAGGAAATATACCTGATCATTTCTTAATTACCTATGCACGATGACTACTTCACAAAAATTGTGCATCCCCCTAGAACGGTGCAATAGTGTATATATATAGGTCTTGTATATATCTTGTATTATATACAAGTATTATATATATATTATAATATATATTATATTATTATATTATTATATATATCTTGTATTATTATATCCTCGATCCTGTCAGAGTCTATGAACATAATAGGAGGGAGCTTGATTGCGTTTCAGCATGAATGTCAGCTCAAAATTCTTGAGCTAATATCAAGAAAGCATATTTTCTTGAGTACTTTTTGTTCATCAGCTGATTCAAACAATCTTCACGGCTCAAGCGTGAATGTTGGAAGAGAATATACATACTAATCAAGAATCAATTTTCAGCATTATGATGATTTTTTCATGGGAACGTTTTCGAATTACACGATATTTGGAGGTATTCAAGCCAAGTTGGTTTCAATTCAGTTCAGCTTAGTTCCAGTTCTATTTTATGGTGAGATCAATAGAATCGGACGAACAAAAATGAATCCAGTTAGCAAACTTGATCGGTTTTAGAAACTATGGTGTTATTTGCGTGAATATTCCTCAATGATTGTTTGAAAGCACCATATTCACAATCCATGATAATGTTTCTTCTTAAATTAAATAACATTGATCTTGTAATATTTGTAATGTATATATAGGTCGGAGGATTCGAGTTCAAATTTAATCAAGTTCGAATTATCTGTAATTTACAATCAACGTCTTGTCCGTGATATAAATTGATGATCTGACGAACTTCTGTGTTCGATGAAGTCCTTTTATCGAACAACCTCGATGGTCGGTATCTCTAGCTGATTAAATCAAACCGCAACCTCTTTTTGTTATTTCAATGCGCGGTTTTATGACCAGCAATACGATGATGGGGGATAGATTAGTCGATGACTAAATGAACTTTTCTAAATGGCCGTTTCATTTATCGAATAGATCAGGACAGTTTTCAGTGTAGTTGCACTTGAAATATATCACCTCAAAGTTTGGATACAATAGCTGTTTACGCCTCGCCCATAAGCCAAGGTGCTATTATGGCGTTACAAATGTTGAAAATGGCAGCTCCATTATACATATGTGTTTTGTTGGGGTACGTGATTAAGAACATAGACCAAAGAATATAAAATTATCTGGCCCATGTTAAAAGGTTAGATGAACTGACTGAAAGCTCTCTCTCTTGCTCCAATATCTATATACATTCTTTTCAGAATTGAACTAGTCGGTCGTGAATTTGAGTCTTGTAATAAGGCATGGGTAATTTTTGCAGTAAACATCGATCATATATCATCATTCGTACCCCTCAAAAAACTGGCTTCTGGTGGGATTTGTTAATGAAACAATAATCAACATGCATTATCACGTATATATAAATCTTCATTAGACTATGTCATGGTATCCATGAATGCCTTTCAACACATGATAATGATCAAATACAAAATTAATGAAGTAGAAAAAACACATAATAATAATAAATCACACATGAATGATTGATAAAAAAATGATTGTAGGAAATAATGAGAGAGTAATAAACAGTAGCCTGATATGAAAAAGTGATAATATGAACAGAGATATGAAAATAATATAAAAATAATAAAAAAAAAAATATTAAAAATACTGAGATAAAAACTTGACAATATCAATTATGTGTCTGCATGGTTTTGAAAACCTTATATGTTGACTATTTTCTGTTCATCACAAATGAAGACTTTGATAAAATTTTAATAGAGTATAAAATATATATATATGATATGATGAACAGTGAATTCATTCTGATGAGTTTGTCAGTATTATGATGATGTATTCTTCACAAGGAAGCCTTCACGTGTTGAATTTTGAATACATCAAATGTTACAAAGTATTGATAAATCAAGCGAGAAATTACATTTTTTCAAGAAATACATCATTCATTGATGCGTACGAGATCTTCACATCACATTCAACTATCAACGAGAAAATGTATAGTTTTTTCCTATGGTATATTGAATATGATATCGCTGTGGGTTGATTCTTTCACATTAAATTTAGTAATACACATGTAGGTTTAATTTAATTATATGGTTTACATCTAATCTTGAAAGCCGGGTGTTTTGATCGTTTTCTTTCGCCTGCCTATTTTGGAGCATGCAGAATTACGCCTCTTTTTATGCGAACAAATGTAGCTGGCTGCGATCGTTCGTCTTCTCTATTATCTAGCATTGACGGTCGCTCGTGTCGAGATGTCGAGTGCACGTTTTACGGGAGCTCGAGCCGATCACGAAAAGTGTGAGGTTAAGGTGTGCTAGGAACCCGCAGGGACAAATCTTATCGCCAGGGTAGATGATTACGAGATATAACCGACGACGATCAACATTAGTCATGGATGATGTTACAATTACCTGTTGTAGTACATGATGTTTTTTCTGAACTGAAATCTGGTTCGATTTCCTCTTCAGTATTCGAAACTTCATGTATACATTACAAAATCGATATGAAATTATTGCATTTCAGGAACATCCTTTAAATCTACCCACACCGAAGTGAAACAATACATTTATTCAAGGAAGCATTTATTTGAATATCATCTTGGAATATCATATATGTGTTGTAATAACGCACATTAATGAAATTCGTGAAATCATGCGTTATCAAAAATTGTTTATTTGGGTTCTCTTTTGATGGTGAGAATAAAGAGAGAGCTAGACGTCATTCGGGAAAAATTCATGAATGTACGTGTGCCTTATAGTTTATTGAAAGACCCCAAAAAAGAACATGATAGATCTCATTAGAGAAGCAGTTTTTGCTCACAGTATATAATATGTTGTAATATAATTCCCATTTTTTGCCGATTTTAATAGTTATTCTCGAGTCAACTTTTATTCCCCCCTTATAAACAATCACGTTGTGAAGATTTACTATCATTCCCTTGTGAAGTATTTCTCTTTCTCTCTCGCCAGTTATCTGTGAACAGAATCAACTATGAACGTATAAATGGAATTGCAGAAAAGATAATAATTATATTCGCCTCCAGCATTTCGTTGGTTTTTATTATCAAAGTGATTTTTACCGAACATTTTAATTCAATTCACAATGAGATTTATTGCACGGACTTTTATGGCCGAGCGGGGAAACACACACACACACACACACACACACACACACACACACACATGTATGATATTGCACTAAGCACTAAGCAGGCCACACATGAGCTAGCTATAGTGCAATTCACGAGTGTTGGTGTTGCAGATAAGACTGTCAGCACAAACTCAAAATGACTATAGCTAAGATAATGAGTGAAGAATGAAATTCAAGAGTTCATTACAATCAATGGTGGAGGTAATTTCAAAGCAATAAAGCTAAAAAAGATGGGTGGGGATGAAATAAAAAAAAAAATGGAAAACTGTTTGTATTTCAATAACTCATCACCAGTATGTTGATTCAAAGACAACCCCACGTTCCATCCCGTTGACATGATTGAAAATAAATATATTATTTTTATCCCCATCAATTTCTTATTTGTATACCATTTTCACTGTGCATCCTTCTCAAATATCAAAAAAGCTATCAAGAGTCATCCTATTTAAAACAGCAAATACATTCATTTAGAATAAACCCTTGCTTACTAGTATACGTGACTGTTGAACAGCTATGGTTGCAATCAATAATACAGGAAATAGTTAATCTCGTTTTCTATTAATTAACTTCAACTATTAGTTAATTATTTGTTTGTGCGGCTTGATTGTAGTAATTAGTATGGCAAACAGTGCTTCTGTTCCCACGCGGTCATACATGGTACTACAGAGAGAGACATGGCCGACCACCGTGGATATACCGGTAACAACAATACCAGCTGGTATGTGGTGATTGATTCGAAAATTGACGATAAATTATTACTTTCATAACGTTTCAACTTTGCCGTGTGGTCTCATTCATCCTATGCTCACTGAACAATTTTCCAAATAAAAATAATTAATCATTACGCAAACTCTAAATTAATATTGGAACAATATTATCAATGACACAAGATACGTGAAATACTGGAACATCTATTACGATAGGCCTAATGATGACAAATCAACTATGAAACATTGAGATCATACAATTTATACACAAAATAACGGACAAATTAAAATTCCACCTTATTCACTTCAACTCATTCCCTCGATCTTTTATACACTCTGCGTGATAGTCAACAGATTCCCTTAAGGAATCCCCAGTCTTCACAGGGTGAAAAGTACCCACCAGGGTATGAATATATTGTGAATGTTCATTATGGATAAACAATATCTCATAAAGAGTAATTCTCTGCACGTTGAGAAGCAGTTGCACAGCAATAAGTTCATCCGAAAAAAAAACCACCACGGTTGTTCATACTTTAGTTGACACTGAAAATCGTCACATAGCATGCTTCTCGTATTACATATATGATTTGATCACTTCTCAATATATTTTATTGTGTCTGGTATCGATATTTCAGTATAAAACAACTGCTTTTGGGAAAACTAGAAATATACAATTCAACCATTTGCGCTGGGCATACCACGCCAAGGAAACTCACGTCATTTTTGGTTGTGAATCAAGATGACAGAAAATATTTATTCAAATCGAAACAGTTGTAGAGGCAAGATGCTGATGAAATTTGATTCATCTGATAGAAGAAGGTTTACTCAACCAATGTATAAATTGACATTTTCATGCTAACTATCTACTGTTTATACTTGTAATATACTCGAAATGAATAGACTGACTGATAACGCGGTGGAAAATTATTCAGTTCAAAATTCACAGAGCAACTCATGTATTGGAACCTGAAGATTTATTCATTAATTTAAATTTCTTTCGCATCATGAGTTTGAAACAATCCGTACTCGAAATATGAAAATCTCGAATCCGTTCTGTTCAACAAGAGAAATCTCAATATTTTAAACAAATTTCTATTAGGAATTTGTAAGTAAGTATTCATCACTCAACCTGAGCATAGATAGTTCGTCATTGGAACAATATGTTGAAACCGTTTTGGGGAAAGGTATATAAAAAACTAGAATACATTCATTAATATACGGTTAGGTGTTATTATGTCGATACGATTTAGTGGATGATAATGTAACGACGAAGTGATGGTAGGTGAAAGACGTCCACAAAAGCCATGCCTTTAACGAGACTCGAACCCTCGCTTCGTATATTTCAATATATATATATATATATATATATATATATATATATATATATATATATATATATATATATATATATATATATATATATATCTTGTAAAAGTGGACCGGTCATGAATCAAATCAATCCGAGAGTCTTCAAAAGAAGGGTTAGTCATAAAACAAGTCATCGTTAAAGTTGATACAATGATCATAAAATGCATACATTAAACGAGTGTCTATTTTTATGATAATAATGAGCTCTTAATTGACCCAAGAACTATTGCCTAGTGTGCTTATAGCCAAGAGAGAGTTGAAGGTTCCGATCGACCGTCTTCCCTATCTCACACCACTGGCGCGCGTTTGATCACGCCTTCTTCTTCGTGTCTTACAAGTACATATAGTTGTTTCACAGAGAGTTGTGGGTTCCGATAGACCGTCTTCCCTATCTCATACCACTGGCGCTCGGTTGGTTAACGCCTTCATCTCTTTGGAGTACACGTTCAGAAGACAAGAGTACAACAAGTAGAATTGTTGCTGTTTATACGAAGATCGTTTTATTATTGCCACTTTTTACATGATATACTAAAACAGCGGGGCACGAGGACAAACGAGCAGATTCTAGCCATGACGCATGCGTGTAATGAAATCATACCCATTGTTTATGTTCCCTGGAAAAATTGTTTCCACAAAAAAATCATGAACTCATGATTCAACATGCTACTATTTTACGAATTCAATAGAAATAGAAATAGAATAGAGCATTACTAGCATTTGTATAGAGAGTGAACAAAACAATGAATGTTGGTATCTTCCACTTCGAACTAGTCTCTCAGACCCAATTGCTCAGCTCCAACTGACAGATAAAAGCCACCATGGTTACCTGTGATATTTGTTTTGACCAACTCTCAGATACTACTAACTAGACTTGGTAATACCGGAACTTATAGGCCATGTTCATATAACATGACATATAACATACAACAGAGTCGTGAAATTTGTATCGCGGTATCAGAACGTTCTTGATTTTTAATGGTTTACAGCTGGCTGCACTGCTCTGATGCCTATAAATCAGTTCGATAGCTATACTCTATTATTTCATGAACACACTTTTTTTGTCCGCTTCGGTGGATATGTGTCTCTAAACGAGAATGGTGCATATAATGAGAATTCAATTCAAAATCAAGGCAGTCTCATAAGATATAATCAAATTTATTTCTCTCGAATCCTTTCTTGAAGATCATCTTTTAATTCTCTAAGCCGCTAATTCTAGTTTTCAAGTCCCACTGTTGCCACTGACTGTACTTATAATTATATCCAAGTCGAGTCATGTAATCAAACTATAGAGAAATGCGTGTCTCTCAGCTTATCGAACACTTGAATATATCGATCTTAGATGATAATCGCGATTATTATTGGATCGAGTAAGTAATTTAAATGACGACCCGAAGGCACACACCTCACTGAGCCTAACTTATTGCGCATAATTCATTCCAAACATAACTCATCCATGCTGGGAGGAATATATACTTACTGAAGAGTCGTGGAAAATGTTTAATAAAAAACCATAAAAAGTAATTTGAATAAAGTAGTGTGGTTAAATATTAATAGTTAACGATTTAGATGACAGAAATAATGGATGTAGGTTTATGAGCAGCAAATTAAAGAGTCAGTATAGACTCATTTCTTCAATTTGCATCCAGGAAATGTTTATTCCAATGCGAATAAAACTATCATAGTTCATTACTTATTTACATTCTTCTACAGTACTTAAGCTCAACGACATACACACATCATCGTTTTTTCAATTCAACTTATCATCTCATATCAAATATCAAATATTTTTTTTTATTGTATAATATTATTATACATTGATTATCATAGGTTGGATCCTCAGGGTCACACACGATTCTGAACGTATGACAATTGAAGTTTGTTATTATATCTGAGTGTGGTATACATAGCCTAAATAATACTACTACCATGAGATGAAAAATTGTTGCATTTACTTCCTCCCTTATTTCACATCACTTCTGGTGTTTTCCTGCATATCGTCAATTATAGCCAGTGATCACTAGCGATCACTATCTGTCGACGTCTAGTGGGCATTTGACACATGACGACCAATTACAACGCCTATTACATCAACTGTCAAGATACCAGCCACCTGATTGGTCGAGTATGTCACTGCCTTCTAAACACAATGGTTAGATCATGATGTAGTGATACCAACCTATCTCTTCATAACATAAAGAAAGTAACCCAACTCGGGTCTTGAAAGTGAAATATTTCCAGGGTCAGAATCTGAGTCCACCGTCCCGATTGCCTGTAGCATAACTAACGCTCTTATATCGAACTATTTAGAACAACAATGCTCAACAATACTATACACGGCCCAGTAGATTGCGATAATTATGAATTTTGTAAGCTCAACAATGTCACCGGTATCGTAGCCACTCTTATTTACATCTAGCTCACAAGGGGATCCGCTAAATCGCGACAGGTAATCGAGAAGATTGGCTCTGAAATGGCCGCAAGAAACCACAAATTCCTTCCTTGTCATCAGTATGGGAGTTAGAGCAACTCCTCTATAATATGATGAAATAGGTTGGTATTACTACATCGTGGTTATATCAACTTTCAGCGATGGCATTGGAATGAAAATTGTTCTGTGGAAAAGGACTTTTTCGAGGAGTAATTTCTTGGAATCCGAATATTTTTCACAATTTCGCTACAAATCACTAAGAAAGATCCACGTCTACATTCTTGAAAAATGTAGTATGAGTGTACGTGAAGACTCCATCCGACTAATACGGTGAGTCTGCATGTTCGTGGATCGTCATGGGCCCACAGCTTACGCATATTTGAAACAGTGCACATTCTATACAAACTTGTCACAAACAATTTTTCATTGGAATTGAATGATACTATGAACTACCATTCGTGAATGAGCCATACATTAAGCACCTTCATGAGAATATTTTAATAATTACATTCTACACGATTGAAAACAGTTTTAATTTAGCCATGCTAGAAACTTTGCATCAATCACCGTATATATATATATATAAATATATATTTATATATATATATATATATATATATATATATATATATATATATATATATATATATATATAATTTCTAATGGGCATTTGACACATGACCACCAATTACAACGCCTATTACATCTACTGTCAAGATACCAGCCACCTGATTGGTCGAGTATGTCACTGCCTTCTAAACACAATGGTTAGATCATGATGTAGTGATACCAACCTATTTCTTCATAATATAAAGAAAGTAACCCAACTCGGGTCTTGAAAGTGAAATATTTCCAGGGTCAGAATCTGAGTCCACCGTCCCGATTGCCTGTAGCATAACTAACGCTCTTATATCGAACTATTTAGAACAACAATGCTCAACAATACTATACACGGCCCAGTAGATTGCGATAATTATGAATTTTGTAAGCTCAACAATGTCACCGGTATCGTAGCCACTCTTATTTACATCTAGCTCACAAGGGGATCCGCTAAATCGCGACAGGTAATCGAGAAGATTGGCTCTGAAATGATTGAAATCATATATATATATATATATATATATATATATATATATATATATATATATATATATATATATATATATATATATATATATATATATATATATATATATATATATATATATATGTATATACATGAGTGTATTTATTTCCGAATGATGATGAAGAAAAAACAACTGATTGGAGCATTCAAAAGTTCACACAGCGCATGAGTTAGGACCAAACCCGGCACCTCCACCAAAATCTCCAGACGGTTTGTTACAACAACTGTCGGGTGACGGTATCTTGCAGAAAAAAAAAGAAAAAAAGAGAGTGTGAGAGAGAGAGAGAGAGAGAGAGAGAGGGACAGAGAGAGAAGCAATGTATGAATCATCATTAAGACTTTTGAATAACAACCAAATGTACAAGTCCGTCAGTTATTGATGTATTGATGATACAGAACTGAACCAGATACATACTCTCAGAACTCTCAGAACTCATGAAAAAATTATCGTAAAGATAAAAGATTTTTTCGAGTCTAGTGGCAGCGCGTTCAGCTACCAGAAATGTGATGTCATAAAATAAGTGCGCAATTCGAACGCGCAAACGTTTCCAGCTCGGCTGAAAATAATGTTGATAGTTTTCATTGACATTTTCAGTCTTCAATGAAAGTCTCACTGCACTAAATAACTCACGCAGGCTTTTTGGTGGTAATTTATTTCTCAAATACACAGTCGATTCTTTGCCTCTCGAATGTGCGTATATAAGAGCTACTTATATTCGAACAGCTATACTGAAAAATATTTGACTGAACCACAGCTATATCTAGACTTCTCAGGATGTATACTGTCATTGTGGAGATTGAATTGAAACGGAATCGGATCAAATGTGGTAGTAAGCTGTTATAACTGTTTTAAGTAATAAGCTTAGAGATTTTCAATATATTGAATCAATCTTGAAGTTAGAACATGTGAACTTCCAATTTTAAAAAATGAACAATTACAATCGAATATTCACAATCGAGCGCAAAAAAAAAATCGGGCCCAGGGGCGTCAAATATCTTGATACGGCCTTGGTTACCTATACTAATATATATATATATTTATATTTTTCATCATCTTTCTTCTTTATTGTGATATATGGCCATGTGAGGCTGATCTGTTGAATGAATAGCTCTCCCTGGTATGTTGGTATTTCAGAGAGAATATATAATAAAATATAATATAATATAGATATGAAGATATAAAGGTATAAATATAAAGATAATATATAATATGATAATATAGAGAAATATTGCAGACCCCTTCTGGTATATTCACATTACCGATAGGAAAATCCACGAAAATAACTCAAATCAGGACGATCGACCATGACGTAATCGAACGCTGGTTTCCTGAATGACAGTTCAACTCTTTGCAGTAATTTATCTATACCGTTATCGACAGACGTCGTTCAACTTGCTAAGAATACCATCACGTGCTGCTGCCATTCGTCATGCCATTCATCTCCTCCTATATCTGTACTTCCCGCACAGCAGTGGTGCTGGATAAGTTGTCATACCTGCAGGCGTCATGAACAAGGTTCACATCGTTGTCGGCACGAGGCAAGGTAGATACAACTAGCTGTTTGTCTCAGACTACTGTCGTAACTGGATTCGAATCATATCAATAATCATTCAGAATATGTAGATGCATTTTTAGGTGGAATTATTCCAACAACCAATAGCGTGCACTAATACTCGATTAGTGAGGGCAGTAGCGCTCAAATACGCATTCTGGTATTTTTAATCAAACTATCTGTTTCGTTGATACTAAATGTTGACTATTGGTTGTTTTCCGATGGTCCACGTGGTCACCAAGCTAATCATGTACCAAACTTTATGATCCACCGCCACCCAGATAATTGTTGAGCCTTCCTCCGTTCTTGTTCACTGTGATATGTCCAAGCTCGAAAATTAAATTTTTATTGTCATAACTTTGTAACGGTGAGATATTGGAATGAATAAAAAGAAAGAAGAAACGCAGAAATCTTCATGACTCTCAACTGTTATCAATTGAAATAATCAACCATCGATTCCGACATTTTCACAAGTGTAGAACACTGAATAGCTGTAACATTGTTTTCTTGGCTTGAAGAGATCTAAGTTTCTATTGCATTTTAGTTTTGATCGTCGTTTCATATTCATAGTGTCACGGATGAGAAAAATGCGTCTTTGATTAGAAACCATGTCTTTTGTTTGTACATTCTACGCTCTTTTTTTCTGGAATATAATCATAAGCATCTGAAATCAGGATGAGAAGATAAGATGGCATAGCTAATGAAACTTACCTTCCATAATGTCATGTATGTGTGTATAAAATGATATATCATTGCAACCATCAAATTATTAATTGAAACTGCTGCCATACAGCCACAATTGTATAATTAAATTGCAAAAAAGCCTAAAGCACAAAGTACCTATAGATTTGTGTTATAGGAACAAAGCCTAGAATTTCATTAACATTATAGTGCTGAGTGCTGTTGGTAATGCAGTAATAAACCACAATTCACAATATAAAATTGAGGTTGATGAATCATCGAAGTGTCACAAGTCATATTATTCGTATCAGAATGAAACATCAAAAGCTACAGGCAGAGCGTCATGAGTGAAAACAGTACTGGAATGATAGAAGTGAGTAGAGTTCTGAAAGAATGAAATATATTGAAACATACGACTGATTTATTCATGTTTTATTTGTTTTCTGAAAGAAGATTGTTCGAATTTGTTCTTGATTTTGGATCGAGAGAACAAACCAGAGAGTGTTCAGACTCGAGTAAATCTATCGTGACATACATTATTGTCCTCGTTATACTTTTATCAGCATCTATTTTCTATTCATATGATGTACATTATCATTTATATTTCCCTTCATTGAATGAAATTAGGGGACTGACCTAGTTTTTTATTCATGTTCAATTTCGAAGTTTTTGATTGAATAAACCAATATTTATCAATCCTCAAGGCGCACGTTGAAGCTCCGGTTTCAGGTTCAGTGATTTTGGCACGTTTTTTTTAACAATTTTGAGTTTGTGTTTCAAAATCAGAGATAACTAGGTATAGGGCATATATTCATTATTCGAAATCAATTTTTCAAACTTTTGGACTATAGTTCATCTCAAGATGACATTTTACGCCCCCCGTGGCTTAGTCAGCTCAGGCACCGCTTTGGAGACTGAAGTCACCGCTGGGTTTGGGCTTGAATCCTACATAAAGAATGTTTTTTGAAAGCGTATTTCCACTATGATTTCATTATCATCAGCTTATTCGAACCCACAAATAACCTAGCAGTTGGTCCGGTCGTTCAGCAAAAGAAATACCATCATCAAAATTACATTTGGTCATTTATTACACTATTGACATTATGAAATGACGTATTGTGAAGTGCAAAAATATATTGATGGCAATTGGCAGTGAATCCTTCAATTTTTTTAATATATCAATTTATGTGATACATATATAGGCCTACAAGTCTACTTATACTGGGTGAAGTTCTGACCATGTAATGATATCTTCATACATAGTTAGCTGTACGCTTTTCACAAGTGAAGTCACATATTATTTCGATAGGCGAACAACAATGTACCGTGAATACAAATAAGGTTCCCCAATCACAACTCCAGTACCATAAAGTTTTTTCTCCCAACTTTTCCAGTTGATATAACCTAGCTGTCAACCGGCTATGCTTTCAACCTTTCCGTACATTCAATAGACATTGCATTGCGAGTCAGATTGTTTGTAAAATATATATCTGATTTCTTTTTTCATTCCATTTTTCCTGCGAGGAGAGAAAATTTTGAGTGAGACCCCCGCAGGTTGAATGGCGGGAGTGTCGGATTCTTACCGATTAAAACCCCTCCTTATTTTGGGGTGACACCGACAGCGTGGTCATTTCAACACCATTTTCCCCATCTATTCATTCAGTTTTCCATTGATTAATTCAATTTTCGAGAAATGAGAATCAAATATGAAATTCCCTTAATATTTTATCCAATAAAGCGGTCGAATTGAACAATTGATACAGTTATCAATCCGTTTCAAATTACATCCGACAATATTTCATCTGAAGTGGTATCTATGGACAACTGTTGCCTGATAGTAGAGTATGTATCACAATCAATAAGAACGTGTTTTACAGTGGATTTCATAATTATAGTATATGATGAATTAAAACACTCACACAACGCATATACTGTAAGTAACACTGGGCCAAATCAAAATCCCATCCCATTACACCATTCAATCCACATGTTTCATTTCCCATTGTCTTTGTGTAACTTATTACGCGCTACAAACTTGACTGTCATTGAAATTAATTGATATGTAAAAACCGCTCGCTTTAAAATCACCTCATTCAGTCAATTGTTGCAACTCAGTTTCAATCAACCACCAGTCACACCTCTCTTCCCCCTCTCTCTCGGTGCTCTCTCTCTCTATCTAAAGCTCCGTGGAAGGTTAAGAGCGTATACTGGAGTCGATTAGGCGAACTAATGTTTTTAGTGATAGCTTCAGAACGGTATGAGAGGTAAAGATTATAGTCAAGCCTGTTCGGAGCACCGAATTCAATGCGTTCCAAATGGGATGGAACTTCTCAAATTTTCTTTCAAATTACCGATGTGCCAAATACAACCATTTCATACATAATTGCTGCATGGTAAAATATCGAGATTCAAAGTGCATAATGGATCACATCATTTTGAAGGTATTGAAGAGAAATGCATCCATTTTCAGTATCAGTATGTTGATATTCTTAGTACATATATCGTGTGATAATAGGAGAGCTAGAATGAGCAAGAAAAAGAAGCTGCTTTTTCAGACGGAATGACAAACGATATCATACAAGTTTCAGGAGAAGTCATATTCCATATTTTCATATTCACTTTTCAAAGAAGCCCATGAGGTACAAAAAAAAAAAAAAAAAGAAATCATCAGAATCAGGAACTTTACCCGAGGATTATAAAACTGCAGTGGTGATATCAATATTCAAATCAGGTCAAAATTACATTGGACCTACTACAATCAAAACTACAGGCCAATTAGTGTGACACTTATTGTCTGTAAAATTATGTAAATCACCTGTGGAAGCGTATGAAAGGAAGTACGAAAGACGGTGAATACATCATCTTTCGTACTTCAGGAAAAATTAACATAACCATAGGCCTACGATTCGAGATGGGTCAGCAGAATCAGATATTGAGAATCATTTTGTGATAAGTGGGTCCACCAAGGAGTGGAATCTCTCGTAGAAATATTCAATGATTCAATAACATCATTTGTATATATAGTTGGTTCCTTTTTTTCATTCAGCTGTGATATTAGTTTGTTTGTGTTTTCAAATGTTCATTCAGAATTCTCATATATAACCATAATTAGTATTTGTCACCATGCGCTGCGTGGTCACGATTGTATTGTATACAATAATCTCGTTTTCAAGTCTCATTCCATTTGAAATGTTCAGAAATTATATTTATCCAGATCAACTAGCATGCACTCTTAATGTGGCTTTTAATTGTTTCACATTAACCAATTAATGTGTAAGAGTCATGCATTCAATTAGGCTATAGGCTATAACAAAACTTCAAACTGAGTTCTAAAATACAATTCACTTTTTATTCGGTCGATTTTTATCAACCCGAATAATGAATGCATCGTCATGATCGATATATGTTTCTGTAGAAGTCGTTGAGTTGGGTGTCTTTATCACCCGTATAATCATGATTCAGTCAATTTGATACATTTTTTTGTACCTCATGGGTTTCACAAGTGTCTGTATGACTCTTATTGTGAAGAGGTGAGATAGGATAGTGGAAAGGAAGCGGTCGTGGATTATATTGTGGGAAATATTCTGGCATTAGCCTATATACTACAGAGGGAAACCACGAAAAAATCCTGTAAATATGAGCGGTGGTGGGGTAACCAGGTACGACATGTCCCTTCATCTCCCAGATCACATGAAGCGAGTGCGTTAACCACTCAGCTATATGTGCCGGTAACAAAAAGTAACAAACGTATTAACAAAACGTTCTGTCAACCATTCAAAGTTAGTAATAAAATTCGAATGAATTAATTCATTGAATAAGGGCTTTGTAATTCAATTCAATGCATTCATAATAGGATCGCTGAAAAGCGATGTATACATCATATTCCTCGCTCAGATCGATGTCTCAATGTGTTAAAGTGCAGTGCAGCTATCTGTAGTACCCAGTATTAATTTAGTTGTTCATCGCCGTGTCGGTAATGTTATAGTCTGTATTACTTGCACATCATCCTAAAGTATTAGCATAGCCAGCATTAGAGGATTATCACAATCAAGTAGTTGACTGTATTACCTGCGTGATGGTAGGAGTGTTGTTGTCGTCTGAATTACCGGCTTATTCTGATGAAGTAGTCGCCTGTTTTACCGGCACATCGTGATTATGTAGTTGCTCCCGTTAATGGATGCAACGTAAGCATCTGTTTCTACTTGTACAGTTAGGTCATAGTGTTGTTCTTACCTGTAAACAAAAGACAATGCTGTTAACATTACGCTCGTAAAGCAACTTGCAGACATGCGGTTGAGTCACGAGACATTCGCCAGTAAGAGGAAATGCAGAATGCACTTACTAATGGAATATGGTGGCAGAATGTAGTAAGCAAACTGCTAACAATAGATTAATTGTATTACTTTTCATTTTGGCTAATTATGCGCGTTCCTTTTCCACCACACCTTCACACCTTCTTTCTACACCTTCTTTCCATCAATTATTTTGTAACTTCCCTACCACTTTTCTACACTTCATTTTCATGTATTTTTTGATTGGTTCAACACAAACAGCGTAGGGTATACTCGCAACTTTTACTGGTGAATGGGGCTAGGCACACTTGTCAATATCATTTCATGATTTAATTCATCATTATTATTATTATTATTATTGTTTATTTTAAATGACCATACTATATGTAATATGTTAACAGTGTGTAGACCCACAGACAAGTCAAATCTTATGTGACTTTGTGGGTCTACGTTATTATTATAGTGTACTAATATAACATGTCAATAAAAAGTTTGAAAAAAATGATCATCATTATTATTATTGTTTTTATTCTTTTCAATACCATCGAAACTTGATACAAAATCATTATTCCCCAATTAAGGCTATGGATGAGAGGTAGGATCGTTTGGACGGGGCACCACAAGGGCGATCTTACTTATTCATCATGATATATTATATTATAGTAATATATATGTATATATACTGTCTATTTTAATATTAACAAATGATACTTTTATCCAGAAAAAATATAAATGAGCGAACCATGCTCGTGCACCGGAGGTGTGGAAGGAGGGGGTACAGTGAGTAGAAATAATATATTCTCGAGCATATGCAATTAGTATCTCTGTTTCAATTGGGGAACACAATTATTTAATCTGGGCTTCGGGCTAGTAATTTTCCTAATCCACTGGTTGACATATATTACCTGAATACAGTGGGCATAATTAGTAGGCCTAATCAATAAAGGTATAGTAACCCACGTTTGATGCAACTTCCAGTCATTCTTCGATAGTCCATCGATAGATTTCAACATTATTGTTGACCAACATTTCGAAATGATTGCTCTCTTCCAAGGAAACATATTAAAGAAGATAAGAGATATGATGCAGGTGTTGAAACTGACATATCATATTTTTATCACAATTGGAGAAACAAAAAAAAAACAATCGATTGAGTGCTGTTTTGCAATGCAATGGATTTATTCAATCTGTGACGAATATTGAAAATTGCACTTTTGTAATGAAGAAGCTATCTGTCTGTGACGATGAGTGTATATACTCTAGGGTTGCAGTTGAACTCATGAAAGTTACAGATAAGATACTGGAATTTGAACATGGTCATATATATATATATAAATATAAATATATATATATATATATATATATATATATATAAATATATATATATATATATATATATATATATATATATATATATATATATACATATATATATATATATATATATATATATATATATATATATATATATATATATATATATATAAATATAAATATATATATATATAAATATATATATATATATATATATATATATATACATATATATATATATATATATATATATATATATATATATATATATATATATATATATATATATATATGAATGAGTACATGACTTTCTGTTGGAACGTACAGCACGTGATGTTGATATGGTGGATATTATTCTCACTGAAAAATACCACCTCGTCGGGGAATCGAACCCCGGACATTTTGCTTGATACGCAACTGCTCTTAAATTCATTTGAAACCTCGTTATATTGTTGATACAGTATTATCCACACAAGAATAATCCGAAACTATGAATTCATTAATCCCCCCCAAAAATATGTGATTATATATATATATATATATATATATATATATATATATATATATATATATATATATATATATATATATATATATATATATATATACATATATATACTACACAATTTCCTGCTCCAGAGAATTATTCAAGTTATTCACATTTTTCAATCAATAACGATCATACTGTTCGATATTGAATTAATCTGATGAATGAATACTACAATTCTATGTCGTAATCAAGCCCCAAATTATAGATCGATCATAAATGTCAGAATTCAACATCTAGTATCTAGTATGGTAAAGGTCAAACCGCTAAGATCCTCTTCTCCCTCATACTAATATGAGCTGAAACCTTTGACATGTTCTGTTCTCCAACTCGTTCCTAGCACGTCCATCCACACGACCCTGATTCACTATCACTTTTCACCAGATCATAAAACGTCACTTGAAAACAATAATATAATACAATTTGTTGAAACACAAACATCGGAAAACTTTTCAAGTCGTTCGAAAAATACATAACTTCGGGCAACATACCGACGGTATATCCAGAGTTTGTATTAACATTTTTACAGAGATGAAGATATGATTTTTCGATGCAAATCATGATTCAAATATTATAATCAATGAAAACTGTTGCACATGCCCATTCGATGTTTATTCAATTTAAATTTATATATTTCTAGAAATCCATATTATCCTTTCAGATTCATTTGCAAGCGTTTTTCATTTACGATACCACTAAGTTTATTTTCTTTTTTGTGCAAGACAAATGAGAAATTTAAGAATTGCACAAGAGTGAACTATAGGACAGGAGCTTTTTCTTGAATTATATCTGTTCAAATATAATCAAAAACGAAGAATTATTATCGACTTATGTCTTATGATCTAGTCCTACAGATTGAAAATTAATAACTCATGGCTGTAAGCCACAATAACACTGGTTCTTCACGTCTTATAACACCGTCAACAATGAACTAATTATACAGTTGATTAATAGCGAGTTACAGTCCTGATAGTCCACGCAATTAGCGACAACTGCACACGGAACGCAGTGGCAGCCGGAAATCAAGGATGTGCGTAGGATGGAGTAATACACAGTGCTGGCTGCTCGCTATCAACTCAACGTCATTTATAATGAAGTTGGCTGATGTTAGCTGAACCTTTTTGAAAATGGAAAACTAAGACGAGCCGGGTTTGTTGGGTTTTATTGGATTAATCGACTTTGCTATTCGTTCCTGTATATGCGTGCGCTCCTTGCCTAATTCATCTTGAGAAAGAGTTAAGAAATATTATAAATAACGAAGTTGAATGATTTGATAGCATAAGGGAGTTGATTCGATGAAATGCCAAAGCCCTCAATCTGCAAACGAAATGAAAACGTGACGAAAGAGTCAGAGCCCATGAGATACATATACAGCATATGTTGAACTATATGGAATCGTAGAACCAAACGAATATAGACAGCTTTCGTTTCGTTTAGGAGTTATGATAACGGCCAAATTGATAGGTAACCAATTTGAACGATTTAGGCCTCATTTCATCAACTATTAAATGGAGTTTAAACCCAGTTTGAATTTTTAATCCAGGTTTATATTCAGGAAGCTGTTTCATGATGCCTAATCTGGGATTAGATTTGACCTAAACTGAGCTTATACTATTTTAATACGAGTTATTAAACCCAGTTTATCATTAAACTCCAAATCACAAAGCCAAGTTTAAACTGAAGTTGATGAAACCCGCCCCTAGTCTGAGATACCAAAATTCTAATACAACAGAAACTATAATTTTATATTTTAATTTATACCGGTATTTATATTTAATTTATATTCATAATTTAAACTTCGTATAATTTCATGATGACATAAGCATACTGTTCATCTCATGATTTGTGAAGTTTTCATAGGTAAAAACTAAATCATCATCTACATACATCATCAACTAAAAAATCATCATGTTTCAGTATTTGCAGTATTTGTATTTGGTTCAGTGTTGCAGTAAATACATGCGCAAATGTTGCGATCTCATTCAAAACGCTATATTGAGTTGATGTATGTCAATTGTATTATAATTTGTCTAAATGTTATCACAAAAAAGTTATGGTCTGAATAGGTTCTCATGCGTTTGTAGGCCTATAGTTGATAGGCAGCCTCATTCAGACATGGGTTGCGGTACAAGCAAGGATACAGCGAAAAATAGAGACGGTCTCGATTGGCCGTCTCTTCTACACCTCAGCACTACCAATCATTCGTGTCGAGCCGGATGTGTCAGGCGGAAGTGCGTAACTTTTCAAGTCGTATTAAGGGAACAGGAAGTGTTGCAAGTAATAAGGATGAATTAATAGTACGATAAGATAAATTATTCCTATTAATATAATGATGTTGATGATTTTAAAATGCGTAGGCCTACAATAATGGGAGTAGAT
The DNA here is from genome assembly GCA_964007535.1 of Brachyptera risi. Lineage (NCBI taxonomy): Eukaryota > Metazoa > Arthropoda > Insecta > Plecoptera > Taeniopterygidae > Brachyptera > Brachyptera risi. The sequence goes on along the minus strand of OZ023331.1, from coordinate 34,862,100 downwards.
TTAGGAACATTAGTGATTTGGTAATAACTTAAGAACGGTGAAATATCGGTACCAAAAATCTAAAGATACATAACGATATGTTGAATATATTGCAAACGCCATGAGATCAAAAGCATCGCTTAATAGTGAGCGTCATTCATGCATTCATTTCAAAATTAGTTTTACACTGTGAAAAATCGAATCAATTCTCTGGAGACGTTCAATAATAGGAGGCTATTGATTGAGAGAAGATGTATTAACGAATTGAATTGTTACTATCTGTGAGAATATAATTACGTTATTTTCGTACTCCAACCAATAATAGACTTCGCAGTTTTTTACTTTTCCATTTATATTGGGTTTAAAGACGCTCTTTATTGATGTCTACGATTATTGTTTGTTTGCTTACCGACCCCACCAACGGCTAGGTTATACGGGGGTACGAAGGAGCAGGTGATTATGAAACTATGAAGTGATGATTAGTGATGGGACATTTACAAAAACCCATGCCTTAAGCGGGATTCGAACCCACGCCCAGCGGTGACTTCAGTTTCTTAAGCAGTGCCTCAGATGACCAAGCTACCGAGGGTGGCTTGATGACTACGATCTATTGGCGTACGTGAATGATATATGAGATGATGGAATGATGAGATGAGAGGTTATTTTATTAGGTGTTTTTGGATAGTAGAGAGGAGTCGGTCGTGGCATGTTGATAAGGAACCATCCCAGTATTGACCTCAACGACAGAGGGAAACCACGAAAAACCTCTGTCAGGATGATCGACTATGGCGGGAGTCGAACCTCGGTCCCCCGAATGACGGTTCAGTGTATTAACCACTTGGCTACTCGTCTCAGCTGTAGACTTGTCAATACTTTATTATTATAGTTAGTACATACAGACGAAGTTTAGTGAGGGATTGTATATCAGCGAAGCACCGGTCATAGTCCAATATAGCTTTAATATTGTCAAATTGGCACTGCTATCAATGGCTATAGGGTCAGGCATTTCCATACAGATCTTCTGATCTGTCACTTCTAACATCGGGCATTTTATTTTGGGATGCGCAATGCAACAAATATTTTTAATCGTGATTCATGAGTTAGGGTAGCCAGAAGTTTGGTTTATTTTGAGAAAACAATAAAAACTTTGAGCATCAACTTTACTGCAATTTTTTTAAATTGGACACTTGAATGAGTATGGACCGCTTCGGCATTCAGTAGTAGATGAGCGTGGTGAAGACTTCCATTTCAAACTTCAACAAATCGAGCTTTTTCCTTCATGTATTTTTTCTTGTGCGCGGCATACAGGTCAAAGAATTGTAACTATTCGTTTTCAAACTATATATTATACATTAGTCTCATATACTAGGATGGATCCATATTGTTGTACACGCTTTTGATGATTTCTTGAGAAACTTGAAATTAGGATAATCCTCGTATAGCATGGAGTGAAATTTCAAATTGAAAGTTTGGAATGGCGATAAAAAGGTTCTAATTGTTTCCCATGTATCTATCAAGCTCTGATGAATATTGTCAAGTCGTTTCATGAAATCGAAAGTATATTTAGGTCTATTATATCGGAGAAATGCGAAGTGATTCGAGAGATTATTTCGGAAATAAATCACAATGTGCAATGTTATAATGTTTCAAACAATATATAACATAGGAAAAACAAGTTTTTGTCAAAGTCTGAGTAGCCTCTTGAACACTGAATGTTTACTGAGGTAGAGATGAGTTGGACATAGAAAATCGAGCTGAAAGAAGGAAATGAAACTACAAGAAACGAGTGAATTAATTCCAAAAATAAGAAAAATATATAATAATCGACCATTTTATGGGTTAGATGCCAATCCCTTCCCACATTCCAAATCTGAATTACACGATATCAAGTGACATTGGCCGTTGCCTGTTGCCATGGCCATGTCGAGCAACAATGAGTGTCTCCAATTGTCTAGGCTTTGTATGTAAAACCAACCAGACTAAACGATTCATCAGTCTCGCTGACGTCAGTGAATTTGATTGAGCTAGAGGAGTTTCCGGCCTTCGTTTGTGAAACTCGCATAATTATTAATGTGACATTATATATAGAGTGTGTAGAAACAATGTGACTTTGGGTGGCACTGTCAGATCAAATAAATGAATGCCTCATTGGAAAACGAGTGTGAAGACTATTTTGGAAATTTTTGAGAAGAGGAAATGAACAAATTTGGCACATAAAAAAGTGATTTTCACATCAAAATCATCGATTGTTGGGAAAAAACATGGAATGTTAATAATTCTGAATGCAGGTATTCATTATTCCATCAAAGTGGGAGTGTTTCTTTCGAATCTTGGACTATTTTGGCCGAATTTGGGAGAAGTTGATGATCTGTTCTGGATGGTTATGAATAATTTTCTACGGGATAGCGAACTTCTTGATCAATTTCTATTGAAATGGTTGATGAAGCATGCACCCCATGTTTACATTATTGAGAAGAAGACAACCACAACCACATAAATCAGGGGAATATAGAGTTTCAGCAATTTCGTGTCATCACTGAAGATTCTTTGATTATCAAGAAGATGACGGCCAACTTCTTTTGTGGATAAAAAACTGACAAGATTTTGCTCATCATCTTTCCATATACTAGAAACACCAATTTCCTCATCATTTTCTAATTTGATGAGACAACTGATGATACAAGCGAGACACTAATTTATTTCACCCGGTATTTGTGCTACTAACGACTCACGCGCGTGAATACATTCAACAAACGTTTAATTGCTACCATCATGAATGTGAGTACGAATTCATCATTCAAATAATTGATCGCGTCCAATTTTAGAATATGTTATGCGTTTCGAATCAGTATATATACCAAGAAAATGAAGTGATATTCTAATAATTATCATATATATATATGTATATATATATATTTATATATATATATATATATATATATATATATATATATATATATATATATATATATATATATATATATATATATGTATATATATATATATATATATATATATATATATATATATATATATATATTTATATATATATATATATATATATATATATATATATATATATATGTTAACGCCGGTCTTTTGAGACCAGCTAGCTCGTTTTCCCTAGTTTGTCATTTGAACATGAAATTATTCGTTTGCGTCATGGAATGTTGTTTATACATGCAAGCAGTTAACCTTCCTTTCTCATTGCTGGTTGGCTGGTGGGTTGTCACGCCATGTGTGCGTCCAATCACAGCTCGCCTTTCGCGTTGCGTGTTTGGTAGGTGGTCTCGCCTGTTCAGTTCTCTCCTACACTCGTTGGAGGCCAGACGTCCTGAACCGTCTCTCTTCGAGTATCCACTCAGTTCTTTTCCCTACTCGATTCAGATCGGACGTCTCTTAGTCGCTCGTCAAGTGGGTGAATTCGCTCATATTCTCGACCAGCTCTTGTTGTGTGAGCATCTCCCGTCCTTCTCTACTTTGTTAGAGTTCGGACGTACTGTACATTATTTCGCATGTACGCAGTTGTTTCTTTTCTATTTTTCGTTCTTCTTGAGTCGTTAATAGGACCTCTTTCCATACTTTCTTGTTTCTAATTCTTCACATTTGTTTTGGTCTTTATCATTTACGAATTTGGTTGTTTGTTTTCTCTCAAGCTTTTGTTTCTTGTTTATTCGAATGGTGTGCGGGGACACCACTCAGGTTTGATCTATTTTGTTTCGCTTTCTATTTATTCTTTGATTTGGTCAATAACAACGTCAAGTCGACGTAGACCAAATACGTATCGTTTTGGGGTGAGGCATAATCCGAGTTTGGATTATGCTCGCCTGATTATTAATGCCAAGTCGGCATCCGAATACAGTCCACTGGTCTCTCATCGCCATCTTTAAGATCGGCGGTAACATTTTGGTCCCTGTGAGCCGGAGATTATTTTTGGTTCCAATTTCTCGTCATTCGTGAGGCGGAATCCATCTCCGGATTCTTATTTCGTTCTCTTGTTGGAATCCATTTGTGAATTCCATTCTTTTCACCTCGCGGAGTCCATCTCCGGATTCCAATTGCTTTTACTTGTTGGAATCCATTTGTGGATTCCTTTCTTTGCACCACGCGGAGTCCACCTCCGGATTCCACAGTCATTTGTGTCAGCACCCGCGATCAGGCATCGCATGGGTGACTTCTTTGTCCTCCGCACTGAATCGGCTTCCACATAATTGGGTTTCCACGGTGCAATAATTTATTCTGTTTGTTTGCGAGTTATTATCAACAATTGATTCAACTTGTTTTATAGACATTCAATTCTTGAATTTTGCATTATTCTTTTTCTGTGCATTTCGGCCGTATTTCTCCGTGATATTTCATATCATTAGTTTTTGGTCCTTGTTCTTGTTTCGTGTTTTTGCAATCTGTGGTTATTCATTCGCTACAATGGCGTCTAAAATCTCGAAACAACAAGCAGTGCTCACGGCAAAGCGAGAGCGGATATTCGCTTCATTACAACGCTCCTACGATGCTTTCAAAACGCTTGATAGTGCCAAAGCTCCGTTGTACAAACCTCGCTATGACAAACTTGACGTTTTGGAAGCCAACTTTGAGGAAGTTCAGAGAGAAATAATATCTTTGAACGCTCAGCTTGACGAAGGCGACGATGCCTTACCGGTCGACGCTGTTGAAGCCAGCCTCGAGGAAATGTTGTACGCGACTCGTGGGCTGTACCTCGCCGCCGTTGCCGCGACGACGCCTACTCCGCCTTCGCCGCCAAATCAAAATGGTTTTCGAGCCATCTCATTGCCGACAATCGCGTTGCCGGCATTCTCTGGTGATATTACTCGATGGACGGAGTACTATTCGCTATTTAAATCTCTCGTCGACGAGAACAACGACCTGAATCAAGTTCAGAAATTCCACTATTTGAGGACCACCCTCAAAGACAACGCCTTGTCTGTCGTCTCCGGGTTTCCGATTACGGAAGCCAATTATTCTGTGGCATTGGATGCTCTTGTCAGTCGGTATCATAACCCTCGGTTGTTAGCCACCACGTATGTTCAACAGGTTTTAGAATTTACGCCTCTCAAAACCAATTCACATTCTGGGCTGCAATCATTTCTGAAAGTTCACAAAACTTCGATTGAAGCGTTGAAAGCTCTGAATATCGAAGATTTGTCAGATTTTCTGCTTTTCACGTTAGCACTGACAAATCTCGACACATCAACGCGCAAGGCTTTCGAACAGAAACATTCTTCGCACAGCACTCCTAGCTACGCGTCGTTGATCAAATTCATTGAAGAGCAGTCCAGGACGATGGAATTGTGTGGTCTCGACAAACAAGCAGCTAGCTCTTCAAAAGCTATTCCTCCTTCCACAAAGCGAATCAATTCGTTGTTAGTTGCGAATCCTCCGCCCGTCAGCTTTAAATCTCGCGAGCAGAGCAAATCAGCAAGCTCGACCACGAAACAATCTTCGTGTCCAGTCTGCAAAGGGGAGCATACTCTATACTCGTGTTCCGTATTTCGGCAACAGTCCGTTGACGACAAATACAACACGTTACGTCGCCTACAACGCTGCTTCAACTGCATGGGCGCTCATCTCAGACCGCAATGCACCTCTAAGAATGTTTGCGGTACTTGTCACAGTAACAAACATCATTCGCTGTTACACACCGCACGAATCAACCCCTTGACTCGTGACACAATAGCAACCGAAGTCTCTTCTCCTCCGGAGACCACCTCGCCTCATCCTCAAACTCTCGCTTGTCAAGTCAAGACAAGCAAGCCAGTGCTACCCACAGCTCTGTTGGGCACTGTTCGCGCCTTGATCCGCGACTCTCACGGTCAACTGCAACCTATCCGTGCGGTTATCGACTGTGGTTCACAAATCTCTGTTCTCACTCACTCGTTCCTTCAGAAGCTAGGATTGAAAATCAATCCTTGTCATTCCGAACTCTCTGGTATTGGTCACGTTAGTGCTCGGGTATTCGGGACTGTTCAATGCAGCATCGCTTCCCGGTTCACCCCTGCAACCTCTCTCAGCGTACAAGCCTACGTTATGCCTGCGATAGCGAGTCAACTTCCAACCACCACCGTTCCGCTTGAGGTGTTTGAACGTTATCGCTGTCTCTCTCTTGCCGACGACCGCTTTCATGTGCCCGATCAGATCGACTTTTTGATCGGCGCCGATTTATACCCTGATATTCTTGAAAAGTCAGGTGATATTGTGATGAGTGGCAGTCCATCTGCCATAAACACGGTCTTCGGCTGGGTGGTTTTGGGTCCTATTCGGTGTTTGGATGCCGAGTTCCAGCCTCCGCTCTCTCTGCTTGCTTGCACTGGTTCTCCATTGGATCGTACTCTTCGATTGTTTTGGGAATCGGAAGAAGTTTCACGTCCTCTTCAAGTTGATCCGGACGATGAACTTTGTGAGGAGCATTTTCTATCTACGCACTCACGGAACCCTTCCGGACGCTATTCGGTAGCACTCCCTTTCAAGAACACATCCTCTCCTCTCGGATATAATCGTGAGGCCGCCCTCCAGAATTATTTGAGTCTGGAGCGGCGACTGGAACGCAATCCTCAGCATGATGCTGCGTATCAAGCATTCATGCAAGACTATATTCAATCGAACCACATGCAACTTGCAAGCACCTCTTCGAACTACGTGATTCCGCATCATTGTGTGCACAAGATTACCAGCTCCAGCACGAAGCTGAGAGTGGTATTTAACGCCTCTTCTCCAGATGAGAGAGGCGCCTCTTTGAATCAGCTGTTACTCAGTGGTCCCAAGCTTCAGAGCGAACTCCCGGGCGTTTTAACCCGATTTCGTTCTCATCCCATCGCAATTTGTGCTGACATTCGTCAGATGTATCGTCAGATTCTGGTCCAACCATCTGACCGCAAATATCAGCACATATTTTGGCGACCCAATGCAGACTCTCCAGTAAAAGAATATGAGCTCAACACGGTCACGTATGGGCTCGTACCGTCAGCTTTTCTTGCTCAACGAGTGCTGAAGCAGCTCGTGCACGACGAAGGGGCTCCTTTCCCCAATGCTTCGCGTGCTTTAATATCTCACATCTACGTGGATGACATCGTGTCTGGCGCAGCAGACGTCGCTCAAGCTCGCATTCTTCAATCGGAATTACAGGCTATTCTAGCTAGTGGAGGTTTCGAACTCCGAAAGTGGGCCAGTAACCTCCCAGAAGCATTGAGTGCACTTCCGGAGGATCATCTAGAGACTCCAGTCGTGTTTTCGGATGACGATCAGGGCATCAAGATCCTTGGTCTGTTCTGGGATCCCCGATCGGATGATTTCTCATTCCACACCTTACCTTTCGAAGGCGTGGTAACGAAGCGCACGGTCTTGTCGTACATTGCGCGCATTTTTGATCCTTTGGGATTCCTCACCCCGCTCGTATGCTGGATGAAGATTTTTCTTCAGCAACTTTGGTTATCGCGGGTGCAGTGGGACGACGTTTTACCACCGCTTCTTGCTCAAAGGTGGTTGGACGCGGTAGCCGAGATCTGTCTTCTCTCGAACTTCCGAGTTCCACGCGCATTTCCTGCTTCACAAGGCATACATCGACTTGTAGGCTTTTGTGATGCCTCCGAGAAGGCCTACGCTGCGATACTTTACCTTCACACAACGAATCATGCAACTTCGCATATTAGTTTGTTGCGAGCAAGGAGTAAAGTTTCCCCGGTCAAACCCTTGACCATCCCTAAGCTTGAACTCTCTGCTGCTTTGATTCTAACGCGTGTGCTGAAAGATACTCTTCCCTCACTCAGCACTCTTGTCGTGGAGTCAGTAACCCTCTACACTGATTCGACTATTGTGCTCGCGTGGCTTGCCACCCCTCCACATCGACTGAAGACATTCGTCGCCAACCGAGTAGTGGAGATACTCGACAACTCCACTCCTACCAATTGGGCACACGTGGATTCCGAAGAAAATCCCGCTGACTGCGCTTCTCGTGGAATACTGCCTTCTCAGCTCATGGAATACCCGTTGTACCTCTCGGGTCCTTCTTTTCTCAGGAGTCCCCATGCTCTGTGGCCTATCTCTGTGCCTTCCACTGATTTATTGTCTGAATTGCCAGACATTAAGCCTTCCATGGTCACTTTGGCCACAACGGTCAAAGTAGATCCTCTCCTGGTGAATTTTCGAAAGTTTTCCACACTTCTCAAAGCACAACGGGTCTTTGGGTATGTAGTTCGATTTGCCCGTCTCTTATTGGCGAAACGATCCAAGATTCTCCCTCCTACGGGTTCTTTAAAACCTGTGGAGCTGCAAGACGCTCTTGAACTGATCATAAGAGTCACTCAAAACCACTTTTATGCAACCGAGATCAGCCAACTTGCCAAACAGGGACAGGTTCTATCCCGGATCGCTTCGCTGAAACCTTTTCTCGAACCCTCGGGCTTACTCAAGGTGGGCGGAAGATTGCGTCACTCTTCTCTTCCTGAAGAGGCTCGGTACCCAATCCTACTCCCCAAAGAAGCTCACCTCGCATCTCTCATTTGCGATGCCTTCCACCGAACATCGCTACATTCCGGCCCGAGAACGGTACAGGCGCTGATACAGCAGCGTTACTGGATCGTTTCTCTGTGCGGTTTGTTGAGGCAGCGCATACACCAGTGCATTACTCGCCACAAGTTTCGCGCGAAGCCTATGCAGCCTCCAATGGCAGATTTGCATTCATTCGTGTATTTTTTCTGTTCAAAGCACGCATTGGTGCTTCGCTCATTTCTTCATGTTCACTTTCTTGTTGTTCTCTCTTTCATTTTTTTTTTGAAAAGTCAGCGACCATTGAATAAAATGGTTGCGTTTTCTCCTCAATGAATCGCTCGGATCATGTGCGATTTTTTTGCTGTTCTAATTTCATGTTCCTTATTTTCCGTATCGTTTACCTCAGCTTTAAAATGTTCATTTTGGTGGGCGGTATGTTAACGCCGGTCTTTTGAGACCAGCTAGCTCGTTTTCCCTAGTTTGTCATTTGAACATGAAATTATTCGTTTGCGTCATGGAATGTTGTTTATACATGCAAGCAGTTAACCTTCCTTTCTCATTGCTGGTTGGCTGGTGGGTTGTCACGCCATGTGTGCGTCCAATCACAGCTCGCCTTTCGCGTTGCGTGTTTGGTAGGTGGTCTCGCCTGTTCAGTTCTCTCCTACACTCGTTGGAGGCCAGACGTCCTGAACCGTCTCTCTTCGAGTATCCACTCAGTTCTTTTCCCTACTCGATTCAGATCGGACGTCTCTTAGTCGCTCGTCAAGTGGGTGAATTCGCTCATATTCTCGACCAGCTCTTGTTGTGTGAGCATCTCCCGTCCTTCTCTACTTTGTTAGAGTTCGGACGTACTGTACATTATTTCGCATGTACGCAGTTGTTTCTTTTCTATTTTTCGTTCTTCTTGAGTCGTTAATAGGACCTCTTTCCATACTTTCTTGTTTCTAATTCTTCACATTTGTTTTGGTCTTTATCATTTACGAATTTGGTTGTTTGTTTTCTCTCAAGCTTTTGTTTCTTGTTTATTCGAATGGTGTGCGGGGACACCACTCAGGTTTGATCTATTTTGTTTCGCTTTCTATTTATTCTTTGATTTGGTCAATAACAACGTCAAGTCGACGTAGACCAAATACGTATCGTTTTGGGGTGAGGCATAATCCGAGTTTGGATTATGCTCGCCTGATTATTAATGCCAAGTCGGCATCCGAATACAGTCCACTGGTCTCTCATCGCCATCTTTAAGATCGGCGGTAACAATATATATATATATATGTATATATATATATATATATATATATATATATATATATATATATATATATATATATATATATATATATATATTTATATATATATATATATATATATGAGACATTCCAATGGTGGGCGTTGGATCAATATCAATTCTGTTCAATTGGGAAACAATTATTTTGTATCAAGTTCCGAAGTTGATGGGAAGATCAAAAATGTTCACAGTGAGGAATAGCAAGAGATCAAGTTCAATCACAGCGATAATAAGTTCCACCTACCTTATCGACTTGCACCACGTGATCAAGTCCCTCGAAGTTCTCCTCATCGCCACTGAGCGTGCTGCATGAGCTACAAGACGTCTTCCTTGATAACGGCGTCTTCAGTACATACTCAACATCTAGCACACTCACACTACTACAACCACTACCGGTACCGATTGACGACGCTGCATCTGACGGCGTCGTCATGCTGCGGAACTGTTCAATCTCTTCCAACGTCACTGCGAGCGTCTCGTCGGAATAATCACTCACAACCACACTAGGTGTTCGCCAGTAACGGTATGGAGGCGTCGGAGCGTCTTCGTCGTCCGTTTGAAAACTTTGAGTCGATTGGCGACGGAAACCGATGGATTCACGTCGGAAATCGATTGATCCTCGACGAGAATCAAATGAATCTCGACGATAATCATAATCGAAATCATTATCTTCGGTTTGTGTGGATTGACGGCGTAGTTCGATACAGTCAGGTCGGAAATAAATCGATTCACGACGAGAGTATAGTGATTCAGTATCATTGTAATCGGTTTGTGTTGAGAAACGACGTGATTCGATGCTGTCTCGACGATATATCGAATCAGGATCAAAATCATCCGTCTGATTAGATTGTCGACGGTCAATGTTTGGTTTATCGGTAGGGGGAAAATCAAGATCGTCGGTTTGTGTCGACTGCCAACGTACTTCGATGAGTTCATCGTTGCCGTCAACACTGGGATAAGACTTCAAGTGGAAATCAGGTGTTTTCTGATAGCTTTCATCAATATCGTCCTCCTCCATCACCATCGACTTCATTTTCAACAGTGGTGCCTTCTTTCGATGTTTCACTCGAATCTCCACTATCTCCTCCGTTCCCCTTAACTCGACTCTACTATCCTCCACCTTGAAATCACCCTCATCCTTCAAGCTCTTAATATAGTCAACCTCCGCGAAACTACCCTTCGTAATATCACTCTCGAATCCAGCAAAGAAATCCAAAATTTTTGGCACAATTGATTCGGTTTCGTTTTTAGACTCTAAACTACATTCTGTCTGAAAATGTTCTCCTCTAAAATCACACGTCATCGTATTTGTCCCTTGCGACTTCGTCTTAGAATACGTCGCATCTCGAATATCAATTTCTTTCCCTGATTTTACTTCACTCTCACGATAATGCACCCCGTTACACATGTTATCAATGTTTTCAACGTTTTTCACATCGGATTCAAAACTGAACATATTTCCCTCCCCAGTGAAGTTCCTGAACATACCGTCGTGTGCGTGTTTTTCTAGGCACACTGCCGAGTCTGAGCTCGAACAGCGGTGAAAAGCGACGAGATCCTCCTCGCTGCTACATGGCGTCAAGCTGAAACCACTGCCCATTGGAGCTGTTAACGAACAGCCATCGTCCGAAGCGGAACTACGTGGAGAGGAGGATGTACTGAGTGGTGGGATTAACGAACAAGCTTCCACGGTTGTTGATGATGATTTCGATGTACTCAAAGGTGTCTTCAATGAACTGGATATGTCTTGGTGTAAAGACGGAGACCTATGGGGTTCATCTGAAAAAATTATCTTGTTTGTTTCGGCACAGGATGGTATAATTATCGAAGAGCCCGCTTCTGACGGTTTTGGTGTGCCTTCCTTACGAGATCCCATACGTGAAGTAGATGAGTTCAGAGTTATTATTAATGCACTTTGCGGTGATGTCGATGAACTTAACACTGATGGTAACGAATGTGTTGGCGATGTAGCTGAAACGAGTGTTGGCGTGGTACTGTCAACATGAGAGTGTTGCATTTCTTCCGTGTCAGCGTTATCAATTGGTAATGCTGCATTAGAGTCATATGCTATATGTCGACTACGTGATTTATTCAAGTCGAGTTTGCTGAAAGATTTACTGTTGTCACGTTCACACCTGTTGTCTTCCATTACGATCCTGTCAACGACATCAGCTGTATATTTTTCACCTACTTTTTCACTATCTCTCACACCTATATCCACAACGCCAGTTTCTTTCACTCCATCCACTAATACACTGACAATAAGTTGACTCACTTCACGCTTCAAACTTCTATCTCGTCTCACTGCCCTATTAAGACTAGCGTCCCTAACCTCACTTGTCTGTCGCAATCGCACCACTTCTCTTCTATTTCTCTCTTCGTTGGCGTTTATCATATCTGTGTACTTACTTATCAACTTCCCTACTGACGGAAACTTCACTAACCGACCGGACACTTCTATCTCGTTACAACTACGCGTGTTTACAGCACCAGTGCGTCGCACTCTCTGCGCAATGTCTCCGCCCCCAATGTCGTCGTTCAGCAGTATACCACTAGAAGCGCGCCGTAGCCAATTCATCTTTTCGATAAAATTTGGAGAGGTTGATCTTGTCGACACATCTTTATTTGAGGCGGAAAATTTCTGTGGATAGTTACTACTACCAACATGAATCGGCACAGGTAGAGTAGTAATTTTACATATGTAGTTGATGTTCTTCCCTTCAGATGCGCTAAGCGGCTTGTTGGTGCTGGGCGTCATAGTGACGACGTCACGGGGCGTGTCTAGACGTGTTATACTGTGTGTTGATTGCGTCACGTCACTGAGGGTTTCGGAGCGGATGAGCTTGTTCATGTAGAGCCGATAAGAGCCGCGTATGTAGGGAGCTGATGACGAGTACGCAGGCGCGGAGGTTCGACGGTGTTTGCTGATGAGGGGATGGTGGGAAGCGACGTCGTCGTCTTGGATGCGACCGCTCCAGAAGCCGGGCATACTGGAAAGAAACACAAATGACCATTAGACAAACATTGAGGAGACCTATCTTAACTGAGATTAATGAGCAGGAGAATGAAATCAAACGGGCGACACAAAAAAAAATGTAATACAATACAATATGATATTCCTGTGGTTTTCGTTGACAATTTTGTGAATCGTTGACAATGCGGCTTACATTAGAAGTAATTATCCACACATAATTTTGTGAGAGGGATGCATTATCTACCCGGACCCGAAACGGGAAAAGAAACTGTCATTGGGACTCGGCAGCAGTGCTATTCAAAATCAAATCAAATTTATTTGGTCTGCATAGGAAGGTTGCCGATGAAGATAATTGTAGATGTAATTTTTGCTGAGGTGTAGCTTATCGCACATCTAATCAGAAACAAATGTCCTAAACAAGATATATACATTCAGAATGCCATATTTGAATATGTCTGATCGTATAAAAGTGTAATCTGTAAGAGTGCAAATATTGTTCCATTTATATTGGATTGAGCTACGCACTCTATAATGATAACAGCGACCAATTAGCGTTGGTAAATGCTGAATTGCATGGTGGGAAAATGAGATTAATGGGTCTCATATCGAGTATTTGGGACAGCGGAAGGAAGCTGTTGTGACCCCCACTCTTGAGAAGTTATCTATGTATTTACTCTAATCACTGAGGAAAACCATTATCTGACCGTGGCGGATATCATCCCCAGTCTCCGGAATGACCTGGGACCACATAAGGAAACTAAGAAGAACCTCTGTGAAGATGAACGGTGGCGGGGATCGAACCAGGTTCGATATTTCCCTCACCCATCAGATCACAAGAAGCGAGCGCGTTAACCACTGTGCTGCATGTTCCGGTTCTCCGGTAGGTTTCTTTTATTATTAGGTTTACCAAAATTTCCAACATATATTTTCTCAATTCATTCTTAATTTACTCTATACTTGTTAGTAGGTAAAAGCATGTGTTGGGTGAAATTTTGAAACGCATTTGTTTCTCATGGTAGACATCTAAGAATACGCAGAAAGAAAAATGTATCACACAAACGATCTGATGATTCTCTTGTATTCATGTGGAACAATCTTCGTGATCGATCATTCAATACATATTAACATTGAAGTGAGATGATATGAATAACTTTTATCATATTATTGGATTGCTGGTGATGTATTGAAGCTTTAGGTTTGTTTACTAGCATGGAGAAATAATCATATCAAGTCAAATACGTTGGAAAATTGGTGAAGAATTTGTTTGAACGTACAAAACCATGAGATAATAATGTACAATATCATTTTCTCATACCGTAATCACATACATGTAGACTGTCTGTGTCTTCACTCATATTCATCCACCAACGACAATTCTTCTGTGGAATATACATAAATCTAGCTCTCATTTGTTTCATTCATCACCATGATGTGTACTGAAATATGAGAATTTCATTGGAAAAAAAATGAACGAATGATAACACCACTATGGAATATAACAGAGATTTGTGTTTTCTATGTTGGTATTCGACTTTCTTCATTCGAGGATGAACCAAAAGCACTACACAATTTAATGAGTTGAAAAATTTCACGAATTTACCTCTATAAAATATAACACACTCTCCGGAAGTATATTGGGAATTACTATTCGAGCATATAATATTCTGCTAATATATATAGTAGCTGCCCTCAAATGGCGGAAGCAATGGCTTCGCTACGCTACTGCAATAAGCAAACGCAATACTCATGCGAATAGTATACATGCTTGCTTCCTACAACACTGTGCTATAATGCGCAACAGGTTAAATGTGAAGGTGGTCGCTGTGTATTTCAGTGAGCAATTAACACTATCTTCACTATAGTTTCATCATTGCAGGTGTTTTATTATTAAATACAGTGACATTAAAGGCATTAGAGATCTTATTAAAAATCTCATAGTGATATCATACCATAACTGGTTGATATCGTATACTGATGGTTCTTTAATTCATGAGAATAATACCATTCACAAAAAAAAAAAAATTAATGGAATGAGATTGCAGTGTTGAGAGATTTACGAGATTCGATCGTATTCAGATTACATTTGCACTTGAAAGTTTTTCAAACGCGTTTTATACGACGATTACTCTCGAAAGAAATAATACCATGAGAAATATCAACTTTTTCAATTCTTATCACAAAAACATACTTGCAGATTCAGCATACGATTAAAAAATTACCTGATCAAGAAAGAAATAATGGAAAGTGAAATGACTTTTTGAGAGCGGGCGAGGTTGAATGCAGACGCATAAGTTTTCACCTGATTAAATTTCTATCCCAGCTGTCATCTCATTCATACCCACCGTTTCAAACATACCTATAGGCTCAGTGATTATTTTCATTCACTTTTATGAGTGTCATTGAACTCATTAAAATATCATTTTTCATAATATGATATTATTTTCATTTTTATTTTCTCATCAACATCGGAATCTTACTTTGAGCCCTACAATAATTGATTTCCGATTGGCTCAGGATGGATTGGTGAGATCGTTTCGAATCGAACCTCTAAGTGGTATTAAGGCTCCTTGGCGATCTTCTCACCAAATGAATATTGAAGATTAAATGTGATAGATATAATAATGCCAGCCTTAATTGTATCCACGTATCATGATTGTCTACTTCATACCAGAAGAACAAATACAAATATCACCGTTGGATTTGTAAGACTGTGTTAGTTTTCAGAGCAATTGTTTTCCTGGACGACATTCATACTAACAAAATCTTGAATATATCTGTTCAAGAATTAGTAAACTTTCAAATGAGGTTGTAAATATGAGGGCTTGAAATGAGAATTGGAATTATATGTACAGATACATGAGTTTTGAGATTATTTAGTTGCTATAGATATCACCTTCTTTCGTGGATACGAGTAAAGTATATTATAACTCGAAAGAGATGAATTCGAAAAGTTTCTTTAATAACAAAAAGTGAACAAGCAAGGACAGCGACCTCATAGAATCATCAGTACAACACCATGAAGATCATCATTTAATACTATATATACAAATGAATTTTCGGAAATGTTCATTTTTTCTGAGAGTCACCTTTGGAATCTAATTCATCTCACTGCTGTATCATTAAAATGGGTCTTCAAGTGATGGGCCTTCGGTGATAAATTATACAGTTTTGAATGTAATTTCAGAACAGCCGGTATTCATTTATAGGTCACAGCTGAGAGAAATGTGAATAAATTGGAGTGGAAATTAAAATAATTCGGAATGCTGATTTTTGCCTCAACATCGTTTCATTAAGAGATCTGACGTAGTTAGCCTTCATGATTTATACACGCACGCAATATCCAAAAGATATCACAAGAACGAGGGAATCATCAACGTGAACTAAAATATTGGTGAATAATCAGGACATGATGGATGATTACTGGATGATGGATGAATAATGAGAGGAAAATGGAAAATGGAAAATGGATGAATGAGTGAATTCATTCAATAGATCACGGAATTTGAGATGAATATCAACAATTGCAAACAATAAATGAATTATTGAACGAGGCAAAGTATACATTATGATCATATCACATTTATATGATTCGACAAAACGTTACCTAATATATTTGGGAGATGAATCGCATTCATGGATGTGTATATATAAATATATATATATATATATAAATATATATATATATATATATATATATATATATATATATATATATATATATATATATATATATATATATATATATGTGTGTGTGTATACAAATTTGTGAAAATGGGTATTCATGCATATATTTATGCATATTCATACATGTATCCATTTCGCATTCAGTAATTTTTCTCTCGAATATATATGTTTTCGAATTTTTCCGTGTGGATTTCTTCAGTGAGTTTGCGCATACTTTCGTGGTGTATTTTTTGAAAAATGTTATAACTGATTCGATGAAAAATCCACATAAATACACTTCTCAATTAGATTCGTCCCCAATTCCAGTACAAACATAAACTGTCGGATCTTCACACACATCACATTGAAAAACACACACATACAGAGATAATCTCGTTTTACGAAAAATAAATGTGTTGATTAAGCGATGATTAGTGGATTAACTTGTTATTACCCTCGGTTATCAATGGTATTTTTGTACCTCAATTGATAAATTGGCTTAATTAACACATTTTGATTGGATGAGCGAAGCGAAGACTCAATTTCATCATACCCGAAAAAAGTGCTTTTTTTCTGTTCGCACTCCACAGGTAAAAAAAAAAAAATCAGAATCTGTTGAAACTTGGCATACACAAGTGTCCTTATTTGATTAGATACTGTATAGTTTTGAGGCGCAACCGATTGAACCACTCCTGAGAGAAGTCATTTCAGAATTTTAAAAAATCCTATGAGAATAACTGAGAGGAAAAAATTCGAGGAAGATATTTCTTTCGAGAGAATTCAAATTCTCAGGAAATTTCAATATAATAATTATACACATTATTTCGAGCTTGGAGTCCAATCAGATCAGCCATTTTGATGTGAAAAAATATAATATCCAATTTTATTGAATCACTCAAAGCTATTGAGAAATCAATTGAATCCAAGCAACAGGTGTCACCAATTATTGGAAAATATTTTTGAAGAATTTGAAATGACGTTTCTTAGAAGTGGTTCAACTGATTGCGCTTCGAAACTATACAGTATTGAGTTAGATAAGGACACTTGTGTATGCCAAGTTTAAACTGATTTAAAATTCTCGTTCGACCTGTGGAGCGCGAAAAAAAAACAGGCACTTTTTCGGGTATGGTGAAAAATTGAGTCTTCGCTTCGCTCATCCAATCATGGAAATTGATCAGGAAATTGGATGGCAGTGACCTAATTGATTGGATCTTTAAGGTATACATATATATATATATATATATATATATATATATATATATATATATATATATATATATATATATATATATATATATATATATATATATATATATATATATATATATATATATATATATATATATATATATACCAATCCAACCAATCCAAATATATAAGTTGACATTATGTTCCAGCTAATCCATCAACGCGGAAACACATAACGCGTTTGCCTAATTACTAGCAAAACGCAACATAAGCGTTGTAAGATGAGCGAGATATCTGAATAAGGTTTAAAAGTCATTAACGTAGTTCATACCATTGCTACTTACTCTATCGATTCTGGTATTCTACACACCTTGACATATAAAGAAAATCCTTCATTGTTGGGCAAATGTCGAATCTCGGCAACCCAATTCTGTCATTATTTGTATGATATATTTGATGAAAAACACCAGTTTTTATTTTTTTTCTTCAAAACGGCTGGTTAGAATTGCATACAAAATGACGATGATGTGTAAAATCTATGTATACACATTCAGAGGGAATTTCATTCCATTTGGAGAGATTTTATTTTTCAACATTTTCCGCCCAGCCAAATCTTATGGGGTTTTTAGAAACTTTGAGATGATATTTCTCAAAATAGGTCCAACCGATTCATCCCCAAAACTATACAATTTCAAGTTGGATGAGTTAGTGTGTACAAAAAGAAGTTTCATGACGATCAGTCAAACCCTGCAACCTGTGGAGTGCATACAAAAAAAAAAAAAAAAAAAAACGAATAGAAAAAAACCCACCAGACAAAACCCTATGGGAGTGGGATGAGACTTCGCTACGCTTATCCGATAATGATTGCATGAACGTCTTCGCGATAAAATAGAGAAAAAAATGAGTGAACTGTAGTTTCACGATCCTTCATATAAGATTTTCAGCTAAAAACTCCATTATTGATTAAATACCGATTTTCACCTCAATAATCAGTCAAGTTAATGCCATTTCAACCGTAATTATTCCAAAGTGTAAGTCTTCATCATTTGAATTATTCTATCCGTCTCATTTTTAGAACAGTGGCGAACATGGCACCGTATCACAAGTGTGACGCCACTGAACTGGTTCCAGTGTATAATAGTGCCAAGGACTCGACTCGCAGTACCAGCAAGTAGGTTTACTCGCAAGCCCAACAAGTGTTCGCACATTATTGTAATTAGAGACGAATTGAATTGTAAATGTATTATTATCATTATTAGTGAATGTGGGATCGATGGCAATTATTTATGTATTGATCATCGAAGAAAGCTGGTAATGTGATGTCATTGAGATCGTGGCTCGATGTAACCAACCCATTCAAGTATCATTATGTCATTGACGCATTGTACAACATATTATAAAATCTATATGGAGATAGACTCAGACTGGTGGTTGAGTGGCTAGTGCACAAAACACACATTCACGAGATTTGGGTTCGATTGCCACCTTTGACGCCTTCGACGTTTTCTCTGACGATCCCAATTCTCTCTGACGTTCAGGTTGATACAGGGATGATTGTTTAACGACAAGCATCGACCGAATACTTTTCTACTTTAAAAAAAAATTAATATTGGGTTTAACGACGCACTGTAATGATGACTTAGATCTATTGGCGTCGGATGGATGATTAATGAGAAGATGGGATCATGAGATGAAGGTTTTTTTATGGGTAATGGGAAGGATGATGGGAAGAAAGCGGTCGTAGTCTATATTGTGGGAACCATCCCGGCATTAGCCTAGACTACAGAGGGAAACCACGAAAAACCTCTGTAAAGATGGACGGTAGCGGGGATCGAACCGGGTCCGACATGCCCACTACCTCCCGGGTCACATGGAGCAAGTGTGTTAACCACTCAGCTACCTGTGCCGGTTTCCTACCGGTATATTGAAAGAAAAAACACATGGTGAAATTCTTCAGTACATCTCATTCAACATTCATCGACGCCATTAGATTGCAGTCATCAGAAGGGTGGGTCATTAAACTTATTTTATGAGAGAATAGAGGAGAATTATCTCAACTAAGATGAACTGACACCCAGATTAAAATCGAATGATCAAAATAATTAATAATTCGACAAAATGTTGAACCCGAGAATATTTCACGTTTTTTGCCAATATTCAACACCGTTATCGATTATATACTCGATTGTCTTTCATGAAATGAGTTCAACGACACACTGCACTAACGATTACAATCTATTAGCGTGGATGAATGATATGAGAGATGATGGGATGATGAGATGAAAGGCTATTTCATTAGTGTTTTTGGATAGTGAAAAGG
The DNA here is from genome assembly GCA_964007535.1 of Brachyptera risi. NCBI lineage: Eukaryota > Metazoa > Arthropoda > Insecta > Plecoptera > Taeniopterygidae > Brachyptera > Brachyptera risi. The sequence continues at coordinate 34,842,192 of OZ023331.1, read as the reverse complement.
AGTCGGTCGTGACCTGTACTTAAAAAGCCAACCCAGTATTGACCTGAACGACAGAGGTAAACCACAAAAAAAACTCAGCCAGGATAGTCGACCATAGCGGGAATCGAACCCTGATCTCCTGAGTGACGGGTTAGTGTGCTAGCCACTTGACCACTCGTCTCAATGAATATTTAATATTGTTCATTATCCCTAAAATCGTCAGCTTACAATTTACGGTGTATTGAATGAATAAAAATGGAATATGTCTATAGAGTATTCTCAACTGACGTCACGCATTGTTGAAAGAGAGAGACAACAATATGAACCAGTTGGAATTGACCAATCAGAATATTTGGTAGTCCACCAGTTCGCTGTATTGCTATAGTAACGATTGTTTGTCGTTTATTACGTGCAAACACCCTATTGAGAACCCTTTTGTGGCTCGACCAACAATTCTTCCTTCCTCATCCAACCAACCTCAGTTGAGAAGAAATAACTACTATTCAAGTTTTTGATGTTATTGAATGGATACTAGGCAAACACAGCATAAGCGTTGTAAGATGAGCGAGATATCTTAATAAGGTTTAAAAGACGTTAAAGTAGTTCTACTCTTGCTAGTTTATCAATTCTGGTATTCTACACACCTTGACGTATAAAGAAAAAATCCTTAATTGTTGGGCAAATATCGAATTTAGAAAGCAGTGAATCTCGGCAACCTAAATCCAAAGACCTTAGTATCTAACTTCGTTAGTTAGATACTAAGGTCTTCGCTAAATCTTCATTCATTTCCATAATATATTTGATTGATAAAAACAAGTAATTTACTTATTTTCTTCAAAAATGCTGGTTAGAATTGCATACAAAATGATTGTAATGTGTATTATTCGTGTATATACATTCAGAGAAAATTTCATTTTGTTTGGAGAGATTTTATTTTTCAACATTTTCCGCCCAGCCTAATCTTATAGAGTTTTTAGAAACTTTGAGATGATATTTCTCAAAATCGGTTCGACCGATTCATTCCAAAAACTATACAGTTCCAAGTTGGATGACTTGGCGTGTACAAAAAAGTTTCATATCGATCAGTCAAACCCTGCGACCTGTGGAGTGCATACAAAAAAGAAAATTGAAACACAGACAAAACCCGATAGGAGTGGGATGTAGACTTCCATACGCTCATCTAATTAAATTAGCGCAATTACAAACTTCAAATGAACTGTAAGCTCACATCAATTAAACATCAAATATATCAAGAAACTTTTGTCAATATCCGTACGATCAAAACAACCAATTACTATATTCTCCATCACACTAATTGTAAATATTTGATTAACTCTCGAATGCTTTATTTCAAATTACACAACATCAAGAATAACACCCAGTTGAGCCTTGTAAAGTGCAGCTTTTCGTTTTCTATTATTGTTCAATGTTACCCTCCTTGCGGCATCATAACATTATCATACACAACTTTCAGATTCGATCGATCGTCTCTCCAATCAATTCACACGAACGACTTGCTGTTCCGAGTGTACAAGCATACACGTCTTTTAATCATACTTAACTCTCACGAAGTTATAAAAGCTTTTACATAGATTAATTCAGCTATTCATTTCATTATTCTTTAAGTGTTTTAATTATGCTGGATACGATTTCGTCATCGAAATGATCTTGAAGAATTAGGAAGGAATATAAATATATTAGATAGGCTAGAGTATTATAGAGTAACAATGCGTAATATAGTCTCAAGAGTGAACTTTATTGGTGGGTCGAGACGGACATATGTTAATGATAGCAGATAGGGAAGACGGTTGATCGGGGCTGACAATGATAGCATGGTTCTCTTTGACGTCACGAACAATGTGTTTTAGACATTAATAGCTGATTCAACATCTTAATTGCACATGTGCATGTAATTACTTGGCAGTTTGTTAATATCATGCGAGATATGACATTATAGAGAGAGAGAGAATTCAAGTTATGAGATAATGTTCAGTCCTAATCTCAGTTTCATATGAATATTCATAATTATCATATATATATATATATATATATATATATATATATATATATATATATATATATATAAGCCGCCCACGGTAGCGCGGTCAGCTGAGGCACCGCTTCAGAAATTGAAGTCACTGTTGGGCATGGGTTCGAATCCCGCATAAGGCATGGGTTTTTGTAAATGTATCCCTTCATACATTCATAATCACCTGCTCATTCGTACCCCCGTATAACCTAGCTGATGGTGGGGTCGTTAATAAAAAAATAATCAAATCATATATATATATATATATATACATATATATATATTTATATATATATAAATATATATATATATATATATATATATATATATATATATATTTGATGATGATAATTCATTTATTGAGTTGAACATTCTTACATACATGAAATATACATGTTCAAGAATATGTCAATCTGTTCAACAGTGAAATTAAAATGGATTGCAATATGAATACTCTTTGTCAATACACTTCAAAATGTTTTTTGAATGATTTGAATTCCTGTACAGTGTAGAACACATTGTCAATTGAGATTTATTAAAATCAACTTGAAGCGTGAAATATATTTTTCTTTCCTAATCCAGGAGGGCAGGTAGTTAAATAAATATGGCCCGTTTTAGTTAAGATTATCATTATCATATTATTATTAAATGAAGGAAGAGAGAGAGAGAGATAGAGGGAGAAAGAGAGAGATGGAGAGAGAGAAATTCATACACACTCAATTAATTTGTTCTTCCTCAAAACTGCGATTTTGAATCGTAGAATTCAATTTTTCAAAGAGATTTTTTAAAGTTACTATAGAGTGCAGATAGATTATAGTTTCCCGTCCAATTTGATTCTCCTTCGCCTTTCTTGTTCTTTTTTGGAACAATGACTTTGTGTCATTGTTTCTCATTTGATATAACGTCATACAAGTACCGCCAATCAGACTTCATACATATTTGTATTGCTATATTGTGACGACTTTGGAAGAGACGGTTCTGCTATGACAATTAAGATCACGGATTTCTTACAAATTTGCACACGATATGCCTACACTGAATTAGTTTAAGAGGTCAACTCTGATATTGCTTCATTCACTTCAAACTTTGATGTTTATCAATACTTATCGTCTTATCGGTGTGACATGGATATCAGAGAAGTCCCACAGCACATTATCAGATTGAAAAAGACAAAATTGGAATCTCGAATATATCCTGTCAATTTCAAAATGGATTGAGTGTACACAAACCTAGGTGATATGAATAGAATATAATAATTGTCGATCACATATCATTATAACCCACTTTTCAAAAATAGAATATCATAAACATACTCATTTTCATAGGCTCTCGATACAACTGTGTCAAACAGTGTCAATCTCAATACAATACATTCTATCGACAAAAATGCATTCATAGTTTAAAAGAATTCAAGAGAGGTTGTAAACACATCTGTGATTGCTCATAATTTACTGATTTCAAACATTTTTTTTCAATATATATATATATATATATATATATATATATATATATATATATATATATATATATATGTATATATGTATATATATATATATATATATATATATATATATATATATATATATATATATATATATATATATATATAAATATACCTCATGCATATGCTGAATGAAAATGTACACACTATGGCATTTAGCGGAAATCAGACGATTTTCAGTTGACAATGTTTTCACTGCTGTATTGAGTGTATTTACTTTGTATTATAATATTGACTATTCATATACTGAAACTAAAACATAAATGAAATGAAATGAAATGAGACTGATACATACTAATCGCCATCTGCAATCATTTGTTATGTGAATGAATGGAGGTCATCTACTTAGTACCAACAAAACGGAACTAAAATTCACTGTCATATTTGTATAGATGTAGAGCTTTTAAGGTTCATTATAAATATTTGAGACGAGGTTCGTGATATGAAACACAACTGCATCTTTATGGAGAGTTGAATACTTGTAGCTCCAGTCAGATTCTGTGAATTATTTCGAAGTGATTGTAATTATTATTCAGTTGATGGGCGGAAAATTCGTCTGTAAATGCAATAATGTAATGGTTTCTCTTTACCGTTGTGCTGCTATTAGTTGCTTGACTGTGAAAAATCTCACTTCCATCATGGTTAAAGATTCTTGTACAATATATTCTCCATCTCATTCCCATAATGTTGCTTGAATTATACTCGTAATTCAGAGTAATACATTATCGTTCCTCATTTTCGCCATGGCGCTCGCAACTCGATACTTGTATAATCTGAAGTGTATGTAATGGATCTATGAGTGAGGTTTTAGTGTGTATTGCAGATAATTGTCAAATTGTTGAGCGAATATTAGTCCTCATTCAGATGAATGACTCGTCAATTTACATGGGACTATATTTAATTTTTGTCAATCAGACATTTTCTTGAATTGTCGGAGTGACAACTACATAAATCGCAAAGCATTCGGTTACTGCACTTCGGATGAGAAGTCGAAAATGATTTATTTGATTCAAAGATTCGCACATTTTACAAATATAGAAAATATGAAAACTTACAACTAGATATAAGAATGAGTAGATATAATTGACGATAAATGTTGACGAGCGGTTTTTGATTGCAATTAAGCTGAGACGGGATATCGATTGTCAAGATGAGCGTCAAAATTACTTGATAGTCTGATTGGAGTATAATATCTTCCACATCGGCATGCTTTTTTTCGAATCAGCTAGAAAATACATGAACCTTTTGCTGTATCGCATTCTCCAGCTTGAAAATTGTTGATCATTTTTATTCCGTGATAGATCAAGACATGAACGTACTCCTCACCAGACGGATTGAACAGTTCAAATTCAAATTTCCCCCATATCTGTACAAACTGTAATCATTTTTGGGGTAGATGAAAATTGAGTATCCATCAACAAAATCGTGAAATAAAATTCATTTTGTATATCGAAGTTATTATCAGATCACTGTATCAAACAGAAGGCGTGCTTCGAGAAGTCGGCACCCACGCCACAGTAATGCGATCGCCTTGGTCCAGGGAGGTAGCCGAGCTACCCGCTGTACACAGGTGTGATACGGTTACCGTGGTAACGCCCATGGTGGTTTGACAGTGTTTGGTCCGGTGATATCTTGTCCACCTTGGCCAAGACCGGGTCTCGACCATGTGGCCATCACCAATCAACAAGCTTGTTGCATCGAATCGTGTTAAGGCTTTATCAAATTACCGTTTAATTAGCTTAAGTGAAGCGTGCATTTGAAATGCCGTATATACGACTAGTGGTAAAAGCTATTTCAAAGGTAAACAAATGAATCAATCAATATCGAACTCTTCCGATGAAATATTTGATGATGTATATTGACCTGGTTCAAATACATATTGTACTGAGGATTGAGATATATTGGCGTTGGTGAGTGGTGAATGAGATGATGGGAATAAGAGTTGAAAGTCTATTGTATGATGTGTTTTTGAATATTGGGAATGAGTTGGTCGTGGCATGTTGTGAAGTGACCATACCAGTATCAATTTAACTGGAAAGCATGAAAGGATTCCATTGGCTGAAATCAACCTTGAACTTCTGAATGACGGTTCAGTGAGCTAGCTACTGGTCCACTCATTCAAAATATATCCTTCATCACAAAACTTCACAGGCGCAAATTGACCTCGCTGTCGACGCGCCTTTAAACTCCAACAATAATTCATTCAAATCTTCACACCAAATCACACTGGATTTCTAGATAACAAATTTCAGCCGTTTTGAAAGAGATGTACATTTCGGATACCTTGATTTGTTATGCCAAAATAACCTGGTGAACACAACACATCGAATTTATATTTGATAAATCTTTTGCAATGTAAACTCATGAAAAGAAATTATAGCATGCTGATATATAGACATCAATCCACAATGATAGACGTGATGAGAAATGTATGTGAGGAACTAAGAAAATACAAGATGATTTGGCATAGAAAAAAATATGATCCCCATGCAGGATTGCTAGTGTGGGCACAACCTGAAGATTATTAATTTGCTCAACCCTCGTTCTGCTTATTACATGAAGTATCTCAATGCCATGTTGTGAACGTCATAATCATAATTGATGGGTTGAACCAGTGGGATGCCTGCTCTCAGTGGATCAAGTGTGAAGGTGTAACAGGAGACTGCTATTATCACACCCAGATTGTTATAATACACACCTTTGAACCACACATAGTTCATCATCATCAAAAACTTGGCAAACGCAGCAAATGCGTTGTGAAATCGGCGAGATATTTTGTGTCGTGTCACATGTGAAATCAAAATTGATACACCATGTTTTTGAAACCATTGAGTCCAGTAAATTACTGCCATTGTTATGTACAGCTCGAATTGATTGGATTTGTTTATCATTATGATGCATTATACCGGTATCGAAACTTGATACAATTGTTCACCAATTAGGGCTATGGATGAAAGGTACGATCGTTTGGACGGTGCACCACAAGGGCGATCTCACCACCCCATTTTGAACATAGATTATAGACATTCAGTTAATTTTTTTTAATACGGTTTGTCCTATTTATGTATTGTATCATTCTTATGATTCTTATGAATATGAATTCAGAGAATAATTCAAGGAATTATGTTCTTCCGATGTTTAAATCTATGGTTTTATTCTCGATTTTTTATATTCCATAGTATTTTCTATTGAAAATGATCGATTTGATTTAGTGCCCAAATTTATACAGTTCAAGATGAATAAGCCAGCGTGACCACAATAACCAGAATAGGTTGGCTGATCAGGGTAGCAATTAAGTGCGAAGAAACAAACAAAAAGACGCGAAGACGGAACAATACAATTTCCGTGGAAGTCTTCACTTGAGCTAATTCAAACGAGGACAGTGAATTATTCAACTTCAGTATAGTTTCATAGATATAGTGTATGGTAATTGAGTTCATATTCATTGTATTTTCATTCGTTTAATCCATTTATCCATTAACAATTGCATTCATTCCAATTTTGAAAGTTATCTGAATATTTTTTTACCTTCAACGTGTTGAAGTACAGTAGATGCACCTCTATCATATGTGTCATATGTTTCATCTTTCCACTACTTTTATGAATATTAGTATACTGTTTTACTGTGAACCTATTCATTGTAACGCTGCTTCAGTATCTGCACGTGGAAGAGTGATCATAATGAGCCCAGTTATATTTACTTTCTGTAGTCAGCCGTCTACACTACAGATGGTATTACTCATAACTGTACACTTTCAAATACATCTGTATTACTTCTTCATTCGGAGATGAATTGAAAATACTATAAAATACCATCAGATTCGATGGTTATTTTCATAAATTCTCATTCAAATGTGTTTGTATTGGAAGTCGGAATAAAAATGTGAATACTCATTAAATATAGTTTTTGTATTGATTATGACATGTATTATATCCAAATGTAGTCGTCAATCAAAATCATGTACACATGTGGTCACATTTTTTTTTTTTCAAAAAATTCATATCATTCAGACTGAATGAAATTATGCATATTCTACTTCTCAATATTGGTATGGAATGCTAGTTTTAGTTTACATTATATCAGAAAAATTCAAATGCATCGCATTTTTCATTCTGAAGTTGGTTTGACTATTTGGTATGACCTACTTTGGTTTGCTCATTTCATATGTCTGCAAGTGTACATCTCTTTGATGACGTTATTATCGATCATTTAAGAGACTCATTCTTATATTTGATAAGTTGGTCATTTCATCGGGTAATATAAAGATTTATAACTCATGTATGCATTTTGAAGTAACGAATAAAACGATGCGATAACATAATGCAATCATTACAGCTGAGTAGAGGCTTGGAACTCCTGGGGTTAGTGTTAATGGATAGGAAAGACTGTTGGTCGGGGCCTTCTAACAAGTGCAGAAAGTGCTTGCGTCAGGCCATACATGCACGAGTGCAGCTACATATTATACAACTTCAATTGAAATGTCTGAAATGATATTCGATTTTTCTTTATAGTCACTGATAACATATATTGAGATCACCATAGGCAAAATCATGAGAATGAAAATTAATTCCTCGAGCAAATATTAGAAGTAACCTATAAACATTCAAGAAATATGTAATAATCAAGAAAAACGTTGGAATTGCTTCCTTATTTCACATTCATTTTATGATATCGACGAATTTTTCACTGCTCTCAATTGCACGTGCGATTGTTGTTCAAAAATCAAAGAGAATAAATCATGATTAGTTGACGAATATACAAAAACATATGACTGACACGATTGTATTTTTCATCATTTCAATATTATGGCTAATTTATATTTTATAACTCAACGTATCACAATACCCGCGCTTTTATATTCAAATCTACACTTAAATGTGATTGTGATTTCAATTCTCGGAAATTAAAGCATATTATTATTATTTTTATTTTCAACATGGGCTTGGCTTAATTGGTTTTGCATTGAATCGCATACTACGCCTTGAGCTAGGCGGGAGCGCTGCACCTGGTGAATCGTACCGGCCCTGATAGTCGTATTCGAATTAATAGGTTTTGAATGATTTGTGTATTTTCGAATCCATTTTTAGTCCATTTAGCTAATTTTTCAAACTTCTTCGACTGCCGATATGCATCGAATTTTTCTTAAAAAATTATTGGTTTTATGAGGATTGAAACTAAATCAAGAATGCATGCCTTTGGGAGTCAGTAACAGTTACTTGATGATACTTTCTGAACGTTATTGATGTACATCACAATTATGGTACAATGGAGACTCTGAGACTCTTCCATTTTCACAACAATGAGAGATGATTAGAGAATTTCACAATGGAGAACATAAATTAATACATATTATATTTCTTTCGTATTTTATGTGTATTAAAACTGGAACAGATTTTTTTTTGTCAACTTCAAAACTCTGTAAGTTTTTTTGCAAGCCTTGCCTGATACATCTGATCTATACATCTATACACATTGAACATTTGAAACCTCTAATTTTAATATTGTTATGGCCAGTTCACACGAGGCATCGCAATGCCACCGTTGGAATGTTAGCCTTCCAATGTTGCCGTGTGAATCAATAAAACATTGACATTGTAGGGCTGAAAACGTTTAGAGCTTGGTTCTAAAACCTGACATTATAACCACAGCCTTCCAACGGTGACATTGCAATGCCTCGTGTGAACTGGCCATCACGATTTTATACGATTCACATTTTTCAATTCATTATCTCCATTTATATTACTTCTGACGACGCTTGAGATCTATATAGGCCTACTGGCGTCGATGATTGAGGAATGAGGTGGTGAGGTAATACTTTTTCCTATCGGGTATTTTAAACAGTAAGAAGAAGCAGTCGTGACTTTTCATTTGAACTATCTCAATATTACCTGAACGATAGATTGATAATTATTGTTTGCTTAACGACCCCACCAACAGCTAGGCTATACGAGGGTACGGATGAGCAGGCGATAATGAAATTATGAAGTGATGATAAGTGAAAGGACGCTTACAAGAACCCATGCCTTATGCGGGACTCGAACCCACGCCCAACGGTGATTTCGGTCTCTTAAGCGGTGCCTCAGCTGACCGAGCTACTGAGGTGGCTGAACGATAGAGAAGTCATATAATAAACTTGTCAGGATGGTCGACTATGGTGAAAATTGAACCTCAGTCTCTTGAATGAGAGTTCAGCGTGCTACCACCCATCTCAGTAGAAAATAAATATAAAAAAGTTTGCATTTAAGTCAGACGAAGAGTCACGCGTGCAAGTCCGATTTCACAAACGTATGTATCATTTGACCATAGCGTTATTCTGTGATTGATGAATTGAAATAACATTACATGCAAACTAATCAACCACGTCAATCCAAGTTCATCAACATCTTGTACAATCTCACCTTAGATCATTATAACTTTTTGAAAAGTATTGGAGTAGTACCTAATTCAGTTGCATTTGACGCTATTTTCCCCATTTCTTATCAAACTTACAGCCTTCTCCATTACTCAGCATGTACAGTGTCTGATAGTCCTAATATGGGCGTATTTGGAAGGCAGTGGCGAAGGTCGAATTACCCTATTCTTAACATTTGATGTTTACCTTGCTACAGTTACATTTTTGTTTCTACGCTCGTACGTCCCGTCGATCATTCAACATTAAACCACATCTGTTTCGAACCTTCAATATTTGTGGTTTATCGAACGACCGTCTCTGCTATGGGTTATCTTTAGCGACCAGGTGCTTCGACCAGTATAGAGACCTATGGCGTTTACCTTGCTTATTATAACACTGACCCACATACATCGTTTGACCGAGTAATCACTACCGGTTGTGAAAACATTAACTCAGTTAGCTGGCGTAGTTCATTGACTTGGACAAGTTGATGTTTGCTGTATGAGTATTCAATATTGCAAGAATTGGAATGAATGAGATTGATTTTGGTGGGGTTTTCGAAGTAAAAGGACGAGATTATTTCGTATTGGTCGTAACAATCACAGTTTCATTCTTTGAAGCCACCGTTTCATTCATTCCGTCTTACTTTCCACTTTTATCAATTGTTAGTTAATATTTTGAAGTGAAGTCAACATTACACATTTCTCCATTACACAGTTTTTTGTTGTTGTTAAAATTCCTACCCAGCTTATTGAGACAACATAAGAATATGACATGTATTACCATATTCGAGGTTAATTCAGAATCCTTTTGATTTTATTTCACATCTTTTACTTATCCCAGAGGGTTTTTTATCTGAGGTCAGGTGTGTATATTTTCAATATTCAATAATGAGGAGAGGCGTATGTTCTATGTAATGATGTGAGAATTATCAACTTGAAAATTGGACAAAAATAGTGCGGTCGCGCGGAATTGGCGCGCGAGAGTGGCGACTCGGCCGCGAACGCAATACTCGATTGTCGGAAAAAAGTTTGTAAAAATCTCGAGTCAGGTTCGGAATTTTCATTTAATAAAGAGTTATATCATAATTTCATCCCCTGTAATCTGAGTGCGAACACAATATTTCTTCTTTCTCGCACTCAGTGATATATTTTTCTTCTTAATCGTGTGTTGTTTTTATTCATATCATTATTGAAATAATTATTCTCCCTGATATTGATTTTATCATCTTCATTATTAGAGTTGATAAACTTCAATTATCGATACTGTTTTACTATCATAATCATCATTATCACAACTATCATCATCATCAAATCATTCATTCCATTACTATTAGACTCACTCTGATAATATTTCACCATATGCAATTTCTGTCATCTGTCTTCTGATTATTTATCATTTCCTACATGTGATCTTCGGCTTAGATAAAATATTGTGATATGTTGATCATGAGAGAAGGAAAATGGATGAATGAATGAATAAATAAATGAAATTGTCCATTCGGATCATCAGAATGATCACTCTCGCTCCGTTATACAGTTACTAAATATCACATTTGGTTATGTGAAACGATAATCAAACCTGTCCTCACATTTAGCAATTGGCCCAACACTATCTTAAAAGCTAACGTGTGATCAAGTTGAATATGATAAAAATCTATGGTTACTGATTTTACATGAGTTACGGTAATACGCCGCTGGAAAGAAAGGAATTGTCTTCGATTTATATCTATTACTCAACGTTAATTATATACATTGCGGAAAGAAACTTACGCAAGACATCGGAATGATAGCCCACGTGTCATTCTACATCACAAAAAATAAAAATGAAATCGAGAAAAATAGTGATTCGAAAGAATGTGTTTCGAAACAAAAAAAAATGAGGGAAGTACTTGGAAGAGATTGAAGCTACACCAAGTCTAAGAGATAATCGAGGAAGAAAATGGAAAGAGCAGAGAAAGAGGAACACAGAAAATGAAGCAAAACGTACAATGGATAAAACCAATAGAAGGGATATATAAATGCATGCATACCAAAGATCTAGATGGGACTGAATCATAAAGTTCAGGTCATTCCAAGTTTGAAGACAATAATAAATAGCAGAAAGAAAAATAGTCACCCATATTACACCAAGCTACGAAATGTTGAAGTGTAATAATCATTCCAGTGTCGACCTATTAATGATTGATTTATGATGTTCTTAATGGAAAAAGTATAAACGCTCACATCCTCGCTGAGCGCAATTGCCCCTTATGCACACTTACATACAATTGAATCTAATTAAAAAAATGTAACCTATATAGTCAGTGTCATAGGTCTTTAGTAACCATCATTCGATTCCAACAATAACTCACAGATTCACTACTGTTGAAGATTCGATACTTCCAACCGTTATGTCAAAAAGGTAGGGGTACATATATGTATAGGTACATATATACATATGTATATATATATATATATATATATATATATATATATATATATATATATATATATATATATTTATATATATATATATATATATATATATATATATATATATATATATATATATATATATATATATATATACATATATATATATACATTCATATATATGTGTGTGTGTACGTATGTTTATATCACAATACGCAGTCCACGGAAGATTACACCTCTCATTCCTTATATCACCTTTCGTTAATGCAAGTATAGCATCATATTTCCATAATGCGAATGTTAATATTTTCTGATCTTTAGTTCTGCAGGGCACTATAGGCATATATCAACACGCGATCCGATCAAGTAGCAACACGAATACTGCCACATTGTTTGCCGTTCAAAATGATGCATATCAATAGTGACGTCAACAATACGAATAGCGACGTCAGCAACTCAGTATAATTATTATCGAATCGGACGATTTGTTTTCAATTATATCGCCATAGAATCAGTAGAATCCTCTAGAATAAGTCAGAAGAATATTGGAAATCCCAGTTTGACCATGGTATGCTTGATCTAAATTCCAACAATCGAACACCCTGACATTTTAGTTGAACATTCACCAATACTATGAACTCAATGTGAAGATTTTTAATAGTTGAAATCGAAGTTGAAATTAAAAATTTCGTACACTTGCGGACGTATGGAATGTTCCAATCCGAAATTGAAATAATAATTCGAGAATACAAATTCGAATAGAATCTATACACAATTAGACATTTGGACGCTAATTGTATCGTCGACTATACGTAGATACATAACCAGTTGATCTTCCCGTTTTTTCGCGTATGAAGTCAGTATATTTTCTTCATAGTGCATTTCAATATAGCTCATGTGACCGTAACCGTACCTCGTTCAAAGTTATATTATATCAAGTAAATTTCCTTTGTGAATTTATTTCGAGACCAAGACTAGCAACAAGTTCATACTCTTCAGATTATAAAACTAGTAAGATGTGGCCTGCAGATATAAATATATTTTCTTTGAACCCAGAAAAAAGCATGACTTTGTTACCGTCACGTAGACCATCATCATGGATGAAATCAGCGATGCTGTGAATCAATGGCAGAAATGATCTCATGAACTTGTATATTCATCATGAAGAAGAACATGTAGCTGAGTGGTTGACGCACTTGCTCCATGTGATCCGGGAGGTGAAAGGGCATATCTGACCTTGTTCGATTCCCACCACTGTCCATCTTTACAGGGGTTTTTCGTGGTTTCCTTCTGTAGTTTAGGCTAATGCCGGGATGGTTCTCACAATATAAGCCATGACCGCTCCTTTTCCACTATCCTTCCCAATGCCTTAAAAACCTTCATCTCATCGTACCATTATCTCATCAATCATTAACTCGACGTCAATAGATCTGAGTTATCATTATAGTGCTTCGTTAAAACCTAATATAAAAAAAAGAAAAAAAGAAGAGCGTTGTCTTCCAACATAAAAAACACAAATATCAACGTGATATCCTGACCTCACTAAACGTTATGACATTTCTGAGGAAAACTGGAACGTTATAGGACTCTTTCTTGGAGCAAGGGTGGATATTACCACATTTCTCAACATTTTTTTTAAATCATGTGATATGTCAAAATCATTAATTCAAGAAATAGTCTTCACAATATTGAGAAAATCGTCACATATTCTCCACAACCATCTCTTCAGCGTTTTTCAATCAACTTGAAATCTAATTATTTCTTTATTCATTGTGACTAATCAAGTTTTTAATTTCATTTCATCGTAAAAATGAACAGCCGTCATGAGTGAATGATTTTCTCTCTTCTGAATGAGTATCATTTATATAATATCATGATTTTGTATGACGAGGTTCACGATATGACACACATCAACATCTTTCAAAAGCCTGAATCCTGAACGTTCTGGAGAGATTATATATTCAATCAAGTTTCTACAATTATCCAGTTGGTAGACGACATTCTTCATACGTGAACACGAGTGGAAAATAATTAGATTACAAATAGCATTTTATATTACCGTACTTATAGTTATTCTGAAACAACTAGGCTAATAATATGCCGCCCCTTTCAGAACGCAAATAATAAAAAAATACTCAGAACCATATACACTATATACTTAATAGTTTCAGTGTTCATATTGACTGAATAACTTGCTATGTAGAAGGTAAGGCAGTTCAGTATGTCTTGAAAGAGTGAAAACGCTCTTATCCCCCACAATAAAATGAATGTATCGTAGTTTATTGTAGTTTATCGATATATTTTGTTGATATGCCACATATTCATCCAAATTGCTCGATACATTTCTGACATATATAAAAATCGAAATCGAACCAAATGAAAATGAACTAGTCTTAATTGAAATACCGATATATTTTATTCATATTCCACTAATTTATTGGCATTTATTCTTGGCATATCTGATCATGAACATCGGTATGCAAATGGACAGCAGGACAGAAACATCAATTATTGTTATGTTTAAAACGATTATTGTTTGTTCAACACCTTCATCAACAGCTACTTATTCACTGATGAATGGCCGATGAATGTTCGGCTTGAACAAAAACTGTGAAAACACATGCTTTATCTCACACATCATCTGAGCACGTGTAATTTTCACCTTCTTCTTTCGTAAATACAAGAAAAGTTTCGATTACACATTTTTGTAAAATTAGGTGGTTTCACAAAGCGGACTATAAAATGCTTTGATTTGACATGAATAGTGGCCCAATCAGGAGCGTATAAGGATATCATTTGAAATGTATTTTTTTGGGAATATACATATTTATGATCTTGGTTATGAATTGAAAATGTGGTTAGAACTTGAAAGCGAAAGTTTCATTTCCATACTGGTTCATAGATATTAGTTCTTACTCTACGACCGATTAGATCCGAACGTATAATACATGTTCATAAGACGTGTTGGGCTCCTGAAGTGGGGCGATATGTATAATTTAACTGATTTTATTGATATAAGCCCACAAGGAATCAGGGTAGCTTGATTGGGAAAGCCTAAAAGATCGTTTTGAGATTGGTTTGGTCGGAACCAAATTCCAAAAAACATCATTCTCGGAAAAAATCAATAGCTATCGACTGAAACTTTGCGAATTCAATACACGAATAATTCATCCAATTTGTATGAGTTTGATAATTTCTGATAGAGTATTACCAAATTGTAATAATTTGTAATGGAGAAAATGTTCGCCATTTTTTTCGAGCTGTGGTAGGCCTACATTTTCAGAGATTGTTCGGATATAATTCCGTTTAAAACTGGTTCAACCGATTACTACCAATACCACACAGTTCTGGTTACTACAGAAAATTTCACATTGATCGGTCCGTTCGCTGGATTGAGGACTAGTTGCAATATATGTATTTTGACAAGACTGTATTGTATGAATTCATTGGATGAGCGAAGCGAAGACTCAATTTCAACAAACTGAAAAAATACTGTCATTTTTTCCCTGTCCAAGCTCCACAGGTCCAGCGAGAGTACACATTCAGTTGGAATACATCATACACAAGTGTCATCATCCAGTTTGATACTAAATAAGTTTCTGGGTGCAATCAGTTTCTGAGGAAACTCAGTTTCTGAGGAAACTCAGTTCGAAGTATAAAAAAACAAAACCAGAATAACTTGGAGGAGATAATTCGGAAAGAACATCTTCCGAATGGATTCGAGTTTCCACGGAATTTCAATATGATAATGATAAACATTACTCAGAAGTTTTACATGAATTGGATCACCCGTTTCGACAGAAAAAAGGATTCTTTTGTTTCAAATCAATCAGAGTTATTATGGAATCCATTACAAATTCAAGTAACATCTTCAACCAGTTGGATTATCACACGATTGAAATGAGTAATTAATATCACAGGTGGGCAATAACATAATTTATTCCCAATTAAAGTGTATATATAGCTTTCAATTATATTCCATTCAAATATGCCTAAAACATTCATCCAAAAAAGCATATGTTCCGTTTTCCCAGTTAACACTATACAACTAATCAATGTCAACCACATACCTCTTTCCTATGTCTAAATAAATATCCCTGTGAATTGTTTCTCATAATATCCAACATAACACTAACACAACACTAAAACTACACGACCACACACACACACTGTTCACCTAATACACTGAACACCTACTAACATTTAACACTATAGTCAGCACTGGCTACTCACTGATAATACTGATTCATTATCAAAACTCGACCGTTTCGGTTAAACGAATATTCAACCGTCAGTTCCCTCTATTCTAAATAACTCACTATCGGGTGTTTCGAATCAGGTGTGCTCTATCGATCGACCGTTTTTCATATTATATTATCATTATTCAGCGGATGTTTCCATACTTCTATATTAGTGAATTTAGTTGTGACATATTGTTATCAATAGAAATACTCACTACTCCATCGTTGTTCGTGTTATTATCCGTATTCCAAGGCCATATTATCAGTCAATGGTGGTGGCCTACCGTTGGGGCGCAGTATTGTTTTGTACGTGATACCAACAGTTCTCTACCCTGTCGACTGAGGCGTCGGACACGTGGGTTATCTTCCTGTAATTGTTGATGTTGCTAATGATATTATGACAAATATTCTGTTTCAGTGACGTAAGAAGATGGTATTTGAAATTTTAATGTTTTGATGAGCTATTTTTAAAAGAAGACACGTACTGTAGTAGATTCATATCATTGTTCATGAGAGTGATTAAATGAAACTGTTGACATTTATCTTGTCAAATTAATTTGATCGAGTACAGGACAATATCCGGTGAAAAGGTGTGTATATGAGCTCACTGTCGTATATATTTATTTTTTATTGATCTATCATTCAAACTGAGGCCCACAAACTAATAAAAATATTTCGAAAAAAGCTGTGATTTTCAACCACATATGTGGAGAGCTCAAACCAAATTACTACAATCCTAATTTTGTAATTTCATCCTAATTTTCAACATTCAGTATTTTAATTGAATTGTTCAGTCAAAAATTTGAGACGAGTTTAAGATGAATGGGAAGTGGAGCACATTTTGTGATGTTGTAAATCCCCACACCGGATATAAAAAAATAGTGCCTTGAAACGGTTATACTTTTACAGAACGTAGTTAATTGTTTTCGTAAGCTTGCATCAACCAACAAAACACTCTTATATTGACACTGACATTACATTCAATTACTCTAGTACAATATTCACATCCTGTATTACGAAATGAACACACACACAAACACAAAACTACACGTAACTATGGTGACAATATCGAACAAATCCTTCACTCATCTGTCACACGAATCAACAAGCAGATGAAACACCTTGTCTGGACCACCTGTAGTTCACGACACGTGCGTTCGATACGCTGACCGGATCGCGACTAGTAGCTGCACAACCACGTTACCAATTGAAGCCAACATTGCAACAAGAAATATCCCCATCACTCGTCAACAGCTGATCGACAATCTCACATAAGATGAGTATTTTTTTGTATCATTTCTATTGGTAGTGTAAAAATAAGACAGCCATTTCGAGGAACGTATCAATAAGACAAAGAATAGAAAGACATGAATATTTTTTCGGCGCAAATAACGTCGTCGTTGACGCGCCGCTAAACACCACAAGTCATTCATTGATGATATTGGAAGAATATGAAGATACTATACTGGGTCAACTGATAACTATTGAGATTTTTCAAATAATAAGTGAGGGTCAAAGGTTGGATTTCGAAATTGTGCACGTGCTTGTAACAAACAGTAAGGTGAGTCAAAACTACAATTTCATGATTTACCCGAGAATTCAGCATGATATCACGTATTTTTATTAAGTTTTCTTATAATGGTGATATCTGTAGTTCATTTACAGTAACCTTGTGACTGTTAAAATGATCATCTTTTATTTATTTGCGAATTGGTAGGAATAGATATATTTTTCGTCAATAATTTAGTGGTCACTGAATTGATTCATCAGACAATTTTCAGAAGAGAGAAGATTTTGGTCTGAGTATTTGTCAATGCTTTTGAAACGGGAAGGGGGGACGGAAGATAGATGTTCTTCAGACTTCAAGTCTATGCATCGTTATCTCATTGGAATGAGAAAATTAGGATTTGGTTGTCAATCAATTTTTTGTGATATAGGTCTACACTGGATTATCAATAACGATAACATAACAAACGACATGATAGCGGGGCTGAACTTTGACGAATATATCAAATATTGATTCAAATTTATCAAATTTCTTCATCGTTCACATTTTCTGTGATTGTTCCATTCTACATCAGGTTATTGAAATATTTCAAAATAATGCCCTAGTTATCACAATGAAAAAACTAGTTCTGTTGGATCCAAGTGAATTATGAGTAGAATTGAGAGAACAAATTTCGTGACTATTTCCCATTTTTTCAATTACGGGAAGTTCAGGCGAAAAAATAGTGAATTTTCACCAAAACGTAGTTGAATCAAGCAAATGTACAGGCCTATTTCTTCCGAGTGGTTGTGACTTCAGGACCCCTATCCCTGAGATAAATGAGATGTGAGAAAAAAATTAAAATGAGTGAGAAAACGATTATCTCACTCAAAATGGCCGATTGGTAATGGTAAATCGGCCATTTTAAGTGAGATATTCGTTTTCTCACTCACTTTTATTTTTCTCACATCTCATTCATCTCAGGGATAGGGGTCCAGCGGAGAAAATATGGCATTATATTTCTGATGCAAATATTATTTCAGAATATATACTTCTTCAGTTGAGGACTGATCAACATAATTATTCCGAATGGAGAATTGATTGTTTAAATCATTTTTGACCGCTTAAGCCAACGATAGAAAGAGTTCAATGACGCACAATGATTAGGAATGTGTTTCAAAGATTTGGTAGAAGTGAAAGTGGTTTATTTATTTCTAGTTAATTCGTTAGTGTTGGGTCGAAACTTCTGATGGTTGGTGCTAGAGCTGATAGGGCGGACGGGCGATCGTGATGGACATTTGTTAGACGAAGTCTTTTGATTCATGTTTGTGGACTGAGGTTGAACATATTCAGGAAAACACCATTCATTACGCTTCGTATGATTAGTATTGAAGAATGAAAATGACAAGAACACAATTTGTATTGTTAACTATTCAACGATCATTTTTATTGGAATAAACATAACCATCATCATATTCTGATAACAAGGGAACAACTTCACGGAGTTTGATACCACCATATTGGCTCACAAATTGAGTGGACAGCTTCACAATGGAGTAATTCACAAATATTTTTTATAATAACATCGAAACTTGATACAAAATCATAGTTTCCTAATTGAGGCAATGGATGAAAGAATAGAATCGTTTGAACGGGGCACCATGAAGGCGATCTCACCACCCCAAAAAATAATTACTCATAACTCATTAGTCATAACTATTCAAAGCTCATTTAACAAACAATAAATATCAAGGTGATGATGCCAGGGTGAGAAAATTATTCTAACATTCACAGTTAAAAAAAATCGGGAATGTTCTCATTATCTTGATCTTTTTCTTCTTCTTCTTGAAATCTTCGTCCTCCTCCCCTTTCCTCAGTACTTGTATTAATTACAGAATTTATCATTTTGTTTCAATTTTTTTCTCTGTCATTGTATTTGATTCATTTTTTTTAATATTATACGGTCGTGGCTGATTAAATTTGTGAGTTATACATTCCCTCAGACTGGAACATCTGAGGAAAACCACGAGAAATCTTCAGCCAGGGTTAAAATATCTTCAAATTGTTGATCTAGAGATATTGAGGACGTACTTATTTTCTGGGTACACCTCTTCATGCAAGACTTCCGACAACTTTTACAAATGCCACAAAAGTCGTTCAATTCAGTCAAATTCTAATTTTTTTTTCAGTTCATTAACCCACGGATTAAGATTAATCCGATTAAGATAATGTTATTAAGATGTTTTTCTAAGATATCTTTGTCATTTCACACATAAGTCATTCAACTTATCTGTCTCTAAGACCATTTACTGTAAGCAATTGATTATTTCCGTTTTATCACCCCATTAACGTCACAAACATCACACCCAATCAAGTGAGTTGTGTATTATGGGGGTGGGAGTCAAAATTCCCAATCAGGGTATCTCAAGTAGCAAGACAGTGGCCGATCAATAAGCCACACCCATCACTGCATGGTCGTTGATTCCATTCAGTATCGTGTAGAAATCGCAAAATCGTATAGCAAGTCCCAATTTAAAATTACATCACGTCAGACTCAAGAGATCAGGCCTACTCTCTCGACCTGCTAACGGGCAATAGCCTGAACAATCTATCTTCTCACGCCTCTCTCTCTCTTTCTCTCTCTCTCTCTCTCTCTATCTCACACTTGTCTTTCTTTCTCTCTCTCTCTCTCTTTCACTAGATTACAACCAGGCTAATCACAGCTTAAACGCTGCTATGACGTACTTTTGACGTCATATCTATGATAATCTCTTAAGTTGAACTGTTCTATCACGTATTGATGACGTAGATTTGCTGGCTCGAGGCATCCCATCGTTAGTCGTAGATTATAGGACGGGAGGCACGATCGCCGTGTCGTGATATCAAATGCTATTGTTGAACTTGAATATAATGGTTGAAGACGAGATATTATATTTGATTATTAAATGACAGAATGTCTGACTTGTGACTCGTAATGGGGAATTATATTCATTGATGTACTCAAGAGTTCATGGGAGTCATGGTTTTACGAAATATCAGTTATTTTCTGATAACTTCTGAGCGGTATTAGATATCAAAGTTCTGAAAGTTTACGAATGATGAACAGGTAATTTTGATACCTTCAAGTTGGTTTAACTTATAACTATTCAACTTATATCGCAAAATTTTTAGACCTGTACAGCTGAAAACACACTTTTAGCCGTGAACGCTTATCACAATGTTTGCGACATGAGTTACACAGATATATCTTATATCATCTTGAAGGTATCAAAAATAGCCGTGTCTATTTTGTATTGAAATATCGATCTATCATACCGTTCAAAAACTATCACCAACAAACTGATATTTCACTGAATCGACTCATATATCAACCCTTAAGAGGTTAATTTAAATTCCTCAATATGTTGAGATTACTCGTGGGTTAACGTATACTTCAGGGGGATTTAAAAACAGATCCAAATACTGTCCAATCATCCATCTGACGAGATGAGTGAACACTAGATGATTGCACAGTTCATAAAACAATTGAATAACGAATGTAAATATATATTTAATTTTGACAGTCATGAAGGAAGAATAGAAAAATACCACATATTTGATTTCAAATTCTAAGTACCCGTATATTGATATTGATGAATATTCCACTGAAAATTGATTCTTTTCTACATGATCATGAAGATTTGTTTTCCATTTCAAAATATTGCAATAGGCAATATACTACAATAGGCGTCATGTGAACAAGCTTGGAATTCAATTCAGCGAAATAGAGGACGTTTTTATTTAATACATCAAAGCTTTGCTGTGAGCAGGGGGAGGGGATAACATCTGTGTGATGTTACCATGTACCAATTTGTCTATTTATAATTCAACTAGTGTTATGGATAGTCGCCTAGACGAGTTCATCTTTGATTCAGATTTCTAAACACAATTTCCAGATGGGCTGAATGATTTGAATCTTGTGCCGAAAAAAGTTTGCAATAATGTATATATGGATAGCCCCTCATCAGTATTTTAATGATGAATAAGTTTGGAACGATTCAAGCAATTGAATATTCGATACTTCCTAATATCGGAATTTCTCATCGATCCTTCAAAATAATATAGGCCTCCATGAGAAATATACAAGTTTTACATTCTCATATACCGGTATATATAATTTTCACAAGTTTGAATATATATATATATATATATATAATTTACTCTTTTCAGCTATTGGCCCGCACGAATGAGAATGTTATTGTGGTATATGGTCATTGATCTTAAGCATATCTAATATCAATGTTTATGAAGGGATTTGTGTTTTGGGTTTGCTGAAATTTTGAAATCTCGTATCATTCTAAATAATAAGTGAACAAAATGCTGACATTCAACTACATCGTCTTTCATGTACAGTACTTATTTCTCATCTCCATTCTACATAATCTCGCCATTCTTATTGTTACCCTTCTGACATCATGATCGTGTGGAAGCTTGTATTGAACAAGATTATCAACCTATCACCGTCTCTACATTCATTTCATTCCATTTCATTCACGATGAAATATTTCGATATTTCTCTATATTCATTTCATTTCATTATTACGAGAGTGTCCTTAGTGGTCACATCATTTTACATTCTGCATTCAGACCATTAAGTACACGATTGCGTCATTTCCACTAGCTTCTGTCTCTTGAAATATAGAAGAGAATATATATGGCTCTTCGCACACATCTTGCGATTTTAATTGTATCCATAATTTCAGTTGAAATACCGATTCGATTGAAAGGTGTTTGAAGAAATAATTGCTTTCCCACTGAATAATAACAGATGGCTCAACATTGTTTGAGAGTACCATTAAAACTGAAGATAAGATTTTATGAACTTCAGACATATCCGGATGAAAAAGCTAACTAGGATAAAATTTTAAAACATGAATTTCTAAGGTGGGAGAAATGAAATGAGAGTTGATAAAGAAGTTCACATTTTTGTCAAGAGTTTCTCAAAGAAACAATAGGGATTAGGTTTGGTATATTTCTAAATGTTTTGGAAAAACGTCATGCAGTCAGATCAGACCATGTCACCATGAAACAGTCTAGAAGACAGTGATTTCAAACATTATCGACAATTTCCAGCATTGTGTCGAAATCATTGGTCAAAATGTCTTGTATATCTGCAGGTATGTATATCTGTCATTCAATAATCATTCCTTCAACAAAACTACATGCATTTTGAATGAGACAAGTTATGCACGTTAATTGAGAATTAGGGTTTGAGTATCAATAATGAACTTATATGAGCCTACTCGTGTTTAGCTCTATTATATTGATACATTTGCGGGTAGACCTACGAACAGAATTAGTTGAATAAAACAGGTGTTGAATTTTAATTACAAACATAAGCTTCACAATGAAAAATGCTTCGAATTGATCACTGAATGTCTTTTAAATACATTTCTCAGTTCATATTGATGAATATGAATATGACCTGATTTGACCGTAGAATGAACTGACAATTTGTGATTTTGTAATTACCGGTATTAACTTTTGGGACTGAAAGGTATTTTAGACAACAGTGGACACATAAACAAGACATTCTTGTATGAAACACGGAGAAGAAGTTAATCCAAGAAATTATATCAGAGATATAGAACAGTCAAATTGACCAAGTTATTTCATTTTGAAATAATCATTATGATATTCGGTTGATCGTTATGATAATCGTTCATGACTGCGTACTGTGGTTATAATTTTTCACTTTGTCATTAATGAGCTTCACAGTTTTCATGATCTAATGATTTGGACTCATCATTCTGAATTGATAACCAATATTTCAATTCGTATTCTAAAATCTTAAAATACAAAAATGTCAGCCAAAGAGCTTAGATTTTTGTGAATGGATCAATTGAATTGAATCAAATGAGACCTCTCATTATGCGAATGATAATTATTACTTGGAATGATTGGTCGATTCTTGACGTTGAATCAAAATATGTCGTATCAAAATGAAACAGCAAAATAATATCCAATGCACTATGCAGTGATACCAACAGACTTCATAATCATAAAGAAGGTGCAACTCACTCTCTCAAGTTCAAAGTGAAGTATTTAGAGGAGTATATCATCCTTATATCGAATTAAACAGGATCAACACTGCTAAACAATGCCACCGGTACCCTAGCCACTCCAATCTATACATCTACTTTACAAGGAAATCACTAAATCGCAACAGGCAAATGGTAAGTTTGACTCTGATTTGTCCCCAAGAAAGCATAAATACCAACCATGTGTGTGGGTACACCTTCGTTATATTTGAAGAAAGTCTGTATGTATCACCACATCGCGTCCAATGTATTGTGTGGATTCATTGAGTTGCTAGACGACCGCCAACACTCTTACTTGTAGTCGCGTGAGTTCGTGTCAACTCGTGTCAACTCGTGTCAAGTCTCGTTAACTGAACTCTGTTTAATTCGTATCAAGTCGTGTTTCAATTGAAGTCGTAGAGAGTCGCGTTAAGAGGCCGCAGGCGCTCTACACGGACTCGTTGTTTGCTTGCTTCAGACTCGAGTTCAACATGCATCGTGTGCTAGGCGCAACCCGTAGACTAGCCCACCGAACTCATATTCACATAAACGCCGTTAATTCCACAGCTCACACTTTTGATATATTTCACATTTTTTTCCGTATTCAAAAATATGTATCCAGGTTTTCGCAACCACGGAATGTTTTCATTTTCCATTTGAAGAATTTGAAAAATCACAGATTTTCTGTTCAAAATTCTGTGAATGCGGTAACCTCCGTTTTTAAATTATTAACAGAATGGAAAAATAATCATATTGATATCTCAAAAATTACGGCCGTGAGAGTTGCAGCGTGAAATACGAGCGCCTGCGGCCTCTTAAATTGGTAGAAATCGAGTAATGTCGTGTGATCTGGTAAAGTTTACCTGTGTTTCAGCTATAACTGTGCTACTAGTTTGTATTCAGCTGATTGGTCTGTGTTCGACTAAAGACTACTGCATGATCAATTGTCAGGACGACTTTTACGGACGAATATTGAAGCATTTCATGTGTATTCACTCTGAGGTATGTGTGTAGAATCTCCTTGATCTTAAATTACAACTCTCATAGAGAAAAGAGGATTAGGAAACGCATTTTACGACATTTGTATTACAATAATATGTGACATTAATATTCAAAATGATTGGAACAAGAATTCATAACCATAAAACAGTTCTTGCAGTTACATCTGTTCCATAAAGTGGATGAGACCGGGAGTAGTGAAAAATTCACCATCGTGACGATTTGCTATTTTGATTCCATAGACGGAGATAGAAGAAATCATGCTTCAACTTCAACCCTTCTCCTCAACTGCTTTCTAGCGTTCGGGCATCTCAAATCATAGTGCAAATCAGTTTTGAAACCACAGTCTGTTCCGCTTCCTCGAATTTCTTCTTACCATTGGAAGAAAACGTATATTCCAGGGTCAGATATAAGTGAAATTTATTGTGATAGGACAATGTCAACAATGTGAAGATACCGGAAGCATCTGACAAGTTAACAACGTTTGGATAGTTCCAGTAAACCTTTCCATTTGATGTGGTCATCATGTCTCATCCAAACGACAATACTTCTCATCTTCTGAGTTATCCGTTTCACGATATCATTAATATGTCCTCTTTTCAATATCAGGATGGCCCAAGTACCCTATGTCTTGCCCACGCCCACGAGCACTACCCTCTGACCGACGATGACAAGAAGAAGATCCTTTCCGATCATAATATGCGTCGCGACCACGTGGCGCTGGGTCTCGAATCGCGGGGGAATCCCGGCCCGCAAATTAGTGCTGCCAACATGAGGGAACTAGTGTGGAACGGCGAGTTAGAGGCAATTGCCCATCGCGTTGCCATGCAGTGTGACTACGGGCAGGACATGGCTGAGTGTCTCAATATGGGTCAGTCAATTATCAAACTAGTTATATATATTGATAATTATTGGTAATTGGTGATCATTATATTGATCTCAAGAGGTCGTAATCGAGATGATAATGGTTAACTCTCTTGTTGGCTCGCTCGATTGTTTTTATGATCCTCAAATTTTCTCATTGGAATAATAATTCAATTCATAAGATATTGAATATATTGTTGACAAAATTATGTGGGTATAGTTAGGGTATAGTGGGTATAGGCCTACTATAGAAAACGGCATCAGTCTTATTGCATTATGAATCAAAATTCCTCTCTCATTCCGCAGATCTCGAGTTGGTGGAGCCCGAATATTCAAATGTTGATTTCTCCACGAGTTTGGTCAGTTTAGCCTAGGTTAGGTTTTTTAGGTTGGGTTGGGTTGAATCAGGTGAATGATTGTGAATATCACGTTCTGGTTGTGACACGGCGGATCAACTAAACCGTTTCACAACCTCTCTAGCTGAAATTCGTCAAATCTGACATGGAATATGATTTTATAGCTCCTTTTGTTCATTTTGTTCTTTTTTTCTTGACACTGTCGGTGGGTCGGTGGTGTAGGCGGCTACACTGTTGGTCGAAACGAGCACTTGCTCTGTGACCAGAGTGAAGAAATCGACGCGCTTCAGATGCACATAAAGAATTGGTATGATGAAGTGGCTCTGTTCAATCCTCTGCAGATAGACCGGTATCTATCACACGAGGGGTAAGATTTCATTCATCGAGCACATCACGTGGTGAAATGAGCTGATTTTTATTCACCAACATGAAAATCTTGACATGAAGCTATTGATTTGCTGTGAAGGAAAAAAAATGAAAGTTGAGGATCGTTTGGATGGGGTACCACTAGGGTGGTCGTAAGGCCCCGAAGAAATAGTTAGATGTACTATGGCTCATTCAATACAATATAGTGTATTAAAGTGATGAGTAGCATGAATTATGTAGATGTTATATTCAGTAAATATTATAGTGAGTAATATAAACCCCACAGAGAACAAGTAGTAGCTTGCAGAACCTGAGATATATTCGATATTTGAAAATCATCCGAAGTACAATCCATCAATTGTTCAGTAGAGTTTCTGCTCCTCATGGAAGATTGATACGGAGTGGTCTGTAGTCAACATCGGTTATTCTGACCAACTTGTCTATAGCTTATATGCCACAAAAAGCTGTATTTTAGTCCGCAATATGGTCAATTACTTGCTTTTCTGTTTTCATGACATGTAACTTTCTAACACGTGAAACAACATTCATGTTCCAGTTCAATTTCGAGTTAATTTTTGGTATTATCGTACATGTATTTTGCACGAAAATATTAATCAAGACAACATTTAATCGGAATGATTTTAGTCAATACAGAACAAAAATAAGCCTCTCACAGGTTCTACATGGTACCACTAGAGATTACTGACTTCACTGTGGGTTCATCCGAGTGGAAGTGACGTTGTGACTTTTTATAAAATGAAAAAATACCAGCCAGATTTGATGATTGGTGGCTTGCCTATGGAACATATTATATCAACATTTTGGAACATTAATGATCATAAAATTGAAGGAAGAAAGTTGCACTCGGCTTTTTTGTTCCGCCAGGAATACAACTAAGCAATACACTCAGATGGTTTGGGGTGACACTGACCAACTGGGTTGCGCGCGCACCCGCTATCGTCAAGACAACAAGAGGTGCGACTACTTGGTGTGCATGTACGGCGTAGTGGGCGATCTCAACAATCGCCCGGTTTACGAGAGCGGTGACCCGTGCGGCAATTGCGAGAACAAATGTAGCGAGCTCTACACAGGGCTTTGCGCGCCAACGCTGGCCGAGGAGTTACAGAGGCGGGAAGCCACGACTCCGGGTGAGATAGTACTTTCTGATTGGAAAGTATCCACTGATTCGTGTCTAGTTGAATTTTATATTAGTTGTGTTTGTCTGTCATGAACTGAAAAGAACTGGAGTAAATTTTTATGGGGGTGGAGCTACTTGAATGCAACTCAGTGCACAGGATGCGTTGTTGTTCAACTCACTAACAATTACAGACAAACAGCCACTAAGTACGTGAATCATTTGCCGTCAATCTATTCAAACATATTTGTGATTCCATTTGAACGTTTATGATGGATTTAGTTTTCTTCAATGAGTCAATACGCAACAAGAAACAATAACCACAGATTCAGCCATTTTGCGCGCGTGGAATCTGCTTGCACTACGTCACATCACTTAATCGAGCAGGGGTAACTTTCCTTGCACTTTTCCACACCAACTTACAGTAGTTCACCGTGCGTCGAAAAACGACCATCCGAGTGCAAGTTGTAGTCTTCTGCCCCAAGTCAGACGAACGGCCACCGACCTATCGGAATAAGTTGGTGTAGGTTAGTGCCGACAGACAAACACAGCTATTACAACACTTTCTTGAAACTTATATTCCAACATTAATTTTTTCATTACAAATTTGGAAGTGTTGATAATTAATAGCATATAGATTCAGAATAATTGTATTTGATATAATAGTTTCGGATTACAAAACGGTTGAACTATTTTCAATGTATGTGTTATCGATTTCAGCAAAGTGCTTATTCTGAAAATGTATGATTGATAGACTGAAATTATTCATTCCATGATAGCAAAAATTTCAATCGTATTACATTTGTGCAAATAGATCTCATATCTCGTTTGAATAATCATGTATAGAAATAATGTATTATAAAGGCCGAGAGAGTCTTATGATGTCGACAGCTTTGTTCGAAATTGAAAAATCCGAATAATATTCTCTCATTGATGAATGAATATCATGATTTCTTAAAACTAGACAATTGATATAGACATACAAAAAAATGTAGACCAATATTAAAATATAGACATATATATGAGAATAATTGTCCAATGTTGGCGACTATGATTACGTGCCATATCGAAACTCAAGCAACTGTCATATTATAAATTGAATTGTTTGGGTACCTGTTCAGAATGAATTCATATCATGCTAGATTGAATTTAATTTTGAATGTCCTTCCTTACAGAAAGTCAATTCATCTAATTGACAGATAAAATATATTACATGATGGCAGTCATCCACATGATGGTCGATTTAGGTGGATTATGCTGCACTCTTCGCATTGGATATAGAATGACGTTTTTCTTGGAGAGTAAAATGTTATAATAATATTCTAGTTATCTAGATAAACCATCTATTGAGATTTACCATAAACATAAACAAATCTAGGCCTATCAGAACAGAATCCATACTTCATTCTGAAATTTCAGATTTTCGCATCATCTTTCGGCGATATACTAGGCCTATCTTGAATGCATATTATCAAACACTATAATTCAACCATTCTGTTGTAATTCATAAGTTTTGAACGAAATGATGAATGAAATATAATATGGAGCAAGATTTTGATGGAAGTGCCGTGATTAACAAACTAGTTGTTTTAAGATTGTTTGCTCAACTAATTTGATCTATGCACGCGCAGGTGTGTTTTTCTCAAACTGGTTATTATTAACATTACCGAATCTCAAGCGTTAACAGAAATTGCAGTTCTGTTTGGATCTGAATATATACACATTTTTGCATAATAATCTGCAAGGTAGAACATCAGTGGAGAGAGCAATTCACAGCGGTTGATTAGCTTATTATTCCATTGAGAATAATGAGCTCCGTTATTCAAGATATGATTCCAACAATAATTCTTCTTCGATGAATAAACAAATTCATCCGCGATTCATCAATTCATCATTTTGAATGAATTTGGATCAAATTTGATCTATTTTCTCTGTAATACATTCTCTCGAAAAGAATCGATAATAATCACGAGTCGGAGATATCTTCTTCTGTTGACCTTTAAACTTGACACGGAATCATCATTTCTCAATTGAAGTTCAGGATGAAAGGAAAGATTGTTCGGACTGGGCACCACAAGGGCGATCTTACTATTCAGAAAAATTAGTGAGAACGAAATCACGAATGAAAATTTATGATTTATGTTTTGTTTTCTGATAAAAAGTTGACGACGAGGACAATAATGGTGGTAGCGGTGCTTCGGGTGATGGTTTAGACCCGAATGCCTACGACGACGAGGATGATCTTGATTATAGCAAACAACACAAGAATACACCTCACGTTGATGTTATCTTGTTGACTTTACTAACAATTCTGTTCTAGAAGCAATTCTCTGAATCTTCACTCATGTTATGATTGTATACACTTTCCGTGAATAAATATAATTTCATTAAATATGTCACGTTGATTCGATTATTGAATGAGTCCTGGAACCTTATCGCGACTGCCACTCAGAATGAAGTCCTGGGCTCAGAGCTCCAAGAGACTAAGGATTTTGATTGATTTTTATCAACTACTGGAGCCACGATGTAGTGATACCAACCCATCTTATCATGATATGAAGAAGGTGCTCCAACTCCCATACTAACAACATGGAAGCCATTTGTGGTTTCTTGCGGTCAGTTTAGAGCAAAAGGTCCCGATTGCCTGTCACGATTCAGCAGATTTCCTTATGAACTGGATCTAGATAAGAGTGGCTAATATCGGTGGTATTGTTGAACATGCAAAATCTATAATTTTCGTGAAAAACAAATACCACTACTAACATCATAATTCCACTGAGCCGTCTTTAGCACTGTTAAGCAGGCCTATTGTCGTTTTATCTAATTCGATATAGAAGCGATAGTTGCGCTACAGGCAATTGGGAGCCATGGACTCGGGAACTGACCCCGGGAATATTTCATTCTCAAGGCCCAAGTTGGAGCACCTTTACTTTATATCATGATAAAATAGGTTGGTATCATTACTTCGTGCTTGAGCCATGTCCCATAGCAACATGTCCAGTATTTGTCCGTTTCAATTGTTCTTAGCACAAACTCATCGCACTGCTCTTGTGGTGACCTGAACAAAAGTCACATTTTTGCGTTCCAAGAGACTGTGACTTTGTTATTATCTATCTCGTATTGTTATAGTATTTAGCAGGATAATTTTCATCCTGGAAAATATTATTCAATCACAATCCTTACTCTCCTTCAAGTGGAAGTCGTGGTAAGGGTCTGGTCCCTGGATAACACCCTTGCGATTTCTAATGTTAGCTTACTTCTGTATATGTATATTTTTTATATACGCGCTTTTTAGGTTCGGAGGTTTGATCAGCATACAACGTCTTGTATATGTATGGACTTATCGAAGTCAGAAACTTGATATTGGTCTGATACCAAATCGGTGGTCCATCTTTTAGAAAAACCATATTGATCTTTGGGGAAAAAAATAGCGGGAAAAACTCTGAACAACAAATTTTATTCAGGTTCGGTTTGAGGAACTAATTTGAATCTGAATTGGGCGATAGTTGGCGGGTCAACTTGATATCACCGTCGATCACGCATACCATTTTCGTATATTGACTATTGATCTGTTAGCAGAATAATACTCAACAAAGAATTCGTGAAGCCAGCTCTCAAAGTTTTAATTTTCACCAATTTCGCAGCAACAAAGATTCACACTATCACAGTTCCTCACCAAGATTCGATACATACTAAATTACATTTCTTTTAAATTTGAATTGGCATTGGAATGATGAACAGGTACAAGAATTATACTGATTGTTGCAGTTGAATCAACACCCAACTCATATAGTTCATCTCACAATACATATACAGTGTTTTTCTAAACTCACATTTTTTCATAAGAAGGTCAGACAATTAGACCGAACCTCATAATCATCAATGTCCAATCACAATGATTATTCATTGTGATCATTGTGGTACATGTTCCTCTGTGATTCTTTTTTTCGCCGCCACTGCAGTTTATTCAGAGTCGATAAAGCAGTTCAACCTTTTCTAGAAAGTTATGCGACTGCTTATATAGCTGTGTACTATATTGTTAAACTGCCGATAGATAGCGCCGACTACACTTATCGTTGGATGTCTTGAGTAAGCAACTAGTTTACAAATAAGTATTTGTAATTAGTATTTTAGCAGGTAATTTATGAAGCCACACTCATGCTGTGACTGTATTGTATTGTATTGTATTTATTAGCTGTAGTGTTACAAATTATACTGTGCTAACATTTTCAAAATGGAAGAAACAGAATATGCATGGCATCAGAAAGTAATAATAATATTTAATCTTCTTTATTTGCATACAAGTATAAATATACAAAAAGGCGATGTTCAGTGTGTGACACCAGCTTTCATATACTGGTGCCACATTGATTGGTCTACCACATGACCCTATATTTTATTTTATGTCCAAGATGAACGATTATGAATGTTAATACATACTAGGAAAACGCGTTATGTGTTTCCGCGTTGATGGATGAGCGAATAAAAAAATGAAGTAATTAAATAGATGAAAATCGCTTTTTT
Source organism: Brachyptera risi (assembly GCA_964007535.1). NCBI lineage: Eukaryota > Metazoa > Arthropoda > Insecta > Plecoptera > Taeniopterygidae > Brachyptera > Brachyptera risi. The sequence goes on along the minus strand of OZ023331.1, from coordinate 34,809,847 downwards.
AAATTTTTTACTCCGAAACGTCACATTCGATTATTGTAAAAGTCCGTAATAATGTGTATTATCATGTTGTTCGAGTTCTGTGAAAATTTGAAAAATTTCGGAGAACATTCACTTTGCCTCAAAACTATACAGCATCAAGTCAGATAGGGGTTCATGTGTGTGCCAAGTTTCATCATGATCTGAATTTCTGTTTGACCTGTAGAGCGCGAAAAAAAAAACACATTCGATTTTTCAAGTACAGTCAAATTGAGTCTTCGCTACGCTCATCCAATAAACAATAATATAATATGAATGTAGAATATGAAATATAAATGATGAACAATTTTAATTGTATTGTAAAGTACAGTAAAATAATAATATACATTATGAACAATTCAAGTAGCTTCATATTGGAACTCCGAAATTGAAAATCAATGATAGCTTATCAATGATAAGCTGATCTGACATTGTAAATTCGATGTTTTTCGAGACAATCAATAGAATATAACCATGAGTTGAAAATCTTAGCTTGGGTGACACTGAAAATTGGTGATGGTTGTTTTTTGTATGGTCACTATGGTCACCGAGTTTCTCAAACTTATGATCCACTCTCATCTCTATTTTGTTTCTCTTCAAGAAGCAAAGCAATTGGCTTCACCGACGTTTCTTGAACTTCAGTTTCTTCACAACCAATTAAGATGCTTTCGTGTTGGTTTCACTGATAAGAAACTGTTCGATTGACTTTTCAATGAGGTATCAATGTTACATTGCAGGTAAGGTGAGTGAATCAATTTTTTCATGTATCTTGAGTTTATTCCAATTGGTTCAAAGTTTGCTTCCTTCGTGAGTGTTCAGCAGAACGGAAATTCCGGCATAATAGATTAAGCCTTGTCAAAATAATTTTTCATGGCATATTAGTATATACAAAATATCTATATCCTCGAGAAATCATGTTTCAAAAAGAGCTATTCACCAATAAGCGTTAATGATAGATAGTAATATAATCCATGAGAAGGGTTTATGAAGGATAATTAATTGGATATAGATGATTTTTTCAAACAATGTACACTGATATTTTCGAAATGACTACAATAATAGGAAGAATTCATTTATTGGACAAATTATATTATTCAATCAAATTCTTCAGAAAAAGCGGAATGGTTCCTCTTGACCTTTATATTAGACGTGCCATTTTGATAGAGTATGGGTCATGATGTATTTTGTATTTCAAAATGGTCGATTGATTGTATGGTTGATTATCGTTGTCGACATAGATGACTGCTGTTCATCAATTCCAAAATGGATAGTATAGGGTCAAGTATCAAACCAATCTGCTTCTGTCTGTTGTTCTGTTTGTTGTCTGTGTGTATGATGCATAACCGTCTCAAATCACCCAATCACGGAACCTTTTATAAGACTTTGAATTCGTTTCGTTTCTGAGGGCATTAGGAAAAGTTTTTCGTACACTGAGCTACGGCAAGCCATCTGTAGTAATTACCCCGTATTGCAGAAGTTCAGAACATGGCCAAAAAGTTTCTATCTATAAGCGCAATGTCTTCACTGGTGTCTGATTCGACTTTTTCAAAAAGAACACTTACTGGATAATGCAGTCATTTTGATTGTATTTCTATTCGCTGCAAGTGAGACCATTGTTCTTAGTTATACAACTGTTAGTATAGACATGCAGGCACTGTATACAATTCCACTCATCTGCTCTTCTGTTCAGTTGATGCCAACGCTCGAACTTCTTCTGTCTCAAACTATCTTGAACTACAGTTGGTTTGGTAGTTTCTTGGGTCCATGTTGGAAGAAACTATTTTACTTCTCACACAATACTCAAATTACTATATAAGCATTGGTTTCAACAATGATAATACTATATTCCCACTATTCATATTCACTTTGATCAAATACTGTGATACCATGTTACATTATTTGCTTCAATATTGAATCCAAATTTTTTTCTATCAGAAGTCCATTGTTGACCAATCAGTAAAAGAAGGCGGTGACGTTAAACCATTCCAATAATGGCATTTTTGGTTTTGTTGGTATAGAAGGCACAACATGTTACCGGTAACGTGAAGTTTTTGCCTCATTTTTCAATTCTCTCATTTCATAACTTTATTCCATTGTTGACCAATCAGTTGAAGGAGGCGGTGACCTTATACCATATTAATAATGGCATTGTTAGTTTCGTTGGTATAGAAGGCACAATATGCAAATGTAAAGTTTCAGCCTTATATTTCAGTTTTCTCATCTCATAATTTTATTCGATCAAAATCCCATTGTTGACCAATCAGTTGAAGGAGGCGGTGACATTATACCATATACCAATAATGGCATTGTTGGTTTCGTTGACTTGATTCAGAAGGCACAACACGAAAACTTCAAGTTTTTGCCTTATTTTTCAGTTTTCTCAGTCTGTGTCATAAGACTTATAACAATGGCAGTGATGATATGTAAGTGTACCTCCACAGTTCAATTTACATTTAGAGAGGAGAAATTGAGTATAAGGACTCATCATCAAAACGATTTAATCTTCACAATCAGGTGGCCGTATTATAGACGGCTGTACAACTTTCGATCATTCAATTCAATTTCTGTCTCACCTAAAGTTTTTCGTATTGTTGGATGGTAATATAAACTGATACACATTTTAAATGACGTGGTTACACTCAAGTACGATTGATTATAAATTCGTTATAATTCACCATATAAACTGATACTCTCTACTGAAACGCAATTTATTTCTACTCGAGATTGATTCTGTAAAAACTCTGATCGTTAAATTTATATTGTGTTAGGCAGCGCAATCAAATTAACGCCAGGATATTTTATCGGTGGTGAGTGATAAATGCGGTGATGAGGATTTAAGGTAAAAGGTTATTTAATCGATTTTATCGAGGGTACAGCGATTATTGTTGTTCTTGATGAACCGTTCAATATGCACTCTCATGACAGATAGAAACCACTAAAATCTAACACTCTCAAGTATTATTCAAAGTGACATGGTTGCACGTTCTTTCTGCCCAGGTAAGTCGTGCGTGTGTCATTCATATATTTAAGCTGTGTCATGATTCACTGATACCAAGATAATTCATCATAATTTAGAGAAGTTATTTCAACTCCCATACTGATAACATGGACAACATTTATGGCTTCTTGCGGTCAGTTCAGAGCTAAATATTCCGATTGTCTGACGCGATTAAGCGGATTTTCTTGTGAACTATATGTCAATGAGAGTGGCTAAGGTACCGGGCATTGAATAACATTGTAATCCCATATAGAAACGATAGTTGCGCTACAGGTAGTCGAAACCCTGGACTCGGGAACTTACCCAAAACATATTTCATTTCAAAGATGCGAGTTGGAACAACTTTAGATCATGATGAAGTATATTGGTATCACTGAATCGTGCCTGTGAAATCATCAATTCTGATATTTGTTGTATGCATTGTTGAGACTTGCAGTGATGAAAGAAAACCATTCAGAACGGTCACTGTGTTGCTTGCAATGGAATTAACCAAGAGTACGATCAGCATTTCAATTACACAGACTTGAACTTGAATTTATAAAAAAAAATGTAGAAAAAGCACTGCAGAAATTGGAAAAGTTCATGCACGTGATTGATTTTTTCACGAGTCATAATTGATGATTCAATTGAAGGTTATCATCGAAAACAAAATAATATATTATCATACCTCACTAATCTTACCTCCATTGGTCTCTTTCTCTTTCTCTCCCTCTCTTCCTCTTTTTTTCTCTCTTTCTTTCCTTTCTCTTGTTTTCTCTCTCTTTTTTTTTCACTTTCCCATTGTGAGAGAGAGAGATAGAGAGAGTGGTCATGAGGACTGTGTCGGCCATGTTATGTCAATCACGCCGTCTTATACTGAAGTCATCACTTAAGCTCATTCTCAGTTCATAATCAATTATGTGAAGAATCCCCTATTTTGTGAATATCACATAACCTGCCGATATATGACAGCGAGCAAACATTGAAGACACGGTGGCCATGATTCCACCATAGAAGTAAATGTATGACAACTCTTCTCCATAATATATTCAATGCAAAAAGTAACTATAGAATGCGCTTCTGAATCCGACATGACTGACGAATAGTTACAAAAGATCATTCAATAATGTGATATTCAAATCAACGTCACTGTTGGAAATATGCGCGCGCTTCATTTTGTGACTTTTCGCTAGTTCTACTTTAGAGCACCAACAGCGTAGCTGCAACTTTTTCTGGCAGATAGGCTAACTACGTTCATGTACACAACTTCTGTTGTGTTTTAGCTGGGAACATAATTGTTGTGGTGTTGATACTGGGCTGTATCAGAGAGACCGTGACCGATGAAGATTACTGCGATATCAAGTGTGCGGTGAGGGAGGCAACGCACACCATGTGCTTGTATCCAACGGTGAGTTAGAAAAGTTCAACCCCATTGGTCGAATAGGAATATTCAGTTTCTGATGAACGCACACCCATGACTTTCCACTGACTTTTCCGGCGGCACTTACCCCAAATTTTTTTCTATACACGATACACAGAAAGGAACACATCTATTTGAAAGATTACGCACACTTTCAGAACTGTAGGCCTATAATATTCAAAATGAAATAAAATAGAATAAAATAAATAATTGTCGAAATCAGAATCATCTGTAGGCATCCCACAAGTTTCTGCAACAATGAACCATCATTCCAAAAATTTTTGTGTGAAACTAAAAGAGAGACGATTTTTATGAATTGATGAATATTCTATCAATATAATGTATGCATAATTGAAAATGTGTATATATTTCTCTTGATTTAGTATGATGATGTGATTTCATCTCATATTTTGAAGAGAAGTTTCGAATTTGAAGATTCCGATGTACCCAGTGTTTCAGTCACATGTCCAATTGGCCATTGTAGATCGTCCGCCTTCGTGATGTCACAAAATATGAAAACCAATCAAGTGGACAGTGACGCAAGGTGAATAGGGAAATAACCAAACAGGGTATCTAAAATTTCCCCTGCCTCGTATAAGTCACGCCCATCTACAATGGTCAATTGTGAAATAAACATATGGGTGGAGGTGCCATGTTTCTGCTCGTCATTTTGATGCTTGTTGGTTTATGGTATATTTAATCCTACGATGGTTGAATCAAGCGCTAGAATGCTCGAATATAAGCTTCCATTCCATCTCAGTTACGGTCAACTATCATTATCAGATCTTTGGTGGTAACCCTTAGTCAGTTAATTGCATATACTGTAATGATTCCTCGAAACTTGGCCACGATGGTATCCTTTCCATCATTACAATATACTGAGGCTATTTATTGATCAGATAAGCTTTACATGCGTGTATGAATCTCAATGAGCTACATGTAATAATGAGTGATCTAATTATATGCAATATTTTTAAGTATGAATATTCGAAGATCGGGCTTTTCAGAGATTCCAGAAGCTTATAAGATAGAAATTGATAAATTTTGAACAACAATCAATTTTGAAGTCAACACAATTGTACTGGTGATATAATCCAGTTTTTCATCATTCTTCATGAATCTTGGTCGTTCTCATATGAGATTGATGCATGTATCAATTATCATCAGATCAATGTATTACCATTATTGCATTCATTGATGCATCAATAAAAATTGCATTCATCAGAATATTCATTTGTTTTAAATTATTGAATGATGATAAACACGGTGAATGATGATATTATTTCCTTGAATATGACATTCTCTTCTCGAATATATATAAAGCTACTCACTGTTGTTTCTCACCCCTTCTAATACGTTGACATTGCGTTCTGTTACGTATCCAATATGAAGTCCAATTGGTAGTTCTTCATTACATCAAATGAAATCAGCAGCATCAAAGAATGTATTTTTTGAATCGATCCAGGATGAACCAGGATCTATGTGCGAGAGATCAGGATACGAGCAACGCTTCCTGTCCAGAAGTCAGGGCGCAAGGATCCTGAAGTTACACAACCGACTGCGCAGCCGTGTTGCGCAGGGCAGGGAGAGGAGGGGTGATCCTGGACCACAGAAGAAAGCTGCTGATATGAAGCAGATGGTATGAAAGAGAGAGAGCGAGAGAGAGAGAGAGAGAGAGAACCGAGAAACCAATCGGAAAGTGAATATCCATACTTTTTGTCATTTTATCAATGTCATTATAGTGGCATACTGAAATCATCCAATACTTCGGACCACATATTGTATCGGATGGAGAAACAAATCGGATTATTTCGGATCATTCAGAATTATTCAGAGTATCTTTGGAGTCCCTGCTTGACCTTTGATGACCCTTCTACACATTTCTTAACACTCATACGCATGGCATAAGGATGACCAAAATGTTTGACGGTAACTTGTTATACCGAGCTCATTCTAATCCCTCACTTCCCTTATTGTCAAGGATAAGTTTTCTATTTTCGTACATTATATCATGGGATAGCAGTACATTTATATGTATGAATTCCTAACAAATAACAATTTCTTTTTCGCATACCTGGATCAGAAAGTGGGTTAACAGAATAATGATTGCAAATCGGAGGTAATAATTTCTGTACATTCATGAATTTAAATGTATAGATCGCTAAGAAATAACAATTTTTTCTTTAAAATCCCGGAGTAGAGAATTGGTTGGAAAAATGATGATCATTAAAAATTGAATATACAAATTTTATTGGCTCTAAATAGACGTTTAAAATATCGAATTTTTATGTATGCATCCATGAAGAAAGACACTTCTGTTTGTTCAGACCTGGAGTAGAGAGCTAGTTCACATCGCTCGACGTTGGGCGCTGCAGTGCTCGCTGGACCACGATGCATGCAGGGACACACGTAAGTTACCTCAGGACTCGATGAGAGTTTCAATCGAGGCCCTATCAGGCTCCAGAAGAGAGGCTCCAGATGGAGAGGTGTGATGATTGCAAGTTAAGGGCTGTTGTTCTAGTAGCAACTGATACAGTTCAACCTGTGAGAGGCAGTTTGAATGTAATCCTTCATCGCTTTGTCAACTGACACACCGCTTTAGAAGTTTGATTCACCGTCGGGCGTGGGTTCGAGTCCTGCTCGAAGCATGATTTTTTGTGAACTTTCAACTATCATCACTCCATGATTTCATGATCTGCTAATTCTTACACTGAATTGAATATTGTTGTGCGTGGGGATCGTTGAGCGAACAATAAACGATAATCGCTAGTTTGGTTGATACTTTGTTTGCAGATGAGTATAAAGTCGATCAGAACATCGCCTTTCTGCCTGTTGAGAGCACGATGGAAGAGCTAGTGGCTGAATGGTATCGAGGTGTTGACAGCTTGAACTCAGAGGACGTAGCAGATGGACGCAAAAATCACTCAAGGTATCCTCATGAACATATTAACTGACTCGAATGAATTTTAGACCAGAATTTGAGCCAGGATATGATTCCATGTCACATGATTCTAGCAGTACTAGCCAATCGAAAGCCTTTCAACTCACTTTCAATTGCAATTGAATTTAAAGTGATGGTCAAGCACTAGAATCAACTTAGTGATACATATATATATATATATATATATATATATATATATATATATATATATATATATATATATATACATATTCATATATATATATATATATATATATATATATATATATATATATATATATATATATATATATATATATATATATATATATTCATATATATATATATATATATATATATATATATATATATATATATATATATATATATATATATATATTCGTATATATTTTTTTCCGTGCAAATATGTATAGGTAGACTTATATTGCCTAATTGCAAAATTTCAGCACGTTGACAGTTTGATATCTCTTTGCAGGTTGACTCGGTCTTACATGACCATGGTGTCAGCCAACACAAGCCTGATCGGATGCGAGCGAGCCGTCATGAATCCTCCTGAACATTTCCTCGACCAGTACGTTTCTGGCCACAGCGGCCTCGAACATCACACAAAACACATCAGGCCCGACGACGACAGAAACGATGTGGTGTGTATATAGCATGACTGGCTGGATCATCGAGAAATAAGAAACATATCCTTGTGGAATTACCCATGGAGATAATGTTCCCAACTTTCTGATGAGAAGAATATAGGCACACCCGTGAAAAATTCTTCTGAATTAGTTTTTGGATATTTTTATCTCTCTCACTCTCTCATACTCGCTATTCCTATTCACTTTCCGGAAGACGAATGATATTGAATAACACAATTATGAGACTAAATTAATTTTACTCGAATATTAAGGAAGCTGCAACCGTGACTCGCGACTATCGTTTATTGCGGAAGCAACTGAAGTTAGGTTGGGCGTGAGTTCGAGTTCCGAATGAGGCATGCTTTTTTGTAAAGAACATTTTACTCATCATCACTCCATCGTTCCATCAACACCTGTCATTCGTACCCTCGTATAACCAAGCTGTTGGTGTGGTCGTTAAAATATGAATGAATGAGAAAATATAATGAATGAATAAATATTATGAATGAATAATTCTTGCTCCTTTTCACGTAATTTTCTGACACAACACCAGTTCTGATGTATTCTCATTTCAAAATGTAAATATATTTCCGATGCAGTATTGATGTGTTCTTTTTTTGATGAGATAATCCACCCTGTTGATTATTGACTCGCTGATTCATTCCACTCATTTCAGCATAATTTGATATCGGAATGAATTTAGATTGAATATTCAGAAATTTGATGAACAAAACACCATATTAAAATTGTAACGTTACTGCCATGAAAGTTGAGAGCATTCAATCTCTGATATTTTGTTATATACACTGTTATATTATAATTACATTCATTCGCCATTTGTTTGGCTTCGGAAAATTGGTGAATACGAGGATTCTCATCTGCATATACTTACTATTCGTAAACTATCACAGTGATTATTCAAATCGTTGAGGAATATGATATTTTGTAGGTGTTGAATTGATATGTATTCAGATTTAATTGAAATGGTTGACACTCACCATCAAAAATTCTCCATATAACCCATATTTGCATAAGTGAGATTGTGAATCATTCCTGAGATATAAAAAAGAGTCGTGATCAAACGAGGAGATTGTGATTTTGAATTATACGATAATAAAATCAGGATCTATCACATTCCGGTTATATCACAATGTATCCTAATTATATAATGATAATTATATTTTCACAGAAGTCAATCGATGATGTCCATGAGAGAAATAAAGTCTCCGTGAATGACTACTCCGAAGTTGATACTGAAAATGACTCCCATGACGATAAAGGAAGTCCTAATGATGATGAACATAGAGGGGATGAAATTGAAGGTGATAAAAACAATTACATAAAAGTTGATGAAGCTTCCGAATTCAATAAGAACCACAACATAAAAAGAGGCCGTAGGCCAAGCTGGAAGAGAAAGTTGAGTAGACGTCCAAAGAATGAAACAAAGACAGATAAAAGTCAACCAAACATAGGAACAAAGATGGATGAACGACGTCCAAGTATTAAAAGAAAACGAAAACCTAAAATCAGAATAATTGACACCAAGTTTGATTTGAGTAAAGACTTGACTGTTGACTCCAGGAATGATGAATATCACAATACAATCGAAGAAAGCTCTCCAGACTATTACGATTACGAAGAAAATACGCGTCACATGCGTCGACATCTCCCTAAAAGAGAAATTAATTCAATCTCAAAATCGGCAGATGATACATCGAATATAATCGAGTTTGATGGTGATGAGATGAACGTACAAATTGATCCGATTGATTACATCTATGCTGATCGCAACGATATAGGACATAGCGATCCTGAAAATGCTGACTTTCAAGAAGAAGACATCGCTGTTGAGTCCAGCAGAAAACGTCATGCTGATTCCAACAAGAATCAGTCGAAGATTGATATCATAAATACAGAATCAAGTGAATCTAGAAAAACCGATTCCGATTGGAAGAAAAACCAACGTAACTACCAAACAAGCTCCACAGCGCGTCTTCACTTCCTCGAAGTGATAAAAACACAAAACTTATCCTTCAGAGAGGCTGTGTCACTACGCAGCCATTATGGCAACCATGATGATGTTGATCAGAAGGTCCAAGAAGTGGTTGCGTTACGTCACGGGTTCGAACCATCACTGATGACGTTGTTGGTGTGTTTGTACGCGCCGGCCGTGAAGGAGGGCGCAGTTATCTACAAGGAGGGGAAACCTTGTTCGAAATGTGACGCCAAACTGTCCTGTAGTGATAGGTATCCAGGACTATGCGTGAACGTAGACGGTAAGTGCATGGAAAAATACCATTTTCAAGAAACCAATAATAATATCCTGATGATCAAAATCATTCATCTATTTCATACACAAATGATGAGAAAAATATGAAAAAATGGGCCCAATACAGCTGAGTTACAACAATTACAACAATTGCAGTACCCAGAGAGAAAGTTTCTTCAACATAGTTCGAATTGAATTCATATGAACTATACAAATATTGCCAGTAACAGAACGCAATCAACCACATAACTATTTGTAAATAGAGTGTCTAAAATTCATATGGAGCTGTTAGGTTACCATTATGCGATGTATGATTTTATTTGATGGGCGTGCCGTTTTTTCTCATTTTTCTGTTTCATCTTATCGATTTTTCTCAATATCTGATTAATTGAGATTGTACTTTTCCCAAAACCATGGTGAATAATTTCATAGTCGTATAATAGTTCCATATGGGTATACTGAAAATTATCATAATCTCATTATTGATGATACTATCAATAATATAAAACTGGTGAGATCACCCTTGTCAGAGCTAGACGTGGTCATTCTAATTCCTAATTTGTTGTATCGATTTTTTTCGAAGTTGATGAATTAAAATGTACTCATGCAAACGTTAACACGTTTTCATATACTTCACTACTGAAAAATGATTCACCATATTCATTTTGCTATACTTTGTGATGATCAACTAATATACTGTGGGGTATTGAAGTTCTTTCTCAACTTGCAAATATAGTCACATACATATTACGTACACAAATTGAATTCAATTTGTGATATTCCGATTGTATTGAGATAGTTTGGAGTTACTTTTGAACCGTGACGTCATTTTTATGTTTCTACGTTTCTTTTATGTTTTGGCACGTGACCAGACATTCAAACCAGGAGAGTGGACTACGAGTTAGTAGATGAGTTGTCCGAGAATGAAGCTCACAAAATCAGCTATAACAACTGCATATTAGCGGCCATCTTTATACTATCGCTGTGAGAATAAGATCTACTGCAACCGGAAAACTGAGTGAATTGATGATATGCATTGATGAATTCACTAACATGAATGAAAAAATTCATAAAACATGAATGAAGTCAAGATTTGAGAGAAGTGACGTAATAAGAAGGATAATCACAGTCTGAATAATGTCTAGATTATGATGTTATTGACTTCTTGATGGTGGTTGAACTGAAATACATTAGATTAGCGAAAATATATGGAAACAAAAATTCCATATACCTCAGTGAAAATGTGTGAATAGCATTTTTCGGTATGGGGAGGAAATCCCAATGTTCAAATATTGGCTATTCTAAAGTTCCGTATTTTTTCTCTGTGTCGATATTCAAAGTATAATACCATGAAATATAACAGACATTCTATGCTGAACTTTATTCCACCAATTGAAAGGTTCATTATATTCATTTATTCACAAAAAAATGACAATCACTGACGAATACACCCATGCAGAGATATGAAAGTCATATTGACGTTAAAAATTGTATTTTTTTGTATTTTTTTTTGTATTTTTTCTCTTTTGTCTCCGAGATAGGTGGAAACTAAACTTCTACAATATAGCAGGTTATATATGAGCTACGAATGTGAGTGGTATCCAATACGAATCAACTCATGTTTGTTTATACTGATACTTATGTCTTGATACAACTTGTGTATAAGCCAATACAAGAATAACATTATTGATATATGACAATGAATTTATATAAATTGGTCAATGTATTACTAACTATAGTCTCTTGGGAGTGAGGGAGAAGGCAGCAGCGATCTTTATCATAACTTATATTATTCTCTTCGGAATGAAGTGTTCGAAGTGAACAATGCACGACTCATCATAGTTTAGTTTCAAATTTGATTTCTGAAACTCAATATCCGATACAGTCTGAAGTTGAGATATACAATACAAAGCGTACATGCTGAACATAATTTTGAATTCTACACAAATTCTCGATCTCTTTAGTCTCAATGTAATAAGTTACAAGTAAGAATACCGTTCGAATTTGATTTGTTTGATCGATTCGATATTTTAGAACTTCGATTCGATATAGAATTGAAATATTCGATTCTCGAGTGATTCGATGTCGTAATGACAATCGATAATCGTGAATAACTGGAATGAGAATGAACTGAGTAACCATGAACAATTCTGAAAATCAATTAAATAAGAATAGGTTGATTTCTTGTTGCAACCAGTGTAAAATTTTGTGTATTATTGGAATTAGCACAGTACCATGAAGTTTGTGTCATAATTCATTTCTCATCAATTATCAGAGTTGCAACTTCAACCTCACATACAGCTGATTTGGAGTTTAATTTCACCTGCCCCTTATAGTTAAGATTTCAACTTTCAATTTCGCATTTTCTCCGATTCTTACAGATATATTTTTGAATGATCAAAGTATTGATATATTTAGATCAATATTCGAGAGAAAAATTCAATATCGTCTGGAGATTTCATAGCAAACGGTAGTTCTAGTTGTATAACAGACAATTTCACGACAGTTCATGCTTATACTTTCATAGTCTCATTATAGTCTTCTTATATAGGACTGTCCAGTTCTGATCCAGTCTGGTCTATGATTGAATGACCATGCTTCATAAGTTGCTCAGGTTTATATACCTTTACATCACCAAGTATAATGAAATTGTTATCTTATAAAATCTCAATAAAAACTAACCTCCACATGAAACTACACTCTATCTGCCACCGATCGACCGTCTCCCCTATTCAGTAGCAGTAACGTTTGGCTGTCTCGACCAGACATCTTTATGTTGTAACATATAAGCAGCTGAGTCGAATAAAATTACAGTTTGATGATATATTCATGCCACTTAGAAGAGCTTGAGGTCGACTGAGAAAATTGAAATCTTTGGTAATAACTCCAAAGAAGTGTAACATTGAAATTTCAATGCGATAAACACATAGGCCTATATTTTTTTATACTTTTATTTGATTCAATCATGTGAGTTAGGTGTTGGAAGTTAAGTTGTTGAGTTGCATGTAGCAACATACTGGAATTATACTGTTAGAATACTGTTAAGTTACTAACTCAATAGAATTCTCTTAATTTTTTTTCTTGAATTCTCTGAGAGCGTGTATCTTTTGAATTCTTGCGAGCACATAAAAGAATTAGATCGGAAATTAAAAGAAATTGAAATAAATACATGAATTGAACCATACCCAGAATCATCTGAGGAGCTCATAAGTATAGATTTGTATACAACTATGAAACACCAATAGTATGATCCCACTCTTCAAAAAATCTCATTCAAATCATTCATGATGAATTATTAATTTTGTAAAATTGGAAAAATGAAAAATTCAGTAATTAAAAATTATTTATCAATTTAAAATTGAGAGAATTTTAAATTTTATTCTCCATTATTTTTAAAATTTTCTAATTTTTTTTTCAAATTTTTAAATTTTCATCAATTTTTTTATTTTTATTTTGTTTCTATTCTCATTTCGATCGATAATTATCACTGGAACGTATACATTCAAATTCTGATTGATTTGTTTGAGATTTTATATTCATCAGGGTAAATGCAAGTTTGGTATTCATTCCACCTACCAAATCCGCAAATTTTGAGTTCTCTTTGACAAAAAACAGATCCAAATATGTGTGACATTTCTCGATTCATTTCGATTCAATACTTCGGCATGTAGATTTTGAATCATACATCGTTTGATTGTGATATTTTGAAAAATGTAGTATTTTCTTCGGCTTGATGTGTACGGGATATGTTCATCATAACCGATCTGGTGTTTCCATGCCGATTACACGTGAGAGCAACGAGGTGCAACAATTGGATCACTTTCACTGCGTGCATACTTGCTGGAACTTGTTTCGAATAGAGAACTAGTTTTTCTATAATAAAAACACCACTTATATTGTATAATAATAATAACAACAATTATTATTCTTGTGGACAATTTGTTCAATGCCCGTGACATTTTGATATTGGTAATTAATCACTTTTTCAAACTGAACACTATGAAAGAAGAATATATATAGGAAACATAACGGATAGACTGTGTTGGTGAATATAGAGTAGGTGGTAGTTCAGTGGATGTGTACATGTTTATGATGATGATTAGATTGTGAATAATTGATGAATGAAGGCTGTAAAATGAAAAAGGTGCTATGTTTCACAATTATTGTATAATCGTTGCAAATTAAAAGTCCTAGACCTATTTTATCTTGATGTTGTTGATCTTTATTGATCCAATATTTTAATCATTCTCACACGCAAATCCAGATATGTTGAAGATCGCACTAGTGATGGTTTGATGGTTTATTAGTATTAGTAGTGATTGGAAATATTGGAAGTAGTAGCAGTAGAATGTGGTGGTGGTGGTGGTATTATTAGCCGAAAAAGTATTGATTTTGGGGTACCGTGCCAATTCAGTGAAATCTCGATTCGTTGACTGACTCAAAATGAGGTAAGATAAGTCGACTAATTGGGATTTCGACCAATAGAGATTTCACTGAATTGAAAATTCGATAAAATCTTACCAGTCGATAAATCTTACAAGTCGACAAATTCAACAGCCACGTAAATGGCTAAAAGTCGACGAATTGAGTCGGGATTTTGAATGATATTTCCAGGTCGACGAATTGGGATTCCGATTAATTGAGACGTAGTCGATTTTAATAGTGGTTAGTATTGAGTGAAAAATAAGAGTAATAGTTGCACTCTACTGTGATATGATAGTAGTGGTACTAAGTTCATGAGACAATATGAGTATTTATATCAGTATTTGTAATGGCGATTATATTAATTCTCCTCTTGTAACTCTCTCTCGATAAAAAAATGAATGTATTCATTTGCAGTTTGAGATTTAAATGAAATACGCGTTGAACATACAAGTTGCAATGTGACAGTTTTCACATATTACGTTTGTTACATATGCGTAATGATCTAATATGCAACACAGTTGCTTGTATATATTTGTAGTAGCTGTATCTAGCACAATTTTCTCTTCAGCACTCAAGTTATTTCACTGCATTTTACTGAAATACACTAATTAATTACAGTTATTTTTTCAATCCGAAAAAACAGTTGTTCAATATAATATATATCTGAATGTTATCTCCATATCTTTTACAACATGACTTCGATCAATTAACATATCTTTATAGTTGGAATGAATCAAATGTTTAACGAACAACAATTCATTGAGAATGAGACACAGCAAACATGATTCAATGATATTATCAATCAAGTGAAAAAACAAGTAGATTTTATTCTCATGACGATTTTAAATTATTTCGAAAACATTTCTACAGTGTATTCTTGAACCCTAATGCATAGTTTCCTATTCCGTTATGATTTGAGACAATATGTATACGTTCTCATAGCTACTTAGTCGTGTGTTCATCTAATTTATCAACATTTTTCATTCCGATGGTATGACAGTTCGTAACTGTAGAAATAATGCATGCATATTAGTTTCCAAAAGTATGTACCTTGAACAAGACGTGCATACACATTGCACTGTTGAGATTTCTATCTTTTTCGAGAGTAGATAACAAATAACAACTTGAAATAACAAGCATTTAATAATTCATATTAATTTTCTGCAGCTTCTCACTGCATGTATAACTGATAATACCTGTTCTGGAGTTAGATTTGGCGACTACAATGATGTGAATTTCCGTGGATCAGGATTGAGATTACATTGACATAGTTTCTTCTTCATTAAATACCATCCCTTGGGAACGAATATATATAGTATAGTGAATGCATCGCGATTCAAAAAGTAAATCATCGCGATTTGTATTACTACCGATTTAAGACGACAGATCCTGAGTGCATAAAGAAAAATGAGATAAGTCGTAGTAAACTTATACCGGTCGTTCATAACATACACATTCTGATATACTTATATCCAAAATGAAAAATTTCACAAGTTTCACTGTCATATTGGTATAACTGTTACATTGTTAGAGTAGTATGATTCCTTGGGACAAATTTTACAATAGGGAACGCTCCCTGATCTTCCAAAAAAGATGAATTCTGAAAATTGCGGCGAGATTATGTAATTGACCGAATGTTTCATATCTTTTCATTCGATGGATGACCTTCCACTTCCGTGGATACAATTGACTCAGTGTGGTACAGAAATACAGATCTGAATAATATTCCAAGATCGTATGTGTAATCACTTGGATCGTATAATTTCACAAATATACAACTGAAAAAACTTCTTGCGGTTGGCTTATAGCTAATATTGTAATGTTATGAAGTCCAGGTGGATGATTTTCATGAATATCGCGTCAAACCTGTTAGACAAATCTGTGCAGTCGCGTTAAGGGTACTGGATCCTCACTACGCCTGCTACTTGATATAACGTCCTGAGCCTGCTCCGAGAGACTGTGGATTTTAATTGGTTTTCATTCTCTAGTAGAGCAACATGCCCAGTGGAAAAATAGTCGAAAACATATTACTTTGGCTGTGTTTGAAGAATATAATCATAATCATTTTGAAAATCATATTTTCTTGATCATGATTCCATTTTGAAGACCAAATATTTGTATTTCACGATTTCTCATTTCATGCCATACTCGCACTCATACCCACAACGACACATAATTGTGCCGTTCTCCTCGTTTTTCAAGTCAGTTGATATAACTTACGCATCATTACTGTCCAACTATCCACTGATTAACTTTCATTCGAACAAGAAATCCACATGATCTTAATGAACTGATTAATAAATATATAACTGTCTCATTTTAATGTAAAGATAATATTGTCGGCCATAAACAACATAACATATGGGATAATATGCAACATTCTCAACCTTCAATATGATATAACATGAGTGTTGAAGTCTCGAAACACTAAACTGGCAATACACATAGTTCGAGAAGACGGTCGTTCTGGTCTCGTTTAATGGAATGCTTAAGAACGTTCTGGAGTTGATTTGGTGCCGGAATCAGCCATATTGGAGTAGCTCTAACTGGTAGTTAGCACTGGTTTCCACCATGACTTTACTCGCGCTATTTGGTTTTATTGATCCTCAGAATAAGGCTAACTGGAATCAGTATCTAAATATTCATACTATATAAATATAATATTTTTGATGATAATTCTCGAACGAATTTGAATATAAGAATACCAATATTTAGACGACAGAGATATATTCACTGTTTTCCAAATAATGAGCATCAATTCTCATTATCACTTTTGATTGATATATTCTCATAAGTACACCGTTTTTAAAATACATCTGAATCCCCATAAAAGAAGTATATTATGTGAGCTGAATAGCTTCCCCGTGTAATGAGTTATTAATCGAATCGATGTTATTTTTTTTCTACAAATATGCATTCGAGAATTTTCACCAAAACACCTGGCGGTCATTTCACATCAGAATACAAATATAATTATTGAACCATTCGAGTGTTTTCACCAACAACATGCCATTTCGCTGAATCAACTACTATTGCACTCTTAACACACACCGTCAAAGGTTTATTGATTTATACATCGTTTTCCATAAACAAGATTCCTAGTTACTATAGTTGTACCAACTACATATGAAGGCTTGAACCAATCGTATGATAGTGTTGTGACATAGGGTGGGCAGTCGATCGGATCCTTCATCTCTCGTGTGTACAAATATAGTATTGATCTAGAGCAGGTGAGTTGAACGCACGGCTTGTATTCTCCCATATCAACTATGATTAGCGCCCGGGTGTCTCCACCAGTATATGTGGTTGACGAAGGAAGAAGGGGTTCGGACCCTTGCTCGTTCCTGGTATCTCCTAGGAAGAAGGGATAGAAGATGGAGAAGTAACAACAAGGCTGTGGATACTGAAAAGAGTATAAAATGATCATAACTTTGAGAATAAAGTTACTTATCTCAAGTACTTCACTACAGATATATCATCATGCAGGTCCTGGTGAGTACAGCATTCACTCATTCATCCAATCATTCATTCATTTCATTCATCATTTCATTCATTCATTCATTCATTCATTCATCATTCAAATCATTCCATCATTCATTCGACCAATTATTCCTTTCATTTGAGAAAAATTTGATTTCAATAATTCATTCAGTCTGTGTCCATTGATGTTCAGTATCATACAATTGAATATTATCAATATTTACTTATTTGAAAAGTTATCTCAATTCAATAATAATTCTGCCATTTCAGTAATTTCATGACATTATTGATATCGACAGTCTCTATGATTCGATTTGATCAAAGAATAAATATTTTCATTCATCATTCTACATTTATTCAATCTATCTGTTTGTGGAAAAGTAAGGAATCGTAGATTTGAGATCCATCTAGCTAACGAAAAAACAGCTATTATCATTAATCAGAGTGACATGACCCTAATAGTTATCTCATGTCACCCATTCAATACTTCTTGAGTCGTACGCTGAATCAAAATTTTCAGACACTCGAAAATAATACATACTTCAAAATGTCACTTCAAATATACACCACTACGAAATTGCACTTTATGCAATTGAATGGAACAGCAACGATCCGATGAAATATAATTTCGCGATGATCAGTGGAATAAACAATATCATTCAAAATTTTTAAATTTAATAAGTTGACATTTCTATGAAAAATTTGTACTTGCATTCAATGAAGAGAAAATTGAGATCCTGGAAAAAATCAAAATTCCAATCACCAAATCAAATTGTTTTCTATGAATATATATCTAGTATCTGATTTGTTTCTATATTGATGATACAAACGATAGAATAATTTAATTGGCATTAATATATTACTGAATGTCTGTGTTTTTGGAGAGCTAAATTGTTCATATCAAGTTGGTTGATATAATGTGTCGAATCGAGTGTAGTCAACCCAAAAAGCATCAGGTGACAAAGTTTGTTCTGATTTTTTCTTCAGATCTTCGCCTCTCTGCTGCTGGCCGCCAACGCCGCCCCCGGATACCTTCCATCCGTGAGCAGCAGCAGCTACACCTCCCAAACCGTCCACGCCGCCCCCCAAGTACAGCTCGTCCAAGCCGCTCCCCAGATCAAATACATCCAATCCGCTCCTCAAGTCCAATACGTCCAAGCCGCTCCCCAAATCAAATACGTTCAAGCCGCCCCTCAAGTCCAATATGTCCAAGCCGCCCCTCAAGTGAAATACGTCCAGGCTGCTCCCCAAATCGTTCAACAGGTAAGCATATCATTCGACTATTATCAGCAATTGTCAGCATTTCCATTAGCAATCAGAATTCATTATTACTTATTGATTATCAGCATATAAGTTTCTATACTTATCAGACCAGATACATCTCATAATTTCACTGAAAGAAATTAAGAAATAGGAAAGCGGATGATCTGATCGAAAAATTGCCCGAAATAAAATCATGAGAACGTCTTTGCAAAACAGCTTCCGTACAATTTTCTTCTATGAATGTCGTTTCCATTATTCGACTTTTGTTCGTTTCGAATATAACGAAATGTCGGCTAAAGTGAAAATTGGGGATGCTAAGACGAAGGAGATACAATCCATTGGGAGTATGAAATTGTGGGTAAATATATATATATAGAATCTCATTTGAACCCATTTAACCAATCGTAGTCATTTGATGAAGAAAAGGTTTTCTATTGGTTAATTCTTAATGCTCGAACACACTCTGACCATTACTGGAGCTGTGAATCTAAAACATAAATTTGGGTGGTTCCTTTGAGTTTTGTTTGAGGCGCCATGTTCACCTTGTGACTTATCTGTTCAGGTTGTCCACGCTGCACCTGCTGTCAAGGTCATCCAAGCCGCCCCTCAAGTCCAATACGTTCAAGCCGCCCCTCAAATCAAATACGTGCAGGCCGCCCCTCAAGTTCAGTACGTGCAGGCCGCCCCTCAGCTGATCCAGAAGACAGTGCTGCCCGCCGCCACCTCATACGCCCAGACCACCTCCGTCCACGTCAAACACCCACAGGTTCGTGGCGGGTTTGATTCCAGAGATATACAAATATTTTGAACATTTTTGTTACGTAAGATCCTCATCAAGTCATACCCAAGTGTACGTCAGATATGCGATCTCTATATCCATTCAAACACATGTACCGATGTACGTTTAATGACTTAATATACCATTGAATAAATTGGTGAAAGTTTCATACGACTTCTCCGAACCTAATATGTCAATGAATAAATTGTTGTTGGGTTGCTATGAATATGATTATTAATCCATTCATTCCAAATAATTTTATCACGATTGAAGTATGTCAAGAAATTATATCTCAAAACACACAGTTAAACTCTATTATTCCTGTCAATTCCACATTGACTGTCAAATTCTAGTAACTCTATTATTCAAATGAATATTCTCGGGAGATTTCGATTTTTTCTCTTGTGAGGATTGGCCATGATGGGGATTTCTTCATCTTGTCGTAATGTGTTAATGAAACACTCGAGAGCAAAACAGTTTCAATCAAATATGTATTTTAGTCAAGTCTCAATTGAATGCACACGTACTAATTTCTCATCTGTGTTCTCAAATGTTCTCTCATCAATTAGATATTATTCATAATTGTATCCATCATTCACATTATCCTCCAGGTCGTTAAGGTTGCTGCTGCCCAGGTACACTACGCCGAACCCCAGATCCGTTACGCCGCCGCTGCCCCCACCCTCACCGTCGCCCACGCTGCCCCCCTTCAAATTGCCCACGCTCAGGTCGAGGTTGCTCACGCCGTACCTCAGATCCGTTATGCCGCTGCCGCCCCCAGCTACAGCGTCTCTCACGCCGCCCCCGCATGGGGAGTCAGCTCTGACCCATGGGCAGTCAATGCCAACCCCTGGGCCAACAAGTGGTAAACTGCTCTATGGTAAGATATGCGGCAAACTGTTCAAGAGAGTCATTTCAGAAAATCACTACTTTTGTGATACATTTGGCATGGTATAGACGTATCGTACGTTATTCTAGTATTACACAGGGAGTCATACTTTCAAATTTACATGAAATATTCAACATTTTCAACATAACTTTACATGAACATAAACTTCAACATACTTTTGATCAACAGAGATCAAGATTGGATGAAATGAATATATCGAAGATTTTTCAATTTCGGTTTTTCCTATGAATTTCAAGACCTAGATAATCGATGCAGTTTTTCATCGATCGAAAATTTAATCATCATATATTGAAATATGATCACATATCTGTAGTTAATTTTCAATATTTCTGAAATTTGAAATAATATTTCTAATTCAACATGTCATTGCAATTTCTATTTATCACCATGATAACAATTGACACAGTTTTCTCATCATTTTTATGATTCCAGTATCGATAAATGATCATTTACAATATTTCAATGATTGACTGATATGTGTGAAATGTATTGTGGAACGTACACGATTTTCCATACTTTGAAAAATGGAAATAAACATAATGACGCATTGCAGCTGCAAATTGCTGCATTTTAATTACTCTGGTCTGTTTCACAATCACACACTTGAAGTAATTCATGAATTGTTTGTCGAGTGTAATGTGGAATTCATTCATGTAGTATCAAATTTTAATATAACAAAGTCAAGATAAATTGTTTTCACATTGGATTTTCCGTAGATATTTATATGAACCCCTATCGTATTACATGATGTTTGCATATAACTTAATTTGTTTTCGAGGTGAGATTGATTCAACTGAAACGTGAAAATGAATATTACACAGTAATATTTTTTTGTCATCATAGCTCAAGTTACACAAACTCTCATCAGTCAGATTATTTCAATGGAGTATCACAGAATATAATTTCATAAATTTGTTCGAGAATATTGAATTCCCGTATCCAATGTTAATATCGACTGATTATCGATTGTGATAGGTGTTGCACTCTATTTAATAACACTGTTTTTTCTGCTTTCAGCTAGAACCAATATGAGTGAATCAAGAAACGATGACGTCATCTCCATTACCAACATGATAATCAGATAAATACAACGTAATACAGCATTATTTATATTCGTTGATTATATTCTTTGTTCATATCTCATGTCATTATTCATTGTTGATATTTATTGTTTATATTTGATGTATATATTGAATGTATATGTTTATTGTTTGTATTTATAATTCAAGAGCATTGGTCATGCAGTGCTAGAATCTATTAAACATCATTGAGTAATATATTAAACTCGAATACGTTTTTGATATTATTAAGAATCCATATTCATATTCCATATTTATGACTATTTATGACTATTCATGTGTATTGATCATATAGTCAGTGAGTGCATTGTTTTGGATATTTATTGAATAAAATGGAAACACATGACCTGAAATAAATTGGAATGTATACGCTTTACTTTTCTGTAGAATATTCATACTCACAACTTTTCAGTAACCAGAGAACGATAAACCTGAAAATCACTCATCATATGCGATACGATTCAATAGTTTCATGGAAAATGGTATAATTTAACATATTCACATATTCCACTAAATGAATTGCAAATTGTAAATTTCAATTGAATCTCCTTCCATATCATCCGCTTATTTCAATTATAAGTCACATGCATAGTGGTGATCAAAATGATAATACAATAACAATATATGAACATACGGACTATTCAATATGATAGATTATGTGAAAATGACACAACCAGTGGAATGTGTATTTTTAAAAAGTTTGGAGTGTATATATATATATATATATATATATATATATATATATATATATATATATATATATATATATATATATATATATATATAAATATATATATATAATTCAAGAGATTTCAAATTTCAATGAAATATATATATATATATATATATCCTTCCTCATAGCTCATGCGATTATGATTTCATTAAGCAAACAATGATCATATCAGACATAGTCACTGAATTCGCCATTTTTATGCAGCTTGATGTACCATAATATTTTCATCTCCTAACATTGGGGATATTTCCTTTCCCAACTGAAAACTCTTGTGATAATGTTGGATACAATATAATGTCAATATTGATCTAATTATTCTCGAAAGACATCTCATAGGCTCATTATTTCCCAAGAAAACATGAAATCCAGCTCAAGTAATTGTGAAAAAAACAATTACGTCGGAAAATTAGGTCCTTAGCAAAATAAGGACTAGTATGTAGAATAAACTGTCACCGGACCAATGGTCCGTCCAAAGCTGATGTTTGGATAATAAATAACAAATAATAATGAACGTTCAAATTAGTTGGATGGACGCCTCAATTTCACCGACCTGTGCAAAATTAAAGTTTCATCTCGCGCGCCACAGGAAAAACGAAAGCACACATCTTGTTGTCACATGACATACAAATGTATCATCACCTATCTTGATACCGTCGAGTTTCAAGGCGTAATCGGTTGCATCGCTTCTGAGAAAAATAATTCCAAATTGTTGAAAAGATCCACAGGAACGATCCAAAGGAGAAAATGTGGGAAATATATTTTCTCCGAAAAGGCTCAATATTTTCACGAGCTCGAACACGAAAATGATACTCATTGAACGCATTACATGATATTTTCTCCCATCATATTTCAATATGATATAAGTATGATCGATGTTATTTTGTTCAATAATAATAATTTTTGAAAAATACGGAGTTTTACATACATTAAAGTCTAACACCCGTTTGGTCAGCAGAGTCAAAAAGTAATTTTGAAATTAATTCTACATTGGGGAAATTTGAGTAAAGTTTTGTTGAACATGTGTTGTCTTGAATTAAAATCACATCAGAAACACTGTCATATTTTTTGGCCAAAGTTACAGCGCTTTAATGAAATATTAAGTTGCTATTTTGACTTCATTTTAGTGAAAAATCAACTATTTTTCCTCTTAAAATGAGTGTGATTCATAAATGAGAACGGGTACCTATATTTATTTCTGCATAATTCTATTCTTAACATCTTCATCTACAATGAAACAAGTTTTTTGATTGAATGTCATTCCTTTTAGTATATTTTAATGATCTGTTGAATAATAAAAACGCATACAATTTGAAGGTTGTGTGTTAAATGATAGGGAAACATCCAGTATTTGAATTGATATATCTCAAAATTTATCCCGGTTAGCCTATCATCTGTTTTGATATTATTATCGAGCACATCAAAACGAATCGACTGACAAAAAATCATATTTTTTTCATGACCATGAGGTAATGGAGGTTAGACCTTAAATGGGCCGTTTTTCAGTTTTCAGAAACCTGAAATCAAAGGTAATTGTTCAAGTTGGTACTTCAGAATTGATATAATATGAATTGATATAATTCATAGAATAAAGAGACAATATCAGTCAAAAGCACCGAGCTGGTTGTCTCGGTGGTTCAGTCCCTTACTTGACTTCATTCCTAATCATATCAGTAGTAGATATCGGGATTAAAAGTAACTATCATTCTAAACCGGAAGACCGGATGTTGGTTAGTATGGCCAATATCATGAATGTTATGATATATCTATAGATCGGATATTTTTGATGAAAAAAATTTCGAAATCTACAGACGTTGGATTATAAACAATTCAGTCTCATTCAACTATTCTGATTCTTTATTCAGCTCTAATCAATTCACGACTTTGAATATGGGTTTCCTATCAATCGGCTGGTAAGATTTATAGCATTCGTGGTTACTTAGAGATATCATAATTATTACTGACCATCACTTTCATGAAATGGAAATGGTGATGGTCAGCCAAGAATGGATGTTTGAATTTCACCTCCATCAACAGCCCACTTTTTTGGAAGTTTTTTTTTGTGCCGCCAAAGAGCAATGAAACGAAAGTGGTGAAGTCGGGCCATAGTATGTTGATTATATTATTCGGTACCTGATAAATATAGATTTTTCAGATACGAAATTGGGTTCTTGGGAGTACAAATGAGCGAATGATTGTTGAATGGTGTTTACAAAAAGTCATACTTTACTCTAGTTTCTATGACAGTGCCTGAATGAGTCACGGAGGCGGCTGATGAATTGCTCATTCTATCCAAAAGAGATCACAGTTTTTCTTCCCTGAATAATAATGATGATAATCATATAAAAATCTACAATCATATGTATCATTGATGTGTTAGAATTCAACGAAACAAGTTTTTTCTATCAAAATTCAAGTCCTTGTCACGAATTGTTTTGAAATGTTCCCAATTTTGAGTAGGGAATAGGAAGAAGATAGCATTTTATAATTTCAGGCTAATTTTTCTCTGGAATATGAAGAATGGGAAAATATAATCATGAAATCTTTATACATTCAAACCTCGACTTATTTTTCCAACTGAGGGCTGGGAATGAATTAAACGGTCTAACTAATCCATTTTCAGTCTCTATCAGGAAGCAGTGATTCTGAATCAAGTTTTTGATGTTACTGAAAAAGTTTCCAAAATTCGATCTTATAAATCTTTCAAAAAACCAGAGATAAGAAAATGAACAAGTTATTCATTTCTAAACGTATATAATCACCATCCAATGGCATGTGCCACATTTTCTAGTTTGGAAAAATTGGACAATTCACATCTACATAAGTTGATTCGGAGATCATTATCTTCTGAAAACATCCAACAGTACCTCAGATATGTACACCAGAATGCTTTACTGTACCAAATAAGTTCACTCATTTTAAATAAATCCTTTCAATTACCAAGCCGCTCGCGTTCACGTCTGCAAAAAATAACCATGCTACGTGATACACTCTTAATTGACTGATTAACATACATAAAGGTATCGATTCATCGCAAAGATGGCTTTTTATCCGAAGAACAACATATCATACCGTACACGAACACGATTTAATTCATCGTTTCACAGATCTAGATGGAATATTCCACGTACTGCTCCAGATCCGATAAAAGACCCTCGCTCGTTCGTCGCACGGCTGTTTCGAGTGCCAGGTAAAACTGTTTAATAGTATACAAAACAAACAAATTGAGCAAATTCATGGAATAAAGTTCGTCATTTTCATAGGATACCATAATTATGAAATATTAAACCCTAAAGAGCAGGAAAGCGTTGTAGATGAACTCAATCGTTCTCGTATTCAAATTCTCACCGATTTCATATCGTATACTTGATTTGAGTTCTGTATGGGCCTAAATCTTGATAATTCATCCTAAAACAAAATGAACCGAGCATAAATGTGATTTGAAAACTGTGGTCGTGAGAGCTCACGCCGTAAGAGTTTGCAAAACCCTTATGGGATTTTTGTGCTACAACATATAGGGAAAACAGATCTAGATTGATCGTCCGATTGGATCGCGTCCCAAATTAAGTACGGATAAATAATAACGAATATGTATTTATTGGCGTGAACCGAAGAGAGTATATAGAGAGAATTTTGAACTCTTCGGAGAGAATTATGGTCTATTCATTTAGCGAAGTATCAGATACCGAGTTATTCTTCTGAAAGATATGCGCTATCAGAATTATAATACACAGAAACGCGTAAATCTTCGATATACCTTGGAATGTATATCACCGAAAATGATCGGTTTTCAGGGTGTACAGCTGAAAAATACATGATATCTTCGAGAAGTCTATGACATGAGTTGAAAATGTATAATTTTTATGAATATACCAATGTATATTAAATCGGAATTATTGTTTCTGTTGTGATGAAATATTCATATTTCACACCGTTCGATAGAAATCACCAAACGAACGATATTCCGCCAAATCGCCGCCCATAACGTAGGTCCGGTGGCGATGGCCCATTCCCACGCGATTCATATGAAGTGAATCTAATTCGATCTCACGGAAAAATGCATAAAGTGAATATGAGTAATCTGCCAGTTCATACCTATGTGGATCCAAAATAAGAATCCTAATATGTCACAAGGTACTAATTAGAAAACATGAAATTCAAAAACTGCTTCAACTGCCAGGCATGTTGCATGCATTCGGTCAGTATCAACGTTTTATTGGAATTATTTTTGAAATTATTATTTTTCATCTATTTTGAAATTGTATAAGCAGTTGTGAGAGTGTGAACACAAAAATGTACACGTGTACAATTGTTCAAATTATTCTGTTCCATTCTCGAGGAAAATTATTGAATCAATTTACAAAATGTCTGTTCTTCATTAGTAGATTATGCGATCAGTTGATGTGATTATGTATCAAATTTGAGTCCTATGGATCCATATTAGAATCTCATCTCGATGATGAGAAGTATAGGACTTGAACAGTTTCACAATACATACAGTCATATCGATCTGTGAGCGATTCACAATAAAAATGTCATGATATTGTGTTTGATTTTAATTGACATTTCCCCTCTAAATCATAGTACAACCAATTCTCACCTTTAAAAACACAGATCCAGCTTCAACAGAATAAATTCCATGAAAAAGAAAGAGAAAATCAACTTTTTTTCTCTCTGAATGACCACAAAAAAAACATAGATGTAAAATACTATCCCATTCCAGTTTTAATGAACTGAAGGGATCCAATTTGAATTATACAATTTCATTTTTGATGCTGTACGTAAAATTATTCCATTTATGGTGAGATATACCTTTCAGGCTGATATTCACAATCATATTCAGAGCTCTGTCAAATGTCATTATCATTATATCGATATGAATATGAATATATAATTTCATGAAGTTTATATGCGCTCTCATTTTTCGAATTCAATAACCCGGAATTTAACTCAACATTTCAACTAATATTAGATTTTATTCGATATGAACATGAATATAATACTTTTGATTAACCGATCCGATGGAAATGAAAATTCAGTTGTGAACTATTTCAAAAATGCGAATAAGTCATTCAAAAAGAGAGAATGAGATGATAAACTATAGGAAGGTTGAATTCAGCTATACGTTGACTTTAAGAGAGGCTTCACGCTTCTTCGATTTTATTATACTAATTATAATTGCACAACTGCTTGATTGTTGTTCTGTGAACAACACAAAGACTATCTTGAATCTGCTCAGCTGTAGTTGGGTTCTCCATAAATCATAAGTCTCTGTCAACATCGTATATTCACCAACCGCTCAGTCGAACCCCCAAATCCCATGACTCTTGTTGGGGATCGTCAAAAGTACGATATACGTCATCATCGGCCTTACCTAACCCATCTAACCTCACAGTCAATCTCAGCTCAGATGTAATATAGTTGTTTTAATTATATTTCCGTTCAATAAATGACCATAATAGTATAATTGAAAGTGGTAGTCAGCTGTTGAGACCCCAGATCGACATGGGAGTGGCGGGTGTGCCGGATGAAGAAGGGATAGAAGATGGAGGAGTAAGAGCAAGGCTGTGGAAACTGAAAGGGTATAAAATGATCATAAGTTTGAGAATAAAGTTACTTATCTCGAGTACTTCACTACAGATATATCATCATGCAGGTCCTGGTGAGTACAGCATTCTCTCATTCATTAATTCATTTATTCAATCATTCATTCATTTGATGAATTGATATATCACTCATTCAAAAGCTTGCTCTCGTCATCTTCTTCATTATAATTCACTCCTGTCACCATTTAGAGTATATTGTTTCGTCCACTACGTTCAATATTCATCATCATAATTCAAGTAATTACAGATCTCATGAAAAAGTTGACTTGTCCTAGTTGAAACTTGAATGAAGTACTGATTAGAATTAGTTAATTGAGTTAGTTAATTCGAATACGCATTCTGGTAGCTGATTTGAGAGCTTGGTAAAATTCAGAATTGGTTCCTATCAACATCGAATACCTGACGTGAACCCATTGTTATCCAATTGATACTGAGGATGAAAATTGTGATAGGCTTTTTTGAACGGGGCATCACTAAGGGCGATATAACCCCCCCCCCCTCAATAATAGTTAGATACATTCAAATCATCGAATGATATAAAAGGTCAATACTGAAATTTATAATTGTGGTTGAACTATGATCATCATGATCACCTAGAACCTAGGTCATGATCGATCAAATTTCATGATTCAATATAATTCGGATATTCATTTGTTGATGTTTCCAATAGGCTTCTGTCAAGTGACGTCACTCATTGTTGATAGAGACATACAACAATGCCTACCAAATTAAATTAACCAATCACAATCTATGATAGTCTACCAGTTTGCTGGATTGTTGAAGTAACGATTATTGGTCATTTTTTGATTGATATACGCCTTTGACTCGTTCATCAAAATAATTCCACCATCAATTCATTTCTGATGGAGGACATTACAAAAGCGCATATGCACTGCAACGAAACACAACACAGTAATTTTCTTTGTTGCCTTCACAGATCTTCGCTTCTATGCTCGTGGCTGTTGCCCAAGCTGGTTACATTGCCGCTCCCTCTGCCAGCAGCTACTCTTCGCAGACGCTCCACGCCGCCCCCCAGGTTCAATACGTCCAAGCCGCCCCTCAAGTTAAATACGTCCAAGCCGCCCCTCAAGTCCAATATGTCCAAGCCGCTCCCCAAATCAAATACGTCCAAGCTGCTCCCCAAATCAAATACGTCCAAGCCGCCCCTCAAGTCCAATACGTCCAAGCCGCCCCTCAAGTTAAATACGTGCAGGCCGCCCCTCAAGTCCAGTACGTGCAGGCCGCCCCTCAGCTGATCCAGAAGACAGTGCTGCCCGCCGCTACCTCCTACGCCCAGACCACCTCCGTCCACGTCAAACACCCACAGGTGAGAATAATTATAACATTGAGACCACGGAAGGAGATATGGGCAGCAGAAAGAAGAATTATTGTCATTCATTGTATTTAGTCAGACGCAGTATCATAATTGTGAACACTCTGGTTTCAACGCGATGTTATACACAACGGTTCCTGCGTCGCTGATCGTAAATGTCTTCCTGAAAAATCAGAGTCTGTATTTATATATATATATATATATATATATATATATATATATATATATATATATATATATATATATATATATATATATACTTCTGTTCAGTTGATCGACAATCTCTTTTCCGTGGATGCTAGTATACTTGTAGTTCTTCGAAGTATATATATATATATATATATACATCTCTTGATCGACAATCTTTTTTTCCGAGGATGCTAGTATACTCGCAGGTCTTCGAAGTATATATATATATATATATATATATATATATATATATATATATATATATATATATATATATATATATATATATATATATTTGCAATCATATAGCTATATAATTATAGTTATCGACTTTCTCGTTCTCACGATCTATTGACCTCAACTGTGATTTATCGCAGACTGCTGAATCGCAGATGTATTAAGACATATACATGCGTCTTCTGTCTCATTCGTGATAGTTCGAATATCATTCACCATCATAAAACAATGTATATATACATTTTCACCTAAAATTATGAATGTATCATTGAAAACTATCAATATGTACCATGTATAATATATCACTCTCTGAACGTCCAGGTCGTTAAGGTCGCCGCTGCCCAGGTACACTATGCCGCCCCCGAGGTTCACTACGCTGCCGCCCCCGCTCTTACTGTCTCCCACGCCGCCCCCGTCCATGTTGATAACTCATGGGGAGTCGAGTCCAACCCTTGGGCTAACAAACAGTGGTAATCAGCTGGTAAGATGTAACATTATTTCTCAATGCACGAATTGAATCCGGGCCCTTATTCTGTAACTCCTAACGAAATGAAAGCGTCACGAAAGTGCCAGAGTCAATGTGATGAATAATGCTGATGAATGCGGAATTGTCTGGAAAAATGACGAGGGGACGTTGTTCCAGATTCAGAGTTATATAATAATGTCCCTGAGCTCAATTATGATTCATTATGTGAGTCAAGTTTTGAAGCATGATTTGTGAATAAAATACTTTCTGTTGACTTGCACTCGTTTTATTACTATGAAATATTTCAACAATCCGGAATATTCAAGAACAGAAATTGATGTGATGGAAGTTTGAACTTATTTCACTTTACATATTTGCTTGTTCCGTTTCTTATCGAAATCAATTCAATTTGAATGTGCCAGATAAAGTTTCCCACATTATTCTGTAATGATCTCTTCATAATAGTTATCCAACTTTTACTCGACCCAAAAACCATTATAGAATTATTATTATTCCAATTATGGAAAACTATATTATGTCTCATTAGAAATTTCTTGGTGATAAGTGGAACCTTCTTGTGTCTACCAACGTTGCAGCATGTAATTTGGTTTCATCACAGATGAAAAACAACTCCCATCATTATAATAACTTGAAATAGAACACATTTATCAAAGTAAAAAGCTGGGTGTGAACTTGGATTTCTGAGAAATACAATTCATCCGGAATGAATGACACAAATACATAGGGACGTTTTTGTGAAGAAGTTCAAAGAACAAAATAATAACACTGCGAATGTGATTATTCCAAGATGTATTCTCAAGAATAATGTTTGTTTGTTTCCATCATATAATCTCATCGCTTTGTATCATTTTTTCAGCCTCCCTCTACGTTTAATATCTCAATAATGATCAAAGAATATGACAATATCATTCACACTGAGACACTCCAAATTCTGTGGAAGTGATTTGTCATCATGATTGGAAACATTCTATTGAAATAATGTGAAACGATGTTGAACAAAAGTATTCTAAGAAATCATTTCAATACACTGCTAAAAAATGTATGGCTCATTCATATATATTTTCAATCAGTTTTTAGAGAACAAATTAATTTCGAGAGAAAAATCACATATTCTGAAATTGTAGTTTGTTACAATACAATCAAGTTTTGAGCCATCCCAACTGAATCACTTCTTCATTAGGCTTTCATTGTTGTGCGATCAGGGCAGGTGAGCAAGATACGGAAATTTGAAGTATTTTATTCCAGTTAATTTTCCACATCATTGAATTATTTTCATTGAATTCGCTTTCACATAATTTATATTCTGATTATTTAGAGCTCAAATACGTAATCTGATATTAAATACATCCATTCATCATTCAATACATTCATTCATTGAATGATGAATCGACTTGTTATGATTCAATCTTCAGTTACGATGAAATTGAAAGTTCACATTAGTTTTTTGATTTGTTTTGTTTGTATGGTATTGAATTGTGTTCATACAATCTGACCCTCTACTGAGAATTTTGGATACATATACAGAACAGAGCATATTTTCAATCAAGTTTAATGATTCACTGCCATCTGGATTATTCCGAGTAAAACTTTTGGTTCAAGATGATTCTTTTCCATTCTTCAAAATACAATGAATATGGTTTCTCTGTTTGCAGCTTGAAGTACCAATCCATAATCAGCAATGACATCACCACGCACGTGTACCAACACACATCTGAATGAATACTATATTATTACTCCTCCGTTTGAATTGATTGTTCATATTATTTATTGTGTGAATGTTAATGTTTGAAATGTGTAATAAATAAGTATTTGATACTATACTCTTTAATTTCTCATTTAATTCAATCCTCTCTTTCCCATATGATATTTCATGAATATTCCAGGCTATTTTTTATTCTTGACAAAAACTTGTGATGAATATTCCTCCGATCAACAATCATTGGAAGTTTGTCACCGTTGGGCGTGGATTCGATTCCCTCATAATACATTGGTCTTTAGGGAAGTTATTTTACTTGGGCCCGGTATTATCAACGTGAGAGTAGCTCCAACTGGCACATAAAAGTTGTTATCACCATGGTTACCTGGGATATTTGTTTTCACCAACTGTCAGATAACTGCTAACTGGACTTGGTAATACCAGGCCTTATTATCATATCTTCATGGTTTTATCATCACCTGCTCTTTCGTACCCCCTTATAACCTAGTTGATGGTCAGCTAGTTTTGAAAGCGAACAATAATCAATCAATTGAGTACCAGGTCATTATATTTGTTACAATCTCTGATACTAGGATGTGTTGGGAGAAATATCACTTTCAATTCCATAATTATTGGAATGAATAATCGAGGAGGAAAGATCTTCCAATTTTTAAATAATTCATGAAACGTATCAAAATAAGGTTCAATGCAATATCATATGGATAACTCTATGTTCCATAACCTTTCAATTGATTGTATCATTGTTTGTTTGCGTACTATATATTGAGGTCAGAACAGTCGATGCAAATTCATTCACCGTGCGAGTCTCTAAGATGATACATCATTATTTCTTACAACGTTCCACACATTTTCCTCTTCATCATCATTCATAAAATTCGTGAGATTATAGATGATTATAGATTCGTGAGATTATCAGTGGGTTGATAATTGATTGTCAATACCACAGTTTGTAGAACGAGGCGCTTTGAGCTAGAGGCCCGATAGCATAGGCTGATGGGAAAGTCAATATTCAATTGGATTATGAATGAATAATAAGTCGATAAAAATAGTTATAACAAGAAATAAGGTGTAAATGATGACGTGATTATGACGAGTTGAATGGAGTTCAACATGACTGTCAGTGCAGATGGTTGAAATAACGAAAATAATATAATGAATATACTTGATCGAGAATCAAATCATTCTGTTATCATTTCTGTGATTTGTGTGATTATCAGAAGAAGTGATTGAATAAGTGATTGATAACCTCAGTATTTATCGCTGGACTGGTATTATTGATTTGAATCCAATTTCATATTCAGGAGTCACCTCTCGGGCAGTATCACCTGAATTAGTGTCATACTTTCTATTCAGTCACAAAATTGCGTATTTGAGATCTGAGGCTCACAATTATTGTCGTTCGCGTGAAAAATGAGTCGATAAAGAAGAGTATGTGGATAAGTTATTCTTCGTATGATTGACAGAAATGTCTTATCGATAACAGTGATGGATACTCTCACTTAGTATGATCCAACTCGTGGCGCTCAAAGTTGAAATAGTTGGTTGGGCATCTATTGCCCGAATGCTCATCAAAAAAGCTTTGATAACCTGAAGATACGAACATTTAACACTTTGCTCGGTTCAAAGAGGTAATTTTTTCGTTGAGATTATATGATTGGTTTTAAAATGACATCACAAGAAATTATTTTCATTCGGGTATAATTTGTATTATTTCACCCAGTTGATGAGAAATGAACATTTTATACGGACCTGAATAAGTCAATATTTATATTTGAGTTTGGTTTGAAACATGTTTATATTCATTTCAGTTTAAATGAATACAAAATATTATCCCAGTCATAATTTAATTACTTCATATCAAATGCAGGTGGACGCGTGGAATTCGATTTTTCATTATTAAAATAACTATTTTTTCATATTCAATCATATGCGAAGAATCTGGTATCAACTTAATGAATAATTTGCTACGAAACTCAAAGAATGATCATTTTTTCACAATGTATATTTAATGATCATATTTAATGGCAGGAATTTATAATTAATCAATGCTTCGACTATGACGTATAGAGCAGATATGTCTCACCTCAAAATAAAAGAATTGCTTTTCCTTGCTAAATGTAATTTGCTTCATCATTCCAACTGATGGTATTTCTGGACGTGTTTCTTTACCAAGGTTCATATTTCACTTGTTGACATACTGTTGAATAAGTGTTGCCGTGGATAGTTGGGGCAACCTATTTCATCATAATTCAAAGAAGGTGACCCAACTCGGGTCTTGAAAGTGAAATATTCCCGGGGTCAGAATCTGGGTCCATTGTCCCGATTGCCTGTGGCTCAACTATCGCTTTTATATTGAAGCATTTAGAACAAAAATGCTCAACAATGCTATCCACGGCCCAGTAGATTATGAGAATCATATATTTTTTTAGTTCAACAATGCCACTGGTACCGTAGCCACTCTTATCTACATCTAGTTCACAAGTGGATCCGCTAAATCGCGACAGGCATTCGGGACGATTGGCTCTCTGAAATGACCGCAAGAAACCACAAATGCCTTTCATGTTATCAGTATGGCAGTTGGAGCACCTTCTTTATATTATGATAAAATAGGTTGGTATCACTACATCGTGGTTAGAGGTTGTGACGGAGAGGTTGTATCTGTTATGATGCAGGGTATAGAATAACCAATATTCATTGACAACAATCAGAACTCAGTCGACTTTACACTCACACACCTAGCTGCTGTGTGACATTGACCTCATATGAGCAATGAAGTCGATCGAATAGTTTCGTTTCATTGCAACCAACACGCAAGCACTTCGGTTGTGACGTAATACAGATGAGTGACAGATGAGCATTCGATGTTCGAACAGATTCCATTACAACTTGGATTAACGAAATGTCTTATATTGGCAAATTGACAATTCAAGGGAATTATCATGGCCCGTGCACAACCGATATATATACATGACCATTATTATTATTAAGATCCTTGTTTTGTTTTGTTTTATGTTTGATGACTCACTAGTTTAACTTATTTCTTTATTTTCTTCTGCGTAACTTCTTTCAGGCAATCCGAACACAAGAGTTCCTCTCTCATGCAGGTTTCTTGTGAAATTTAATTTGCGAAAAAACAATTGAAAAATGTATGTATATATAATGTTCAAAGACAAGAATAAAATTATTCGAAAAAGAAATGAAATGACATGAGATGACTCTATCAGCATGGTTCACTAGATGATATTTCAATGAATTTGTCATACTTTTAGTTCAAATAACTGATCGATACATTCCAAATCATTTCAATCAACTCACATGTGGAACTATAATATATAACACTACAATGAATAAGTGACCGATAATGAGATATAATTCAATGAGTTTAGGGTGATTATGTTTTCAAAATCAGTGATAAGATCTATTCATTACTGTATTTTACATTGACGTTGAGATGCAATCAGTTTCACAATATAACACCTCGATAAAAAACCACGAGAATCTATGTTCACATGTTTCCATTCATACTTGAATATCACAAATGCATTTTTTGACAATGAGAATATTCAATTCAGTGTTAAAAGCCACTCCATCAACTCCATCATGTATTGTCATTATTCAATACATTCACGTAGCTGATTACAATATCACTCTTTCATAATGTTCACTTCATTCATATATGGCAGTATACTTGCCTTACCTACCCGTGTACAGCAACATGTGATTAGAAGTGGAGAATTCAGCTGTAAAACCCGGCTTGAAGGATTAAAAACGAACACTCATGAGATAATTGATTGGTCATTCAAATCAGGTGCTGGTAAAAGCGAAGCCATCTCATTGACTTCTTAGAACTGTGCAATTTGTTGTTGTGAATCAGCCCTTATGATAACTGATGTAAACTTTGTGGAGATAATATATCAAGCTGGGCTCTTTTATCATGTGTATGAAAGTAAAAGTAGAAGCATTCAGAATACAATTTCAAGATAGAGTTGGGAAAAAATCAGGAAGAGTGGTTTCAAAACGATGAAACGTAATATGAACAAAAATGTTTTTCTCTCAACATTTAAAAAAAAAAACATTTTTCACCACCCCATTTTTGAGATTTCATCAATGGAGTCACTCTACTCATAAAAAAGAACCAGACTCAAACATCAGAATGAAATGTTGTGGCTCATGTTATTTCTCTAAAAGAAACGACCTTCTATCGATAAACTTCAAAGTATTCACTCCAATTATCTACCGATGAAACTCACTCCCTCTCCCCTCTGAAATGAAAATGCATACAGAAATGAAAAAACTTACCATAAATATTCTGGATTTTCTCACACCAGAATCTTAGGAGTGCATATAAAACTCGACTTGATGCAATATCAGTTTTCAGGTGATAACTATTGAACAAAAATCTCAAGATAGTACAAATGAAAACAATTCAAAATACATCGCCTAATTTTCACAATTATAGAGTTTAAAAAAATACATCATATAGGTGGTTACCTGTGCAAATTTCGAAATCGAAGGTTGATAATTTTTTTTCATTCAGTTTTCAGTACCGAACATATCTGTGTTTTGATATCTCATACCGTTCAGAAGAAATCATTATTAACCTGTTATTTCGCCGAATCGACTCTAAAAAACTTCTGATCCTTATATAGGTTACACGAAATTATTATATTCAGAAATAATGATCGGCTTCTAATCGATTTACACGTTTCGGTGAGTCCTTATTCAGAATATAAATATTTTAACATTCAACACTAAACATAACTATCAGGCTTTCACGTCTGTTTCAGCATCACGTGACCAAAGCGTAGATTGAGCAATTAGCTGTAGATAATCGATACTCATAGAAAGGCTTATTGGTCGTGATCGCCACACACAACGTGGTGGAGTGCTCTGGCGTATTCGACTCAATAGAGGTGTGCTACTCTTCCAGATCAATTTGTATTTTTTCGAG
This sequence comes from Brachyptera risi, assembly GCA_964007535.1. Taxonomy (NCBI): domain Eukaryota; kingdom Metazoa; phylum Arthropoda; class Insecta; order Plecoptera; family Taeniopterygidae; genus Brachyptera; species Brachyptera risi. Next base: position 34,772,411 of record OZ023331.1, on the reverse strand, counting down.
TATTTAGTTATTGAATAACTTATTTCATTCTAATTCATACAGGACAATTAATGTGTTACCAATTGGATCAGGTATTCTGTGTGATTCAGTTCAATTGTTTGTTTTTCACGGAAATCATCATAATGTCATCGAGAACACAACCATTTGTGTTCTCCAGCACGAGATTAATCTGTTTTTCAGTACGATTATTTTGCAATTATAAAAATCGTTCATCACAATCATTTGTCAGGCATTTTGTGTTATTCAGGACAATTGTTTGTTTCACAGGATCATTAGTGTGTGTTTGACCCAGGACATATAGTGATTTGTGTGTTTGCGGCACAAAATTAATCTTTGTCTCTCAGCTCAGTTGTTGTGCAATCCTTACAATTATATGGCACACTTTTCGAACAGATGATTTTGTGATCCAGATCATTTTTTTTCAGAATCAATATTGTGTGTGTGTGTGTGTGTGTGTGTGTGTGAGTGTGTGTGTGATCCAGGACAGAGTAATTTGTTCAGTTAGGTCAGTTATTTGGTTATTCGGTCAGTTATTGAGTGTTTTGCAGCACGTTCATTGTGTCGAAATCTGGAGCTGGAGTGGTTGACTGAGATTTGTGTTAATATGGCTATTTTTTTCCCAAGGCAATATTGGGTGTAATTGAGAAAAGTGATCGAGTGTTCTCCTGGATGATATAATCATGTAATATCAAGGATGATTGATGTGTATTTCGACATAATTATTTCTGACTCATCAATAAAATGATCGATGACTATGAGATAATTGGGAACCAATAACATACAGAAAACTTCAGAGTAGATTGTGTAGCACTTTGTTCGAATAAAATCAAATGAATACCTAATCAGGTATAGGAAGAAGTCAATGACGTGGTGGAATTGAGATATAAATCAACCAATTATGAACGTAGCTAACATGTCAATTTTTCGAGAAGCTAGGATAACATGAATCTCTCAATCGATAATTGACTCTTTTTCCATATATATATATATATATATATATATATATATATATATATATATATATATATATATATATATATATATATATATATATATATATATAAATATATATATATATATATATATTTATATATATATATATATATATATATATATATATATATATATTTCGGTTCATCATTTCGGGACTGTTTCATTAGGAGCTAGGTTCGATATTTTTCCGATCATTTTTTGGAGCTTCTACACACGCTCATGAGTTATGTGATGTTCATCAATCTGTTTGGTCGTATTCAAAATAAGGATCACAAATGTTAATATAACGAACAATCTGTTGAACACGATTCATAAAATATGTCTAGAAGTATTTCTGTGTGAACATTTGAATGATGTGAAACCAGATGATCCTACTAACAACCACTCAAACTAAACTGAAGTACCAATATCAGAAATCGAAAGAGACAGGAATGGAAAGTCAGAATCATCGACACATATTCCAGTGTTAGAAGCTCAAACTCGAGAAAATGATTTCCACAACAAATTCCACGTTCCTGAAGTCAAAACAACATCAAATGAATGGCAAATATTGAATAAAACCTGATTGGAAAGTATACAGAGAGGATCATTGATTGTATCAAACATCAACAAATGCAAGGAAACAAGATCGAGGAAACTGATGAGAATCCTATACTGAATTTTTGCACAGTAGCGGATAGAATTCGAAACAGTTACGAGTAAACTATCTTCAGGTTGGTGACGGAGAATTTGCATGAAGTGGCCTGAAGAATTAGAAAGCTGAGTATTGGTCAAACCCAACTTCACGATGATGATTGAATGAATTGATCGTTATTCATTCACTTCGAATTCAATACATCTAGATATAACCTGCAGATTAATATCAGATGACAAATTTCACATAACAGAACATATGAAACATGTACACATGATAACATTATCATTTCATATGGAATTAAAATGAGTTAAATAATTACATGAGTAATTACATTCAATTAGCATTCAGATAACCACTGCGTGAAAATAGAACAGATGCCAAGAACTCATTCATAAAAGACAGTTGAGAGTTTGAAAATTGCTCAAATAGAGAAGGATTGCATGAGGAATCGAGTGGAATCAGAATCGGGTCAACCTGGACGTGCGTTCTTGACACGTTGTTACAAATGAGTAATATTTGAAATGAGGTGATACAAACAAACTCACCCCTTCTATCTGAACGTTCGATTGTTGTATTCACAAAAGAAAGGAAGAAGAAAGAAGTTATGTATCAACCTATTGAATACAAATCAAATCGTTGTATCAGTTAATACTGTTTTACTGGGATTTGATCATTTCCACGACGATGTTTGACATCAGAAACAAAGGAGCAGAATATTTAAAGATGCGGATTATCTGATCACCGAGATGTTCGGAATGATATAGTTGGTAGATTCTCATTCTCTGTGGAGACATGGATATAGTGATATTATCGTTTGAAAAATGAACCGCCATAAGCATCATAGTAATGTCAGAACCCGGCTCCTCCACCAATATTGAAATGTATATTATACCTGAGAATACAATCTGTTTGACGCGTTGTAGAAGAACCTTGGAAAATATGCGATGGTGAATTTATAGCTCAGAATTTTGGTGAAAATTTTGGTACCCAAGTGGAACCAATAAAAGAATTGAGAAAAAGCAAACATCAAGTTTCTTAGATATATTTGATATGAATTCAATCAGAAGAATCTTGATTAATTCCACGATTATTCGTGAATGAAAACTTACATGAATTCTTTCACACTTTTTTTTTAAATTTCTCATGAGTATTTTCATTCTCATAACAAGTATTTATTCTATCTGATTCAAAATCGTTTTCAAAATTGATTCGGTGGATTGTACTTGTTCATATGAATACATAAGTTACAGCTTTGACTTGATTGGGACATGATTATACATTCAAAAGTGCATTTTAAATATTTCTTCTGATCAGAACTATTGTCTGTCGTGTGGACTCACGAGAAGAAAAAAAAATTCAGAACAGTACAATCAATACTCTCGCCTCATCACTATCGGTTGAAAATAAAAATATTGAAGCACTCCATTTCCACGGCCATCAATCAATTTTAACCTATGTATCTTCACTCGTAACAGATTTTTTGACATGAGAACCAACAGAGGAGGTATAATTTTTACCATTTACGCTTCTTCGATCTAAATTACAATCACTACTCCAGCATCAGCATTCAGCCTTCAAATATTACTTCGAACAATAATCTGATGAGAAATATGTCAATTCAAATCAGCTAATGTGACATTTCCCAGCCGTATGAGAGTATATATTATTCATATAAATCCATTACAATATGGTTCGATCTTATCTGTGAAATGCATTAGCTAATCGCATGAGTGCTGCTAACCCATTGGTTAAGCTTATTCGATGTGACGCACGAGTGCACACATATGGTGATACATGTCAGAGACATATGATTAAAGTACCACATGATGGCATGATTATCTATACTTCTTAGCTGAGATAATATTATTTTCATTATTTTTTATTGTCATTGTTTATCATTACATAACATTTGACGCGTCAATTCAATCAACATATTCGACAGTTTTTTGTGTTCATTCATTCGGCGCAAAATGACCTATATATTGTTGACGCTCTGTAACACTGACATTTTTATTCAGGTATTGATTTGCATACATGGATCTGGTTCAAGTTGGCATGTTATCAAAACTGTTCGACCTTAATTGATTCGACAGTCGACAGTCGACCTGACATTGACCGATCTTCAGCAGTAACATACTTGAGTTTTCTTGTATGTTCCTACACAATTATCAATTCGAACGATCGGTGCATTTAATTATTATATAAAATAGTATGCTTTATCGGTCCGAATTGATTTTATGGAGATCCTTGTCAATATAGTACGTAGCAATGATAATACTGAATGCAATCATGATGAAAAATTTTAGAAACCATATTGAAAAACACATTTGAACATCATGGAAACAGTGAACAGCAATGAATTGATCAATCATTCAAAAACTCTCTCACACTATGATAACATTTATTAATCAGGTGTTTTTAAAGTCTGAATTTGAATGAATTCGTTCTGTCACTTTTTAATGACAGAGGTAGTGAATTATAGGAGTGAATGCCAGTATGTATGAGTCCAGTTTTGATACTAGATAGATTACACTTCATTACTTTCATATTATTTCTCCTGATGTTATGGTTATATGTGTTATGGTTATTCTAAGTGAGGATTTCATTATCACATTAAATAACATTCATCATCTATTGTTTCTTTGCTTCATCATTACGATGCATGTAATTGAACTATTACGATATCGAATCAAATAATCACTTCGGCATCAAGTGAACCATGACAATGTCTGTTGATGAAGTCGAGTTAGCGTTTATTTGATGTTTGAAACAGATGAAAATTCATCAGAGGTGTCTGGATGCTTTCCAGTGATACAGCACGGAATACAGCCCAGACAGGAAAATTACCTTGACATATTTGTCGGGTTGTTGTTTTGTGCGTTTTTACATCGCACAACCGTTCAACCGTTGTGAATCGTGTTGTTAAATCACTATGATGATATGGCTCATCATGAATTGGAAATCATAATTTTTAGGAGTAAAATTAATGACACTCCAATTGTGATGAAGAAGGAACTTGAGTATTTTTTTCGTCAATTTGTTGTGTTGGTGAAATTATTCTTACTATTATCGACATACAATTCTTTGTAACATTCAGAAAAGTATTTTCTATCGGGAAATGAAGTGAAAATCGAGAAACTGTATTTAACTCATTGTTCGGGATGCATGCAATTTGGAAGAAGTATTCATTCGAAGAAGAAGTATATCATGTCATAGTCATGAGCTATGCGTCATTGATGCATTTAGACAAATTTTCATCAATTAATAGAATTGTATATTTGATCATTGGGGGTAAATATAACTTGAATTGTTCTCTGAAATTCATCACTCGCAAAATTTCGGTCCTATTAATATTTCTAGAATTCTTTCCGAAGATCGAAATCAACATTTGAAAATATATCATGAATGGATATTTGTGTTCAATTAGTGTATACTATCAAAATGGTCAAAAATGAATCATTTATTGATTATCAATCATCAGAAAGAGATTAGTTATGAGTTTGGTTATGAGAATCAGTTATGACATGCGAGAAGAAAATCGCCAAATATCCATCTGTTTAAGAGATTTCCAAGAGTAATTAGTATAAAAAGACAACGTAGAAAGTTGTTGAAATCAAAAATTCGTTTTCATTCGGTATGATTCGTCTATACATACAGTTTTGATAATATTGATTGTTGGAATCAAACTTGTTTCAAAATGTTGAGGTAACATTTTCTCCATGACCTTCCATAATACAATTGACATCCTACTATTTTCGTACAGAAGACCAAATATTCATAGTATTATTATGTATAATGAGCGATTAGTTGAGTGACAACCATGTCACAGAAACCGAAACGAATTGAATTGTGACATGATATTTTCGAATCGTATTCAAATGACGTGACGTCACAATTGGAACGAAGAGTTAAGTTATTGAACTTGAACTGTTGTAGGTATAATACAATAATCTTTCGGGACGGTGTATAAGTGGTGAATGAAGAAGTATCGACAATATGATTAATGAACAGCGATCGATTTGAATACTCAATTAGTGTTGATTTTGTCTCAGTGCGCCACAAACTGCAGTACGCAAGGCAGAAAGCTAGTAATTTCAGACTTGTTTTGAAAGAATTCTCCGATAATTATCTAGTACACCAGTCTTTCTGTATATGATAGAAAATGTCCATCATTTAGTGTATTTCATTTTATTTCATTTTAATAAATTCAAAGATTTGTACATTGCACAAATATCGGAAGTATACAAACTAACAACTAGATATTAAAAATGAGTAGATAGAAGAATAGATTGAAACATTATCAAGGGAGATGAAGGTTCCGATAATTCATGTCACCTATTCTACAGCTCCATTCCATGGTCATTCCGAACCTCTATTTTTCTCAACTACACTATGTATACAGGGGTATACATCAATGCAATATAGAGTTATAGTTCAGTTACTCACTCTGAATGGAATAATATTGATAATATTTGTGATGATCACTTTTAGACTATCAGTACACGGATGAGTGATTGAGAATCTTAAAAGTTGAAGATCTTTCGCGCACTCAAGTTGGTATGTGTATTGGCTAAGGGTCAACTAGTGGCCCATTAGTATTAAGGCCCGGTATCACCAAGTTCAGTTAGCAGTTATCTGAGAGTTGGTGGAAAAAATATCACATATAACCATGGTGATAACAACTTTTATCTGCCAGTTAAAGCTACTCTCACGTTGGCAATACCGGACCTAAGTCGAGTTAGTCGTTCATTTAGTTAGTTATCGAGTTAGTTGGTCGTCTGTTGAGTCAGCAAAATCAAATAGTATTATGCAAATTTCAACTCTCAATCACACCTACTCTCATTTGGTGATTCTGATAATAAGAAAATCAGTTGTGAAAATGCAGATCAGAGAAAAATGTGTTATATGCATACATATGGTTACCCGGTTTTGTGTGTGTGTGTGTCCAGGAAAGTCGACGCGTGCACACTTTCCTGTCGTAACAAATGGATGACTTGACATCGCCAATCATGTCTGAAACAACGTCCTCTGCTTTTGCTGAGTAGAAGAATTACTGAAAGTCACTCAAAATACACTTCTCATATTTTTGTATTTGTAACATAACTATCGAGGCACAGGAAAACTGTCTGTAACATGTAAAATCACAGAAGGAAAACAAACGTCAAACATTACATTCCATATTTTGTTCCTGCAATTCATTTTCCAGCCAGTTCTGAAAAAATCGAATCAAAGCCGCTGGAGTTTCTTATATTCACAATTAAACAATGCATACATTCTGCAGATATCACTAGAGCACTCATTTCTCTCTTATTCATGTACTTTCCACTGATGCGCATCCGGTCATGTTCAGAATGACGGATCCCTCTAGTTATTACAGAGTGAGCGATTATTCCAGAATTTGACAATTTCAGAGACGTATGATATTTTCGGAATTATACTGAATGTGAAATAATTCTAGCTGAACCGAGAATAATCGAACGAAATCGATATAAATAGCAGGACATTTTGCCATATATCATCAATGTGCTGTAATTCATTTGATGTAATTTTTGTTAATTCAGATTTTGTGTGTGTTTGTAATGTAGATGCAATTTGTTATTTTTTAATCAACATGAAATGAAAGCAATAAGATGAAAATTGTGTGTTTATACATTCATCTCCATGATGAAGCTCTTTAAGCTCACGAACAATATAATGCTATCCATTACTATCACAGCAGTGTATAATTAGAATTTGACAATAAATAATTCATTCGATTTCCTAACACATCATTTCTCACTCATGCCATTATTGTTAGAAGCCAATGGCTGCTTTCATAAGTTTTCGTCATGGGTTTATATTATTACAACTGGAAACGTCGTTCGAATCTGTCGTTATCTGTTCGAATAAAATGTATTTTTTTGAGGATGATTGGATATCATTTTTGTCAGGTTGAATCAATAATACATTCAATACTCTATTTACCTTCATGTAACTAATTTGCCAAGAGTCAGTTGTGATAATTGAACATCCATTCATTGTTATCGAAGTCTAAATTCTCTCATAATATTATGAGATTCGATAAAACAAGCGGGAATATTCATTTCTACATTTCTATATTATAATTCTCAACGTTGTTTCGTGATTTTTGCGAAACATATTCGAAAAATTCTCGATTTTTCTCTCGGTGTGATGCATGTTTGCTTTAATTATCTCATGCAGACAAACGTCGTGATTGTTTGAAATGAGTCCACATGAACCAATAATCATGAATCACATATAATCATGAGGAAATAAGATACTTGCGTTCCATTTCATGCAAATAAATGAATATATATCTTGGTGACTATACCACTAGCCTCGCAGTTGATGGAGAGTAGGATATAAACCTATTTGGGGAGCTGATAATCTCGTATAGATATCATGATAGTTCATATATCATTTCATCGCACCATTAAAATGCAGAGATGTCATCATCATTTCTTTCATCAAACAACTGAGATGAAGGAATCGCCTTCTGATCAAATCAATCGAATCAAATCAATCAAATCAATCATGGATAAGATTGAATACAAAGTATGATCCATTGGAAGTGGGACTTACAGCTTGAGTGATCTTTTCACATCAAAGAAATCGTATTCACTTATCAAGCAATTATGTAATTGGAATACTCATCAATCGATATGTAAATATCATACCAATACTGCTATAGGAGCATATAACAATGAGACAGTCATTTTTGCGAAGAGCCTTCAAACTAACTTCTGAAAGTTCTTTCACTTATTTTCCTTATATTTTTCGTGTTCATTCTCATTTTTTTTTCCTGTTCAAATATTCAAATATACTCAGTGGCATATTTGATGCCTATGATAATATGTTGATTTCTTCGACAGAAATTGTATGGAAAAGAGTTGAAAACTGCCTCATTTAGAGAATATTAGTGAAAAAGAGGTTAAGGAGAACAGCTGACTCTAATTGATTTCGACATAATAATGTCAACTACAATAAGATAACAGAAATCTATAAGAATGTTGCTCAAATAAATTAGTTTTCGTTATTTAGATTTTCCCCCCCGTTACCATGGCAACTTCTTGTTGGTCTAGACCTTCATATTTTACATATCAATACTGCTTGTCTACATGTTGAATGATGGATCGACACTCCAATATGTTACTGTTATTTCATAAGGGAACTGTCGATCGTGAGCAACCAGTTGATCACACCCAATATGAATCACCCAATGCTTACACGGCCATCTAGATCGATTAGACAACAATGATTGACGTGAAATAATTCTACCGACTGGGTTTGTTTTTTCAAACCGTGATGACGTCATGTTGTGGTCTGCCTGTTTTGTTACCATGGTTACGTTAAAACGTTGTCAATGTTATTGTGGGAGTAAACATGGATCTAATGACCTTTTCAACTTATTTATTGATGTTTTATAGGAACATAAATTATGTTTATTTTCACATAACATAATCGTTAGATCAGTAAATTATGGGTAGTGGTTCTATAAGTTAGAGTTATTAAACACCCAATTATTTGAAGTTTTATAAATCGATAGTGACGACGCATTCTTAGTTTTGAACAACGAAAAAATAATTTTGGAGAAGTGTTTGGCATTACAATTCGAATAAATGAACAATTATAAATCACTCCTGTTCTGAGTTTTTGCTTTGATAATTGATTATCAAAATTGAATGAAAAAAGCTCACCTCGAAGCAGAATATGCAAAACAGAGAAAACAACAAGAGCAAGAAAATAACTTCGAATATTATTGCCGGAAATATCTGAAAACATTCAATTTGAGTTATTTCAAAGAAATTAATCATGAAGTTGTCAACAAATCTTGAGAGTATTGTACCCACCCCATGGTATGGTCGAACTATGAATTGTAATCAGGTTTTTGTGCTTCTGTGTAACAAACGATCTATTCACCAAATATAATTGATATGAAGGCCATCACAATCATCCACGTTTCACTGTTTATATCGTCTCAATAACATATTGGTGGAAGGGCCACGTTTCCATTCGATTTTCCAATTGATTGTGATTGTGATAGTGTGTGCCTAACAAATACACACCAAGAGATCGTGAGTATGCATGATCTTTCGATACATCAATGCAATTCATGATGACTCTTTTCTCATTGGGTTTCGAACACAAGATTTCAGTTTAACCGAAAATTTACTGGAAATTCAATGGTTCAAAAGAACATATTGAATCCATCCAATTTATTCGCGTTTTACGTATTTTTTCTGAATATTCTGATAGAGATATACAAAATGTACATCAGTTGTTATAAATCGATTACAATCTGCTCTCATTCCTCAGTTCACTGTTTTGTTCTGGCAGTCATCAATAGATCAATATGTGCATGAGTAATTTATCAGTCGACAGAATATTATTGAACATCTTAAAAAGTTTCCAGGCCTGCGTATGAATGAAACCATATAGAACATCGTGAATATATTTTATTTTGACACACTTTGAGCTTGATTCACATCAACACGGTTGGACGGATATTTCCATTATGGAATTATTATATTGGATTATATTATTGATCATTAGGTCACGTGAACTAGTCTAAAAAGTTCCGTGAAGATTCGGACTGAATCGATCACGTCAGTCCCCGGGACAAAAACAAAACGTGAAGAGTATCATCACGGAAAATAATCCTAAAATTTGAAACCTGGGCCCAGATTCACAAGAGGTCATAACTTTGATCCGGCCCCAAAGTTACGACAATTCTCAGAGATAATATCATTATTTGATCTAATATTCTTGATTTTTTAACCTTAATTTTTTATTAAATCCATTATTATTATCAATCTATCATTTATTAAAATTAAAAAATCAAATAATAGATCAAATATGGTATTATCTCTGGAAATGGTCATAACTTATAGCCGGATCAAAGTTATGACTTGTTGTGAATGCGGCCCCTGGACTTCAGAAATCACTCAATAAACTCAACGTTCTATATTATGAACATCCCATTCGACACTGAAAGACCAAATAGATTTTCTCCTGATGAGATTGGATGAGGGTGCTAAAGATTGTTCACTGGAATGAAGTCGACTTGCTCCTACGACATGGGCTAAGGGGTACTTTCCATTGGAATGTGGTCAAGGCTTAGGTGAAGTTGAACACCCAAACCCATGACACACAATCAAGTTGACTTCATTTCAATATACGCTCTTCAGCCGCCCCAATTAGATCACGTTTATATTCAAGGTCAAGGTATCTCATATGTGGTTTCATTCGCTGAGAATATTTGCAATTTAATTAAAATTACATTCGATGTTGTTTATCCACTCAGATTTCTTTGTCATGTGGTTATTATTTTCCACACAAACAACATCGCGTGTAAAAAGGTTTCAAAGAGAATATTTGATAAAACTGAAAGTGTTTGACCAACCGACATATCCGACCGTCAACGCTCATGAATAGGGGAAATAGACGATCGTGGTCACGAAACGAAGAGTACATATTTGACATTGTGTATATTATGTCAATACTGACCCTCCTGTTAACCCAGTTTATACTGGACGAACATGTGTTTACTTGACAGTAATATTGATTGGTACACTTTGTGGTTCGAACGATGAGACGAAAGTAGGTCTAAAAAGTGTGGGGGTTGAATCATAACCCTTTGTTAACTGGATAGGAAATTGAATTCTATCGCCACTGTGAATGAGTGAATCAGAAATGAGTATGAAAATGTATATATATATATATATATATATATATATATATATATATATATATATATATATATATATATATATATTCATATATATATATATATATATATATATATATATATATATATATATATATATATATATATATTCATATATATATATATATATATATATATATATATATATATATATATATATATATATATATATATATATATATATATATATTTTCATTATTGGGCTATACTCTTATGGGTACGAGGTTTGGTGTCTGAAAATGAAATTGGTGGTGCACCGAATTGTCGAAAGGTCATCATTACTATACTATAATTGATTATATTGACATTGAATCTGATCAACGAGCTGCTTAGATACATGAATGAGAGATGAAATTGGGGGTTTTTTCATCAAGTTTTCGAGGGATCGGGAAGGAATCGGCCGTTGCCGGATTTCAGGGAAAATCCTAGATTGTCTCAGCCGTCCCAATCCCAGTCAACATGATTGTACCAATCGGTATGACGTGTAACGATCAACAAAAAAACTTCTTAAAGTCAAATAAGAAACGTTGATAAAAATAGTGAGATTCACACGTTCCTGATAAATGGTAATGGGTTTGCACTACCAGTTTCAATTGAAATCAACTATAGTGCTATTTAATGTTGTTATGTTTGTGAAGTCTTTTATTGTCTGTCAATAGAGTGAAGTTGTTTCTATCTATCACGCGCCAGTGAACAGGCCGAGTCAGCCATGCAACAGGACTACCAACTGCGCATAGAGAGGTGAGTTAATAATGGAATCATAGGCCAAAAGTGTGTCTTCAAACTGATAAAGTGTATGGTTGGTATGTTGAACAGTTCAGTTTGTGTGGCGGGTCACAAGTAAGTACAACAATTGGTGAAACGAAAGCAAGTCTGTGATGACACGTGTAATATTTGTTTGATATCTATATAATACTCGGTAGAATATTTCATTTGATTCATTCAATTGATGATAATTGTATTGTAAATCGTGATGTCCAAAGTTACCATTTCTCATGATAGTTCCTCGAAGATGAAAACCATCATTGAGCACGTTCGATAATAATTCATTCCATTGATTATTCAACTGAAAAATTGCTCTTGTCTTGAGAACAATATGATTTGCCACATATTATTTTCATTTGGGTGAGATTTTGCGATGCGTTAATAATCATTGATGCTGATTTTCACTTTAATTAGAACCTTCGTTCTTTCCAGACTCCGGCTGAATCTGTTGAAAATGCAGTATATATTTTCAACCACGTGCAATTTCAATCAATTAAAGTATACTTGTTTCCGATGATTGCAGTTTTTCAGCTAAGAAGTCATGATGAGAGTGAAATGATGAGCTCAAAGACACTATGTATTTGATGTATGGAATTCTATCAAATTTAGAGCATGATCAAAGTCAGAGAGAATGAATGAACCATATTTTTCCAACACACAACTCGTAGGCCCATATTTATTCAGGGAAAACTTTTGGGTCAATTAAAACGAAGTTGATAAGATCATTATTCACCATTTTCATATGTATCACTGGTAATTTTCATAATTCGCTAATATATCAACGTCAGAGTGTCAATTTTGGATCACTTCACGGAAGTATTCAGCAGATGGATTGGTGAATACATTATTCTGAAAAATGACTAAACAAAAATAACTCTCGAAAATGTGCTACATGGCATGCAATAAGTCACGAGGAACACATTCCTCACGAAATGAGCGCTTATGAGATGATTTTTCACGCTAAATCCTATATCTTCGGTTCATCACAATGCACAATTCATTTACCAAAATATAGCTTCCGTGGAAATAATTATTTGATTAACATAATTAATTTAATAATGCAATCAGTTCCATGAGCAAACTGTCGCAGATATCGATTTTTGAAATTGACATACTCGTTTCAGTAACTCAAGAATGCACCAATCATCATCTTTGGATTTTATTTGAACTCATTTCAATTTTCAAAAAGTAACGAGCAGCCGTTTTTTGTGATTTATATACACCACCATCACCACCAACACCAATAACATAGAACATGAAGTTCAAGTTTTGAAATGTGCAGATTTTTCCATGGAATGGAGGAAACTAATCTTTTGTGTATTCTCTTTTCAATTTTTACTGATATTGAACACAATGATGATTCATCTCATCACACATTATAATATGAATTGAACCAGCTATATAGAGGGAAATATTGGATCCATGTTTCTTCCAAATTGAATTACGATATGGAAAGATGATAAAATAAAAGATGCACGCATAAAGGGAGCATATATTCAACCCGTGCTACACTGGTCACAATAATATCAAAATCGAGGTGTACATATTTCAAATAAGACATTCGAATAGATTTTCCATACAGATAATTGTCTCGATCAATGACGAATCATTTTATATGCTGGCCTATTTCACCTTTCTACGAACTGATGCCTAATTAACTCAGGATTAGGCGATAGTTAATGAATCAACTGGTTTTCACCTTTGTGATACGTATATTGAATACGTATGTTGATTTTATATCTCAACAAAAAATTAACAGCCACCGCTGTGGCTAAGTCAACAATCACTAGAGGTAGAAACCGAAGTCAGGTTAGGCATAGGTTCGAGTCCCACTTAAGGCATGGGTTTTCGTCAACGTCTTACCACCCATCATCACTATATCGTTTCATTTAAATCTTAAGACTCCCAATCTGGTACATTGTCATGTATTCATGATATTCAGAAAATACTCATGGGACTGGCATGCCAAATAAAAACTAGCATACGACATATTTTTCTGAAAAATAAATCATCGTGAGAACGATGTTGGAACTATACGATATGTATACTCCTAATTTCACTTCACATAGAACCAATTATTGTTGTCTCTCGGTCAATAAAACTACTGATATAATATATGTTACTATTTCAACCATGAAACCTCGATACTACTAAAGATGCATATTATTTCATTTCATTCTGTATATTGACAATATAAATATTATATATATGATCAATTAACAAACCAACGAACTGCATCAACAAACTTTGTATTTATCATTGAACGAAGTGTACACTTATTTCGTATTCCTCATGAAATTATTTCTCATTTCACATCATTTTCATCACTCATTTCTTATTTCTTATTTCTTCATGCTCAATCATCAACGCTATATTTTAACCTCAGCCTAGTGAACACCTTTTTTTCTGAATGGCAATACTGGATTTGTATTGACACTGAAATGGTATAAAATGTTGTTTCGATTCATTCATGACTAATTCTGAATCATGTTGATTTGATTGTCTGTTGTGATGAGTGTAACTGATACGGTTGGCACTATTTGCAGGTGGGAGACGCCGCGGGAAGCGACCCATTATGAGGACTACCTCAAATTCCGTCGAGCCAACATGCTCAGTCCAATCAGAACGGAGCCGTTCCCTAGAAACAGTCTGAAAGAACGTGACGTATTCACACGTGAGAACTATTATTTCATTCATCAATTTTTATTCACCCGGCCAACGCTTTCCTCACATTTAACATCAATTTCCACTTTTATATTATAAAGAAAGTTCGTTTTCTTAGAAGATTTTATTGTTTCGGGCAAGTATTTCCACTGATCAATGAAGATACGTTCAATACAGGTTTTTGATCGCATCTTATTTTTTTCAAACTTATCATTCTCATCAAATTTTGGCCATTTTCATAACCCACTGCTGCAAGAGCTTATATATGCATCTGGTTTTTGATGATTTCATGCCTTCATTGCTGTATTTTGCTATATAGTTCTTGTGTTTCTCTGGAATTGACACAAACTTCTATAGAGACGGATGGATTCAAGTTTATGTCGTATTATATTGATGATTCTTTCATGCTACCACGATAATTTCAATATTTTCCGCTGTCTACAAGATTTCAGATTCGAAAAATGAAGCGACGCTGCTCTCCGGTCGTTGGTTTTTTCCTCACTCTCATAACTTTAGAAATAGAATGTATATATATTTTATGATATTATTTTTTGTTAGAACGCCACAAAAAAGCACCCGTGTGTTTTTTTCGATGAGGATGAAAAGATAAATCATCTCACTACAAATGAGATGCGTAAGCAATTCTTACTTTTTTGTTCCATATGCAACATCTGAAACATGATTATGATGACCACCAGCGCATGACGACTATACCTCCACTTACAACTCTCAGTCACTCAATATCGCCAACAATTTCTTCAGAACTTCACATTATTGTTGCAGGAGCTTCCTCGGCCACGCTCTCCATCTCCAGTTCTCTCAGCCAAACACACTTAGTTGGAATAACAACTAAAAGCGCATTGTAAGTTAATATCATTTAATAATGATCGCATCGGCTACATTATTTGATGCTATCAATTCAAAAAGTTCAAAGGAAGAAATACTTCAACAGAATTCCAATTATTTTGGCCAAAATAACATTTTTTTTTATTCACATCGAAAAGTGACACAAAATCATAGTTACATAACTAGGGCCAAGAAAAGAAGAATGGTTCGTTTGGAAGGGCCGCATCACAAGGTTTATTTGATCATTGATCGAAAACAAATATATGATGTGGATTAGGAAAAATTGGGGAAATATTGAATAATTGTTGTGATTTGCATCTGAAAATTGCCTCGAGATAAGGAATCATCATAATTATATGCATTTTCCAAGACTGAAAAAACGTGGCATATGCGTTTTGAGATGCATATGCGGGACTTCATATGGAATGCGAAAAAAGCTATATGGCCAAGGCCATCTATATTTATTACCACACACCCTCATTTCTCCATCCAGTCAACTCACTGCCTTGGTGATTCCCCTTTAAATTATTTCAATCGTTTCATGATCTATTTGGTTTTACTTATTGATCCCCTCGATGGTTTTTCTTATAAATTGCATCAAACAATCAATGTGAAAAAATATATATTACTTATTCTCGATACGGTCCATTTGATTCATTTGAAACTTTGGAATCATGTGTTTGATTCATGTCATCATTTTCAGTGCAAATTTAAATCTATTCGGACAATTGTTCTCCATTCTTTTCCTTCTGGATATTGTTTTTTTTCAATGAGGTTTTTCAACATTCCGGAATTCTTCTTCTCATGATTGGTTCGAACGATCGCGGCTCGGAACCATACAGTATTGAATCAGATGATGATATGACAAACCCATCATTCCATTCATGTTTGACCTGTGGAGCGTGAATACAAAAAAAGCTCTGAATCGTTTGTTCCGCCTTTACTTCGTTCATCCAATTGTAAATTTCTCACATGAAGTGTTATATGAAAAATTAATGTACATGTACTTGAGACTCCAATCGAAACCATTAGGTCATTGGAGTTGTGATCATGTGAGTTTCAAGTGGAGGATATATTCACGCCTTGTTCAATCTCGCTCTAAGCGACGCCATACTATCACTTCAACTGATGGAACAATGAATAAGACCGAGTATATTATTGTCACCGATGAAAGTGATCATTTCATGAGTCTATAGAGTGAGAATACTGTAATTGATAAATCAAACATAGATAATTTGTGTGTGTGTTCTTCTATCCCTACAAAAAAAAAAACGGCGATCACTAACTTATCTATATTTACCTTTGAACTACCCTCTTATTGTCCTCAACTCCACATCTTTTTTCAAAACAGAATGATTTCTTGAACAAATAGTACCCCGTCTGAAGTCACTAAAGTCAAGTCGGGCGTGAGTTCGAGTCCCTCGAAAGTCATGGACCTTGATTTTGTGAACCTATTTCCAACTTTCATAATTGCATCGTTTCATTATCACCAGCTCATTCACTCCCTTGTATAAGCTTGTATAAGCTCCCTTGATGTAGTGCTTATGAACCATTTCGAATAGTGTAAAGAGGTTCATCATATTTTCATAAAGTTTTACCCACGAAACATAACAACATAACAACTATGATTATTTGATTTATATTCACCGTTATATTAGAAAAGCATGTGCTATTTGTGGTGTTTTATAATTATTCGAGATGATATGTGAAGTGAGAAGCGCAATGCATCTTGCTGAAATGTCGAATCATCAGAATTGAAGCGAGATTCCGTAATTACTGAAGATTTCATGATTATTCAGTTGGCAGACGACCTTCATCTTTTGTGGATACGAGTAAATCTTTTTTCCCTCAGATATCATTCTGTTCCAATATAAAAATCAACAAATTGAACAAATTGATTGTCAACAATCAGCTGAAATCTAATATATGGCTCTCTTCCTTTAGTTACAAAAGACAGAATTCTTCCGAGAGACGACTGATCCTAATTGTCGGAGCATTGCTACTTCTAGCCGCCACTCTGCTCATCGCACTCGCCGTGGTTTCTCATTTCTGTGAGTGAAATACTAGCTATGATAGACAACATCCATGGAATATTTGAATCATTTCTCATGATGACAAGTGGCAGAAAAGGGTTCCGTTCCTTCCTCAAATTTCAAATTTAAACTGACTGCTGGAGAAATTATTGAAGAAAACCCCATTCAATATGAACATTATTTGATTATGTATGAAATTGCATTCCAAGTACTTATACATGTCATAAGACAGAAGCGTTTTTTCACTCGATGACATGGGCGTGACAGACACTATCGATGAAGCCCTTCAAAATCATTTGTTCCAGATAGAATAATGATAGATTTTGAATTATTTGGATATACTGATGATTTTCAAAATATTTTTGGCGGCCATATCATTGAAACTGTGGAAAATTCTATTTGATTCATGTAGATGATAATTTAGATGAAAAGTATATGCATGTTGTCCATTCAAGTTTTATGGAAGAATTTGCTGATTGTGATCTGTAATACTGACCTCAATTCCAATACGATCATTTTCTAGAATGTGTGAGAATTTTAGTTTTGCAATGATTGTAGGTTACCATATCGCACACAGTATGAAAGTGGTTGGTTATGATAAAATATATACAATACTTGTTCAGTTGTATGTTCCGGTTGAAAGTTTTCTTACTCCAATCAGAATGTTTTCATTTTTCAAGAAAGAAACACATCATCATAGTGAAAAGGATGGTCTTGAGGGAAATTATAAAATTTCTCAGTAGTCAAATTGAATAGTCATTATGGTTGGAATGATAACAACACGACAGAAAGCATTAAAAATAACGCACACTGTTTCAAAAGTCATATTCGAAAATGGTTTCTCCTATCATCATCAACAATTTGGCAATTTTTACTGCATGACAGATTTTTTGTTCAGTTGCCAGTTATTCAAACTGTGTCTCATGATTATGCCTAGATGATGAGTGAGAAACGGATTCATCCGGGAAATTAAATTATTATTCAACCCACTAAGTAAGTCATCTCAAATTTTTCATATTTTTCATATAAAAAAATGTGTTTCGAAAGGTGACAACAGAGTGATAATGTCAAGTGATGGGCTTACTGAAAGCTCAAAACATCGATTCGATCCATGTGATATATTGGTAACATATTTTTTTTATTATGATCTATGAATGAATCAACAAACGTTATAGACTCAATTCTGTGTGAATTAGGAGTCTATATTTGATTTTCTCACCACAAAACAGCAATACGCTGAAAGTGAACTCATTTTGAACCGACTCGATCACCTTTCTACGCAATCTAAAAAGTCCACAAACAGTCGCTTAGACAAATTACCGATTATATTCTAGTGAACGATAATCGATTAATCGATATTCGATTTGTCTTCAACTTCGATATAACGGGTATACGATGCTCACAAATATGATTTTCCTCAACAGTTTACTGATACATGAATGAAACTAGAAATATATGATTATGTGTTTACTAATGTACATTAGGTGAACAAAGCTTGAGCGACAAATGTACATAAACATTATTCATGAGAGACGCTCACCGAATGATAATTTATATACATTCATATTCATTCACATTTGAAAAAATAAGGTATCTGATCCTGGTCTAATATTCGAATTCCACAGCCTTTATGAAATTTGATAAGAAATTATTTAAATTTGAAATTACATCCAACAAATTTATTTCCAATTTCTTCTTCATTATTTATATTACATTTATATTATTTATATTTATATTTCATTATTTCATTATTTCTTATTCATATTACTATAAACTAGCAATATTAACTCGTACCCTTCATCATCAGGACTCAGTTTCAACTTTATAGAGCAAATATTGTGCTATCAGATGATAAATACATTCTCAAATGCACTCATGAAGGACATCTATGCGGACTAGTTACCCCAAAATCGGTTTGGCTATAGAGTCAACATTATTTCTAAACATTGAGACTGGGTAAAAATGTGGACCTTGTTTTCCGTTTTCGTTTTCGGTTGACCGTGTCAACCGTTTTGAGGCTGAAGCCATATTGGGCTGAAAATCATTGTCGTGACCGTGACATTAATTTGAGATTTTCGTTGACAACAATTGATTTGATTCATAAGAACACTGATAGAACTATGACTAGCGAAATTCCCCCAAAAATCATTCGAGAATATACTATGAACATTTCTCTTGTTTGAGCACACCGGAAATTCAACTGTTCATAGTACGTAACTAAAATTGTCATTATTTCTATTTTCGAGGTCTATAGATTCGACTGAATATGAAGTATGTTTCTTGCGAAATCAAAAGCACGAAATTCTTCCGAGAAAAAGTTGAAAATTAATATATTTCCTTCCATAATATAAAATATAAATGACACGGAGAATGAACATTCTCGGAATTCTTCTTTCATTCAGATGAAGCCAATTTCAATTTCCCATTCTTTATATATTCCTCTATATTATCAACTCTAGTATATGTTTCAATACAGAATTTGTTCAAGCGAAAGTGATACTTTTTTCAGATACCATCAGCAATCAGCTTTTCCATATTTCTATATACCAGGATTTCACTGTATCAGTTGGAGAAATAAAAGTACCATTATATATGAATTGTCAGCTTGAGTAAAAAATTGGAAATAGTGGGTAATGTATGCTCGAAGGAATGATTATATTCTGAGTATTGAGTATTGTGAATTTTATGAGAATTAAAAAGGATATTTGAAGTGATACGAGAAAGAATGTCCAACATGGTGCAGTAATATCAAGTGTCACTATAGTCTCGCTCCCATTGTTGGAACCGCGATTTCACTTCAAAACGGTTATTGTCGACAATAATATACAGACCGGTGCCATCTAACAACCACGGCAAACTCGATCGCCTTTGTAAGTGATAACGGCGTGTGGTATTGTTGCAGATCTTCACACTGCTGGTGTCGATATCTGCTCGACTCAAGCATGCATCAAGTCTGGTGAGTACACTCAACATAGCTTCGGACCGAGTCTTTTGAAACAATTACACTGACATGCACTTTCATTGTGTACAGATAGAGAGAGATGGAGATAGATAAAGAGAGGGATGAGAGGATACAGCATCGCAAAATTTCATGAATAATGTATTACATCATTATGCACAAACTGATAAAAGGTATAATAATAAATGCGGGTCCTTTGTGACGTTTCTATACATAACATTATTGCACGTTACAAAATTGTACTCTGATTGAGGGTTGCACTCAGAGTAACGACACTACTTCACTGCTTTTATGTTGATAAGCTGAAACAGCTGAAACAGCTGAAACAGCAACACCATGGAAATCAATTTCCAGTAAAACCAACCAAAACTATATGACAACAGAAATATATTCATTAGTGTTGGATGCGGTGAATACTCATTTAAAATACTAAATTGACACACTCTACAAAGTTCAAACATACTAGAATACTGCTGTGAACACTGTGAAGTGGAACTGACGATGTTCAACGACATATAAATGGCAAATCGCAGCAGGAATTCAGAATGCACTTGCCATCGCAGCAGGAAATCAAAATGCACGATGGAAAGAGGTGACATGTGGTCTCTAATTTGTTTCATGGATGAATCCAATAAAAATAAGAATAAAGTGAATTATACATATTTTCATCGAAATTCATTTCAATTATGTATATTTTTTCTACTTTCAATTTATGATTTATCATTCGTGAATAATATATCATATGAATTCAGGAATACAATAATTGACAAATATAAGTGTATAATTTCACTTATTTCTGAAATAGCTCGATCATTATCGAAGATACCTGATGAAATAGAGTTGGTGACGGAAAGTTGAGAGATAATTTGCTGAATAGAGTGTCCTGGATTTCAGTGGACTCAAATTGTCCACTTCAATTCTGTTCCTTGAGATGATAGATTGGCCAGCATAAACTTGAGAAAAATATCGGAAGCAAATATCGGAAACCTTACACACCGACGTACAAACTGTAGAAAAGAAGGCATGTGATGTATTGCAGCTGCCAACTTGCTGCAGTCCATGAACGAAAGCGCTGATCCTTGCGAAGACTTCTACAGCTTTGCGTGTGGCCGTTGGAGCGCTGCGCATCCAGTTCCAGATTCAGCGCTCAGCCATGATTGGTTCACTGAGAAACAAGCGGACATGATGAGAACTATCAAAGGTGAGACCAGGGTGCACTTCATTATTGGGATACCAGTAGTAGTAGTGGTGTTTATTCCTTTAACCCTCTTCCGAAGAAATCTGTACACAATTTACATATTCAATAATATAACTCATGAATAGCATTACAATTGAGTATGGCAGTAAGCCATCATTTATTTATCAACAAATCAGTAATTATAGTATATCAAACAAATAATACAAAAAATAATGATACATCAGATGATTTCAGATTGATCGCTACAGAATTGAGATAAATCAAAAGAACTTGTATTACAATATATACACTTTGATACATGGATATCAATAGCTAGATAATGAAGATAATCGGTTGAATGATAATAATAGAGAAATAATTACCGAATATGTCAATACACAGACAAGTAGAATTGTTGAGTGATATGAATTTACTGGAATCCAGCATCAACAAACTGTTGCACAGAATATAAACTATTACCTGTGAGGTGCTCCTTGGGGAGCGATTTGAATTGATTCAAAGGTAGAATTTTCATTAGATCAATGACTTCACTAACAGCTAGGTGATGTGAATATATACCGATGTGAGTATGATGTGTGAATCAAGTTGAAGAGAGTTGGCTGGATATTTTTCAGGTGAGCCCGAGCGCTTTTTTCAAATTCAATATGAATGTATTGTCAATTTATCAGTAGAATAACTAGTTTTGTGTTTTTTTAGAAAACAGCCGAATCGTGTGATTCACATGGATCACGTCAACATAGCCTATTGGCTATTTTTTCAATATTTCGTAATGTTTCAGAAACTTATATTCGAGTTGAGATCTCTTGTGTTCTACTCAAAGTGACTAATTTTGTCATGAATAAGTATCTGATGAATATTTGATATCTTTCCTAACATACTTGAGAATTTTCAAGCTTCGTTCTGAGTGATATCATGTGTGAACACATACACACATGTTCGTAAACACATGTGGTATCGAACATATAAAACTATTCGATCATCAAAATTAAAAACTGGACGCCAAGACACTTTTTCTCCTCCTATTTCAGATGAATAGATATTAATTATCTCATGGTGATACATGGTATGATTATAAGCTCTGTGAATGATGCATGAAACATAGATCATACATAAAACATACACTCACCCAAGACACAGATGTTTTGTTACGGGTATAAGAAATGTGTCAATAAAAATATGAATGAAATGTACTAAATAAATATGTGGAGTATTGTGTATACGATATTGATCAGGATGAGTTAATTGAACTGAAGGACATTGACAACAATTGGAATCTTAGAATGATTCGATAGTATAGGCTTCTGTCACTTAAAAAATGACAAACAATCGCTACCATAGCAATACAGTGAATTGGTGGACCACCAAATATTCTGATTGGTCGATTCCAACTGGTGGACATTGTTGTCTGTCTTTTGCAACAATGGGTGACGTCACCTGACATAAGATTATGGAAAGCGTGTTTTATAGAAAAGTCTCCGAACTCATTTTTGAAAATTTGTCTTGAGACGATTAGATTCTTGAATTTTTTCTCCGGGTCGTTGAAAAGTTTGATCACAACATATATAAGGTCAGGGCCATGAATAAAAAGTCTACTATGCACCTTGTGTAGATCGTTGCCATTTCTTGTTTTATGATTATGATTTGTAGTATTGACCTCGAATAACCCAGGATTGTTTTTCAAAAATAATAACACTCCTTAAATATAGATACATGTGAGTGAGTATTTCAATATTGATGAAAATTTTTTCTGCAAGGTGCTCTGAAGATTTTGGCTGATTTTTTAGTGATTCATCAACAATTAATAATCACAATCAATTTCACTATTTATTAATTTCATTTTTTTTAGTTCCAATCTCAGTTTCTGACGAGGTACCACAAGTGCGATCATGCAACCCAAAATGAAAATGTTTGATCATCAGAATGTTTTCCCACTTGAGCCATCACATTCCAACAGATCTGTGATGTCATACTGAACATGTGTTTCAGAGTTCCTGAAACAAGATGGCCGCCCTGATGACCCGCTCCCCGTGACGCAGGCTAGGATAATGTTTCAAGCCTGCATGGACCTCGGTAATGATCACATCACAAACTCCTACATAAAACACATAGAACAGAGGGTATGATCATCAGCTCTGTGAACAATGCTTCAGCACTCAATTGATATACGTTCACACGGTACAATCATCAAACATTCAGCTGACACGTGGCGGTGGAAATTATCAACAGGCCTATAACTTTCAATATGTATCGTGTTCTACCATCAGAATTACCATCGAAACTGAAGTAATCGTGTAGAGTCATGAATAAGGCACTTAATTCGTGATGAACCTTCTTCAACCACTTCAGAATTCGGACAGACAATGAGCCGACAGCGCGTGTCAATATGTATATTAACCTATTGTTACAGCTATATTAATGGCAAAGATCATATATCATCTGGAGTGGATGGATGATAAATTCTCTGCTCATAGTGTTCGAACGAAAACTGAACGACATTTTCCAATTTGCTTCCGTTTTGTTTGTTGTTGGGGAGTGTGTGATCAAAGCCCCCTGGATGTACTTTCATCCATATTGCGTGATCCATCCATGATGATTTGGTGTGATATTGAGAGTCTTGTACGGTAATAAACCTCGCTAGAGATGATTCAAGATTAATGACGTTCAAAAGTCGTGATTATTTACTCCGTGGATAATTTGTGCCAATGCTAGTGGTGCGATAGTAGTTGTGATTGAGTCAGAACACAAATCAAGGTGAATGGCAACGTTGATTGACTATATTCAAATAGGTTGTACATTTCCTATAGTTCGTATTATAGATAGATGGATACGCAATTCATGCTAATTCCAGATGAAAACTCGTTACAGAACTGGAAAACATGAAAGTGAACTGTTTGATCTTCAAGTTTTACACGATATATTCATACTTCAAATTATATTGTGAGTCGGATCATGGTTATCCTCGACGGTCACTTGATTGAGTAGTGTACTGTTTGATTCGATTTCACCGAGATATTTTCCACATAGAAGAATGCGATGGAGACATGATACACGGAAACATCGACGTGTATAACTATATTTGCTTTTCTTTCTGAGAATGAAGAGGTTATCAGGTATATTATTTCGAATATGCGTTTATTGCGAAGTACATTATATCACTCTACGATTATATGAAAGAAAGGTGTGCCAATTTTGCTGAAATATGGTTGGCTGCACAGATTTGTGACACGTTACCTGAAAATCGAGACGATAGCTTCAATTCGAGGTTATAGTGTCTAACGATTTGATGGAATAATTCTGTGGAGAATTGATGACTAGTGATTGAACCTCTAACAGACGTCAGTAAAAATAACATTTCATCAGAGAGGCAGTTTGTTATGAGGGAACTTTACAATACCGACGAGAATATCTCTGATTGCCAGAACGGTTTATGGATCCAAGTGGTCCACCAATAAGTCACGCCCATTACAAGTGATCGAATGATGATACATTCTGTCGGATAGTTTCAAGACAATACCTGGTTTGATTTACAAAATTTGTCTCACGATGCAAAATTGTAGCTTCAAGATAACGTTGTTTCGACTTACGGAAAGTCGAGGAAAGAAGCTAGTTAGCTTCATTATGACCAATCGGGTGCTGCTATCAGAACCGTTTATTACTATATAGGGTTCTGCATTACTGAACCAAGTATATCTAGTCAGGCACCGGCTGTGAAGACTATTCATGGAAGTTTTGAGTGACTTTTCTCTCTGGAGTGTAATGCATGATAACAGCTGTTTGTAAGGAGTGAATACATATTGAACATACTCAAATTAACAATATGTTCATCCACTTGACTACAGAGTAATTCTGTTTGAGCAGAGACAATCAATAGTAGCATTCACAGAGATGATGAGTCCACTGAATCTGATTTTAATTGAAGCATTATATCCAATGATGAACTCAAGACAATCTTTCGACGGTTCAATGGTCAAATGACTACAATATTAGTGTTGCAGAATGAGGTCAGCATTCTGAAAAATTATGTGAATATATCCATATCTGAAATGTATATATATGTATAATATATATATATATATATATATATATATATATATATATATATATATATATATATATATATATATATATGAATATATATATATATATATATATATATATATATATATATATATATATGAATATATATGTATATATATATATATATATATATATATATATATATATTTATATATATATATATATATATATATATATATATATATATTTATATATATATATATATATATATATATATATATATATATATATATATATATATATATATATATATATATATATATATATATATATATATGTATCCAGATGATCAAGTTTTTCAATTCTCTCTCTGTCTCCCTCTCTTTTTTTCATATGAATAAGCCTATGGAATATGAATCAATAAATATATATATATATATATATATATATATATATATATATATATATATATTTATATGTATATATATATATATATATATATATATATATATATATATATATATATATATATATATATGAAATATATGTGTTCCCAATTTTTCATCAAACTTCATCTCCTTCATCCATCAGCTTCATTCATGAGCTTCATTCAGCTCTATCATGCTTTATATTTTTCAAGCAATATAGCGTTCATTGTTACAACTCCCTACCATTATTGTCACATTTCATAACCTCATATTTCTCGTTGTTTCTTCTGTTCAGACCAACTTGAGCACCTCGGCCTGGAGCCCATGTACCTGATCCTGGATCAGTTGGGACTCAGTCACCGGCCACCCGTGTCACCAGTAACAGCTGCAGGAGACTCCAACTCCTGGCTCCGTACAGTGGCGCTCAGCAAGCGTGTGCTGAACAAGGAACTGTTGATAGGGTTAGGAGTGTTTTCCGATGTCAATAACAAGACGGTAAACAGGTTGAATATAGGCGCCCCGGACACGCGATCGCCACTGCCGTCAGGGTGAGTTACTTTTTCAAGCACCATCGACTGGAGAGAAATATGACACCGAATATGAAGAATATGAATATGAATATTCTTCATATGAGAGAATCTGAAGTATCACCCTGAAATAATTGTATGATATGCATGAATACAGAACACGTTTCCACAGAATACATTGAGGTGATTGTTTTTTTTCACAAGTTCTTTCTATTTCTTCCAAGTGACCAATTTGATTTTTGAAATGCTATCCTCTCTCTCGTGTATTCTATGTGACGCGTTGATACACTCTCATAATCTTTGTTACGGTACGTGATTCTGAGGATTTTCGGGTACTGAGAGATGAAGGAATAAGTTTTTTCAGCATGCCAGATATATTCTGAGTGAACATTGGTTTATTGAATGATGCTTAAATAATACATGTTGCGGACGAAAAGCGATCTGCATCAACCGCTCTCAAAATACAGACTGCTTGCTTCTTCCATCCCCGTCTCATCAGGAAAACACATCATTTCATCCTGGCTTGCATTGGCACTACCGTTGGATGTTGAGCCATAAGTACACGATGGTATAGTGACGTGGCATTTGGTACAGTTCAAAAAACGAGTAGTTTTTAAGAATGCCATTCTTGACTTTAAAAACTGTGTAATACAATCAACTTCAACACTGTAACGATAATTCAATTGACGACTAGTGATTGACCCGCCCCAAAACGTCACAAAACAGAACATCCAATCAAATGGGCTAATTTGTTATGTGGGAAATTTCACATTTACCCATCAGAGTATCTCTAAATTCCCACATGAAGTATAGATCAAGGTGGCCCTGGCGATTAGACACGCCTATCACTAGTGGTGAATTGCTGCTCCAGCCTCCACTTGATGACCATTATTATCTTACCTGAACTACCATCTCCAACATGAAGTTTTCCTATCTCACCATTGTTTGCAGGAGTAAGGAGATGGACAAGCACATACTTCGCCGGCGCCGCTCCGAAGCTAGCACTAACGAAGAGGACGCTGTCAACACTATGGCCTATATCAAGTACATCAGTGACGTAATGGCGTTCACAGACAGCTGGAAGCAAGAGAAACCAGTGCCTAAAGACTTCACCAGCGCTGCTACAAGTGTTCAACAGTTCGAAAGGAAACTACTGAAGGTATGTGGATGACGTACGGATGTTATGTTACGAGAGGATCATGCGGCAAAGAGATGGGAGTAGTTCTGAAGATACCAAACAAATTAAACGAACACTATACTTTTTTGTTCTCACAACAATGAAGTAGATGATTATTGTTGTCCCCCTTCTATGAAGAACCATGTTATTTATGGAAGAGAATGCTGGATGAATAATATACACACATTTTCATTACTCATGCTGTACTCATGGCTGACTTGACTGCAGTTTCTGAAACAGTTAATTAGTTGATCAAGAGGCAGACAAAATGGCAGCTACAATGGTCCCGTACAATTGCATTTCCACCACGCAAACTATTGAGGACGCAATCATCCAGCTTACTCCATTGCGATGATGAAGTATTAATCGGAAAGAGAAAAGTAGGCTTATATAAAAAAACAAACATATCAAACTGTTGTTGAAATGTTGTGTTGCATAGAGTTACAGATTATTTGATCGAAAAACACGAATATTTGACACAACTTTCGGTTAGTTCAACTCAGGTGGGATGTAATCACTGCCAAATGGTTGAAAACAGACTGAAAATCATGTTTGGATCGTCACATCACGATGTTTTGATACCAACATACCTAATAATAACATAAGGAAGGTGTATACTCACTCTCATACTGATAACATGGCTGGTATTTCTGCTCTCTTGGGAACCAATCAGAGCCAAATGTCCCATTTTCTTGTCACGATTCAGCAGATCATCTCGTGAACTAGATGCAAATTGAAGTCACCAGGGTACCGCAGTGACATTGTGAATCATTGTCCATCGTGTGAAGTTTTATATGAGAGCGATAGTTGCGCTACGAGCGAATGGGACCAAGGACTCAGATTCCGACCTTGGAAATACTCAACTTTGAAGACGCGAGCTGATGAGTAGACTTCATTTATATAATAATAAAGTATGTTGGTATCACTGTGACATGTTCACATGTTGCAGATCATTGAGGACGACTACAACAATGTCGACGCGTGGGATATGACACTTGATGAGCTGCAACGTCTTAGCGATAACCTTAATACTACTCTCAGCATTGATTGGCCGATGTACTTCAGGATTATCTGTGAGAACACGAGTGATGTGGTGGTGAACCTGACAGGTCAAGAGGTGATTGTCGTCAGGAATTCAGGATACCTGGAGAATATGGTGCGACTACTGGCCGATACGTCGCGGGAGACGCTGAGTACGTTATGAACCCGGCACCTCCACCAATATCACATTCAAGTGACTAGAGTGAATTTATCACTCATGAGAAGGATCAAAGTTGGGTTATCACTAGAAAATTCATTTGAATTTGGATTATTTCTATAGTTATAACCATTTCTCACAGTATCCAGACTTGAATCGAGAATCCAATTTTGATAAAAAAAAAAGTCTCAGTGAAGAAATACTGAACATACTGGAACAAATCGATATTTTAATGACGCGAAATCTGATGAATATAATTTTCAAACTCATACTAAGTGCTATCAGAGTTTGAAAATGTAGATGAATACATTCCACTCGTGATGATTATCGATAATAGCATTTCAGTTCAGATATTTTATCAATTTGATATTCAGATGAAGCTTACAAATTTCTTCAAATATCATATCGCTCATCCATTTGAATCTAATTATTCACAAATTTGAGTCAAAATATTGTGATAATCGAGTAACGGCTTGGATAGTACATTTGAATATTGATTCGATCTTGTTTCATGTTACAGATTTGTACCTATGGTGGGATGTGGTAGGCGCACTGGCTCCTCAAACTGTCCGCCATCTGAGAGATCTACGTCACAACTACGTACAACAAGTCTCAGGAGACGACATGACTCCACTGACGAGGTGAAAAAAATATGAAGGATATTTCCCAAAACCGAACACCAATTATTTGGACTCAGTGGTTCCGTCTTGATGGACGAATTGTGGTATACGTTCTAAGGAAGATGAATACTACGAGAGGGGAAGGGGTGATGGAATGACTCATTTTTGAAAGTTGTTTCAACGAGTTCGGGGAGAAATCCATGGTAGCTATCCAGTGGAAACGCTTAATTACTGCAATCATGATTCATTTGTCACAAACAGTATTTATCCCCATGTACAACTTTTTTCTTACCGATGAGGGTGTGGATTTTATTTCTGCTTCTCAAAAAAAAAAAATTGAACAAATTAAGAAAATAACAATTTGTATGAGAAACTACATTCATGAATAACTGCAGTTCATCCACGTATATGCCTGTTCGTGAAAGTAGAAACTGGAACTCGTTTGTCAGAATTGCTGGTGAAGAAGACACATCATTTCTTCATTAAGTTTTTCTCAACACCCACAGCAGCTTCGATACACTTACATCCAAATCTTCACTCATCGCAACTATCACTTGTACAAGATTCATTTTCCCCCCAAAAGAGAGTGAACACGAAATATAAATCGTATCTAGCCGTTTGTGCTTCAAAGTATGTACTCAAAAACTAACACAATACCTTCTGACATATAAATCAAATTCATAATTTTCGTCATACATATTTGACTATTCCTGAAAATTACTGAAGATACACCTTTGTGAACGTTATTCATACAAAGCTGGCTTACGCAAGCCTGTAATAAAATGAGTGAGTTTTCATTGTTCATCAGCTCAAGATCTCAACTACACCACTGCTCATACTCATTTTGTCATATTAGAAATTGGAATTTACATTCAGATGAATATGATAAATTTAGATAGATATATATATTCGAGTTATTTGTTTGTGGAATGAGTTACATTTCAACAGATTGTTTTTTTGAAGTGCAGAAATCACCTTCGTGCGTTCAATTCAATTCAATTAAAATTCAATTTGATATGTTCTTCATTCACACATGATACATAAAAAACATGATACAAAAATACAAAATACAAAATAGTAATGAACATTTATATCCTCCTTTCACATTCATCGCCTCAGTTGGAAGGAATACGCGTCAAATTCACATCGTTTAAAGAAGAAATAATGATAACTTTGAATCTCAGCATGGATTCCTTTTAGAACTGTATTAAATTTTGATACAAATAATTATTTAGAGTTCAAACGAAGCTGATATCAGAGATGGAGCAGTCATTATTGGCTATGTGACTGGATGAATATTGATTCACAGTTCAAAACTGGTTAGTGATATGTCAATAATGTCATGTTGAATAGTAGAACATGACAAATAAATCACGGATGAACGGTTGACTCCCTTTCCGAGCTCTTTGGCTTGTCTAATCAGGCATCGTTTCCAGATCTATGTTTTGCGCCGGCGCAGTGAACCAGATGATGGGCATGGCTGTGAGCTACTCCATTGCGAGTCCCATATTTGTTAACACCACAAAACTCAAGGTGAGTACAATGACTCGACAATTACTTGAAAACAACCGCCAAATTGTGAGAATGAAAATATAATGTATGTTATATTATAAAAATAAGTTTCTATTACATTTTTACAATTAAACATTCAGTCACTTTTCATAATTTCCAAAATTTGAAAAAAAAAGTTATTCCAAATCAATTCAATTTTTTCAATTTCAACATGTTTTTTATTCTCAATAAACAATTAGATGACAAATATGAAATATAATAACAATATGGGAATAATAACAAATAAATTCAATACGAATATAATGGTAAATAAGAAGAATAAAGAAGAACTGCCATTAGTGCGAAATAAGTTGATTAATAATAAGAAGCCCGCATAAGAACGAATTCTTGTGTGCGGGCAACATACCGTATGATTATTTAACAAAAGTTGGCTATGAAGCGAATAATAAAATAGGTAAAATAAGTACATATATTTTTTTAACAAAGAAGACAGAAACAAATATTGAAACAATTAGAATAAATATTTACAAAATTACTCTTGATTGAAAAATGATCTGCTATGATAATAATAATGCCGATAATAATAATTGGAAGAAAAAGCATAGCATGAGAGATTATAAACAATAACGATAATATAAATAATAATGATTGTAAATCAAAATACAATATGCACAAATGACAGACTCCTAATATAAAATAAGAACTATGCACCTAATTCGACAGTATATATCATCCTAATTCAGTCATATTCTTAAAATATTTGATTATGAAAAATTAATTCAGTTGAATCAATCTGCATCTCAACAGGTCTATTACCATGTTCAGAATCGTAGTTCAGCAAACAGAAGCAATCACACAAATAAGCTGAATGTAAATATATATATATATATGTGTATGTATATATATATATATACATATATATATATATATATATATATATATATATATATATATATATATATATATATATATATATATACATATATACGTATATATATATATACATTCAGATTCAAAAACCAGTATGCCGCTAGAGATGCAACCTGAGGAATGGAAAACAAGATAGATTCCATCTCGTTGTCGTTGAATAATGTTTCATCCAAAGTGTATTGAAAAGTCAAGTCTGAAGTCATTTTTTCATCCCTCCTTCTATCTCGGAATCATATGACTGTATATGTTCTTGTTTAGGTTCAGGAAATGTTACGAGATATACGCGTTGCATTTGAGTCACTGGTTAAATCATGTGACTGGATGGACGAGACTACTAAACTGGCAACAATGGAAAAGGCCAAGATGATGACGAGTTTCATCGGCTTTCCTGATTGGTTATTGGAAGAAGGAGAGCTCGAGAAGGAGTATGTTGGGGTGAGACTAAATGTTTATTTTGTTGTATATATTGATTGTTATGATCGATTAGACGTCTATTAAGGTCAGAATATTCCGAACGGTGTCTGAATAATTCTCAGAGATTTAAACACGATCCTGAATAAAAAAAATCAAGTGGATATTCTGCGAAATATTTCAGATTGTTTTTTTCTTCAGCCAATTCACATCTTGAATTGGAATTGGCAGTGTTGCTCTCACCAACCTAATTGATACTTGCATTTACCATACTCATTACTCGTGTAGATCGAAGTGAACACCAGCAGTTACCTTGGCAACATGGCCGACATTCTTCACAAAACAGTCAACGGTATGTTGGCCAACCTGTGGAGAGAAAACGCACTAAATAATACTGACAGCAGGTAGTACCAACATGAACACCAATAAACACATCATTCCACCATGTGTTGTCTTAGTATTTTGTTGGTAACACTGAATGTCGCACTTTTCACACCTAGTTTCTGGACACTGAGTGGTTTTTGCGATCAATGGTTAAAATATATGAATATTCAGCTTAGGCCCGGTATTACCAACGTGGGAGTAGCCCCAACTGGCAGTTCAAAGTTCTTATCACCATGATTACCCGTGCTATTTTTTTTCACCAACTCTGAGATAACTGCTAACTAGACTTGGTAATACCGGACATTATTTGTTTAATTGACGACTAGTGATTGACCCGCCCACAAACGTCACAAAACAAGACATCCAATAAAATGGGCTTTGTTATGTGGGAAATTTGACATTTATTTATCAGAGTATCTCTGAATGCCCACATGAAGTATAGATAAAGGCGGCCCGACGTTTAGCCACGCCTATCACTAGTAGTCAATTGCTTCTGTTTGTTAAACTATGATTCTGAAAATATTTATGGACCTGTTTAGATGCGGATTGATTCAAAAAAAGACCTCAGTATACTGCAGAGTTGAATAAAATAGGTTCAATATATTTGATTCATCTGGAAGAATTTTTCATGGCAAAATATTTTCGGAATATGAGTGAATCGGGATGGTATATACGGTTGAATTATGTTCATAGTTATTAAATTGAGAGAAAGTCAGAGAATAATATTTCAGCAGTTTCCATAAAACTCACTGGAACAAAAGAACGATTTCATGATCATTCAGCTCTCCGTACCAGATTGTACTTCCATTCATGTTCTAATCCCTCAGTTAATCGAATGAAATAACTTCGAAATATCTATGACTATCGATAACGTAACGGGATAAGTAACATGGCGTAAGTCCTATCCTTTTACCATTAAGCCGTTTTCACCATGATGGAATCAGCGCGCTTTCGTGTACATTTGTGAGATTCGCAATTTCAATTCAAATCGTACGTATTAGGCTCGTATTACAATAAATAGTACATAGTTGTACAATTGCATTGATTTTAATCTTTCTCGTACATGATGAGTAATTATCCAGTTATCAAATGGTAAATATAGCAGTAGGGCTCTTGACTAGGGGACTAAATGCTTTTACAGACCTATTTTATATTTAGATTGGCTAATTCAAATGATATTTATCCCAATATTGTTTAATGCAGTTGAAAAGAGCTGGATTCACAGATTGCATTACATCTATTACTTGTATAGATCAACACACAATAATACCAGCAAATCATCATAACATTTGTAAGGCGGCATCCCTTTGATATACGCATGGTGCGAAAGGAAAGCGCCATGTTGCTTATCCCGTTACGTTATTGATAGTCATAGGAAATATGTCGTATAACATATTTTATTCACGTCGGTATGGTGGTGAATCATTTTCTCATTATGATGAAATCGGTGACACCACTTTTCTGAAAAATGGATACAGAATTTCAGTTGGCATATGCAAATATGAAATGAGAAACTCCCCCAAATTTAACAATTTTCCAATCACGGCCAATTTTGAGGGGAATTCTCACCCTATTATTTTCAGCACTCGAAACTCATGAGAAGATACTTTTGATATCCCTTCAGTTTCAATGGGGCAGTGGTTCATGAGAGCTCGTGCCTAGAATATTACGAGGACATTCGAGAACATATTTCTGACTACTCATTAGAAGCTATCGAAGCTCTTGAAGCTATTGACTTTTTGAAGTGTCAACTAATCGGGATCTATACTTGCTATTCTCAAGTATCATCCATAAATGATGAGGATAGGTGAGAGGGGTGGAACGGAATTGTTTCATATAACCGATGGGGCTATCATTCTGCATACTGGAAATATTAAATTATCATTTTTTAGAATCGGAAGTGGTTTTAGCGATTACTGCACATAACCGATGGTATTCAGCACAGCTTATAGCATTGTTATAATAGTGTATATTTCGACTACAATTTATGAGGGTTTCCAAGGCAACCAACACAACCACCCTCTTTCGATCGTTCTGATAAGCTCTGTGGAGCCGATTAAACTCAACATAAGTTTGTTGATGATAACATCTGAACGGTTAAACATGTAGAAAATATGATACATATTATATGAGAACAACACAAATTTTCACTACCTTACAATGATATGGATTAGAAATAATATTTCGGGATTCGAATGTTTCTTACCGTTAGGCCCCTATTCAACGCATAACTTCTTCATTTAGTTGTAGGTCTATATAACCAGGAATTATGAGCAAAATGAGTTGGATAGCTCGAAATATACGTGTTTCTTTGGGCCTACCATATTTTAGAGATATTGAGATGAGTGGTCGAGTGGAATACACTCTACCGTCATTCAGGCGACCGAGGTTTGATTCTCGCCATATTCGACGACCCTGACAAGGTTTATCTCGTGGTTTTTCACTGTCATTTAGGTCAATACTGGAATGGTTTCTTGACAACAGGCCACGACCGACTCCTCCTTACCATTCAAAAACATCTGGTGAAACACCTTCGATCTCATCTTTCCACCGTCTCTTATATCATTCACCGACGCCAATAGATCGTGGTCATCAGTAGAGTGCGCCATTAAACCCAATTTGAATGAAATAAAAACTATCAGAGATTCTTGATTTAAATTTTCGACTGTATAATTATGGCCAAATTGTGAATGAATCGATTGTTCAAATGGACACAGAAATGATTCGCTTGATAATGATAAAACTGTAATTTCTCGGAATGTTTTAAAGCATTGCTCATACACAATCACATGCAATTGTGTATCAATAGAAATATATCAATTTTGTACAATCGCAAAAAAAAATGTGTAGCTCTTTTTCGGTTCAGAATCTGAAAAAAGTCTTGATATCATATGACGTTCTTGTATCATTGAAATTGCTATTTTTCAAGAAGATTATTTTCTTCCTTCCATGATTCTCAATTATCTCCTTCATTTCATCTATATATACTTTCGGATATGAGGTTATATTATGTTGAGTGAAAGTTCCGAATGAACATTCAACAATGAATGAATGACCTATCATTTGTGACCATTGATCATAATTCAAAGTGATTATGATTTTCGTGCATTCATTGAGCCTTTATGAATATGTCTGAAATTGTCCGTGAGAGATTCAATCCCTGATGTCCATGGAGACATTAGAATCGTCGATTCGGAATGAGTAGGAGTACCGCATACTGTGATGATAATATATAATATCTCATGATCTTAAGTACTAGCTTGTTCTCTCAATCAATACACGAGAATTTTAATTCAATGTCACATCTCTTACAAAAGACACTGATTACTGACTTTTCATGAAATGAGATGAATGATTGATAACGAAACATATCAGTTACCATGGCAACATGATAAAATCCATTGTGGACCCATCCACATGATTATATCTTGACAAAAAATCAGCTCTGCTCATGAGATGGGTCACTGATGAATTATTGCAGTCGGAGACACCGTGGCATTTTTTTTTTAATAACATCGACACTTGATACAAAATCATTGCTCCCCAATTAGGGCTAGGTTTATAATTCTTCAAAATCTTGTTCTGCCATAGTGACTCGATTCTGTTTAGCGAACGACATAGGTCCTAGTATAATCAATATTCCTCCCTTTGATCCATCACTCAAGGCCCAGGGTGATATTTTATGTGGCTCTCGCGGTGAGGGTTCAAATATTTCAATGAAGTTTTGACTCACCAATAAGCTTCGTTTAGATGATACCACAGATTGTTGTAATAAAAAGCGAATTGTGTTTTCCGAGCACAATTTAGTATTCATTTTGTTCGCCTCACAACTCATCCGATAACTATAGTATCCTGAAAAACATTCTACCCTACTATGATTTGTACAAACTGTCAGTGTCACATTATGATTTCAATGTGTACCTATTCAATACTGAATAGGGTTGCCTCTTGCTTCCATTGCTGATAATCATCGCATTTTACAAGCGTTGTAGTCACCTAGATGGAGTTCCTTCACAGATTGCAAATGCTCTTTTCACCACTGCGTTGCTATTACGTCAGTGTCACTTATAGATAGGAAAAAAATTGTTAGAGTTCCTTGTAATTTATGTGTATATCATTACAGTTGGATGACGGTACCCACTGATGTGAACGCATACTACACATTCCAGAGCAACTCAATAAGTAAGTTTCATTTGATTTTGGGTGTTAAATCAATCTGAGAAAAGATCTATTCATATTCGGTACAAAGATGGCTCAATCATAATCTATAGTATCCGAGAAATGAGATTATCTATCTACCAGAAAAAGTGTGGAAACTTCAGTAAATGAACAATTTTGAGAGATCTCAAATGATTTTATGCGTTTGGAGGATGAAATTGCGTTTTTCATGGTGGAACTTTTTATGATAAACCATAATACCCTTGAATCAGCACCGCTATGAGTTCACAAATATCACAGTCATATTTATCTCTGCTTTGTTAGTGAATATCGTTTTTCTCTGAGAATCCAAAAAATTTGTATAACCATAATCTTGGCAGCACTGATATCAATGCCAATTTGACGATAGATTTGTGCCAAATGTGACGTCACACATTGCTCAAAGAGACGTACAACAATGTCTAGCTATTCGTAATGACCTATCAAAATCATTGATGGTTCACCAGTTCATACAATTCCTATGGTAGCTTTGGTTTGAAGGTTTGACATATTCATACTAAAGCTATGGGGGGGGGGGAGGTTGGGTACAATCCGTAATTTTGACATGTCAACAAAACAGCGTTCAGAGCGTTTAGGAACTATTTGGTGAACTTTGACCGTCGAAATGTTTTGTAGAGTTGGGATCATTGTCTCATTCTGAGACAATTTTACGATGAGAAGATGCAGTCAGGGATTGATCTGAGTGACAGTCATGCACAGCAAGGAAATAGGAAAAAGGCGTGCATAACAACGCGTGCTTTTGAGTCTCTATTTTTCTATAACGATTGTGACAACCCAGAAGTTTGAGCATGGATGTGCCTTATGAAGTAGCATGAATTGGTACGTATGCGATTTCATGCAGGATAGGGAAAAGTCCACATTGAAATATGGCATACCTTTATTTGATCAGTGGCGTAGCCAGGATTATATTCAGGGAGGTGTTGGGGGGGGGGGGGGGAGGTGGAACTCAAGTGTAAAATGGGAGGAATTCTTTAAAAAAATGACGTTCCCCAGGGAGTATGTGTATTTTTTTTTCACACGTTTTAGGAATCCAAATTTTAGGTTTTCGTTTTGAAATGATTGAATATGCTCTATGAAGGAATATAGATCAAATATGCAATTTCAGTCCAGTTTGGGGGGAAGACGCCTCCCATTGCCCCCGATAATCTACTGAGCGATTAGTTTCCATTGGAAATCAAATACAGGAATGATTTCACTGATTTTCTGTTGCTGGTCATCATACCAATGAAATGCAAACAATACAACAATATTTCGAACAATAAAAACATATATTTTTCATGTCAAATATTCATGATTGTTTAATTGAACGGTGGAACCACTTTTGAATGAAACAATAAAGAATTGAAAATGAATGGTGGGATCGTACTGTCAAACACACCCCATTCAAGAGAATTGGTCTTTGACCAACCAATCATGTCATCAATTCCATATCATTAACATGAAGCCGTGTCGATTCGCTCAAAACTGGCAAAATATTCTCTCGATATACGGCTATGTAATTGATCGACATCGAACAGTCGATAATATAAACGACTGTAATGAGACACTGTTGATCACATTACGTCTAACCTGTTGAGTGATGTCAGGAATGCACGTCATAATCGTCAGAGATTACGGGATTGAAAGCGGGAAGACGTTCAGCACGAACTCAATCGTATCCATAGTCAATGAGATATTATTGAATTATTTTCTTCAAAACCACTGATTCAATTCGAATAAATATTCGTGATGATGTGTATTATATATGAGTTCACGTCCAGTGGAACTGTGGAGATTCCAGAGAATAATTGTTTGAAAACTTCTTCCGTACGGCTAAATTTCATTATTTTCTAATTCATTTTTGAAAATGTGTGATTGTTTTTCGAATTGGATAGGTCTGCGTATATGCAGAAAGAGTTGTATGCTGATCAGACCAACCATGTGACCTGTGCAGTGCGCATGAACGAACGAACAAACAAAAACACACAGACAAGATTGTATTGAAGTGGGATGAAAGTATTTGCATGTCAGCGCTCATTTAATAAGGAATATTTATATTCTAACATGAACTTTGAACTTTTAGAATGAAAAGATTGATATTAATTGGACTTGTTCGTGGTGGAAATATATTTCATATATTCAGCCATACAAATCATGAAGATGTCATGATAATTCCTCATAGTTCTTAGTCACAAGTGATAATTTTAACTGTGTATTATTCATACAAAGCATGTAACTTTATATTCAACACAATTTTCTTGACAATCGAATCATGTATATAATTGGAATTAAAATTCCATTTTCAACCTCGGAGCATATAACATCATTAGTGATCGTATATTCATTGAACATTCAAAACGGCGCAGTACATAGTAGGAATGCATACTTGGTGAAGCTATAGTGATATATATATATATATATATATATATATATATATATATATATATATTCATATATATATATATATATATATATATATATATATATATATATATATATATATATATCCATATATATATATATATATATATATATATATATATTCATATATATATATATATATATATATATATATATATATTTATATATATATATGGATATATATATATATATATATATATATATATATATATATATATATATAAATATATATATATATATATATATATATATATATATATATATATATATATATATATATATATATATATATGAAGGTTGAAACCAAAGAAAACAGCAGAGAAGTGGTATTATCGTGTACTTAAGGCATATGGTACATATCTACCTTGAACTCTGGGCTTGATTTGTGCCTGGGTTCGTACTGTACATGAACCCCCCCCTTCCCCCCCCCCTTGCCCTCTGAAGTACTTGATGTTCCAAGTTCACCCTCAAGTACTGGTAGTCGTTTATGAAGCCATTTATAGCGTTTATTATAGTATTATTCCGATATGCATTGCTAATAGTTCGTAGTTGAACTCACAATACAATATTGGGTGATCACATCATGATGTATTTTCATCCATGTGCCAATTGATCGATCAGACTCTCGAGATTAAATAAATCGTTCGAGTATTCGATAGTGCGCCATATTCAGCTCGAATTCACTATGGAAACATTCTCTATCGGAGTCGACTGATTTGAAAATTGAAAAAGAAATATGAATCGGCTCCATTTTCATCGTGGGGAGACAAAGGAAACTCTCAATGAACTGATTTAATCGAAGAGTATTCATCAATATGGAAAAATCATCCATGCTGTTTGGTCGGAATACACAGTATGAGTTATGAGCAATCAAGGGAACACTCATATTTGAACAGGAATTTTCATCAAAAATTACTTGAGGTCAAAGCAGTAATTTTTAATTCTAAAACACTCATTCCAAGGCATTTTATCAAATTATTCCTAGAAGTCTCACAATGGTTCGGAAAGAGAACCTGAATTCATTTTTGTGAGCGAAAATTTCGAAACAAACATTTCAAAATAATGTTTGATTGTTCGAAAAATATTCGGAAGTTGTGAATATTTCCGTGATATTTCCGTTCTCGAAAAAGAAATGGAATATTATCTCTCAATGTCCATTCTGATCCAAGTGAAATATTCAACAAGTTAATTGGCTGCATGCGGATTAATATG
The DNA here is from genome assembly GCA_964007535.1 of Brachyptera risi. Classification (NCBI taxonomy): domain Eukaryota; kingdom Metazoa; phylum Arthropoda; class Insecta; order Plecoptera; family Taeniopterygidae; genus Brachyptera; species Brachyptera risi. Next base: position 34,731,555 of record OZ023331.1, on the reverse strand, counting down.
ATCAGAACGGATCGATTAACGACGGTCATTGAAAAATGATACTCATAATTGAGAACCATTCAGTAGTACGGTGTTCTAGTGAAATCATGGATAATTTCCATATTCAATCATTCGCGTTTGAGAGGACGAATATTTGAATTCATTCATTTATTATGCATTTCAATTTACTTTTTCCTCGATTCTTTTCAGTTCTCAAATTGTGATAATTCAACATAATTATAATACCTTTGAAGTTCGATACAACACGTGATGGTGCTCAAATTTTGCGATAGATTTTTTAAATTCAGTACCTTTATATATTTCATCCCAAAAGTCGAGCCAATTAAATAATAATTGGGTTGATCTTGTGACAAATTGTATTTGGATAAAAAATCACATGCTGCTGTCGGATGAGAAGAGAACAGAAGTAAAAAGATGAAAAGCCATACAATGAGCTTATTAAGCTACAAAAAGAAATACTGACTGGCTCACTAGAAATGCGTATGGAATGATCGAACTGAGTGGAACTCGATCAATTGAGATATTTTCCTTTTGATTATCAATGTTCAAACAACATCATGGAGATCATTAAATAATACCGAATCGTTTCATAGATAATTTTGTTGAACTGAACTAAGTTGTAGGTGGATTGCAAAATTTTCAAGTTATGAAATATGTTGAAGATATTGTTTAGTGCTGATTCTACGAATTCTCAGTAGCCCACTAACTATCAGTTAAGCCATGTGAGTAACATACGTAACCATAGAGGAGATCAAGTTGATTCACATAAGCATTTACTGATTCACTAACCATCAGTCGGTAAAACCGGGAACAAAATAGTTAATTGAGTTTATTTGTTTAGACAATGTTTCGGGATGGGGGGTGGGGAGGAAACGGAAACGGAGGAGTGAAGTGATGAGGCTTATCTTGGACGTTCAAATTAAGGATATCAGATAATTACTCAATTTCTACGGATAACTGTTCATTTCTGTGACAATTACTTTGATGATTACTGTAGTTTCAATTTTCATAAGATCCAGTGATGATGTCTGAAATAGTATACCAAGGTAATGAAACTTCTTGGCATATTGTTGTTTCATATCAATTTCAATTTCATGTTTGTTTCAGACGTACCCATGGCCATTCTTCAATTCCCGTTCTACGGCCTAGGTTTGGAGTGAGTATATCTGTCATGAGGATTATTTTCATTACTGATGAACCCGATATCACTTGAAGATGTTTGATGACCTTTTGACGCTTAGAATGAGATTTTTCAGGATGGATAATATATTACTTCAAACAGTTTATTGAAAAATGATTAGACCCCTACCTGTGTGACATATTGCTTCTCCCAATGCTCAAATTAGTGTATAACTATCAGGGTATCCACAATGAGCGGATATTTTTCTACAGCACACATATGGAAAAACTACTGTGAAAAACTTACGTAGGCATTTTGTGAGAAAGAAAGTAATCCGTGAAATAACTTGTATATAGTGGTTAGTGTTTTACCTCCAATACCAATTTAAGTCGAATCCGCTGAAGAATACCTTGAAAGTTCACTAGGAGACATATTCTTTGCACCACATTATTTCCAAATTATAGATTGTTGCTATGATCCTTATTTTGATTCTGACAGATACAAGAAAGGACCAGTTTTTTCTAGGCTCAGACACTAAACACTTTCCTCACAGAAGTGTTAAATCTTTTTTTATCTTTGGTGAAAATTGAGCTTCAAATAAAGCTACTAGATTCATTGGCATGCATTAGGTTGATTGTGTGATCATTCGTGTGTTTCAGATCCTTGAACTACGGGGCCATTGGATCGATCCTTGGTCACGAACTCACTCACGGCTTCGATGATTCAGGTACGTATAGGATAGGATAAAATTTGGCAAAATTTCAACCATCAATATTCAGATATTCAAACACGATTCAATATTCGATAGACTTCATTCACTCCATCACTTGTCTCCAACTTTCTCAGTTGAATAATCTAGTTGTATCAATTAGGTTCATTACTGCAGTTCACTTGACTCAATAAGTGAATGGTTGTTTCCATTCCTCGCGACATTGAGTAGAATTTTGAGTAAATTAATTTATATCACATTACAGTATATGTACGACTTTGAGTGATTCAGTAGTCATTTTGGCAACCGGTTAATACTTTGATTGGTCATTTATTTCAAATTCCAAAATGAATTGAAAACGCATTGAATTTCACTAATGATACAATAATTTCCACCAATGATCAACGCAATCACTGAATTCAGCCAATTCGATTCGAATTTCGAATATGAAAGAAGGGCTATCCATAATAGGTACATATACCTATAGTTTGGGAGTACGCATTTTTATGAATGAATACATAGTTTTTCCCACAGAAAGGGGTACCTACCATTCGAATATTTTGACATCTCAATCAATTAGATAATCTCGCTGAACAACTTAAATGATGTCACGCTTCTGAAGTATGAAGTTGCTTTACTTATGTATTTGATCTAGACTTTAAAGGAGACATGCAGATTCGATGTCGATATTTGTAGGCCTATTTGTTTTATTGTTGGACAAACAATTTTTACAATTGGTGCACGATGTGGTGGTACCAACCTTTTTCATCATAATATAAGAGAGGTGACCCAACTCGTCTTGAAAGTGAAATATTTCCTGGGTCAGAGTCTGAGTCCAGCGTCCCGATTGCCTCTAGCGCAATTATCGCTTTCATATCGAACTGTTTGAAACAACAATGCTCAACAATGCTATACACAGCCCAGTAGGTTACGAGAATTATAGATTTTGTTAGTTTAACAATGCCACCGGTACCGTAGCCACTCTTATTTACATCTAGGTCACAAGGGAATCCACTAAATCGTGACAGGCAATCGGGATCTTTGGCTCTCAACTGACCGCAAGAAACCAAACTGCCTTCCATATTATCAGTATGCGAATTGGAGCACCTTCTTTATATTAAGATGAAATAGGTTGGTATCACTACATCGTGGTCGGTGTATCATTTGCGTTGTTGTCGCAGCAACAGAAAGTGACGTGAAAAACCCCACTAGAAGCGTCACGGTCTGCTAGATTCATAGCACATATTAAAACTCCATTGTTATGATTAGAGATCATCCATCCTGAACCTCATTCTGTGGATTGTACCGGTAACACTGTATTTATTCACGGAAGGATTCATGCATGCAATATCTTCATTATTTTATACTAGTCAAACGCGAAATATGCGTTGTAAGATGAGCGAGATATCTCAATAAGGTATAAAAGTCCTTGAAATAGTTTTACCCTTGCTACTTTATCGACTTGATATCTGAATAAGCTATAAAAGTCGTTAAAGAAGTTCTACTCTTGCCACTTCATTAACTCTGGTATTCTACACACCTTGACGCATATAAAAAATACTTCATTGTTGGTCAACTCTTGAATCTAGAAAGCAGTGAATCTCGACAACTTAATTCTGTCATAATTTTTATGATATATTTTATGAATATTATCAGTCATTTTATTTTTTTTCTCCAAAACGACTGATCAGAATTGCTTAAAAAATCGTAATAATGTGTAAAATCCATGTATACACATTTATAGAAAATTTCATCCCATTTGGAGAGATTTTATTTTTCAACATTTTCCGCCCAGCCAAATCTTATGAGGTTTTTAGAAACTTTGTGATGATGATTGTCAAAATCGGTCCGTCCGATTCATCCCAAAAACTATACAGTTCCAAGTTGGATGAG